>OX467708.1:38310698-38978198 GCA_950111635.1 Agelastica alni | reverse complement strand
AGTCGGTAAGCGTCCAACTCTCTACTCCATAGATCAATCTGGAGAATACATAGCAGCGTGTTAGTTCGTGTAAAATTATTTTATTAAATAATTTAAAAATGTTCGTAGAAGTTGTAAGAATAAAAAAAGGGCTGGGCAGTCATAAGGACTGCTGACAAAAGTGAAAACTTAAAACTACGCTATAACTCTAAGCAACAATTATAATTTAAGTTCACATGGTTTATTTTTTTATTTTATTCACGAAATATTGCCTACACAATTTTGTGGCAATTTTTCGCAAATCACTCGCGTAAAACTTCTTCAATGATAGATTTACACTGTCTCTTTGATAGTACAATATGTATTTTTGGAACGAAGTTCCTTAAAGCGGCTTGCGGTAGTGCGATTTGGTAGAAATCGTCACGTAACGAAATGGGATCCTTTCCATGAGAGTAAGAGAGATAGAACTAGTACGTAAACTATGCATGCATGCAGAACAAATATGCATTCTTTTTGTGCTTTTACCATATAATACATAATTTTTTTAAAATGTATCAAGGTATTCGCGAACTACATTTTAAAATTGTTTGGCATATCAAAACGGAGACAGATAATTTGCTTGGTAAATGGAATGGTTTACGACGAAAAAACTAATGTTACTGTTCTAAAAGCGTGGGATGCTTTGTATGACTAACAAAACAGTTTTGAAAAATGGAAACTGCAGCAAATGTGTGTAATACAGATTTAAAAAAGTAAGTTGATAAAATTCTATAACTTTATACAAGTATTTACTGTTTACATTCGTTTATTGTACATGTGATTTGAGTGTTTAATATTTATTTTACTATTTAAATTATAGGGAGGCACTAGTCAAATCATGTGTCTGGAGTCCAAAAAAAATTGGAAAACGCAAACGTCAGAGTGCAAGTAAAATACCAAAAACCAATGCTCAAGGCCAACAATTCCGGCGGAATAAAAAAAAAAACAAAAAAGTGAAACTTTAAATTCGAATTGTGCCAGGCATTACAAGGGTCCCCCGACCGCAGAATTTTTTTTATTTTAATAATATTTTGACCACTTCTGACGGCCACTGTCTCCTTAAACATCGAAAATACCCTTATCACTGACGTCAGAGGGTGCTTAAACGTTAGCCCCATCTAATCTGCCTAAAAAATTTTAACTTCAAAAATGCTTACATATAGTTTCTACACGTGTGCCATTTAAATAAAACCTTTGTTTTCAATAAATTCAATTTGTGCAAAATTTCCAGTTCGTGAGTGTTCAATTATACAATTCACACGTGTGTGATTTAACATACATACATAGTCACGCCTTTTTCCCGTAGGGGTAGGCAGAGACCACTTCCTTCCACTCGCTACGCTTCTTACACATATCTTTTGCTTTCTCTAATTTCATCAACGCTCTCATGCATGCTCGTCGGGTGTTGGTACTCTTGACCTGGCCTTTCTTTAAAACAATGTTGATCTGATCGAGATATGTTTGCCAAAGTCGACCTGTACCGATTTGTCCATTTACACTCGCCTTATAAATTTGTTTCGTCAATTTTCCTACATCCATCCCTTCTACGTGTCCAAACCATCTAAGCATTCCTTTATCTTTCTTTGTAACTACATCTTCTTTTACACCACAGCGTTTTCTTATTTCACTATTCCTCACTTTATCTAACGAGTCACTCCGGCTATACTTCTCAGACTACTAATCTCCGCAGATTTTAATTCTATTTTTATGATTCTTTTGCCAAACCCAACATTCACTACCATACATAAGTGTAGAAACCAACACACCTCTATGAATAGCCAGACATGCCTTTTTTGACACTTAATGGCTGTTCATAAAGCTATGCAGTGTCCCATTCATTTATTTTCCTGCCAACACTCTTCGCTCAATGTCACTGTCATACTTTTTATCTCTCGTAAACTTTGAACCCAAGTACACAAATTCATTTACTTGTTCCACTCTTTCTTCCTTTATCAAAATTTCACAGTTTGTCATGCTTTCTTTTCTTTCAAAAACCATTACTTTCGTTTTGCTTACATTTATTTTCATCCCTTTGATTTTCAGGGCATCATGCATAACATTAACCATCGCCTGTAACTCCTCTTCAGATGACGCTAATATGACTTGATCATCGGCGTAAAGAAGGCATTTGACGATCAAATTATTTATTTTCAATCCATACCCACTCTCTTTCAAATATTTTAAACAATCGTCTATGTATGTTAAACAGCCATGGCGAAGCCACAAATCCCTGTCTTACACTTTTTTTAAAGTTAAACCAGTTTGTGCAAGCTCCGTTTATCCTGACACAAGCAGTGGAATCCTCGTAAAGTGATTTCAGTGCTCATATTTAATTACCGCTCACCCCATACATAGACAATGTCGACCACCATCCACTCTTCACCACTCTGACATAGGCTTTTTCCAAGTATATATATGCGCAATGGACCTTCTGACTTCTAGCTAAGAATGTTTCGACTATACTTCGTAATGAAAAGACCTGATCCATACTGATCTCCTTCCTCTTCTTAATCCTGCTTGCACATCCCATATCATCTTCTCAGTTTCATTCGTTACTCTTTTAATCAATATCTTTGCATACAGTTTACCGACTACGCTGAGTAAACTTATACCTTGGTAGTTCTTACAGTCCTGCTGCGAACCTTTTCCCTTGTAAAGCGGCACGAAAACGGACTTGCACCAGTCGTCTGGTACGCTATCACTCCTCCATCAAAGGTTAAAAAGGCGGTACAGCAGACTAGCTACCACGTTTTGTCCAGTCTTCAGCATTTTAACTGTTCATTGCAACTTTCACTCATGTCTCCGAATGGGGCCTGTACTTGTGTATCCTTTTTCTCAAATAAACTTTCGAAGTATTCCTTCCATCTCTTTAATACGCATTCCTCTCCTTTTACCATACTACCATCTTGGTTTCTAATTCTTTTCAGTTGCGAGGTAATTTAACATGTCATGTGTAAATTTATATTTTTATATAATTTACACGAATTTTTGTGAACTTGCAGATTTAAACAAGGTTAAATAAAAAAACCAAAATAAAAATAATTTAATGTACTAAAAAAAGATTGCTTGTTTGGATTAAATTCTTTAATAAAATTACTACAAATATTGTTTTTGTAAAAGAATTATATCTAAACTTTATTGTTTTTTTGTAAAAATCAATATTTAATGTAATAAAAGCTAATTTTATAAATCGTCTTTTAGGTATTTATAAATAAAATAAATTGAGTACATTCGAAGTTGTCCATTAAAGAAAACAACAAAATTTTGTGAAACAAACATCAAAATAATGATTAACAAACAAAATTGTTTTTATTATGAGAATTTTTGGCATGTTTCTGTTTTATTTTGTGGAATATTTTAACAAGAAACCCAGCTTTCCGTTCCACGTTTATCATTTATTATTTTGTACTTATTTTCTTCTTCCCAAAAATTTCGTCGATAAAGCAATTACCTTCATGTGCATGTTATAAAAGTAAATTAATATCATGACTTAAATTTAATATATTTTACATTATTAAAAACAATATCCTGTTTCCCCAACGTTCAATAACTATTTGTCAGAAATTAAAATATATTCAAAATAAGTTGGTAGAATTTAATATTCATCGATATTTATTCCAAATGAGAAAGGTTTATAAAGCTGATACAGCTTCGTTGTACTATGTGTTTTTAACTGAACGAAAATTTTGTATCAGGGTCGAGTTTATTATCTTGAGAGTAGATTTAATTTATTGGTGAATGGTTTTTCGAGTATTTTGCCGTCGTAGGTCTGAGTTAATACTCGACGTTTCGTCATCTCTAGTGGATGGCATCTTCTGGAGATGTGTCTGCTTTTTTAAGGCTGACGGTTTATGAAATATGTATGTCACGATCGCGGGTTGTAAACGTTTTGGTGGGCGGGGCATATTTAAGGGCTGTTTAGAAATTGGTTACGTTCCGAAGGTTTACTAAAGTGCATTTAACTGAAGCAATAATTGAAATTGAACACATATTCACGAAGGACATCGCTGACCTGTCTAAAATTTGCCCTACGACATCGTATTTCACCTTCAACGAAGAAATATTTGAACGGATCGATGGAGTCTTATTGGGCAGCCCATTATTACCAGTGATCGCGAATTTCTTTATGGAGAAATTGGAAAAGAAAGCTTTGGACAGTTCTCATTAAAATCCAAAAGTATGGTTTCGATATGTAGATAACACCTTTGTTGTCTGGCCTTATGATAGAGACAGTCTCAACGAATTTCTCGCCCATATTAACAGCATACACCCTAGCATAAAATTTACAATGGAAATAGAGAACAACAAAGAATTGGCATTTCTCGTTGTCCTGATTGTGAGGAAAGAGAGACAATTAGGATATACCGTATACAGAAAACCCACCCACACGGATCGTTATCTACACAATACATCCAACCACTACCCTTGCCAACGCACAGGAATTATAAGAACTTTGGTAGAAAGGGCAAAAAGAAATTGTAAACCAAAACATTTAAATAAAGAACTGAATCACTTTAAGAACGCCCTTATATTAAATGGATATAATGTAACAGATGACACAAAGATGTCTTGGACAATTTTTTTCACCATCGGGAAAAATTTAGACCATCTAAATATTTAAATTTGGATGACAAATGTTAGTTCAAAAAAATATATTATTAAATTTGCATTGTTTCAATACCAACCAAAGCATAAGTAAACACCAGTAATGGCAGTTGTTATATCATCATTATACGGATTTTGATCGACCTTTACATGTAGGCACTGTTACATAGAAACCCCATGGGATACAGGTGTATTGCGATCAATTGATAACACTAATTGCAGCTATCACGCGATATAAAATTTGCGCCTATTAGTTCAGTTGCCAACACTGGCTGCTAGTGTAATTAGGGATATACGGTGAAAATAATAAATGATACTCCCATTACTTATTTTAGTAAATTAAGATTGTTGATTAAACAATTTAATTTTTAAAATAAATCAACTATACTACAATATAAGTTTCTGGCGATTTTTTTAACCCTCGTTAAGTAATTATTCAATGCATACATACATATAGTCACGCCTTTTTCCCGTAGGGGTAGGCAGAGACCACTTTCTTCCACTTGCTACGGTTATTACACACATCTTTTGTTTCCTCTACATTCATCAGTGTTCTCATGCATGCTCGTCGGTTGTTGGTACTCTAGACCTGGCTTTTCTTTAAAACAATGTTGATCTGACCGAGATATGTTCGCCGAGGTCGACCTCAACCGACTTTACCATTCACAATCGCCTTATAAATTTGTTTAGTCAAACTTCCTTTATCCATCCTTTCCACGTGTCCAAACCATCTAAGCATTCATTTATTTATCTTTGTAACCACATCTTCTTTTACACCACAGCTCTCACTATTTTTTACTTTATCCAACAGAGTTACTCCGGCTATACTTCTAAGACTACTCATCTCCGCAACATTAATCCTATTTTCATGCTTCTTCTGCCAAACCCAACATTCACTACCATACATAAGTATATAAGTATAATCACGCATAATGTCAATAAGTAATCTTTGATTAAATCTGACCTATCCTTATAAAAAATATAAATATTTTTCAACGGTTATAAAAACGACATTTTATTTTAGTTTTTTTTAACATCTTCATTCTTTACAAGCCGGTAAGCAAGAATATTATATTTGTAAACGAACTTCGTTCTTCAAGTAAATATACAACAGATAGGTATACCAGTTTCGTACATTTTTAACCTTCAGTAATAAACTAAAAACTATTTTATCCAAGCAACCCACTATACCTACGACCATGATCGTTTAAGCGTGTTTGAACCGCACGGTCATTTTCTACCTTTTGTCGGGCAGCTTGCGTCTCTCTTTAGTTTGCGCAATTCCAAGTGACTCTTTACGCTTGTCGAATTATATGAGAGCACTGATGAAAGCACTGCTTACCCCTACGGGATAAAAGCAAGACTATATGTGTATATGTAAAAAATATTTTAAAGCTTTCTTATGTTTTTGAATAAATATAAAAAAATTTATTACATTATCCATAAATGCAATAAGGTTATGTTTAATAATTTTGTTGTAAAACATATATTACTTAATATTATTGCAATAAATATTTATTATTTTGTTTTTCTGCTTTAACACTATTAATTAATCTATACTTAATAAAAACCAGTAATATATATGATAAAAGGCTTAATATTATCATAAAAACTCTGGAGTAAAACAAAAAATAGTTTTCATATAATTGTTACCCATTTTGCAATTTTACTGTATATTGTAATAACAATTATTAATTTTATTTACATAAAAAAATGTTACATTTTTAAAATTTGGACAGATAATCTAAATACTGTTTTGTTTAACATTAAAATCATTTTGTTATAAAACTGAAAATAATTATAGTATACAGGGTGATTCATTGAAATTGGGCAATCTTTTAACTGGAAATATTACACACCAAAATATGGCGATTGAGTTTAATATGTCTTATACAAATGTTGCAGGTTTACAAGATACAAGGTATTTAAAGTTGGAATTTTAATTTGAAATTTCTTAATAATTTTGTGATTTTAAACAGCATCGTCTTGAAAATTGGCAACTTTATGTTTTTTGGCATGAAAATTACGAATTTTATGCTGAATTTAGCACTATTTATAAAGGGCGTTAGTTACACCCTGTTACTTAGGTAAATTACAACATAACTTTTTGCCTAATGAGTTATGGCTAAAATGACTAAAAAATCTAAAAGGCAGTTTAATTTTGAATAAAAGAGGTAAACATGTTTATTTCATGTATCTCTCTCAGTTTTTGAGGTATTTGCATTTTAAACATTTAGCGTAAAGTCTCCTAAACCACCGTTATTACATTGACTTTTTTTCAAGTAGGCTTGTGTCGGAACTTATTAGTTTTTCGTGTAAAGAAATATTTGAAAATTTTTACTGTCACCAAGTAAGAGTGTATTATTTGTGTAACATAAGAAAATGTCACGACATAATGAATTTTCCAACAGTGAAATGCGTTATATGATTTGTGTTTTTGCTCAGTCAAATTATAGTGGACTTGGTACAGCCAGAAGGTATTTAGAATCATACCCAAATCAAAGACAACCCAATCACAAACTGTTCAGACGTTTTTATACCCGCCTATGCGAAACAGAGTGTTTTTGTCCTAAAAGCTTAAATGGTGCTCCAAAAAATATCAAGGTCGATGATGAAGAAGAGTACTCGTCGGTTAAGTGTGGCAACAGGAATAAGCCAATCGTCTATATGTATAATTTTAAAGAAAGAGAATTTCCGTCCATATCACTATACTCCTTCCAAAATTTGCTACCTCAAGATTTACCAGTTCGCCTACAGTTTGCTTAATTTATGCTAGATAAACAAAACGAAAACCAGGATTTTCTTAATTACCTCCTTTTCACCGATGAGGCGACGTTTACTAGACGAGGTGTTTTTAATTGGAAAAACAATTATTTGTGGGACTCCAAAAATCTACAAGCTCTAAAGGAACGATATTTTAACCATAAATTCAAGGTAAATATTTGGTGTGGTGTGATATATGGTTTTTCATTGGTCCTTTTGAACTTCCTCCTAATCTAAACCGGCCCCTCCATTTAAACTTCTATGAACAACAGTTAAACACACTACTAGAAGATGTACCACTAGCCATAAGCCGGAACATGTGGTTTATGCAAGACGGGGCGCCGCCACATTTTTCTCTGCCAGTACGGCAATACCTGAATAAACATTTTTCTCACCGGTGGATTGGGCGTGGCAGTGAATTTGTTTGACCACCCAGAAGTCCAGATTTAAACCCTCTAGACTTCTCAATATGGTTAAAAATAATCGACAAATGTTATTTAATATTCAATGATCTTTAAGGAGACGCCTTACAAAGTGTATTGAAGTGGAAGGCGGGTATTTTGAGCATTTACTTTGAATTTCTCTTTTATTTCTGTTACTGATTGTTATTTTTTGTCTTTACTGTTGTTATTCCGCATAGTAGTAATTTAAAGGAATAAATTTATTTCACAATAAACAAAATTCATTAAATTTTTTAAAATGCAAATAACTCAAAAACTAATAGAGTAACATGAAATAAACAAGTGTACTTTTTTATTTAAAATTAAATTTTCTAGTCATTTCAGCCATACCTTACAAGTTAAAAAAGATATGTTGTAATTTACCTAAGTAACAGGGTGTAACTAACGCCCTGTATGAATAGTGCTAAATTCAGCATAAAATTCGTGATTTTCATGCCTAAAAACATAAAGTTGCCAATTTTCAAGATGACGCTGCTTAAAATTACAAAATTATTAAGAAATTTTAAATTAAAATTCCAATTTTAAATACATTTGTATAAGACATGTTAGCTCAATCGCCATATTTTGGTGTTTAGTATCTCCAGTTCAGAGATTGCCCATTCTTAATGAATAACCCTGTATATTATTATTAATAAACTGACCTAATTATTGTTTTCCAAAAAAAAATTGTTGTTACTAATACATTTTTAACCATTCTGTGTTTAATTATTCTTGCATTTTGCATGTTGACTCACTTTAATACAGATCTACATAAAAAATGGCGAAGGCACTAGTTTGAAATTTATTACAGACTTACTGTTAAACACCATTATTCTTTTAAAAACAAAACTCTGTACATTTTTGCTGAGTATTTAAAAACAGAAAATAATATTTTTGTTTTTAATACACACAAAATAACAATTTACCCAGTTTTAAAGTGAAATTACTACCACGAGTAACTAATGAACAACAGAAAAGATTCATAAAAATTTCCAAAGAAAGTGCAGACATGCTAAAGGAGTCAGAATATCGTTGGCTACAATTAGAAGACAAATTGTTCAGTTAGGTTTAAGGTGTTGTCGTCCAATTAGAGTACCCCAGCTACAACATAGGCATGTAGACACATGGAGCTTCCTCTGCAATTTTGGAATTTTGTATTTTTTTCAGATGAGACCCGAATTTGTCTGAATAGTGATAGCCGGCGTATTCGTGTTTGGCGAGAGCCAACAAAAGCTGTACAATTAGCTCATGACTGTCCCAGACTTTCATTCTCTGGTGGCAGTGCTATGTTTTAGGCAGGCATTATGACAGATGGTCGTACGAAATTGGTGCTCATTGACGGGACTATAACAGGACAAAGGTACATCACACAGGTTTTAGAACCTCATGCGAGGCTGATGTGAGGGGCTGTGGGTGAGGATTTTTTTTTAGACGACACTGCACGCCCACATAGGACTCGAGCATTGAATGACTAGGATAAGACACAAGGAATTCGTCGTTTGGAGTGGCCTGCGAAGTTGTCAGACATAAACCCAATTGAACATGCTGGGATATGCTCTTCAGAGCTATTCTGGTTTGAAGAAATCTTCTTAGAACCCATTAGAAACAGGCAGTTGCCAAAAAAGAAGAATGGGAGAATATGTCACAGGAAGATATTAATCGCCTTGTTACCAGTATCAAAGCAATTATTTTTTACATACATACATACATAAAGTCACGCCTTTTTTCCATGGGGGTAGGCAGAGACCACTTCCTTCCACTTGCTACGGTTCGTACACACATCTTTTGCTTCCTCTACTTTCATCAGTGCTCTCATACATGCTCTTCGGTTGTTGGTACTCTTGAACTGGCCTTTCTTCAAAACAATGTTGATCTGATCGAGATATGTTCTCCGAGGTCGACCTCTACCGATTTGCCCATTCACACTCTCCTTATAAATTTGTTTCGTTAATCTTCCTTCATCCATCCTTTCTACGTGTCCAAACCATCTAAGCATTCCTTTATCTATCTTTGTGACCACATATTCTTTTACACCACAGCGTTTTCTTATCTCACTATTCTTAACTTTATCCAACCGAGTCACTCCGGCTATACTTCTCAGACTACTCATTTCCGCAGCATTAATCCTATTTTCATGCTTCTTTTGCCAAACCCAACATTCACTACCATAAATAAGTGTAGGAACCAACACACCTCTATGCACCGCCAGACGTGCCTTTTTTGACACTTTCTGGCTATTCATAAAGCTATGCAGTGCCCCAATTATTTGTTTTCCTGCCAACACCCTTCGCTCAATGTCACTGTCATACTTTCCATCTCTAGTAAATTTTGAACCCAAGTACACAAATTCATTAACTTGTTCCACTCTTTCTCCTTCAATCGAAACCCCACAGTTTGTCATGCTTTCTTCTCTTTCAAAATTATTTTTTAAAAGAAATAAAATTTTAATTTTCTTAATTTTTTAATCTAAAAAAACATCTGTTCTAAAATAAAAAGCATCTGCCAACGAAATAATTTTTATTGAAGAACATACCTACCTACATATAGTCACGCTTTTTTCCCGTAGCAGTAGGCAGAGACCATTGCCTTTCACTTGCACCGGTTCTTACACACATCTTTTGCTTCCTCTACTTTCATCAGTGCTCTCATACATGCTCGTCGGTTGTTGGTACTCTTGACCTGGCCTTTCTTCAAAACAAGGTTGATCTGATCGAGATATGTTCGCCGAGGTTGACCTGTACCGACTTGTCCATTCACACTCTCCTTAAAAATTTGTTTCGTCAATCTTCCTTCATTCATCCTTTCTACGTGTCCAAACCATCTAAGCATTTCTTTGTCTATCTTTGTTACCACATCTTCTTTTACACCACAGCGTTCTCTTATCTCACTATTCTTTACTTTATCCAACCGAGTCACTCTGGCTTAACTTCTCAGACTTCTTATTCTAGCAGTATTAATTCTATTTTCATGCTTTTTCTGCAAAACCTAACATTCACTATCATACATAAGTGTAGAAACCAGTGCACATCCAGACGTGCTTTTTTTACCCTTTCTAGCTGTTCATAAAGTGCCCCATTCATTTGTTTTTCTGCCAACACCCTTCGCTCAGTGTCACTGTCATGCTTTCCATCTCTCGTAAACTTTAAACCCAAGTACACAAATTCATGTACTTGTTTCATTTTTTCTTTCTCCATTGAAACTTTACAGTTTGTCATGCTTTCTCTTTCTCTTTCTCTTTCAAAAACCATTAGTTTGTAGTTTGGTTTAATGTTTAATAATAACGAAGATTTAAGGTGATGCATAACTTTTAAAATTATGTGTAGATAAAAAAATAAAGTTATCAGTGTAAATATTTAAGACAAAAGTTAAAAAATGTATGGTAATGAAAAATGAAAATCCACTTTAAATAAATGGACAAATTAAAAGCTTTTTATATACGATGCTAAAAACATTATTTTTATTTAAAAAAAAAATAAAATGAACGAAAAACATATTTACAGAAAGTCTTCAATATTTTAAAATGTTAGAATTTTTTGCTCAAACCTTCTCATCGCAAAATCATCTTACAGTAGAAATGTTGCGATAAAAATATAACTTTTTCAAAACTGAAAAGAACTCCCTAAAAGTCTTAAGTTATTGAAAATAAAAAATGAATATTAAATGGAAGTTTTCATTTTATTTTGAAATTCATAATGTCAATGTTTGGAGGAGTTTGCCGTAAATAAAATATGATAACTTTAAAAAAAAGTAGGTGGAATATAATAGTGATTAGAATTCAGAAAGTTCCTGGATAAGATTTCTGGAAAAGTTTGAAGTCAAAGTTTAACAATTCAATTTTAGGAAAGTTTCCCGTTTAAAAAGTTTTACCTCTTTATTCTAAAGGATATTGCGTTTAATATTTATAACTGTCCAGACCGATACGTTAAGTTCTTTTTTTACGCCCATGTCAGTAAACGTCAAACATTGCACTGTCGACATTCCTTGTAAGTGACATTTAACAATAACATGCACGTAATGAGATCTCATAACAATACACGTGCGTTTTGATAAAAAAACTTAGATTTCTTGGTTTAATCAAATTGTAATCAAATTTTTATTCACGTACAACTTTATTTGGTCTATTTACATACATTTAATCAATTGAAAAACATAAAATATTTTAGCATTTTTTTTTCCGCTGCCATACATTAATGTATGTTTGCGATCACTTCTGACCATTTTTTCCTATCTCTGGTGGTGTGGTTTCAATTCCTGTCCAATGTTTGATATTTCGGAGCCACGACATCCTCTTTCTGCCTACACCCCTTCTTTTTCGTTGCATATGTGTCCTCTTTAGAACGAAAATCGACGTGTTTCAACATTTTCTTAAATTCTTATGAATACTACCAAATATTAAGGTGGACTGTTTGCTGTGGCCCACTGTGGTTAACGGTAGGTTTAAACAATTATGCTGTCGCTAAAAAAAGAATATATAAATTTTAAATTAAATATTTTGTGGGATCTAAGTTTTTTTTAATTTCATTCACCGTTTAAAATCGATCTAATATTTTTTTAGTTAATTTAGAGCAAACCCGAAAGACAAACAAAAGTTTTTATTCTTGAGGGCGCAAAAGTAAACGTAAATTTAAAATATTTAAATTCTCAGATACTATCCTTTTGGTAAATTTAAATAATAACGTATTTATATAAGGTAATTTTTAAAACCTCCCAGCTGGTATTATCTACTAATACTAAAACATATATTTAACAAAATTAATTTTCTCCAGTTACAAAAAATATATAATAATTTTACAATTTAAGTTTTAATTATCATTTCAAAAACTATGAGTTTATATTATCAGGATATTTTTTAAAATTGGTGGTTATGTTAAAATATATACACTAGGTAAAATAACTATTACTTGGTAAAAAGAGCGGTTTGGATAGCAGTGGAATACTTACATACATGTAGTCACACCTTTTTTCCGTAGGGAACTAACGTCACCTAACCAATTCCTTTCACTTGCTATGGTTTTTACACACATCTTTTACTTTTATGAGCGCTTTTTACATGCTCGTCGGTTGTTGTTACTCTTGACCTGGTCTTTATTCAAAACAATGTTGATCTGATCGAGATATGTTCACCGAGGTCGACCTCTACCGACTTCCGTCCATTCACACTCACCTTATAAATCTGTTTCTTCAATTTTCCTTTATTCATCCTTTTTACGTGTCCAAACTATCTAAGCATTCCTTTATCTATCTTTGTAACCACACCTTTTTTTAGACCACAGCGTTCCCTTATCTTACTATTCTTTACTTAATCCAACCGAGTCACTTCGTCTACACTTTTTAGACCCATCTCCGCAGCAGGAATCCTATTTTTTTCTGCCAAACTCAACATTCACTACCATACATATATGTAGGAACCAACACTTCTCTATGCACAGCCAGAGGTGCCTTTTTAAAACTTTCTGGCTGTTCATAAAGCTATACAACCCCATTCATTTGTATTCCTGCCAATACCCTTCGCTTAATGTCACTGGCATACTTTTTATCTCTTGTAAACTTTGAACTCAAGAAAACAAACTCATTTACTTATTTCATTTTTTCTTCCTTAATTAGCACCTCACAGTTCGTTACGTTATTTTTTTAAAAACCATTACTTTCGTTTTGTTTACATTTATTTTTATCCCTTTGATTTTCGAGGCATCATGCATAACATTAACCATCGCCTGCAATTTCTCTTTAGATGACGCTAATATGACTTGTTTATTGGCCTAAAAAAGGCATTAGACAATCAAATCATTCATTTTTAATTCATACGCACTCTCTTTCAAATATTTTAAACAATCGTCTATGTATAAGTTAAGCAGCCATGGCGAAACCACACATTCCTGTCTCACACCTTTTTCGATGTTAAACCAGTCCATGTAAGCTCCGTTTATCCTAACACACGCAGTGGAATCCTCATTAAGTGATTTCAGTGCTCGTATTAAACTACCGCTCACCCCATACACAGACTATGTCGACCACAATTCACTCTTCACCACTCTATCATAGGCCTTTTCCAAGTCTATAGAAGTTCAGTAGACGTTTTGACTTCTAGCTAAGAATTTTTTGACTATACGTAATGAAAAGACCTGATTCACATATCTTTTTTCCCTTCTTAGTCCTGCTTGCACATCCCATATCATCTTTTCAGTTTTATTCGTCACTCTTTTAATCAACATCTTTGCATACAATTTTCCAACTATGCTGAGTATACCAATACCACGGTAGTTCTTACAGTACTGTTGCGAACCTTGGCCCTTGTAAAGCGGCACGATAACCAGTCGTCTCGTACATCTTCCAACAAAGTTAAAAAAGGGGAGCAGACTAGTTACCACGTTTCGTTCAGCCTTTAGCATTTCAACCGTTATCCTGTCGTACCCAGCATCTTCACCCAATTTCGTACTATTCTCAATTTCTGCCGTACTAATTTCACTTTCATTGCAACTTTCACTCATGTCTCCGAGTGGTGCCTGTGCTTGTGTATCCTCTTTCTCAAATAAACGGGGTATTTCTTCCATCTCTTTAAAACGCATATTTTTTTCTTTCACCATACTACCATCTTGGTTTCTAATTTTTTTCAGTTGCAGTAGAAACATTTAATATGTTTTAATCCTTACTCTCTTAATTATTACCATTTTGTATCGTGTCTGCCCAGCAAAGACCACAGGGAGAAAAAAGAAAAGAAAATAAATGTTGGTGTGGAATAAACGTGCTAAAATTTCCAAAATATGACAAAAATAGAAATTTTATTTCAAACGAATAAAAAAAGTTTGCAAAAAGCGAAATTTAAGTAAAAATTCTGTAAACCGTAAAAGTAATTTTAAAAAATAAACATCCGAAAATAAAACAAATTTTGAAAAACAAAATTGGTGAAAAAAGCTATTAAATTGTACCTTCTTTAAAAATACTTGTAAACAAGAGAAATTTTCATTTCGATAACTTTGCAAAACTCAGAAGTATCTTTTAGTGAGTTAAATGAATATTTTACAAAAAACACCAAGCTAAATGTTAGCCTACACATTATGGTCCGCTAAAATTTTCGTGCGTACGTCTTTCTAATTTTCAAGTAGGGTTATTCGACAATTGTCTTGTTTTGTAGTCGTTCTAATCCCACTTCGTCGAATTAAGCGACTTAAGCTGCCTTTTAATTTTTTTTCATTTTACAGGGCTTCCATTAGTTTTTTTTAATAACAGACCTGCGTTTTTATAGCCTTTAGTGAGCTTAATAAGTTTGTAATGGTGTTTTTGCTGAATGTTTGGAGTAGTCATCCATTTAAATTGCGTGCAGAAGAAACGAGGCAGTAAATAAACCTTTAAAAAACGGTTTAATAAACGTCAGTATTTTTAATCTTACGTTTTTTGGTCACAAAATAAAAGATAACAAATATTATTTGTATACAGTGCGGTCCATAGGTATAGAATAAATTCATTTTTAGCGTTATTATGTATTTTATCAAAAAATCCTGAAACAGGTCAATTTTTATTGTCAATTTGACAATTTACAGTATAAAAATATTACACCCTTCTTGCAACCTTTCTGAATTATGAGCACCCCCTCAAAAAATTTAAATAAGAAGGGGGGTCGTGTGGCATCTTATTCGAAAGGGTTTATTATCTGTTTAGTAACACTAAGTTTTTCATATTTGGTGCAACCATAACTGAGAAAATTTGTTAATAAAATTTAAAAATATTGACACTGTAAACTATGTAGCCGTTGAAAAAACCTGAAATAGTATTCTCAATTTGACAATTTATAGTATGAAAATATTGCTCCCTTCTTGCACCCCCTCTGAATTATGAGCATCCCTTCAAAAAATTTAAATGAGAAGGTGGGTTGTGTGGCACCTTGTTCGAGAGGGATTTTAATTCTCTGTTCAGCAATACTGTTTTTAAAATTTGGTGCTATCATAACTGAGAACATTTATTCGAAATATGTATAATATGGATGAATATGGATAACGAAAGAAATTAACAACATTACCCCTAAGGTCCTACAAAATGTTGTACAAGAATTCCAAGATCGCCTTGCTTATTGTCAAGGAGTGAATGGTGGTCATTTTGAACATTTCATTTAATTGTAAAATAAATTGAAAAACACTTCCTAAAAAATATTTTCTTCATTCTACGTAAAGTATAATAATTTCACATTTTTAAAACAAATTTTTTCAGCTATAATTTCACCAAACTGCTAAACAGAGAATTAAAATCGCTTCTGAAAAAGGTGCAACACGACCTCCTTTCTCATTCAAATTTTTTGAGGGAGCGCTCATAATTCAGAAGAGGTGCAAGAAGGGGGTGATATTTTCATATTATAAATGGTCAAATTGAGAATAGAAATCGACCTGTTTCAGTTTTTATTGAACAAATACATAATTACGCTAAAAAAGAATTTATTCCATACATATGGACCGCAGTGTATACCTTCAAATATAAAACAAACAGGAGCTAGCATTGCTACTATGTACGGATGTTAAAAGTGCGACGGAAACGGACTACATAACCCTCCACGTATGACTCATTAATTGAATATTTGCTTAGTGAGTGTGTCAATAAAATGCATTATTAATATTTAAAATTTAAAACCTTAAGATCGGGTAAAATTAGTGAGACAAGGCATTTATGTATGCTGTAGTGTAAATACTTAGTAGTTAACTATTGTAGACATCTGAATAAATTGCAGGTAAAACATTGTTATATTACTTATACAATAACGACTAATATGGTTAGTTGTTTATCTTGTGGGTGTTCCCTGACACTAAAACATAAAAGTGCTGGTGTAATATTTAACAAGTAATGGTTTTTATTGCTCAATTTGTTAAATTTTTAAAAAAATATTAAAAATTAAATTTTAATAAAATTTATTGGTTAAAACCACCAATCACAAAGTATGCACTGGCGTAGCTTTTTTTGTTTTTTTTTTTATTATAATTTAGAACCTCTATCAAAACGGACGCAATACTTGGCCACATGCACCCTCAATTTAATAAAATCTTATCTAAAACTATGCTTCTTTGTGATGTTTTATATTTAAAATTGAAAAATTGAAGCAAAAAATAACTTACTGCGCAAATTTACAAGCAGTAAATGGGGCGCAAATCCAGACGTTGTCAGAACAACAGCACGAGCGCTATGCTTCTCAGCGGGGGAATATGCATGTCCGGTGTAGAGTCGCTCAACGCATGCAAAACCCTTGAAACAAGTCCCTCCATCTAGATTTTGGGAGTCCAATAATATGTCTTGGCATGACCACGTTGCTAACATCGCAAAGTCGGCAAGCCAGAGGCTAGGTTTTTACTCCTGATCAACTGTTGACGACGTACAAGGCTCAAATCCGACCTCTACTGGAGTATTGCTCGCACATTTGGGGTTCAGCACCAAGGCATTCTCTTCGTCTTCTAGATTCCATTCAGAAAAGAGCCATTCGCTTGATAAACAGCTCAACTCTCACAGATACCCTTTACCCTCTAGAACATAGAAGAAGAGTTGCAGACCAGTCATTGCTCTACAGATATTTCCATGGCAGATGCTCCAGAGAAATAAAAACTCTTGTACCACCATTGGCCAAATTCGGCCGAAGAACTCGGCACGCTGATCAGTCTCACCCATTTACTCTCAAGATTGACACTACAAGGACCAATCTTCATCAAGAATCCTTCTTTTACAGGGCTGCTACGGAATGGAATAAGCTTCCAAAATCAGTTTTTCCAGAGAACTATGACCTGCAACTTTTTAAAAAGCGTGTCCACAATCATCTCCTTTCTATAATCCCTTCCCCTTCTAATAGTCGCAGCCCACACGATAGGTCTACCCTTTTTGCGACTATTTTCATAAAAAAAAAATTGAGGTGGATAGAGCCCTTAACGAAACATGCAGAATTACATCGGGATGCATGAGAGCAACGCCACTAGATCAGCTCTACAGAGCTGCTGGATTTGAAACGCCATTCAATCGCAGGGCGGCAGCTGAACACGTCGAACGCTTTAAGCAAATCTTTGATGAACGCCACATGCTACATGAACAGGAGCACTATTAAAAAAGACTAAAATCCAGAAAAAGTTTCCGTTGATGCGTGAGTTTGGACCCTCCACAACATTTCTTGATTTGCAAAAACCCTCCACCAGGGCATGAACGGGACTGGTCAACCTGGAGAACATTGAATAGAATAAGAACGGGTGTAGCACCTGTAAAATTAAGTAAAATCAAGTGGGGGCAGTTAGAACAGAGCGATACCCTATGCAAATGTGAAGAAATACAGACCATGGGCCATTTTTTAGTATGTCAACAATACCCAGCAACGTGTACCCTCGACAACCTACGGAAAGCAAATAAAAGGGGACTTCACGTAGCCCGATACTGGGCGGAAAAGATTTAAAATGTTCGGACTCGAAAAAGTAAAAAAAAAAGTATATTTAAAGGTGTATGCATTATACAGTATTGGTAATGTTATTAAGTTACTGCTTGCAATAATGGAAAAAGATCGATTAATGTTCAACTAAAAGAATTAAAATAATATAAATTGACATTTTTTGAGATTATATTATGCTTTGCAGGATTTTTCACACAAGTCTGCAAAACCATTTAAGTTGATTTTAGTGCTGATGCGGCCAACTACCCCATTGTTTCGATGTTCATTTCTGGCCGGCAACAATAGCGGAATGAAATATGGAGGTCATTATTTAGACAACTCATTGTTATTGTTTCCCACTCAAAAAATATTTTACTTTTTTTTTATTTTTCCACTGGAAACGTATATTGTTTGTTATACATCTCACATTTACAAATTATTTTATGCGAATAAAAGCGTTAAAAATAATACAATGGACCGGCAAATAAGATGTTTCCAGCTTTTCCAAATGGAATCCTTTCATTGCTTTTCGGCCAACGTAGTCATAATGGTAAACTGTGATTTATTCTATTTTACGAAATACCAGACAATAGATTTCGACAGATAACGAATAACACACTACAAACCATTCTTATTCATTAATTGCAATTTTAATATCGCTAAATGTTTAGATATGAAGAAACAGGTTCTGCGTATGTTTCTTTGTTTTATTAACCACCACAACGCAGTAAAAAAAATCTTTTGTAGCTTAGTTATGCAACGGAGACTTTTAGTATTTTATGGACTGCAGTAATCAGTTCTTCAAAGTATTAGGGCTGCAAAAAAATATAGACCACTATCTACTATCTTCATTGAGAAACTTTTAGTATTTTAAAGACTATAGTGACAACATTTTGAATGTATTATTGCCAGGATAAACGAAGCCTACACGGACTGGTTTAACATAAAAAAAGGTGTTAGACAGGGATGTCTGACTTTGCCATAACTGTTTTACTTATACATAGACGGTTGTTTTAAGGATTTAAAAGAGAGTACGTATACAGGGTCTTTCAAAAAATGTGACCTTGTCTCCAGGATAGTCAGAAAACTAAAAAATAATTGAGGATTACTTAGTAAAAAATTTTTGTAACGACATCCGTATTCAAGATAAAGGGCGTTAAAGAAAAAAAATTTATATACATTTATTACGATTTTACCAACACTACTGAAAACATCGTTATAAAATTTTATACAAATATGTTTTAGAAGCTGATACATCCTATGAATTTGTTTTTATATTTGACTCTCATAGAGGGCGCTAGTTACATGGTTCGTACCAAGTAGTATTGAACATAACTTTTTTAAGATTAGATTTATTAATCAAAATTTTAAGTAAACTTAAACATCATTCAATTTTTTACCAAAAAGGTACTCTTGGTAATACTCGATACTGTGTACCGTTTTCGGAATATTTTGATTTGAAAAATATGAAGTTATAACCGATGCTGGTATAAAGTAATGATAAATGTATTAATTATTATTATTATTAATTAGTATGCATTATGTGAATTAAAAATTTTTTGTCGCGTAAATGAGACCTCATCGATAAAACGGATACATGTTAAAAAATTGGGAAAAAACCTTACAAGAAAGGACAGCCCCCAATCCAAGTTTTTGTTTTGTTTTACGGACGAGGCGCTTTTACGTGACAAGGTATATTTAACTCCCATAATGCACGCTACTGGTGTAATGAGAATCCACAAGTCAAAAGGTTATCACATTACCAACACTCATTTAAACTTAATGTTTGAGCAGCAACTGTAGGTAACAAAATAATAGGTTATTACATTCTACGGGAAAATTTAAATGGTGATATGTACCTGGATTTTTTAAACAATTACTTATTTCAGATATTGGAAGATTTAACGCTAAAAGAGCAAAAATCTCTATTTTTTATGCACGATGGAGCTCCACCGCACTTTGATAAAAGGTGTCGTAATTGGTTGAGTAACCATTTTCCGAATCGATGGATTGGTAAAGATTCAGAAGCTCCAATTCATTGGCCTCCTCTGTTATGCGATTTTAATCGTTTGGACTACACAGCTTGGTCGTATCTCAAGGAAAAAGTCTATGCTACAAAGGTAAATTCATGTCAAGAATTGGAAGACAGAATTCAACGTCGCTTTAATGACCTCATAGCTGATCCCGAAGCGTTTAGAAGATTAATGGATTCTTTAGAAAAAAGAGTAGACTTGTGTCTTTGCGAAAACGAAGGAAATTTTAAAATCTTACTCTAATTAAATTTTATTTTATGTTCTTAGTCTTTATTTTAATTTTCTTCTTGTGATCGTTTGTTTAATTAATAACTTTACCATTACTTTAAATAAATCTAATCTTAAAAAAGTTATGTTTAATACTACTTGGTACGAACCGTGTAACTAGCGCCCTCTGTGAGAGTCAGATATAAAAAAATTCGTGGGATGTATCAGCTTCTAAAACATATTCGTATAAAATTTCATTACAATGTTTTCAGTAGTTTCGGCAAAATCGTAATAAATATGTATAAATTTTTTTCTTCAACGCCCTTTATGTTAAATACGGATGGCGTTACGAAAATTTTTTACTAAGCAAACTCCAATTATTTTTCTACCTATCCTAGAGACTGGGTCACCTTTTTCTGAAACACACTGTATATTGAGAATGAATGACTTGATTATCAAATGCCTTCTTTACGCCGATGATCAGGTCATATTACCATTATCTGAAAAGAAGTTACAAGCGAGTAAGAAAGACGAAAGTAATGGTTTTAAAAAAAAAACATGACGAACTGCGGGGTACTGATTAAAGGAATAAAAGTGGAATAACTGAATCAGTTTATATACTTAACTTTAAAGTTTACCAGAGACGAAAAGTATGATTGCGACAATGAGCAAAGGGTGTTGGCAAGAAAACAAATGAATGGGGCACTGCATAACTTTATGAGCAGCCAGAACGTGTCAAAAAAGGAACGACAAGCTGTGCATAAAGGAGGTCCCTAAACTTATGTATGATAGTGAATGTTGGGATTGGCAAAAGAAACATAAAATTAAAACATAAAATAAGCCTGTAACGTTGGTATTATAATTTTTTTTAGTAGTACTTCCGTCTGCATCTACTGCGGAAAATTTAGATACATTTCGACAATTTTTTTTTAACTTAATTTATTTTAATTTATTTTTTAAATGTACATATTTTTTTTCCAGCGAATGTTAAAAAAATTTTGTTTAAATTTAATTTTAATAAACCTGTTTGTTGTACACTTTAAATTTTTTTATTTTTGTCGTTTCTGAAAAAATAAAAGTGAATTTTTTTACGGCTTCGAAGTAAAAATACGTTGTTTATTTATGGTACTAAATAAAAAAAAACTAATGGGTTTGTTAGGGGTAATTCTTTTAGTGATTTTTAAATCTAAAATCACTTGGCGCCCAAGTGGTAAATCATTTTAGTTTTTTAGTTAGTTTAATATATTTAAAAAAAAAAGGAAAAAATTGAACCGACCTATACAATCCCTCAAACTTAATCCAATAAAGAAATCAAGTAGTCACAGAACCCTGAGTAAAATATTGTTTTTTTTTTATTTAAGTACTTATTCGGTATATAGTCAGCATTTTTATTTAATATAAAATTTTAATATACTTTGAATTTCATTGGTTTAAATAGCATTAATATTTCTTATTCATTTTGGTAAAAAAATATTTAAAATTTTCTTTTCTGGTAATTAACTTTTAGCTTTGTTTAAAATAATTTGGACTAAGTAAGAGTTTTATTAGTAACACATTGGATTCGTAACACCTTGGCGCCCAACTTTTGGGGCTTTTAGATAAACTTGGTAATAATATTAAATTCGTAACACATTGACGCCCAACATTTGGGGCATTTGGTAAAGACAAGGAATTCGTTACACCAGGTCAAGAGTACCAACAACCGATGAGCATGTATAAGGAGGGTAATAAAAGTAGAAGAAGCAAAAGATAAGTTTAAGAACCAGAGCAAGTGGAAGGAAGTGGTCTCTGCAAAATAATGTTTTTTAAACCTTCGTCTTTTTTTATAAAACTGTTGTAACAGAAGCACTGCGATTTTAATATTTACTAAAACAATTATCCAATAACATTTAACTGTTCTAAAGTTTCTTTTATAACTTGTATTTCTATGTATACTTATTGTGCCATTGAAATGGTTTGTAAATAATTTATACTTTAATTTTTTTTGCTTCGTCCGATATTTTAGAAATCAAACGGTCCAATGTAAACGATACAGTTAATCAAACTCAGTTGACATATTAATTGAATTATACAATGATCAGTTTCAGCACGAATATCACACCGATTCATGATCAAAGTTCGTAAACTCCTAATTTTAGTTTGTGGAGTTTTAGGCCTACAGTCAAAACTTTATTCTCCACCGCAACTCATCGAATAAACATCGTGTGCGGTATCGGGAATTCATGAAGCAACTGTTCTCCTTAGTTGATTTATAACTGGCACGTTCGATAATAATAGGAGAAAGTTATAAACTTATTTTGACTCCATCGGTTGTTATAATCTTGGAAATTTATGATCGGTAGTGTGTATATACCACACCTTAAGAAAGAAGCACATTTCATTCGAGATGTAGTGGGGTTCTTTTATCGATTTAAATGAAAAAGAAACAATAAACCATTTTTTTTCAACACTAAATAAAAAGCTTTTTATATCAACAAATAAATAAATACGAAAGAGTTGTTTGGTTATTCTAAATTATGAAAGAATTTTAAAAAATAATTCAAAAATTTAAAACAATAATAAACACATCTGCAAAGTCTAGTCTGGCTTAAAATTAATTTAATTATAATCATTAGGGTCAATTATTCGCAATGTTTACAAAAATACTTCTCTTTTATCGCCAGTTTAGATTGTTAAAAGCCGACTTAAACATTTTTTATTGCATGTTTTTTTCTACGAAATAAACAAAACATTTCATCCCTCGTCAATTTTTTTAAATTTCCCTAATTAATAACGATACTTGGCTTCCAATTTTTATGCATGCAAATCACTTGCACCTGCTAAGCCTCGTCCACATCTGAGCAAACGCACCGAATGCGCACTTTGCGCCGCATATGCATTCAGATGTAGACGGGACGCACGAACGCGCTGAGCACGTTCAAAACGCGCAGCAGCCGATCCGAACATTATCGGTACATCAAAAGAATTTCTTGCTCTGGACGGGTTTTCTGTTGCACTGAACACGTCTCGCCGAACGGCCCCGTACAAAATGGATTTTTTACATGAGATGTGCTTGCAATTAATTGAAGAGTTTAAAAATCGGTCTATTCTCTGGAATGTGAGACACGAAATGTATTTTAATAAAATTAAGAAAGAGGATGCTTGGAGGGAAATGGCGGATACATTTAACCGGGATGTGAGTGAAGTTATAAAAAAAATAGATAGTTTAAAAGGATCTTACCGGCGAGTAAAAGCAAAAATCAAGAAAAATGTTGGAACAGAAAAAGGTAAACATGAATTTATCAATAATTAAACTTGCTGTTAAGTACGTTTAATATGTCATAGGCGCCGACGAAATATATTCTGACTTCTTCAAAGGTATAACTGGAAAGACCATTTACTATGCTTCCGTTTCTTTTTCTTATTTTTAATAAATTTATTGGTAATGATAAAGTGTCAAAAAAGGCACGTCTGGCGGTGCATAGAGGTGTGTTTGTTCCTACACTTATATATGGTAGTGAATGTTGGGTTTGGCATAAGAAGCATGAAAATAGGATTAATGCTGTGGATATGAGTAGTCTTAGAAGTATAGCGGGAGTGTCTCGGTTGGATAAAGTAAAGAATAGTGAGATAAGAGAACGCTCTGGAGTAAAAGAAGATGGGGTTACAAAGATAGATAAAGGAATGCTTAGATGGTTTGGACACGTAGAAAGGATGAATGAAGGAAGATTGACGAAACAAATTCATAAGGCGAGTGTGAATAGACAAGTCGGTAGAGGTCGACCTCGGACCACTTATCTCGATCAGATCAACATTGTTTTGAAGAAAGGTCAGGTCAAGAGTACCAACAACCGACGAGCATGTATGAGAGCACTGATGAAAGTAGAGAAAGCACTAGCCTGTCCTGGATCTCCATCGCGTTTATCGCATCAATAAATGCGGCGCACCATTGGCACGGCTCCGAATGCAGACTCATGTGGTTCTGTCATTCCCACGAATGAATGATCATGCGTCGCAAATTGCTCATTCGGTGCGTTTGCTTGGATGTGGAAGGGTGTTTTAATATGCAGCAAAATCATTTGACTGGAAAAAAAATGGTTAGAAAGTGAGCTTTTTGGACGGTGGCATTGGAAAAAATACGGTAAAAATGGATACTATTAAAAGCGTGATTTTACGAATTTATGCACTTTATCAAGAAGAGGAAGGTGTAGAAGAAAGACTGTTTAAAAACTTTTTGACTGGTTGATCGTGCGTGGATCAGATATGTACTGGCATGGCACTAGTTGTGGTTCCATATGCAGCAGCTATTGGTCCCCAATTTTGTTTACATCCATTACAATGCCAGATCACACTCGTCAAGGGTTGCAATGTAACACATGTAAGAAGAGTCCTTCGTATGGAAAGACCAAGATCCAATAAAAGAACCCTTTCAAAAATTTTAAGACGCTTTAAATTATCCTAACATAACATTAATCACTTTATTTTGAGCATGACCAGACGATCCCATTCATACACACATATAGTCACGGCTACCCGTAGAGGTAGGCAGAGAACACTTTTTTTCACTTGCTACGGTTCCTACACACGTTTTTCGCTTATTCTACTTTTCTCACTATTCCTTACTTTATCCATCAGAGTTACTCCGGCCTCTTTTGACACGTTCTGGCTACTCATAAACTTATGCAGACGACCCCGTGAGAGTGTAAGTAATTAAGAAGTTCATACTTAATATCGAATCGCATTTATATTGTTTTTTTTTAATTTAAGGAATATATTTTTAGTTTTCATACATTTATTCATTTTAAAATTAGTCTTTTTCTTGAAAAAATATTTATGAAAGTCAAATTTGTACATCCATATTAAAATAGTTAAAAAAAATAACAGGCATATTTTTTAATTTACTTTATAAATTGTTTTTGTCAATTTGACAGCATATTTGTTTGTGGTATTAAAATCGTTGACCGTGAAGTTAAATATGATTTCTACATGTTAAAAAGTTATTAGGATCCAGGACAGCATTGTAAGAAGGATGGGTTGCTAATTTTACCCTTTTATTTGTTGAAAAAATTAATAGTGATGGTAATGCATTTATTTTCGCGGGAATAATTATAATAGTTATTTATGTACCAAGGACGAAAACCTGTATATTATAGTCGAGTCTGCAAATTAAGACAGACGAGACATTAGACTGTTTTTTGCCATGGTGCATACATTTTTTCGTCAACCTCTACATACCTTTATAAAAGTAATGAATGTGTTGTATTTATTTCGTGATTTTTGGGGGAGTACAACCAACGTGGCCGTAGTTGGCATTTCCCGCAGCTCTGGAGAAGTGTTACTGATATCCATATCGCTATCACTATGTTGCTAACATCGCAAAGTCGGCAAGCCAGAGGCTAGGTTTCCTGTGGAAATCCAGAAAGCGTTTTACTCCTGATCAACTGTTGACGACGTACAAGGCTCAAATCCGACCTCTACTGGAGTATTGCTCGCACATTTGGGTTTTAGCACCAAGGCATTCTCTTCGTCTTCTAGATTCCATTCAGAAAAGAGCCATTCGCTTGATAAACAGCTCGACTCTCACAGATACCCTTTACCCTCTAGAACATAGAAGAAGAGTTGCAGACCAGTCATTGCTCTACAGATATTTCCATGGCAGATGCTCCAGAGAAATAAAAACTCTTGTACCACCATTGGCCACATTCGGCCGAAGAACTCGGCACGCTGATCAGTCTCACCCATTTACTCTCAAGATTGACACTACAAGGACCAATCTTCATCAAGAATCCTTCTTTTACAGGGCTGCTACGGAATGAAGTAAGCTTCCAAAATCAGTTTTTCCAGAGAACTATGACCTGCAACTTTTTAAAAAGCGTGTCCACAATCATCTCCTTTCTATAATCCCTTCCCCTTCTAATAGTCGCAGCCCACACGATAGGTCTACCCTTTTTGCGACTATTTTCATTAAAAAAAAAACTTTCGATTTTTGATTATTATAAATACTAATATTCAATCCACGGTCTTATTTACACGTTAAATTTAGCGGATTTTAAAGGTAATTAATTTGAAAACAGCAAATGACAGTTATTGTCACTGGCGCCTATGTTTTTATTAAATTGAGGATTAACGAAAATGACCCAATCGCCACTCTCGCACCGTACTGTATCAAAGTGATTACAGCGGACTAAAAGAGTTTGCGGACAAAAAGTGTTTGCGGACGAAAAGTGTTTGCGGACAAAAATAGTCGATTTTTCATTCGGAAATTAGTACGTGAAATGTAATTATTTTGGAGGTTGGCGAAAATATGTATTAAATCACTCAACACAACACAAATTTAAATTATAATTTCTCGCTTTAGGTATTCTAACTTCGCCCTAAATCTAATTAAATTATTTAAAATATTTGATATAATGCTGTAGGTATCCCGTTTATGCCCAGCAACGTTTCGTGAAAAACATATTGATTTCACTGTTGTATTAGGGATAAAACAACTGGAGCACATGCCAAAACCGCAAGACTCAAGGGGCGTAAAATTGCTAACGGATAATACACCCTGGTAAAGAAGGCACGCAAATTAATATGTTTGCTTAAGGCGCCAACATCGCTAGATTTAACGATTGATTTACGTATGAAAGCATTCAATTATTTACCACTAAAAATGTTATTTGATATAGCGAAACTAATTATTTACTTTTCGTGAATTTTTGTTTGTTGTATATTTGATTGTTAAGAACAATAAAAGGTAATACGTATACTTGTGTAAGCTTTTACCAGACTAAAGAATAAAAAAGCGTACGCTTTCGAAATAGGCCGTGTAATCATTTAAGAATAAAGAAGTTTCTCGGCATTTTGTTAACTTCTCAGTGGTTATAGTAATAGGTCCGATTTTGCGAAAACCAAATTTTGACATATCTCCACATTTTAAGGTCCCTAAAGTCAAATGCAATAGTTTTTAAGTGGACTTCTGTGTGTGTGTATGTACGTATGTTCTTATGTTCGGAATTATTTTTCGTCTCGATTATCTCGAGAAAAAAAAATGATTTCGACCTAGGACCAATTGCATTTGACGCATAATTACGCAACTTAGAACTGATAATATTTTAAGCAAAATCGGTTAAATTGTTTTTTATGGAGAATAAAAAAACTGAAAAAAATGATAAACTTTCGGAATTATTTTTTCTCTTTATTATCTTGAGAATAAAAAAATAATATCAAGATAAGACCAATTGCATTCGATACATAATTACGCAACTTTGAACTGATAAGATTTTCAGCAAAATCGATTAAACTGTTTTTTTATGGAGATTTAAAAATCTGAAAAAAAAAGGTAAACTTTCGGAGTTATTTTTCGTCTTGATTATCTCAAGAACAAAAAATGATATCGACGTGGGACCAATTGCATTCGCACTTTAGAGCTAATTGGATTTTTAGCAAAAAAGGTTAAGCTGTTTTATGAAGAATAAAATTTTTTTAAAAAAAATGGTAAACTACCTGAATTTTGCTATTTATAAATTATACTATTTTTAATACAAAATTTCAAGATCTTTTAAATAATATGATTTTTTTTTACTGCGGGAACTGATTATTTGATTATTGCATGTTAGGAATATTTGTATGAAAACTATGATGACATTATTTTTAATAGTAATAATTATAACAATGAAACATATGGTATTTTTTTATTCTTTGCACTGGAAAGTTAGTCATGTGGACCTCTCGGGTCGCACCCAGACCACTGATATTTTAAGTTGTTATTAGGTGAACACAAAAGAGAAAGAGCACGTGTCTTTCTTTTAAAAAGCAAACATATTTTTTTACAAGCTAGATTACGAAAAAAATATCGTCCCCTTTATATTAAAAAACTTAAGATAAAAAAGTTAAAATGACAAAGCTTAAAGTATTTTTTTAAACAAATATTATAAATGAATAAATAATTTAATAAATTTAAAGAAAAAATTCTTTAATAAACAAATAAGCCTGTCACAAAAGTAGAAGCAAATAAGACAGTTTTTTTTTAAATTTGTGTTTTCCGGAAGCTTCGAGCTTAATGGAATATTCTCAAATGTTTCTCCTTTGCATTTTGTACAAATAATAGACTTTTTAAATTTCTAATAATCTTATTTACATTTTCCATGTGCCAGTCTCTTTGTTGAATTGAGAATACTTACATTGGCAGCACTGATTTTTCGTGATTTTTAAAAACGAAACATTTACAAGTAAAATTTAAAAAAAAAAGTGTTAATCAAATTAACCAATATTATAGAAAAAAATGCTTTTTCCGACAACAGCGGTAAAAAGAATCAGTGGTCTGGGTGCGACCAGAGAGGTCCACACGACTAAAAAATACCATATGTTTTGTTGTTATAATATAATTATTAAAATTATTATTAAAAACGATTTCAAATTGTTTATAACAAATTTTAATTCTCATTTACAATATTCTGTTTATGTCAACAGTATTTTTTCAAACCTTTTCTTATTATTTCATAAGCGGAGCTATTTTCAATTGTTTATAACAATTGAAAATTTTTTTTAGTTATGATCAATAATCATTTGTTGGTAACAATATTTAATTGTTATAAACAATGCTTAATTATTACTAACTATAATTTTTCACTGTTATAGCGTCTTCAATGCTATTTTCTCAATACTGAGACAAGTTTAAAATTCTTCTATTTTTTTTTCCAAAACTATCTCTTTTTATAAAATATTGTCATCACATTTTTCATACCAATATTCCTAACATGCAATAATCATTTTATTTAAAAGATATTTAAATCTGTATTAAAAATAGTACAATTTTTAAATTGCAAAATTCAGGTAGTTTATCATTTTCTTCAGTTTTTTAATTCTCCATAAAAAACAGCTTAAATGATTTTGCTGAAAATCTAATCTATTTTAAGTTGCTTAATTATGAGTCAAATGCAATTGGTCCCACGTCGACATCATTTTTGTTCTCGAGATAATCAAGTCAAAAAATAATTCCGAAAGTATACCATTTTTTTTAGTTTTTTTTTCTCTATGAAAAACAGCTTGACCAATTTTGCTGAAAATCTTAACAATTTTAAGTTGCGTAATTATGCATCTAATGCAATTGGTCCCACGTTAATATCATTTTTTGTTCTCGAGATAATCGAGACGAAAAATAATTCCGAACGTGCATACGAACATACGAACATACGAACATGCGAACATGCGAACATATGAACATACGAACATACGAACGTAAGGACATACAAACATACGAACATACGTACATACACAAAGACACACAGACGTCCACTTAAAAATTATTGTATTTGACTCTGGGGAACTTAAAATGTGAAAATATGTCAAAATTCAGGATTCGCAAAATCGGACCCATATAACTATAACTTTCACTGGGAAGTTAAAAACGTTTTATTTTTACAGAGAAAACCAAAAATCAACTTAAGGACAGGGTATTCCATTTAAAAAAATATAACTTTAGGTTGCTGTTTTTTGAAACACTATATAGTTTTAAATATGTTTATAAATTTAGCAGGGTTTGTTTAAAAATTAAGTTTTTTAACTTTTTTTATCTTTTAGGCAATTGTTCACTCATTTCAGATGTCAGGTTTCGGAAAAAATTATTGTTTCAAGAACTTTTCTATCATTCTGTATAGTCTACCTTTAAAAGTTTTTAATAAAATCCCACGGTGTAGCGACATTCTCATACTTTGGCAAAATAAAATTATTTCTAATGTTATTATATATTACTTCAGCTTTATTACCGTCTCACCTGCTATCATAACATTAAATTGTCATCTGTCTTTTGTGTTTATACGTTCCCTTTGTGCTCGTAATATTCCCAAGACCAATATTGTTTCAAAAATTTTCAATTTCACATGTGTGGGAAATGGTACGACTGTAGATAATGGTTAGTATTATTGCAAGCCAATACTATCCGATTGTAAGTGAAAGAATTCCCACTGAAGCGCAACACCAATCAACAAAATGCTTTTCTATTTAACGATAAAAAATCTCCTGTGCGAATTGTTCAGGGGAAAACACACTGAAGGTAAATAATACAAAACCATTGAGAAAAATATGACGAGTAGGTCAATCTAATACGATTGACTCTTATGTAGTTTTTCAATTTGAAAACACAGTTCAACTGCAAATGCACATATAGAGGTGATGTCGATTTTATCAGTGTTGCTCCCGCTTTGTATTTCAACACAAATACGAAGGATATTTTATAGTAAAAATACGTAAAGTTAGTTCTTAGCAGATAAACCGGATAAAAATAAAAATAAAATAATTTTTGACGCAAAAACTGGATAGACATTTAGATAAAAAATTGTTCACTGATGTTGCTGAAATTAAGGTCGTTGATAACGGTGACGGCAGTCATTAGATGCCTTGACAAAAAAATGTCATTACATTTTACCATTTGTGTTAAAGGATCAAAGGCAAAAAAATATAGTTAATGAGTTATGTGGACGTTGGATTATCCACAAGGCGAAAAAGGCTTTAGCTATAGAGCATCGCGAGTTGCAATGAAATTGGTACATATGTTACACTTTTGATTCTAAAAGGACAAATATCAGTGGACTGAGTGCGACCCGAGAGGTCCACACGACTAACTTCCCAGTGGAAAGAATGAAAAAATACCATACGTTTTGTTGTTATAATTATTATAAAAACGATTTCAAATTGTTTATAACAAATTATAATCTGTTTATGTCAACCGTATTCTTTCAAACTTTTTTTTACCATTTCATGAGCGCGAGTTATTTTCAATTGTCTATACCAATTAAATTGTTTTTTTTTTATTATAGTCAATAATTATTTGTTAGTAACAATATTTAATTGTTATAAACAATGCTTGATTATTACTATTATATTCAATATTATAGCGTCTTTAATGCTATTCTGACACAAGTTTAAAATTCTCCAATTCCTAATTTTGTTTTTTAAAACTATCTCTTTTTATAAAATATTGTCATTATATTTTTCATACAAATATTTCTAACATGCAATAATAATATTATTCAAAAGATCTTAAAATTCTGTCTCTGCACGTGGTATCATTCAGACAAGCCGTGCGGCGTTGTCACTTATTGAGCAACACATTTTTATAATCTAATGGAATGAAATAGTTTACTGGTTAAACATTTCATAAAATGGGTTGTATTATTCAGGTGTTTATAATTCATAAAATATTAATAAGAGATAAGAGATAACATTTTTGAAGCGCTATTTTCTGTTTTCAAACTTTATAAATTTCATTGTACATTTTTTTTTAAATTTTTTTACAAATTAATTTATATATTTTTTTGTTTTAGGTACGTAGCTACTTTCTCTGTAAAATGTTTTGGACATTGTGGTGAGTTCGAAATTGAAATTAATTTTATATATTTTCCAAAAGTATTTTCAACAACTTTATTAGTTTTTTAAGTAATAACGTAAAGTGTTTTTAATGCTGTAACAACTACAATAATATATTTCATCGTCCTTTAGTAACTCTGTTAAGAATTAAGAAGGAAAGCAAAACTACTTTAAAAATTAAATGTCTTATTGTGCCAAAGTTTTCAAGTTTGCCTTTTTCTAATTCAAACCAGCAACCTTGTTATAAAAATAAGTAAAAAGTAGTTTCATCACAAACTTTTATGTTTCCACCATTTACAAAGAAAAAATTACAGTGCCATACGCAACTTCAAAATTTACATTCACAAAATTAAAAATTGCTTTTATGTTTTATTCCAATTTAGCATACCTCTTTTGGTAATTGCTTATAAATAGTGGTTAAAATTTAAAAAAATACGAAAAAATTACACTTTAAAGTTTTTACACAATCTAAAGACCAAGTTAACGAATGACTACTTTAGGTTAGGATGTGCCAGACTTCTGAAGCTACATAGAATAAAAGTTCATTTGTTTAAATCCTTTTGTTCTTTTTATTAACTAGAATTGACTTAAGGTATAGTTAATAAAATGATCTGTTTAATTTATTTAAACAGAAACAAAACCAATAAGTTGTATTCAAGTTGATTTTAGTATAAAAAGTAGATTCAAATTTATTTATACTAGTAAATTAGAGTGTTTTTAAAATAAATGTTTTTAAAACATAATTTACATATTTAATGAAATATTATTGAAAATTGCTTATATCCGTTTGTACTCCCAGTGACATGGAAAATATTTTTGTACAGACCCAGTACAAACTTAAAACATACATACATATAGTCACGTCTTTTTCCTGTAGGAGTCGGCAGAGAACACTTTTTTCCACTTGTTACGGTTCTTACACACGTCTTTTGCTTCTGCTACTTTCATCAGCACTTTTATAAATGCTCATTGGTTGCTGGCAGTCTTAACCTCACCTTTCTTAGATACGTTCGCCTCGGTCGACCTTTATCGACTTACCCATTCACACTCGCTACATAAATCTGTATTGTGAATCTTATTTTATTCATTCTCTCTACGAGTCTAAACCATCCTATTTTTATCTATCTTTGCTTGTCCCTTATCTTAATATTCCTTACTTTGTCTATCAGAGTTACTCCAGCTGTACTTCTCAGACTACTCATCTTCGCGGCGTTGATCCTACTTTTGTGCTTCTTTTGCCAAATATTCAACATTCACTGCCATACATAAGTGTAGAGACCAGCACTTTTTTATGAACAGGCAGTCTTGCCTTCTTTAATACGTTAAGCTGCTCATAAAGTTATACAAGGCCCCATTCACTTGTTATCCTGCCAACACCCTTCGCTCAATATCACAGTCATACTTTTAGTCTCTTGTTCACTTGTTTTATTCTTTTTCCTTCAATCAGCACTTTGCAGTTTGTCGTGCTACATTTTTTTTCAAAAAGCATTACTTTCGTCTTGGTTATATTCACTTTTATCCATTTAATTCTTGGGGCATCATACATAATGTTAACTATCGCCTGCAATTCCCTTTTCGATGACGCTAATATAACCTGATCATCGGCGTAAAGAAAGCATTTATTTTGACGACCAAATCATTCATTCTTAATTCATTTGCACTCTTTTTAAACTAACTTTCCAGTGGAAGTTATAGTAATGGGTCCAATTTTGTGAATCCCGAATTTTGACATACCTCCACAAAGTCGAATACAATAGTTTTAAGTGGGAGTCTGTGTTGTGTAAGTGTATGTACGTATGTGCGTTCGGAATTATTTTTCGTCTTGATTATCTCGAAAAAAAAAATATTATCGACGTCGGACCAATTGCATTCGACGCATAATTACGCAATTTAGAACTGATTGGATTTTCAGCAAAATCAGTTTAGCTGTTTTTAATGGAAAATCAAAAAATTGAAAAAAACGGTAAACTTTTGGAATTATTTTTTGTCCCGATTATCTCGGGATTAAAAAATGATATCGACGTGGGACCAATTACATTCGACGCATAATTACGAAACTTAGATCAAAAAACTGAAAAAAATGGTAAATATTGCAAATTATAAATTATACTTTTTTTAATACAGAATTTTAAGATCTTTTGAATAATATGATTTTTTTTGCAGATAATATGTTAATTGCATGTAAGGAATTTTTGTATAAAAAGTTTATTGACAATATTTTTAATAATAATAATAATTATAACAACAACACATATTATGGTATTTTTTTATTCTTTCCACTGGGAAGTTAGTCGTGTGGACCTTTCGGGTCGCACCCAGACCACTGATATTTTTTTTAAACAATCGTCTTAAAATTATTTGGTTCTTTTATGTTTATAAAATGGTATCAATATTTAAACGATTAATTGAGCACTTCTTAATTGTCTGTTTTAAAGTGCTTCCCTTTTTGGAATTTAAAGATTTACTTGCGCAATTTTCTCCTCATTCCTCAGTAGCATGGGCGATTTTTTTTAGTAACAAACGTAAGTAAATCAATTAAATAATAACAACATTCTTGGCTATTACTATCTTAAACTATAGATGTTTTACCGAGTTTACAAGTTTTTGAGGCATCCACAAAAGCTATAATCACCTCATTATTTCTCTAAAGGAAAATACTGCAGCAAAACGACAATTGAAATGCTATGCGCAATTCTCCTCGAAAACGATTTCTAGTTAAATAAAAGTGCTGTTATATCATTGTTGCCCTGCTAATGGGCCATTTACGAAAATCTATAGGATATAACTTTTTTTTCGAACTAAATGGAAAACGCTTTAGTCTCTATTTGTGTATGGTCCCACATCCAATACGGCCAAAATATTTATGGCACTGGAATCCTGGGCAGGACCGTCCCTATCATTATGGGCTGCTAAATTAATAACTTTTTGCCCGACCCACAGAATTTATAATTTTCATTAAGAACATGTGGTCGTGCATTACCATGAACCAGCAGAATTACTTCAATGGCTGAGGCATTTGCAGTTCATTGCAAATAACAATATGGTATGTAGATTGAAGATGGGCCAAATGCTCGCGCTACATTTGTTGTCCAGCGCCATAATTTAGTCTGCCAATGGCTCTCGACATTTGTGTCTTTTCATGTTCAATTGAAAAATATATGTGACTTACTTTTAATACAAATTAATACTTACGCATTTTTTTAGTGTTTAAAACCAATAAAATATGGAACAGTAACAAAAACAAGATTTTGTCAATATTTTTTATTAAACGTTTTTGTGCTAAAGTAAAAACATCAGAAAATATGGTGACATAAATGTTGGTTAAAAATATATCTAATATATTTAATAAACCAACTTAATAATATTTAAATATAGATTAATATCCTTACATTATATCCAGCTTAAATTATAATGATTTGTATTTTATATCATTTTATGCAAAATTTTTAATTATGTAAAACAAAAAGGGGGTCAACATTTGTTGATTATTCTCAGTAAAGTTACCATTTTTGACTTTTTAAAAAAATTTTCTTTGAGTATATGCGAATTGAAGAGGTTTGAACAGTTAAATCTAATAAATAAAAACCTTTGTCGGGGTTCCGAGCCAGACAGCTACATCAAGACCTCCAACAGCCTCTGGAAGTAGGTAAAACAATTAGGGCAGGAGGAGAAGATCTAACCAATAAAAGAGGAGTGCATACTTACAAAAAGCCTACCATTAAAATATAATCTAATTAACAGGCTCTTATTTAGAGTAATTTAAGTCTTCTTCTTCTTTCTTTTGATAGGACCATGTCCTGTTTTTCCAACTTTTTATTCGACGTCCTGTGACGATGAAGTCCAGGATGCAGCCCATATTTTTGGTGGTCTTTCTAAGGGTCCGGTAGTGTTCGGTTTTTCCTTGTATGCGGCCTTGGTGAGTCTATCGTTTTTCATCCTGTCTCTTTACTTTCTTCTTCTTCCTTGTGACCATCTAACAACATCTGGCATCCCATCGCATCGCTTCCGGATCTTATTGCTTCGCTGCTTGAGAAAGGAATCGGGTGAATCAAGTAACTTGATTCCGGACCTCAGCCGGTCCCAAGCCCGGATAAAAGAGAAGGGGTTCTGAGGTCAAGCTAGCAACCTACCCCAGGTAAAAAGATAGAATCGCTCACATAACCAACACACATGCTTCGGTAATTTAAGTCTGTAAAGAAAAGATTAATGCTAAAATGAACCAGTACGTAAATTTCATGGTGGTAAATAAACTAATAAATAGATCACCGGAACAAGTCGTTCAGCGCAGCGTGGTAATATTATGGATGATTACCAATTTTATTAGCCAAAAACACGCGAAGAGTAAAAATACAGTGTTTTCTTTATTAATAAAAATCTTTGACCCATTGTGGTGTTACAAAAAGTTAACTTTATGTGATTTGAGAAAAAATTTGTGAGTTTCAAATGAAATTTGTAAAATACCTGTTGGGGCAACGGCCCTGAATCGGAATATCGAATCCATTCTTGTTGCATTTCGTATTCATTTCGCATTCTACAGTATAGATTTGTTCGGGGACGAATACATGCCGCTGATGTCGTTTGTTTTAATCAGTTTTGGGATAGGATCAGAAGATATAGTTTTTTTGAAAATTCAGCTGATTTAAATTATAGCCGGGGGGTATCTTTAAAACGCTTCAGATGCTCGGTAAACGTTCTTCCGCTACTACAGCAGTAAAACCATTAAGGTAGGCGTACAAATACACGATTTTTTAAATGGGATAAAATAAAAAACAAAAAAAAACCTTTTGAGCTGAACTCAATTGTTTTTTTATTAACTTCGAAAGAAAATCTGAAATTATAAACAACTATTTCACTGGCTTTTCCGAATACAGTATTTAAATAGAGAATTATTCAATAAAATGGGTTAAAAAAAATTTATATTAAAGGATATTTGATATTTTTAGGCAGCTAACACTGCTTTTAATAATAAGTGTTTTTTTTTAATTTTGGGCGTTAAAGGGTTTAATTAAAAAAGTTCCGTCATCGCTGAAAATCTTTTCTGTTAAAAAAATCTTCTTTCATCCATTCTTTCTACATGTCTAAACCATTTGAGCATTCTTTTATCTATCTTCGCTACCACATCTTCTTTGACACTACAGCGCTCACTTATTTTACTATTCTTCATTTTATTCGTCACTCCGATTATACTTCTCATACTACTTACTCCGCAGGATTGATCTTACTTTCATGCTTCTTCTGCCAAATCCAACATTTACTACCATGCATAAGTGTAGGGACTAACACTCCTCAGAGGTGCATTTTTTAACACGTTTTGACGGCTCATAAATTTATGCAGGAACAGTGGCGTAGCGTGGGCCATTTTCGCCCAGGGCGGAATCATAATTTGCCGCCCCTTTGACGTATCATAAAAATAATTATGTTGGTGTTGGTGAGAAAAAAAGTAATCATATGAAAGAACTGAGCGAAAAATATTTATTTCAAAACCATGTAATATAGTACGTCGGTGTCCAAAACCTATTATATCATAAAAATAACGTCTAGTATAAGTCTAAAATTCAACTTTTCGAGAAGCAAAATCATTTATAACTTCGTCAAAGTTAATTTCGTTCGTCATCTTTATTCTATTGACAAAATGGCCAAATCACTTAATCTTATGTAGCTCATCGTAGACCTCAAGTAATTTTTTATTAATTTTAGCTTTAAGAAACTACACTCACATAAAGTAACACTGATAACTATAGTTAAAAAAATTCGAAGCATAATTACGACATTAGATAAGAAAATATCATAATGGCATTGCTGAATAAATTCTAAAAGTTTGAGAAATCCTTTCATGGCATTGTCTTGAGCTTTAGCATCTGCCAAAGCAACGAAATTTCTTAACCTCTTCCTCTCGATTTCCATCTCATCCACATCGATATTACAGAGCTCTTCTCCGAACTTACACTTGTATTCTGGGTTAAGTAACTAATTTGCGAATGCTCTTATATTGTTCCTTGAAATATAAAATTCTTTTCGTGTAAAAAATAATAAACTGGTGTAGTCAGTGATTCATTATGGGGCAGTCGCGTTCGTTTTGTTCATATTTTCCGTAAGACTTATAATAATAATAAAAAACAAACTAATACTTACTATTAAAACGGCAACGTGATAGGAAACAAATCTGCAAAATACTATTACAAAAAGGGGCAATTTTGCCGCCCTCCTAATGGTGGCGCTCCTTCGGTACGCCACTGTGCAGGAACCATTTATTTTTTTTCCTGCCAACACCCTTCGCTCAAACAGTCAAACTTTACGTCTCTCGTAAACTTTGAAAAACATTTATTGAAATATTTCAACAAGTAATAAAACACTAACACGGACAAACAACGTGTAAAATAGTATTGTGAATCTACTGAAGTAAATAACGTCTAAGACATTTTTTAGATTTACGTGTGTTGATGCGTCAATCTTTACCCGCTACTGCCGTAGATAATGATAAACTATAAATTCCCATTTCATCATTTTCTATCCAACCATTTTTGTAATATTTTCTTTTTGTTTTCCAACGCTCTTTTCTTTCTATATCTCTGGGGTGTATTTTTATAAACGATGTAATGCATCAAATCGATGAGGTGATTTCCAATGATGAAAATGTTTCAGAAAAAAATCGACCGTAGGATACTTATAACATTATTGCATGTTAAAAATCAATTGAGGTACCTAATGTGGAAAATAAAATAAATACATCAATTGAGACTGAAAAAGCTAGATAATAAATGTAATAATAATCAGGACTAATTTGAAGTGTGCAGGTAGTTTTGTAATTTTTACGAAAAACATTTCCATTTTTCTGATAAGGAAATTTGACCAATAAACCAAAATTCGTTTTTCGTTATTCCTTTATTATTTATCGATAAGTGCTTTTCGAATTGTTAAATAATCATAGCAAAAATATTAAAATATCGTAAATAAAACAAATTCACAATTTGCCTAAAACGGTAAAAAACAATTTAAAAAATGATGTTACTACATTTTCCTGTCGATAATTCTGTTAAAGCATTAAATTCCTTTTTTTTATTTTACTGACAAAACTCCATACAATTTTTAAAATAACCATAATACAAACAATAAAATAATAACTACAAAAGAACAATAAAAGTGTTTTTGAAGTGAAACTTCTTTAGGCTCGTTGATGGTGAAATTTCTAGGTCACGTCACGGCAATACCGTTATGGCAGACCGTCACGATTTTGGTTTCTAAAAGAAAGCTAACAGATAAATCGCCAAAATTTCTTATTTTAGTTACCACTCTTAAGTGATATTTGTACCGATGTAAGATCATCATCAAATAATGTAAATATTAAACTAAAAAATAAAAAATATATAATTTTTAATTTATGTTGATTTTTTTTATAAAAATCTTTTCAATATTTTCCTTTAAATACCTACAAAATTTTACTTTTTATTTTTCAAGCAGTCTTAAATTTTTATCTCTGACTATTGATTTAAAAATTTGATCATTAAAAATTATAAATAAACATTTTTCCTTCATAGAAAATATATAAATGTATTGTTTTATTCGTAACAAAACATATCTCCAGCAAAATGACAGAGGGATTTAAGATTTTGATCAGTTATCACACCTAAATACTTTGTTTTTAATACTGATGTTATTTTATAATTTGTGTTTTGTTCTACTAGTATTTTATTATAAGTAGGTCTGTTAGCATGTGTTAATGAGACAGCTATGTAATTTGTTTTAGTTACGTTCAATGATAGTTTGAAGGTTAAAAGCCAGTTTTTCATCTCCTTCATACCTTCTTTTACATGTTTGTTGATCTTCTCCTATTTTTGTTTCAAGAATATAACAGCTGTATCATCTGCATAAGATAGTGTTTTTTTTTTCAATATTTATGTTTAGTAGAAAGTTTATCTATGTTATGAAGAGAATTGGTCCCAGAATTATACCTTGTAAAACTCCGGTCTTTATTTTTTTGGGGTAAACTGATGCTTTCATTAATTCTTACGTATTAATCTGTTTAAAACGTAGTTATTTTCCAATACGGTATATCTGACTCCAAAGTGGTTTAATATATCTGTTAGTTTTTTATGGGGTACTGTATCGAATACCTTCGCCAGGTCTCTATACACAGATTCTGTGCAATTTCTGATGTTAGACTGCGTATTGCATGTTGTACTTTTTCCTTTTGTGAAACCAAATGAAACATGTCTAACAACTTTTGTTGTGAGATATCATCGTTTAAATGCTCCCAAAAATAGCTTGCTGTACATTTTTAACCCGATACTGGCTATTTTTGCTGTAGTTGCTTTTTTTTTGGCCTCGCTATGTAATTTGTATCCAAATACAACCCTTCAAGTGTACTTCAAATGTAATTATGTTATTTTGTCAGTGCTCCTTCTGATGTATCATTTCAGTTACTTGACGATCTCACTTTCCACTGGTCAATTGTGGATTATTAAGTTCTTTATCAAAACAATAATGTAGTTATTTTTATACCAGGTTATTTTCAATCAAGACATAAAAATGGTCCAAAAACACCAAAAATCTTTACTTAACAAATCTTAACGAAAATAAATTGACATTAAGTTCTTTTTATGCAAAGATAATAGTTTATATATTCAGTAGTAATACCATAAGTGCTTTAAAATATTCGGGTTATACGTCGATAACTTTTTGCATAATTTCAAAGAGTGTCAGTTTGACAGTTGAAATAAACCGACCGCGAAGCAGGAGGTTTATTCCGTTAAAATGACACGTAGAGCCGATGTAATTAAACACACGACTATTTAGAGTCAAACAAGAATTATTATTATTACGAGTTACAAGAGATCAAAGCAGGAGTACCTCAAGGAAGTGTTCTGGGTCCTGTACTTTACCTCTTTTATACTAGTGACATACCTTTGCAGACGATACAGCAATCCTAGCAACAGGACAGGACCAGAGAACATTCACTCGAAAATTTTAAATGAAAAATTAAGTTAAAAGAATTTAAGTCAGTCCAAATAGATTTCAATAACAAAAGAATAAAATAAAAATAAATGGTAATAATTTCCCATTTAAAAACAATGTAAAATATTTAGGCATTCTAGACATGAATCTAAACACCAAATTAAGAGTGAAAGAGCATATCGAGAAAAGAAAAAAGATGAATTAAATTTGAAATAAAGACAATATAGATAAATCCTTGGATTAAAATTTGAAATATACACAATACGGATAAGTGCTTGGAAGAAACTCTAACCTGTCATTACACAAATAAATCTTACTTTACAATCAGGTGTTTAAAACGGTAAATACATGATATATAATGATAAGGACGCACTAAAGATACTAACATCAAAAATATACAAACCATTCAGAACAAAATATTATGTGCCATGGTAAACGCTCTTTGGTATGTAAGAAATTTAGATATCCACAGAGATTTTAAAATACCAGCTGTAAAAAAAGAGATCAAAAGATTTGCTACGAAGATGGGCTTCAGCTCCATGTCAACGCAGCAGCTCTTCAGCTGCTGGATAATCAACATCATATCCGAAGATTAAAAAGAACCAAACCATATGAGCTTGTCTAGTGTTTTGTGTTAAAATCAAAGCACATTGCGCGAAAATTTGTCTGGTAATTAACTAATCAGAAAGTTAAGGACATTGCTAAATCGACATTAGTAAGATAAGTGCAGAGTCTTAAAATTTATGAGATGTAAATTAATGATTGATCTTTATAATCAGTTTTAATTCCATAAAACACCTATGGGTGTTTTAAAACAAATTAAAATGCGTATTTGTTAATACAAAACTTAAAAAATAATGGTTTAGAAGAGTTAAAGGAAGAAAAAACTTTACATGAAAGTAAGTTGCATAATTAATACCATGGTACAGAGGTAAAGTAAAGAATAGTGAGAAAAGAGAACGCTGTGGTGTAAAAGAAGATGTGGTTACAAAGATAGATAAAGGAATGCTTAGATGGTTTGGACACGTAGAAAGGATGGATGAAGGAAGATTGACGAAACAAATTTATAAGGCGAGTATGAATGCACAAGTCGATAGAGGTCGACCTCTGCGAACATATCTCGATCAGATCAACATTGTTTTGAAGAAAGGCCAGGTCAAGAGTAACAACAACCGACAAGCATGCATGAGAACACTGATGAATGTAGAGGAAGCAAAAGATGTGTATAAGAACCGTAGCAAGTAGAAGGAAGTGGTCTCTGCCTACCCCTATGGAAAAAAGGCGTGATTTTATGTATGTATGTACAGAAGGTCTTTGTGGTTTTTAATATCACAGCCAAAAAAAACCGCAGCAATGGCTTTTCATAACAATTTTAAAAAAAATTTATAAAAGAGAAAGGTTTATTACCAGTCAACCATTAAGCAATAACGAGCCTGTTTAAGCTATGAATTGTTTTTTTGGTGTTTAGTAAGAAGCGGTCGGGTTAAAGGAGCCCACACTGCAGCTTTAAGCTTATCTTTTTCTCTGCTACCACTTTTTAGCCTAGTTGCCCCTTAGCTAACTTGTGTCCTGGCTAATATTAATGAAGCTTAAAATTTTTACTTAAATGTAAAAGGATTCGTATCATGTTTTTAGCCCGTTTTTAGTCGTATCATCCCCATACTGACTGCGCAACCTAGTGAGGGCGTCACAGTCCAATATGACGTGTTTAAATTGTTAATAGATTGGGTAAACTTAAACTTTTATCATTAAATTCTACGACTTGTTACCCTGTCATAAATATAGATGAAGAAGAAGTTCAGTAACTTCAATAAATGAAAATAATTCTACAAGATTTTTACAGTTTACACCATTAAAGTTGCGTTTGAGAACATGATAAATTTATATTAAGTAATTAGCATTAATCGACTACAGACTTTTTTCACATTGGTTACTATCATTAGACTTTTCGAAAATGTAATGCAAAGTAGATAAAGTAAATAATTTAAGATATGCACTATACTAGCACATTCCTTTGTGCTTTAAAGTCGCGATATCTCGAAATTTAACATCAAAGGAATGCGAGGGAAACTCTGGTTTTAATAGAATCAAAAGGTATATAACTCCCCTTCCCTTATTCTAATGAAATACCCTTATGTTACTAAATTATACCAAGTTTAGACACTTGATACTCACTTAGTAATTTTTAAAGGTTACTGGGCATAACTTATTAAAATGTTTTACCTTTTTTTTATTCTTTCACTCCCTTCAACGATTTTAAATTAAAATTAAATTTCAAAGCGACGAGTTAAAATTCAGAATATAGTTAAAAGCATGCCGGTATATTATTATCAACACTATTAAAACTTAAAAAATAAGATGAAAACCTTTTATCTATAAAAGTTATAAACAATCATTTCAAATGTTGGACAAATAATATTACATAAATAATAAAGAATAATTAGTAGTAGTACCATGAGTGCTTTAAAATATTCGGGTTATACATCGATAACTTTTTTCATAATTTCAAAGAGTGTCAGTTTAACAGTTGAAATAAACCGATCGCGAAGCGGATTTATTATATGTTCGTGATGCTCTTGATCTAATTGTAGATACGGTTTTATAGAATTACTATTACCATGCCCTGTAATTTTAATCAGCTCTTGTTCCGATACTACTGCTTTTGCCATTTGTGACACGGCAGTTGCTCGGTGGGAATAATTTGAAAAAAAAATTATTTGTGATGTCTAAACCGGCCAATTCTGCAGACTTTTTGGTCCATTTGGAAATGGACCAATTGGCCAATATGCCAATTGACTCCAATTGGCATATTATTGGCATAATATTCTTGTTTTTGTTTCTTTTTAACATTAACTTATTCAGAAGTCTCACTGAGCACCGACTTACTTCAGTATGGTTGGGTACAAGCCACTTATTATTAGCACATGATTTTTCTCCACCCTGCGTTGTTTTTGTAAAAATGGGATTATACTGTATCTTACCAGTTGGAGAACCATCATTTCCAGTATCCTTTTGAAAATATTGGATCAAGCATGACGCTCCTTCATTTCTTTTCAAGCAAGTTTAACAGAGGCAATCAAGAAAAATTATATCTGCAACCCTTCTGGTAGATTTTCATTCCAAGCCTTGATCATTGCTTTATACTCATTGTCTCTGAATACTAATGCACTGACTTTCTTCTTATACGGTAAGGATTTAAGCTCCCTTATTTTTGAATTTCTCGTGTTTCGTGCCTCTAAAAATATTGGATTGAAAAATGGGTCAATTACTCTGTTTATTCCTTCATATATTTTTCTTGTATTTGCTTTGCCGTTACGTTCCATATAGTTTTTACAAAATGTTTTTTATAATTTTCTCCATTACGTTTTCGCATATTAAAAGCCAAATCTTTCAAAATAGTTGATATCATTTTAGTAGAAATTGATCCATTTAGTACGTAGTTTCTCTTACTACAAAACGTAAGAAACTGTTTCTTTATGTACTTTTTTGTTTTTAATGTATTATGAGGCTCATTGTTTTGAACACACTCGTCTATCACTTTTTATGATAAATCACCGAATCGACTCATTTTCTGACAATCATTAAATCAACGTTAAAATTATTTGATGCGCATTGTTTGTATGTAACACTTATGAACTGGTTACTATGGAAATTCGAATATTTCTGAATGTATGATTAGTGGAGCTACTCGATGTATATCCACGTATATTCGAAATGATACAAGGTGGCTTAGCTCATTTGGACGTTCCGATTGGTTAAGAATCGTACGAAAAAAATAATCAAAGTAATAAGGATTTATTTAAAGACTTTCCACAATTTTTGCCAAGACCAAGTTTTGAAGAGAAACATATTTAAATCGTTGTACTGGTGAAAAAATTTAATCTACTGGCATAAAGAGACTTTAAGACAAACATTATTTATTACTAGTTTTCTTACCACAAAAATTAAAAAGTTTTTAAGTTTCTCTTTAATTAATATTATCGTCCATCATCACCACTTACGTATTATACTGAGTGACTTTTTGTATTTCTCTAATTTAAAAGTTTTTCTTTATCGATGTCCAAGAGTCACTTTTTATTTTTTTATCAAAAGATGAAAATTTATCGAGATGCTTAAAAATGTTTAATTTTGGGTACACCATCGTTATTTTTTAAAAATTATTTTATTCGCTTTAATGATAGTTGGACTTTATATTAAGGTATGGTAAAGGTTGGCTGGTGTTTTATTAAATGCGCCCACTTTGTAACTAAATAATTTCCGGGATGGTTTCTGACATGCTAGCCACAAAGTACACGTAGAAAAGTCGTTCAAAGTGCTCTTTCCGAAGAGAAATGAATGAGTAAGGGGATAAATCCTCTTCCCACAGACTGAATACGTAATGTACACAGATGGCTTAAAACCCCCAGATGGAGTTATGGCCGGTGTTTTCAGCAAAATATCAAAGATTAAAATATATACCAGTCTTGGCAGGTATGCTACAATCTTTCAGGCTGAAGTCTTCGCTATCGTGTGTAAGAGAGCTGACAATAGATTTCTAGCAAACAAAAACATTAGTTTAATATCAGACAGTCAGGCTGCTTTAAAAGCACTGAGCTCCAACAAAATAAATTATAAACTAGTATGGAATTGCATCGAATCCCTGAAGTACCTTGGTGCGAACAACAGAGTGACCCTGCTGCGAATACCTGGGCATCAGGGGTGGACGAAAACAAAAAAGCCGACACCCTTGCAAAACAGGGGGCCGAATCTGCGTTTATTGGACCAGAATCGGTCTTTGGAGTCACTACGAGTGCCGCCAAAACAATTATCTCGGACCGGACGGAGAGGAAAATACGTTGACTCACTAGAAGGCGTTCTTACCTAAACCCTCGAGAAAAACAGCTAAGCATATCCTAAAATGGAGCAGGAATATCCTACGAATTTTGACAAGACTGCTTACAGGACACTGTCGTCTAAGATACCACCTCGGAAGGATAGGTCTAAATCAACAAACGGACTGTCGGTTTTAATGCGTGGATGACAAAACTGCTGAACATATACTATGTTCATGCTCCGGCCTGGAAAGAATAAGGTTCAACATATTTGGTTACACCAAACTAGAACCTACCAATTTTAAAAAAATCTCACCCCATACAACCATGAACTTCGTGAGAAGGGCTGGATTGTGCAGTGAACTGTAACCTCAAGGGGTGAGCCACACTACTAAAGGTCGCAGTGAAGGGGCGACCTATGCCCCACTTACATGATACCTAACCTTACAACTAAATACAAAACTAAAAACGTCCTTTGTACATACATTAATAACATTCACAACATTTTTTTTAAAGGTAGCAAATGGATGTTTATCTAATTTTTTATTCACTGACAGAATATAATTAAAGGTTATTTACAATACATCAGAGGAACTAGGTTAAATGGTAACGTTGATAAACAAATTATTTCGCATAAATAGAATATTTTATGTTGTATTCAATTTACAGAATTTTATAGTAATAAACAAAAAATATAATACCGAATTGAACCTGGCAAATGAAATTGAATTTGTAAATCTAAAATCCCGTCATTTTACGTTAACTTAACTTTGTTAAGTGTTTGAATAAATGAGTGTAATAACATATTATTGGGATTTAACAAACGTATCAATTTTACGAAAAACTTCAAAAAATGTGTATTGGTTGATCTCTTTGTTTTATTATATTTTGAAAATAGTAATTGGTTTCTTATCTACTTAAAGTATTTTTAATTAAAAGTCTATAAATACAGGGTGTTAGTAAATAAGTGCAAACTTCAGGAGGTAATTCTGCATAAAAAATTAATGACAGTTTACTATATTAACGTATATCCGCAAATACTTCGTTTTATTTCTTTAATACATTTTTAAAAACTATCTAATACAATAACATTAAATCAGAAACCGTATCTCTGAAAACAAAGTATTTGCGAACATACGTTTATAAAGCAAAATCTCATTATTTTTTATGCAGAATAACCCTCTGAAGTTTGCCGCACTTATTAACTAACACCCTGTATAATTGTGATTGTGGTTGCTGGATGTGCTTGAAATGGAACGCAAACTTATGTCTTATTCCATGTTTTTAGATGCATTATTAGAAACAGTTAAATATTATATACTTTTTTGCATTATCCCTACTATGTCTTATCTACTCTCTTACTGTTTTTTGATATTGTCGATGTCTCGTATATATTTAAGTTGGTGTAAGTCACTACGTAAGTTTAGTTGTATCATCAAAAATTCGCTGATATAGCAAGTCTAATACTACGAGATCATATACAACTATTTAACAATAATATCATACAAATAGTAGATTAAACTTATTTAACATGACAACAATGGTGGATGTTACTTAACCGCATGTCCCATGGTAATGTAAAGTATAACGAATATAAATATACAATATTACCGTACCAAAACTAACTTTTTTATTTAATATAGTTTTAATCGTCCTAGTGTTATCGGTTCATTAAATTGAAATTGTATTTATAATTTATATGGAGATACTGACCAAATTTTAAATAATGAAAATCTGTCTGTTTTATTAATGGCAAATGAATAGCTTGAATTCATTTACTATTTAAAATTAAATCGCTCGTTTTCTGGCTAAAAATTACTGTATTTTATTTAAAATTACTACGTTTATTAATATATATTTATTTAAATAAACAGTATTGCCGTAGTAAAACTAACTTTTCCAAAACGAAGTTTTTTTTCTGTTTAATATAGTTATCCTTTGGTTCGGAAAAAAAAACTTGAAAGTTTTATCGCCCTGGCTCTCCTTCTGAAGTAAGCGTGCGAAAAGTACAAAATGCGGTAAATTTAAGGATCACCTTCTACGGAAGCTATCTGAAGAAATGTACCGTTATAGCCTATCTTCGAACACGGTCTTGTCCTTCGGGTAAAACTTTTATCCTGTAAGTTTTAGTGACCTAATGCCTCTCCGGCACAAAAACACGCGCACACACACACACACACACACACCAATATAAAAACATGAAAAAAAAATGTTTTAACTATATTAGGTTGCTGCTATATTTTTACCACTGAATTTATTTTTTACATATTAAAAGAAAAATACGCTCATAAATGTACCCAATCACAACTTTCATGCTTCCAAAACTATGGTGGTAACATATTATTGTAAAGATAATCTCATAGAAGCGTTACTTAACCCATAACATTTACCACTTGGACCCTACTATAAACTCACAAAATAACATAACCTTTAAATTATAGTAAACATTCTGGACCCATGTTTTAGTATCCATATATCCGTTTGGTTAATCCGTTTCCGCGCAACATTATTGCAGGGTCAGTTGAGTTTCTTGTTTATCTTTAATTTACTTTTATAATTAATATATTTGTTAATTAAATTTTTAATAATTGCTTTTCGTACCAATTTAATACACAAGTTATTATTATATTTTTTTGCGTTATGTTATAAACCAAATCGTTTAGTTTAAAATTAATTATTTTTAAAACAATTGTTTTATAGTCATACGAAGCATACTCAGAGACTTTTAATTAAGTTACAAGCTGTGACCCGTGAATCATAAGCAGACATTTACAATAAAGAGTATTTTCCAAATACGGTACTAATAGAAGCTAATATACCTAAATGTTTAAAAAAAAATTTCCATGCACTTTCAGATAATTAGAACTTTTCATTTGAAATGAAAACTTTTCGCCTAATTATATTTAAAACTCATAGAGGAGTTCAGGCGATGGTTAATGCATGATGCCCTGAAAATTAAAGGGATGAAAATAAATGTAAGAAAAACGAAAGTAATGGTTTTTAAAAGAGAAGAAAGAAGAAACTGTGGAGTTTTCATTGAGGAAGCAAGAGTGAAACAATTAAATGAATTTGTGTACTTGGGTTCAAAGTTTCCTAGAGATGGAAAGTATGACAGTGACATTGAGCAGGAAAATAAATAAATGAGGCACTGCATAGCTTTATGAATAGCCAGAAAGTGTCAAAAAAGGCACGTCTGGCGGTGCATAGAGGTGTGTTGGTTCCTACACCTATGTATGGTAGTAAATGTTGGGTTTGGCAGAAGAAGCATGAAAAAAGATTAATGTTGCGGAGATGAGTAGTCTAAAAAGTATAGCAGGAGTGACTCGGTTGGATAAAGTAAAGAATAGTGAGATAAGAGAAAGCTGTGGTGTAAAAAAAGATGTGGTTACAAAGATAGATAAAGGAATGCTTAGATGGTTTGGACACGTAAAAAGGATAGATGAAGGAAGATTGACGAAAAAAATTTATAAGGCAAGTGTAAATGGACAAGTCGGTTGAGGTCGACCTCGGCGAACATATCTCGATCAGATCAACATTGTTTTGAAGAAAGGCCAGGTCAAGAGTACCAACAACCGAACAGCATGTATGAGAGCACTGATGAAAGTAGAGGAAGCAAAAGATGTGTGTAGGAACCGTAGCAAGTGGAAGGAAGTGGTCTCTGCCTACCCCTATGGGAAAAAGGCGTGACTTTGCAAAGTTCGACTTTCCTACATGCTTTAGTTAGTTCAATAATTAGTGCAACCTAAAAAAAAATTTATTAAAACCTATGGAAGGTAATGGTAGTATGTTTTAAAAACTTACTTTCTTTAGCATATGATTTATCAGCTTCTTTTAGGAACGTTACGACTTTTTTGTAAATATTTTAGATTTCTTATGCTTATATGCTACTGACTGTCTTGTCAACTATGAATATTTGCTGATGTCCATATTCTTGTCTATAGAAGCATCATACCAATAAGCCTAAAATTAAAAGTCTTTAATTAATGCGTATTGCCAGTGATGACCTACGGTGCCGGAACGCTAACACTGATAAGGAACACCGTACATAGATTGGAGGTTGCTCAGAAAAAAATGGAGAATGGCCCTGACTTTTAACTAGATTCTCGACCCAATCTTCTCTGGATGGGATTTCCAAGAATAGGTCGCCTCCGAACATAGGGGTAGGTTTAGTATAGTCATTATTTTTAGTGCACAGGTCGTATTCTCTTAGGATTCTAGAGTGACCATAGCTCGTTTTGGTCCTTGGGGACACAGCATTAAGTCTGAGAGCCGCACTAGCAGCGCATTACTTCCCAAATAGATTTACTGGTAGTAGATGTAGAATCGTTTTAAGGGCTTTTGTTAGGGTGGTCCGTAGACAACCTGTGATCAGCAGACATGCCAATCTCTGGACTTTTTCTACATTTGTATAGTTGACTCCCTTCTCTAGGGCTGGCCACCATACTAACGATCCATACATTAGAATCGGTCTTATGACCTCCATAGTCTTCCTTCACAACAGCTTTCGGTCTTGAATCAGGCCCAGGTACCTAGCTCGTTCCGAGAGGTTAATAGTTTGTCTTCCAATTACTGGGAGGGGAAAGACGGGAATTTTATTTCTTCTCGTAAAAAGTACTAGTTCTATTGTTTACGCCCAGACCGCACCCTGTGCTCCAATAAACTAGTTTGGTTTAAACTGGGATATTTTTAATTCAGTTTCACAAAATTTAATTAATAATTAATATACTCGTGTGCGTACATAACTCGTGCTACGCTCTTGTATGCAAGTTACACACTTATATATTAATGATGCCTTAATCCCCCTTGCATAGTTTATAATTATTAGGTACCGCCATTAATGTCTGCTGTAAAAATAAAACGTATGTATATGCTTTATCATTTCGTTATAAAAGTAATAACACAAGTACTTAAATATAAAAATTTTAAAAAACCAAATTTTGCTAGTGTTTACACACATAGATATAATCTTGGGATATTAATAAAATTGGTTTAATAAATATGTCATACCCATGTCACTGTTTTCTTTCTGATGTTTTAACTTCAATGCAACAAACAGTTGAACAAAAACATATATCAGTTATTGTTTGTATTTTATTGGTTTAAAACACTAAAATAAATGTTTAAGTATTAGTTTTAGTTCAAAGTAAATCACGTGTTTTCGCATGTTTGCACAAAGCTCATTTAAGGCAGTCGCACTACTTGTTTGGCTTGAGCTGAGAAACACTTGTTATGGCAAAAGATTCAATTAAATCCTATTTGTCTTTTAGACGTGTCATGATTCTGGATACATCCCGACTTGGGACGAGTAAAAGTGTAGAGAGTACGGGCAATGAAGCCCGATTGCAGAATGTATAGGAGGTTTATTCTTATGGACACAAAGTAATAGTTTAGGGAAAAATCAGCATCGCTTTGCTGCAAATTTTTTTAAATGCTAATGGGTACATTTATAAAATACTTCGACAAAGTGTGCTTTCATATGTCGCGGTCATAAAAAGTATCAAACTACCTATTAAAGTATCAAAGTAATGCCTTGACTTGCGCAATCACCAGACTTAAATCCAATAGAGTGTGTACGGGTCATGCTTTAACATAAGCTTTAAGAGGTTGCAGGAATTTTCGTAGCTGCCAACAATTATTTAAGCCTTTGCAGAGAGCATACCTCAACAAGAAATAAATAATTCATTTTGTCCAGGCAAAGACGATGTAGAGCTGTTATAAATAATCAAGGAGGACACACCAGCAATAAATTAGTTTATTTAAAAAAAATTAATTTTCGTTTTATATTTGGCTAGATTTGTGTTAAGTTTTTTTAAATTTGTTAAAATAATAGGCTAAAGTTTAAACAGACTTATTAAAATTAACTTGTTTTAATTTATTAACTGCAAGTTGATAATTTTTAACTCCAATATCGTTAGATAAGTACCGTAATGGTTTTTAAAAGAGAAAAAAGCATGACAAACTGCGAGGTGCTGATTAAAGGAGAAAGAGTGAAACAAGTAAATGAGATTGTATACTTCGGTTCAAAGTTTACGAGAGACAGAAAGTATAACTGTGATATTGAGCGAAAGGAGTTGGTAGGAAAACAAATGAATGGGGCTCTGCATTCACTGGCTGTGCATAAAGGAGTGCTGGACGCTATACTTATGTATGATAGTTAATGTTGTGTTTGGCAAAAAAAGCATGAAAGTAAAATCAATCCTGCAAAGATCTAAGAAGTATAGCTGGAGTGACTCTGATAGATAAAGTGAGGAATAGTGTAATAAAAAACCTGTGGTATAAACGAAGATATAGTAACAAAGATAGATAAAGGAATGTGCCACGTCTTTTTTTTTAGTTCTCTAAAGAGTACTCTGCTAGTGGTCTCTCTACTGGCAAATTATGCCCGAGCTCAGCCGTAGAGGGTAGAAGAAAAAAATATAAAAGTGAGCCGCGCCACCGACTTAGACGGTACAAGTCGGAAACCCCTAGGTCTTGTAGGCACCAGCAGAGCCACACGATAAACAACAAACAATTATGGTGAACTAAATAAATAAAACTATATTTACAATTACTGCAATATATTAATTAAGTAAAAATGATGTTCTGATTTTTTACAATAAATTCTGTATTTTCGTAAAGTGGATTAAACGAATTTAATACACTTTTCTTAGCATAATATTTAAATTAATTATAACAATCTTTCAGACAATAATAAAAACCTAATGAGGTACAAAAGAGAATTAAAAACAACAAAAAAAAAGAAATGTTCACACTATTTAAAATTTCAAAAATAATTGGTTTTATATAGAATTCCTGATAGCAAAAAAATTAACACAAATAATCAAAATTAACAGCCAACAATAAATCGAAACTTCAAAATTTACAACTTATGAAACAACAATAAATCAAAAATCCAAAGTTTACGATTCCATTAAAATAATTAAAACAAAGGTAAGAATGACAAACCTTATCAGGTTACAAAAAATAACATATTCAAGTCAACTTTTTACCAACACTTCATCAACGTTCACGAACGGCTGATAATTTAATCACATTTTTTTTCTTTTTCATTTACATAAAGATTTGCACTGTTAAAACAATCGATCTTATTTTAAAATTAACTCTTTTTACGACGGCTGTCCTTCAAACTAGCAATGTTGTAGGATATTTACAAATAAGTATGAATAAACGTTTTTACTTGGACACAAAGAACTATTGAGAATATTACTTTAATCAAAGTTCAGACTCGGCATAATATCCAATGCAATAAATAGTTTTTAACAGTGTACCATATTAATAAATTAAAACGAATTTAATCGTGGTGTCAAAAATAAGTCACATCGTTTATATATACTAAAATAAATCACTTGTAACCTTTGGATACACGAATTCACGAATCCTGTGGCCTACTCCTGGCCCGGTTTGAATTATAGAACAGCACCTGATACTTCACAATGGCTTCACTCCATCAAATCCCGCACGCGGTTATTTTAACTCGACCCCAATAACCAAAATCTCCACCACAAAGGCACGACAGAATGGTCAAGTTAAAAATTAAATGGTTCTTCTTCAAAATCCAATTAAGATGGCCCAAATACAGCCAGATATGAAAGAAAGAACCGTAGAAGTTCTGCTCACGTGTTAATATCAAATCGTTCCAAAAACTCTCACCTGACTTCCACCACTGACACCAAACGAATAATGATCACTCCTCACTCTCAGGCCGGATATTAGAAAAATGATACGGGACCCACGTCAGCCAACCTTTGCAAATCTATGTCCCTACTCATAATCGCACTCGTCCGTGTTGATAGCCAGCCCATACACACAGAAAAGCAAACCAAACAATAATATAGCTGACAACACACGACAATCGAGGCCAAAAAAATCAAGGCGAAATCTAATACAAAGACTCCCACTCCAATTAACAAACACGTCCCAGCCATTAATAATTAAATCCTATCCGTACTAAGTATGCAACACTATATACAACAAACAAAAATACGGTATGCAAAACTATTTACGAACACCAGACTATCAGAGACGTAATTAATAATGAAACGGTAGATGGGAAAAAATAGGCACGTGACAAATGCTTGAATAGTGTTTACATGGTTTGGACACGTAGAAAGAATGGATGAACGAAGATTGACGAAACAGATTTATAAGGCTGGTGTGAAGTTGGTAGAGTTCAACCTTGGCGAACGTATCTTGAAAGATCAAAATTTTTTTTAAAAATGACCCGATAAAGAGTAACAACTGACGAGCATGTATAAAAGCGCTGATAAAAGTGGAAGAAGCGAAAGAAGTTCTCTCTGCTTACCCCTATGGCAAACAGGCGGGATTATATGTATGTATGTATTTTTTTTGAAACAACTGCTAATAAATTTATAGAATTTGTCAAAATTTTAATTTGGACTCGGAATGTTATTGTCAGAAACTTTGTTGTGAGTAGCAGAAAAAAATGCTTTCTAAGGATAAAATAAATATTTTACAAAATCGAGATCGCATTGAAAGCCAAAAGCGAAAAAATATCATTTCTCCCAAATTGAAAATTTATGATCGATTGTAATAAAAAGATGTCTTTGGTGAAAATGGAAGTTCATTTATGTTGGCAAACGTCCAAATTAAATTTTACACTTATATAATCAAAAATTTAATATTGCGTATATTTCGATTTTAATCTATTTTTTTTGCAAAATAACTAGATGTGATTTTTTCTAAAAATCTTTACATAAACAAACAATTAAAACACACACTTTATGTATATGTCGTTAAAAGTATTATTTTTCATTAAAAACAAATATGTTTGCAAACAATATTAACTGGAATTATCTAGATATATATATATATATATATATATATGTAAATTTTTTTATAGAAAACTGTAGTGTTAGTACAGTCAATTATAAAGGTATTTTCGACAGCGTGAATAGATGCAAAAATATGTAACTGATTGTTTAAAAACCAGTTTACTTTCGCTGTATATTACCTATTTTTATACAGGCATATGTGTGGGTCGATTGTACATCAGATAACAACTACTCCCCTGACTATGTGTCGCGACGGGTATTGAATTACATCCAATGTATAATCGTGTATAACACCCCATCTTTGGAAGCAAGATATACAGATGCTTGTTAAATAGGACAAAGGGCTATTGAATTTATTTGTTTGAAGAAACCATCTGCATACTAGTTCCGGAGTGATTGATCCCCATCAGTACAGGGCAGATTTTCTCGAACAAACACATTCAATCTTAGACTCCTATTAAGTACACATTAAGGACCACGCAAAAGCGTTAGTGGCGATTATACATTGGATTTAATTCAATACCCGTCGCGACAAGGAGTCAGGGGAGTAGTTGTTATCTGATGTACAATCGACCCACACATATGCCTGTATAAAAATAGGTAATATACAGCGAAAGTAGGCTGGTTTTTAAACAATCAGTTACATATTTTTGCATCTATTCACGCTGTCGAAAATACCTTTATAATTGACTGTACTAACACTACAGTTTTCTATAAAAAAAATTAACATTTCCTTTCTCCATATTCTGGTAGTTACTTACCGGGTGGTGCTTGTTAAAAAGTACAGATGTCGCCACTAACGCTTTTGCGTGGTCCTTCATGTGTACTTAATAGGAGTCTACGGTTAAATGTGTTTGTTCAAAAAAACCTGCCCTCTACTGATGAGGAGCAATAAATCCGAAACTAGTATACAGGTGGTTTCTTCGAGCAAATAAATTCAATAGCCCTTTGTCCTATTTAACAGGCATCTGTATATCTTGCTTCCAAAGATGGGGTGTTATACACGATTATACATTGGATGTAATTCAATACCCGTCGCGACACATAGTCAGGGGAGTAGTTGTTATCTGATGTACAATCAACCCACACATATGCCTATAAAAAAAAAAGGTAATATACAGCGAAAGTAAGCTGGTTTTTAAACAATCAGTTACATATTTTTGCATATATATATATATATATATAGTTACGCCTTTTTTCCGTAGGGGTAGGCAGAGACCATTTCCTTTCACCTGCTACGACTCTTACACACATCTTTTGCTTCCTCTACTTTCATCTGTGCTCTCATACATGCTCGTCGGTTATTGGTACTCTTAACCTGACCTTTCTTCAAAACAATGTTGATCTGATGGAGATATGTTCGCCGAGGTCGACCTCTACTGACTTGTCCATTCACACTCGCCTTATAAATTTGTTTCGTCAATCTTCCTTCATCCATCCTTTCTACATGTCTAGCCGAGTCACTGCGACTATACTTCTCAGATTACTCATATCCGCAGCATTAATCCTATTTTCATGATTCTTCTGCCAACCCAACATTCACTATCATACATAAGTGTAGGAACCAATACACTTTCATGCACAGCCAGACGTGCCTTTTTTGACACTTTCTTACTATTCATAAAACTATGCAGTGCACCATTTATTTGTTTTCCTGTCCACACCCTTTGCCCAATGTCACTGTCATACTTTTCATCTCTCGTAAACTTTGAACCCAAGTACACAAATTCATTTACTTGTTCCAATTTTTCTCCTTTATTTGAAACTTTACAGTTTGTCATGCTTTCTTCTTTTTCAAAATCATTAATTTTGTTTTGTTTACATTTATATTTAGCCCTTCGATTTTCAGGGCATCATGCATAACATTAACCATCGCCTGCAGCTCCTCTTCAGATGACGCTTGATCATCGGCGTAAAGAAGGCATTTGAAGATTAAATCATTAATTTTAAATCCCTACGCACTTTCTTTTAAATATTTTAAACAATCGTCTATGTATAAGTTAAACAGCCATGGCAAAGCCACACAGCCCTTTTTCACACCTTTTTCGATGTCAAACAAGTCCGTGCAAGCTCCTTTTATCCTGACACAAGCAGTGGAATCCCCTTAAAGTGATTTCAGTGCTCGTATTAAACTACCGCTCACCCCATACATAGACAATGTCGACCACAATTCACTCCTCACAACTGTGTGATAGGCCTTTTCCAAGTTTTATTTGGTTTATTTAGTTTTTATTGTATTTCTTATTAAATAAAAGGGTTAAATAAAAACCAAATAAACGAAAACGAACCATTAATAAAAGTGCAAAAACTAGACGAAGTAATTAGAACATTGAAGAATGGGAAAGCACCAGAAGAGGACAAAATAACTTCAGAAATAATAATAAACTTGAAAGAAATATAAAAAAAAGCCTACTAGAAATAATCAATAAAGCTTGGATTAGAGAAAAAATACTAGAAGACTGGGGAACAGCTCTAATAACACCAATACATAAAAAAGGAGACAACAAAAATTGCAATAGCTATAGAAGGATCATGCTACTGAATACTATAACAAAAATAATGGAACGAATAATCAACAACAAAATAAGAAACAAAATAGAACCTCAACTTTTAGAGATACAAAGTGGGTTTAGACCCAGAAGAAGCACACAAGACCACATTTTTACCATAAAACAAATAATAGAAAAATGAAGATCAGAAAACCAAAATATATATTTAGCATTCATAGACCTAAAAAGAGCTTTTGACAGAGTACCTAGAAAAGAAGTATAAAAGAGTTTAAAAAATAAAAACATCGATGACAAAACCATAAATGTGATAAAAAACATATAATTAAGTAAAAGAAATAATGTTATCAAGAATAACATGAAATCAGAAGGCTTCAAAACAAAAGAGGGTCTGAGACAATTCGGATCATTAAGCACAAAGCTGTTTAATATTTTCATAGACGACATCATCAAGGAATGTAAAAGAAATATAAAAAAAAGGTTCATTGGATACAAAAACAAGCAAAAAGTGAAGATAGCTGAAGGAGCATTTGCAGATGACAATACTGATTGCTGAAAATGAAAAACGATTACAATATATTATAGAAGAATGAAATAAAGCACTAAAGAGAAAACAGATCAAAATAAATAAAGATAAAACCAAAGTGATTACTAAAGGAGACGAAGAAATAAATATTGTGATAAATAATACAGAAATAAAACAATTTAAAAAGTTTAAATATCTAGGAGTAACAATAGAAGAAAAGGAAAGACGGGAAGCGGAAATCAACGACAAAATCGAGAAAATCATAAAACTGTTTTATGCAATGAATAGGAAATTTATCAACAAAAAAGAAATCTCAAGACAGACAAAACTAAAAATATTCAAGACAATATAGAGACCAGTATTAACATAGGGATGTGAATCTTGGATATTAACAAAAAATCAAAAGTAGAATACAAGCAACAGAAATAAAATATCTGAGAAGAATTAAACGAGTGACAAGAAGAGATAAGATAAGAAATACACAAATAAGAGAAGAACTAGACATAGAAGATATTATTTCATTCATGGAACAAAAACAATTGGGATGGTGGGGGGACACATACCGAAAATGCCAAACAATACACCTGTAAAACAAATCTATAAAGCAAAAACACAAAACAAGAAAAAAAAGAGGAAGTCCTAGAAAAACCTGGAACGACATGTAGGAAAGATTTTACAAGGAAGAAATAAAAAATGGAGCGAAGCAAAGACAATGACAAGAGACAGAGAAGAATGGAAGAAGTTTATAAAACAAGAATAAAATGATAACCCAGGTAAAAGGGTTCAAGATAATACATACAGCAGTCATAATTTTCACATCTAGTTTTTGCTGTCGGGCTTTATTATACCTTTATAGTTTATTGCAATAATGCAGTTTTCTATAATTTTCGCATATATATATATATATATATATATATATATATATATATATATATATATATATATATAATCTTGAACTCTTTTATTTAATAAAAAATGCAATAAAAACATAACTTGTTGTTTGTCTAAAAGGAAAAAATTATTAAGGGGATTACAATAAGTGTGTTTTTTCAGTAAAAGAACGTTAAAATGTACTAAAAAAGGTTTAATATTTAAAGTGTACCTAATTTTAAATTCAAATAAAAAAAATTTGGTTGTAAAATTGGATTTATTACTTTAAAGTTTTTACAATTATAAAAAATGCATTTTTTGTTGTAATTGAATACTTTTTGCTAAATACCTATGCACCTTATATATTTTTGATTGTTTTTGAGATTTTGTCAACGTTAAACATAGTAGAAATCGCAAAGCTTGATTTCATTTTAAAAATAGCAAGGTCGATGTTTAGAAATAAATTCATAAAAAATATTTCACAGCAATATCACCGAGTTATATTCATAAGCATTAATAAACACACATTCGCAAATCAAATAGCATCATGCAGAGATGGAAGAAACTCTGCACGGAAACTCATAACAGTTTCAAAGCAAATATTGGCACAAGTTGAAGGACCAAAAAAAAACATGAATCTCATACAAGTTTCTTTGTATACTAAAGGGTTGAGACATGATTTCACCTCTCGTATACGATTTTATCCCTCTATCGAACAAAAGTTTTGACCCTTTCGACATCATAGGTGTGTATCCGTAATATCCTCTTACGACTACGTTTATTGCCAGTCTTTCGCTTACTGAAAATGTACTTTCCATGAGCGTGTATCTACTAGATAGAGGTATATTGTATTTAACAATATTGTATTTAACATCGTTATTTCATAATTAAGATTTACATATGCGTTCATTTTCCGCAACTACATGTGACGATATTTCCAAAGTAGGACCTCTCCATTTAAGATTCGGTACTTACTCAAAAAATTTAAATTTTTATTTTAAAAGTTAGTTACAATCAACAGACTTTCACTTAAGGAAAAATTTTAATAAATTGTAAAAAATAAGTAGTTTATTATTTTGAAACATTTTTTGGCTTCTAATTTTATGTTACTTAGTTATGTTACTTGATTATTCGGTATTATTCCATGCGTTTGTTTGCTTAACACGTTGAACCCCAATTAAAATCGATAAAATTTCCCCCTGGTCCAATAATTTTGTTGACTTATTTTAGTCTCCATATGATGTGTAATTTCAAGGAAAAATATTGAAAAAATTTATTTGAAATAAAATGTGCGAAAAAATCATGTTTTTTGTGTGCGGTCCATGTGCCCGCCGTGGGCCCGAGGGAAAGTTTATCGATACAACTTTCCCCACGGCCCAGAGTGGGCCTTTGGACCGCACACAAAAAATATGAATTTGTTTGCACTTTGCATTCGAAATAAATCTTTTTATTTGTTGTTTTTTTGAAATTACACCCTACTTGCAGTATGAAACTTGCAAAATAATTTTTTTTCTCGCTTTTTTATATTTTGAACCTATTCCTTTATATAAAAGTATAAAAAAAAGTATACGATGTGTATTGAAAAATTATATTTTATCATATAAAAAAATACAAGGTTCTTATTGTATGAGTCAAATATATAATAAAAGTTCTGTTTTTAAAATGTCATTTTTTTATACCCAAATATAAAAAAAAGTTTATGATAATATGTGCAGGTAATGTAAACATGGCACATATTTAATGTAATAATTCAAGTTTATTTGAATAATGTCGAAAAAACCTTACCAAAATATGAAAGTAAGCTTTTTGGGTTTACGATGGAGCAGAAAATCAGGAAAAAAAAATCAAACGGCCCAAGTGTAAGGTAATGTTTCAAGAACCCAGGGCGGTCCAACCCAACTGTAAAACCCAAGAAAATGCGGTCCCTTGGGCTTTGGAGAAGGTTTAAAATAAATTACGTCGTGCGGTCTATAGGCCCGCCCTGGGTTGTGAGGAAAGTTCAGTTGCGGGCCTATGGACCGCGCCGGGGCTCAACGTGTTAAATTGTCTGGAAAAATGAACAATTTGCTAAGTCAGGTGTTTATCGCTTGACAGTAGTTTTATGTCACAATATTTATGTAAATGTGTCAAAATTATCAGACGTATCTTTTTCTCTACTACTATAAAATATAAACTATTGCCATAAAAAGACTTTCTTGAATTTATATGAACTGAAAATACACGACAATAAATTTGAAAATACCACAGTAAAGATTACAGTATAAAAACAGATCGGAAAAGAACATTTAAGCATTTTTTAAAAATCATAAATCATGTGTTTTTTATTTTTTAATTTTTATAAAAAGCAAATATACAATAATTAAAATAATTTTTTAAAAACATTCCAAAGTACGCCTATGTTTGCAAGGCTTATATTTTCAACAAAAAAACTTAAAACCTTTGTCTACGTTAAGGGTCTCTTTTAGGTTATTAGATATCCACGTTGTCTATGTATAGAATATACATGTTGGTCACTTGGTATTAAGCACTTTCATGTATCACTTTCAATCTAGCGGATTAAACGGAAACTCCAAGATTCATTATGAATCCGGTATTAAATAGTAGGCTATTTATAAGTAAAGCCCTCTGGCTTTCTTTGCATTAAGCTTTAAATTTGTACGCTTCAGCAATAAAAGTTTACTGCGGCAGAAATATAAAGTTTAAATTAATTTTACCCAACGGTTTGCGGTATCTCCCTATATATTTATGTTATCTCTGAAATAAGGTTATACAAATTCACCTTTGATTTTAAGATACAAAGTCAGAAACGTCAGATCTTTAAAATTGTATAATGAATTTTTATAACGTAAGATAGAACAGTGAATGCTTTTCTTGACTGCACTTATAGTATTTTGTAAAATTAACGGGTATTCAGTCAGGAAGAAAAACTCTTCTTTACTTTTTAAAACTTTTGACAATTTATTTTGTCTTTATTAAGGCTAAAAATTGTAAATGGTTTAAAAACATCAAACATAAATAAATGGTATAACCTTACATGTAAAATAAGTTAAATTCACGAATAATAAATATATAACATATTGTTACGATATTTACTCTTTGGTTTCGATGATTCTAAACACTCAGTACAATAACTAAACAATTTTATTCTAATATTGCTACACAATAAATTTTACTTCACAAATTACTTAGATATTCACACTTCTATACAATCTTTTCACTTAATAATTACTTGAAACCTTAAACTTTTTCTTTCGCGACCGCTGTCTTTTTATATTCCTACAAATTATTACTCGAAAGAGCGAGAATTCTTTTTCGTTTTTCCTACTTTGTTTTGCCTTCAATCACGCTGCGGCCATAAAACATTCGCTAGATGTGGGTCGTCTTTTTATGCCGCAAAGGGATATTCGTCTTTGTATGACCGCCTCGGCCAGATAATGGATCGGGGACGTATTTTATCGTAACATTATCCCCCTTTCAAATTTGATTGTCCCGATAAAATACTTGTACAACTTTTCCATTGACTTTAACCTCTCTAGATGGACGACGTTTATCTTGGCTTTGGAACTGCATTGGATTCCATAAACCACATCATCTTTTTATAAACTTACATGGTCGTTCCCAAGTTGGTGTCAAGACACACCTTTCTTTCGTTGTGGATTATACAGCCATACTCAATCTTCTTTCTTATATCCCTTTAAATTTGCTCTAAGGTTATAGCAAGCTATCCTGTAACTCAACTGCATAATCTTGCACTTTTTTCTTTTCGGTACATGTTAACCCGAAAAACAAATCCAAGGGCAAACGAAATTCCCTACTGAAGACTATGCTTTCTGATGATTTCTACCACTCTGAAAACATGTTATTTCATAGTCCGATTAAACATTTTAACCATGCTGTCTGATATTAAGCCATCCAAGAGTGAGTGTGACTTTAGCCTCTCCTCTTATTGGTGCATTATCTTCAGTATCTGTTTAAAAAACAAGCTTGGAGGAGGCAGGTTTTACACATTTTGGACGAATAATGTCGTTACGTGCCAGGGAAACTAATGCACCGGTGTCTATGGTACAAACAATGTCTTTTTGGTTTAATTTCCCTTTGATGGTGAGACTATCCTGTTGCCATGGATGACTCTGAGGGCTTTGTTATTGCTAGCCAGCATGCGCTCCGATATTCTGACTAATACTAGTTTTTCTGGTGCCGTTCTGACTACTTACTGACTGACCTAGTCGTCGTAGGTGAGTGGAAATGTAATTGTGTTCTCGCAGGTGGTAGTACTCTCACTCTACAGTCCTTAATTTTTCACATCGGTAACAGGTTCGTTTTTGCTGGTTGCTTAAACCATTTATTATGGACTTGACCTTCCCTAAAATGTTTCGAGGGGGCCTGTGACTGCATTGCTTTGTTGGTTTGGTTCTTCGATCAAAACTTGAACTTTTGACCTCGAAATATTAAAAGCCGCGTTCACTTCCAAGGATCGCTCCAAAGCTTCGCCACCTTTATTGAGTTCTCTGGATCTCTGGATCTCTATGTCTATCAGTAAATAGCTAGACAACCAGTTGCTTCTTGAAGTCTTCCGGTGCCTGGGGGTACGCTTACTTGATCAGCCTTCTAACATCTGCCTCAAACTACTGTAGACTTTCACCAGATTTATGCAACCGTGTTTTCATTTGTACAGTGAATTTTATACATATTTATTTGGCATAAAAATTCATTTTTTTAGTAAATTTTGCTGATTTGTTTGATGTCAGATCTCTTATTTATATTATTGTTATTACTGTTATTTGCAACCATTTCTAAGAAAAGTCTTTTTCTCAAATTTTGTTCTTGATATATAATTAATGTATCATCATAATTCATTTTGTGATTATATGGTTAACCATTACATCATGAATTATGTCAATGTATATGTTATATACTTTATATTCGTTAATTTAATTCATTTTACAAGTTGGGTTATACAATTTATTTATTTGTGATATTTTATAACCATTTACAATTTTTCCATACATACATATGGTCACGCCTTTTTCCCGAAGGTGTAGGCAGAGACAACTTTCTTTCACTTGCTACGGTTCTTACACACATCTTTTGCTTCCTCTTCTTTCATCAGTGCTCTCATACATGCTCGTCGGTTGTTGGTACTCTTGACCTGGTCTTCAAAACAATGTTGATCTGATCGAGATATGTTCGCCGAGGTCGACCTTTACCGAATTCCGTCCATTCACACTCGCCTTATAAATTTGTTTCGTTAATCTTACTTCATCCATCTTTTCCAAACCATTCAAGCATTCTTTTATCTATCTTTGTAACCACATCTTTTTTACACCACAGCGTTCTGTTATCTCACTATTCCTCACTTTATCCAACCGAGTCACTCCGGATATACCTCTCAGACTACTCTTCTCCGCAGCATTAACCCTATTTTTATGCTTCCTATGCCAAACCCAACATTCACTACCATATATAAGTGTAGGAACCAACACTTTCTGGCTGTTCATAAAGCTATGCAGTGCCCCATTCATATGTTTTCCTGCCAAAACCCTTTGCTCAATGTCGCTGTCATACTTTCCATATCTCGTAAACTTTAAACCCAAGTATACAAACTCATTTACTTGTTTCACTCTTTCTCTCTTAATTAAAACTTCACAGTTTGTCATGCTTTCTCCTCTTTTAAAAACCATTACTTTCGTTTTGCTTATATTTATTTTCATTACTTTGATTTTCAGGGCATCACGCATAACAATAACCATCGCCTGCAATTATTTTTCAGATGACGCTAATATTACTTGATTATCTGCGTAAAGAGGGCATTTAACGATTAAATTATTCATTTTCAATCCATACGCACTCTTATTTAAATCTTTTGAACAATCGTCTATGTATAAGTTAAACAGTCATGGCAAAGCCACACATCCCTGTCTCATACCTTTTTTGATGTTAAATCAGTCCGTGTAAGCTCCGTTTATTCTGACACAAGCAGTGGAATCATCGTAAAGTGATTTTAGTGCTCGTATTAAACTACCGCTCACCCCATACAATGTCGACCACTTCTCACCACTTGTCATGGGCGTTTTCCAAGTCTATAAAATCGCATTGGACCTTCTGACTTCTAGCCAAGAATTTTTCGACTATACCGCGTAATGAAAAGACCTGATCCACATAACTTCTTCCTCTTCTAAATCCTGCATGCACATTCCATATTATCTTCTCAGTTTCATTCGTCACTCTTTTAGTCAATATCTTTGCATAAAGTTTGCCGACTATGCTGAGTAAACTTATACCTCGGTAGTTCTCACAGTCCTGCAGCGAACCTTTTCCCTTGTAAAGCGGTACGATAACGGCCTTGCACCAGTCGTATGTTACGCTACCACTCCTCCAACAAAGATTGAAAAGGCGGTACAGCAGACTAGTTACCACGCTTTGTCCAGCCTTCATCATTTTAAACTATTAACCTGTTGTACCCAGTAGCTTTACCGAATCTTATACTGTTCAACGCTTCCACAATTTCTGTCATACTAATTTTATTTTCATTGCAACTTTTACGCATGTCTCCGAATGGGACCTGTACTTTTGTATCCTCTTTCTCAAATAAACTTTCGAAGTATTCCTTCCATCTTTTTAAAACACATTCCTTTCCTTTTACAATACTACCATCTTGGTATCTAATTTTTTCCAGTTGTTTACCTTTGTTAGTTCTTATGGACAACTTTTAGCCTTAATAAAGACATTATAAATATTTGAAAGCTTAAAAAAGTAAAGAAGAGTTTTTCTTCCTGACTTTAAAAGTCTGAATAACCGTGAACTTTACAAAATGTTAGATAGAACTTTCTTTAGCAATATGCATCTTCTGACAGTTCATTTTAAAAAATAAGATAAAAGAAGATAGAAAATAAAATAAGAACTTAATGCAAAGCGAACTCTTATAAGTTAGTAACACAAAAAAATTATTTAAGTAATCAATATTACCCACAGCAAATTAAAAGTTAGAAAGTATGATTTGCTATGAAGACTTATAAATATAAAGGCATCCAAATAAGATTTGTTACTACTAGTTTGCTAGCCTAGTTTGGGTATATAAAGCGAACGACTGTTGACGGAAACATAGAAAAGTATTGAAATATACGAAGAAGAAAGGAAAGAGCACAGAGTAGTTGAAATAAACAAATGACTAAGCAGCTTAAATAAGTATGAATTTTTGATAACAAGATGGATATTAGGGAAAACTATGGCTTAAAAAATGAATTTTTTAACAAAATAATAAAAAAATATCGAATAGTAGTATTACATTTTAATAAATCTGTATCTAAACAAAGATACAACACAATAATTGTACTGAGGAAAAGAAGTTGGGTATTTAAAGAGTGATAAATATTTTATTAAAACAATGTTAATCATATTGTTGTAAAATTTTGATAAATTTCTTAGTTCACCGTATATTTGGTTTATCAATAATGTATTACCTTTGCGAATTCACCACTCTTTAAACCAAATATTATCTATTTAACAGGTGACATATTCCGTTCCACGAATGCTGGCCTATTTCCAAAACGAACAGAAAAAAAAAGAAAAAAGAAGCAAAATCGCTTCCAATATATTATATCAACTTTAAAGTTATATGGCGAATAGGAAATTTTATGCCAATATGTGATGAATGGATGCAGTCGGAAAGATTTGTGGATAAATTTTACAATCTTTAGTTTTAAAACTAAACGAAAAAGTTCTTTTTGGCGTAGCGTACAAAAATTAAAATATTTTCTTTAAAAATGTGTATTTTTAAAGAGATGGGAAGTAGCTCATCGAAATTGTCAACAGCTACTGGCTTCATACTAAATTCTTCTTATTTACGACTTATTTACAACTATCATGAACTGTATCTTGTCACGAAAGTTGTGACAAAATCTGGGGTTGCAATTATAAAAACAACGTCCAAACTGTCTGTTGTCTGTCTGCCCATTGTCCATAGGTCTTTGGCAATATTGTCTCTCCATCGGAGTCTTCGTCTTCATGTCCCGTCCACTGTAATCATATATTTTCCTGAGTACTCTCCGCTCAAAGACTCGGAGTTGTTTTTTTGTCACAGCCAGCGTCCACGTTTCACATCCGTACATCACAACTGGTCTAATTATGGTTTTGTATATATTTATTTTTGTACGTCTTGATGTTTGCTTTAATTTTAGTAGATTATGAGTTGTATAAAGGCAGTTGTGTCCGGCTTGTATTCTACAGTTAACTCCTTCTGTCCCATCAGTGTCTTCTGATATTGTTGTTCCAATACATTTGAATTTTTTGACCTGTTCAAAGTTGTAGTCACCCATTGTAATGTTTTGACCTACTTTGTCTCTGAAGGCGGATGAACAGCAATGTCAACGGTATAAGGATACGGAAGGCAACGGGAAACCACCGTATTAAAGGCTTGTAAGCATCCCTAGTACAATCGTCATGATGAATACACCAAAAGTAAAGGCCCTCAGTCCCCGGCAGACCTTAAATGGTCAGAGGGTGCGAAGAATCCCCGGGAGGACTTTAAAAATTGGAACGTGGAATGTCAGAAGTCTATACCAAGCTGGCAAACTACGGAATTTAACAGTAGAGATGGACAGACTAAAGATCAATATACTAGGAATTAGCGAAGTCAGATGGCCAGGAAATGGCAAACTCACAACTGACAAAGGAACATTATATTTCTCAGGTAGCGACGATCAACGAAATCGAATAATTCTACGAAGAAATGGAACAACTGTTGAGAAACATCAATAAACATGAAATCCTAATCATAATGGGAGATTTGAACGCCAAAATTGGTAAAGGAAAATGCGAAGACCTGATTGGAGAACATGGATTGGGAGAGCGAAACGAAAGGGGAGAAAGACTAGTAGAATTTATACAAGAAAAAGAAATGGTAGTAACAAACACATTATATAAATTGCCGCCGAGAAGAATCTACACGTGGAAATCGCCCCAAGATACGGAAAACAGAATAGTGAGAAACCAAATTGATTATATCATGATTGGGAAAAGACACAGGAATAGAATAAAATCCCGGGTGCAGACGTAGCCTCTGATCACAATCCTGTAGTGGCAACATTCAGGCTAACCCTAAAACGCATTAAACAAACCCATAAAAATAATAAGATTAACATCTCAAAACTAAAAAACGAAGAAATTAGAAACAAAGTCAAAGAAGAAGTAAATGACAAAATACACTTAAGGCAAGGGAAAAATCAGGATGAAGAGAACGTGAATGTAAAATGGAGTAACATCAAGAACACAATAGTAAACACATGTAAACAAGAACTAAAACAGGAGAGTAAAGAGAACAAAAAGGATTGGATGACAGAGGAGATTTTGGAACTGATGAAAAAGAGAAGAGAGGCTAAGAGTATGAACAAACAGAGATACAAAGAGCTACACCGACAAATACAAAAGAAAGTGAGGGAAGCGAAGGAGAAATGGATGAATGAAAAATGCAACGAAATCGAGAGAATGCAAAAGATACATGACACTTTTAATCTACATAAAAAGGTCAAAAAAATGACCAGCGGCTTCAGAAGGAATCAGAACAACATACTAATGGATGAAGGTGGAAACATAATGCTAGATTTAGAAGACAAACTTAAAACATGGAAGAAATATATCGAAAAACTGTTTGAAGACGAACGAAACAGGCCCCAACTAACACGAAAGGTAAAAACAGACAATCCAGACATAACAAACGAAGAAGTAATAGATGCACTTAAAAACACAAAAAATGGGAAAGCACCTGGCGCGGATGAATTACCTGTGGAATTGCTAAAACTACTCGAAGAAGAACACATACCAATACTTACGGAACTGTTCAATACGATTTACAAACCTGGAGTTATACCCATAGAATGGCTAACATCCACATTTATAGCAATACCAAAGAAAAACAATGCGAAAAAATGTAGCGAACACAGGACTATTAGCTTAATGAGCCACACATTGAAAGTATTTATAAAAGTTATACACAACCGGATACACAAGAAACTGGACAATGAGATAAGTGATTTCCAGTTTGGGTTCCGGAATGGAACGGGCACAAGGGAGGCATTGTTTGTTGTAAACGTACTGACACAGCGATGCTTAGATGTGAATAAAGAAGTATACGCATGTCTAGTAGACTATGAAAAGGCGTTTGACAGAGTACGACATGACCAACTCATAAAAATTCTGAGTGAAAAACAAATAGATACTTAAGACATAAGAATTATAGAAAACCTATACTACAATCAAACAGCAAACATTAGAATAGGCATTACACAGACGGAAGATATAGAGATCAGGCGCGGAGTGAGACAGGGATGCATGCTTTCCCCTTTGCTGTTCAACATCTACTCAGAATCGATCATGAAAGAAGCATTAGCTGAAGAAGAAGCTGGAGTGCGAGTTAATGGGATACCTATTTCAAATATAAGGTATAAGGTAAATATAAGGTATGCGGACGACACTATGTTGCTAGCCGAAAATACCATCGACCTACAAAGAATGGTACAAAAGGTACATAATGTCAGTATTCGATACGGGCTCAACATGAATCTCAGCAAAACAAAATTCCTTGTATTCACAAAGACCCGAAACAACAACACACAGCTGATAGTAAACAACCACATAATAGAACGGGTATATAAATAAAAATACTTGGGAACATGGATTAACAGCAACAATGATTATGCTAGCGAACTGAAAGCAAGAATTGAAATCGCACGCAGAGCCTTCATAAATATGAGAGGAGAGAGATACCGAATGCTACAAGTGGTGATGCAGGGAAAGATTGCAGGGAAGCGCAGCATGGGAAGAAGACGAATGTCGTGGCTCCGCAACCTGAGAGAATGGTTCAACTGTTCATCAAATCATCTTTTCAGATCAGCAGTCAACAAAATGCAAATAATCATGATGATCGCCAACCTTCGACGGAAGACGGCACCATAAGAAGAAGTCTCTGATACGGTTATTTCTAGAGTACATATATTTTGTTTTTTCTTCATAAATCTTAAGCCCCATATTTCCAACATGTTTTTCGAAGTTGCTGAATGTATTTTGACATTAAGTCTGCTGTTTCCAATGATATCCGCAAAAACCAGGAGTAGGTTAGGGCAATTATTATAAAAGACCGTCGCTGTAAGGCAGATTTCATTTACATTACCCGACAATAAATCGTTTCTGATAATCCTTTTAATTCTCTTCAGGTGATAGCTACGCTTCATTTGCTCTTTACAGTAAAGGAGGTCATTTGGAACCTCATCAGAAAGGTTATAAATAAATTATTTTTAAAATTTTATTGCAGTGTATGGGGTACTTGACTCGCACAAATGGACTAATCTCTTTAAGAATTCAAACGACCTTAAATTACTTTATGATTTTCATTTTACGTGTTGCATAAAGGTACATATTTTATGCACCCAAATAGCTGTTGCGGAATAATTTATATCAACCTTAGTTAGTTAAGAAACGATAACAAATCTTAGATAAATAATTGTTTTCAAAACTTTGTAGCTAGAAATTATATAGTAGAGCTTTACCCAACTGTATATTTTTGTAGTAACACTGGAAATAAATTAATTTTAAGTTATTGCTAATGGCTTATCGATTAAAAGTTATAAATAATTAATTAAAATTTGTAATTTTTTTGTTGTACCATAAAATATAAATAGAGATGAAATGGTTAAATCCATATTCGGGGGCAAAAAATGAAATAATTTACGAGTTATTTTGTAAATGATGTCAGACTGAATTAACATACTGACTGAAACCCTCAACCTCACGCCAGTAGCCTTTTAATATCCCGCGGGACGGCAGCAAAGCTCTACTGCGCAGGGGCGGCCTAGCCAAAGCTTTCTATCTTTCTCTCTTTCTAGAGAATAGTAGTGTTGCTACTATTTCTTCTAACTTGCTCTTTGCAAGTGTGTTTATTTTTCTGGAGCATCTGCCATGGTAGTATCTGTAGAGTAATGTCTGGTCTGCAACTCTTCTTCTATGTTCTAGTGGGTGAAGGGTATCTGTGAGAGTTGAGCTGTTTATCAACCGAATGGCCCTTTTCTGACTGGAATCTAGAAGATGAAGAAAATGACTTGGTACTGAACTCCAAATGTGCGAGCAATACTCCAGTAAAGGTCAGATTTGATCCTTGTACGTCGTCAACAGTTGATCAGGACTAAAAAACTTTTTAGCTTTCCACAGAAAACCTAGACTCTAGTTTGCTGACTTTGCGATGTTAGCAACATGGTCATGCCAAGACATATTATTAGACACCGTGACTCACAAAATCGAGATGAAGGAACTTGATTCAAGGGTATTTCCTGACATTGTGATGGAATGATTTAAGGAATTCACTTTTTTGGAAAACGTGGCGCTTTGTGTTTTCTGGGCGTTTAACTGAAGAAGATTGTTGGTTCCCCACTCGACGATTGCTTTAAGATCTCTATTGATAGAATCAACCTGTTCCTGCCTGAGTCTATTTGTATCATTCACCGAAAGTGATCGATAGGATGTGAAAGTTGAAACAAGTGTGCACACCCCATAAGAAACAGCTGTTACTGAATAAATATTTTCACTCTCGAATGTGAATGTTGTCATTATGTTATTAAAAATAATTTCATAATGAGTATATTCTAGGTATGGTCGTTGAGAAAGTGAGGAAAGTATTTCGCACGCTTGTGGATAAATGCTTCTTTTCGTGGGACTGTACAGTGCAATATACGTTACTTTTCTATGTGATCGTAGGAAAAGAATATTTTAACATTCTTCTCACAAAAATTTATAGGTCGGAGGTTTACTTTACTTTTTCTTGCTGCTTAGTTTTTAGAAGTTTAGCGTGCTATAAACGCCAAGCAAACAGACTATAATGGGGTACTGATCTAAAAGCCTGTAAAACGGTAGTGATCGACTTACTTATAAACGATCAGAAACATTGGATTAAGCGATTGATTTTTTTTAATCATTTTTCAAAGATTTATTTTTACTATTTCTTTGTTTTATTGCCAACAGAAAATGAATTGCTGCACGCATATCACTCATTACGAGTTTTGTTACTTGCTTTTTAACAGAATAACAGTGATCATGTGAATGGAGTGCTGAACACAATGAGCGTATTCAAATAAAATCCTCCATCTACCATATTCCGGCTATTTTGCTAATTCTGTAACAAACTTTATTGTTTTACTCTCTCCTCGTTACTCTTTTAGTTATTTGATAACAAACGAGCTACATTTTGCTTATTTTTTCTTTTAATTATGATTGCGGCAATAAGTTGTTAGCATCTGCTAAAATTAAAAGTAACCAAAGAAAAACGTTATCTTTTTTAAAGAAAAACGTCGTTTGTTTTTGCACATGGCATTGTTGTTACCAAATTTATATATTTTAGTTTTCCTTATACGATTTTTTTAATACGATAATTTTTATAGCAGAAAATAAAGACAATTTTAATGAAGAGAAATGGTTAATTTTTATTACACGAAAATAACAAAATAATTAAAGTCACAATAATCCTATAAAGCATTCTGGTAGATATTACGTACAAATTTATATAGTTTTTAAAAATATGAGAAATATCTTGTGTTTAAACAATCTTAGTTAACTTTTTTAAATTATAGTAATCAAAATATCAGTGGTCTGGGTGTGACCCAAAAGGTCCACACGACTAACTTTCCAGTAAAAATAATGAAAAAATTCCATATGTTTTGGTATTTTTTTATTCTTTGTTGTTATAATCGTTATTATTAAAAATATTGTCATCATAGTTTTCATACAAATATTCCTAACATGCAATTATCATATTATCAGTTCCCGCAAAAAAAAATGATGTATTCAATTGTTATAAACAATGCTTGATTATTACTAACAATAATTTTTCCCTGCTATAGCGTCTTCAATGCTATTCTCTTAATACTGACATAAGTTTAAAATTCTTCAATTCCTATTTTTGTTTTCTAAGACTATCTCTTTTTATGAAATATTGTCATTATATTTTTTATACAAATATTCCTAACATGCAATAATCATATTATTTAAATGATCTTAAAATTCTGTATTAAAAATAGTATAATTTATAAATTGCAAAATTCAGGTAGTTACCTTTTTTTTCAGTTTTTTAATTCTCCCTAAAAAACAGTTTAACCGATTTTAATGAAAATCTAATCAGTTTTAAGTTGCTTAATTATGCGTCGAATGCAATTGGTCTCATGTCGATATCATTTTTTGTTCTCGAGATAATCGAGACGAAAAATAATTCCGAAAGCACATATGAACATACAAACATACGAACATACAAATATACGCACATACGTACATACACACACAGACGTCCACTTAAAAACTGTATTCGACTCTGGGGACCATTGTTAACTTCCCTCTGGGAAGTTAACAAGATTATGGAAAATACTGCACAAATTAAACTCTTTTGGAAAAAGCAGGATCGTAGATAAGCACTCATGCAAAAAGACTAGATAGTTGGAAAAGACAGTATTTGAAAGAAATACGAAAATTAATACAATACAAAGCACACACGCTTTTAGAACAGGCATGCATTTTCTCTTTCGTAAAGGATTCCATTTACCAAGAAAATTACTGTCTCCGTTTTGATATGCCAAACAATTTTAAAATGTAGTTCGCGAAAACCTTAATACAATTTAAAACAATTATGTATTAAATGGTAAAAGCACAAAAAGAATGCATCGGCCGGGAATCGAACCCGGGCCGCCCTCGTAGCAGGCGAGCATTCTACCACTGAACCACCGTCCCATTTTGTTACGTGACGATTTTTACCCGTAAGCTGCGTTAAGAAACTTCGTTCCAAAAATAAAAAAAAGTAGCAATAGCACTAATTTTTACCACAATATTAATGAAACCCAATGTGTGCGTTGTGTTACTGATTACCATTAAATTTCATCTTTTCCCCCCTGCGAATAAAGCAAACATAACAAAGAAAGCAAACGCTCTACAAAATTCTCCTCTAGGTATAGTAAACACATCACGAGTCTAATACGTCAAGCTTAACTGAGAGTGCAAGAGACCCAACTGTTCATTATCACTGTACACCAAAAAGTCCACGGAGGACACCATATGGCCTGAAATATAGCGACTTTCGGATGGAAAATACTCATACACTTAAAATTAATTAAACCAAAGTTACATTGTATATCTTCCCGATTTATTACTCGCTTCCGGTTGTTGCTCGTCTCGAAGCCGCCTGGCAACTGCTACGCTGCTGTTGCAGCTTCTACACAGATTTAATTACAATTATTATAATTGTGATGGGAAACTTTGTTTCCTTTATATTTTCTTTGAGGCGAAATGTTAGATATTATTTGGATGTGTAAGTCGAGATACAAAGGAGCGTGGTAATTTTTGGAGAGAGGCAATAAGACTTTATGCTCGAAATACACACAATATTTTTTCTACAAATGCAGTTTTTAGACAGAAAAAAAACACTAAATACTTTAATTCAAAATAAGTAAGTACATAATATTACTTGTATTTTAATTATAACATTATATAATATTCTTGAAAATAATTACTTCAGGTTATCATTCACTACATTGAAATTGAATGTGCAATTATGACAATCTTTGATATTTATTCCCGAACCGGATGGTTCATCAGGATATTTCTCCAACATAAATTCTTCCAAAGATTGGAAATCTATAAAACGAGATACGTGGATACATGCGGTTTTGAAAATATTTTTTTAGTGGTTTTAATCTTATTTTTGATTGATTCGTCTATATAACCTTCTGCGACATCACTACATTTCCATCCACTACGTTTCTTTAGTTGTATTAGATCTCCTCCACCATTCACCAATAAAGTAGCAGATGTTCGTCGAAAACAGTGTCCTGTATGTAAAGTATGCTCAGGTAATTCCAAATATTTAGCAATTTCACTGGGAATTTTCCCGATCGTATTCATACCCACAACTTGTTTCGTAAATCTACCTTTTTGATAACGTTAAAATAGGTGTTGGGGAGTATTATTGTTATTTTGACAAAGTTGTCTGATTGCAACGTAGTTTTTACAAATTAATAGATAAGCAACTGAATTTTCTTCATTATGACTAATAATCGTAAAACACGGCTAATTCTCGTTTTCGAATCTGGAATTCGGACTATTAAAATAGAATCTTTATCTTCTATGTCACCGATCTCCATTTTCACCAATTCATCGCGTCTGCAGACACCAGCAATACCCATAATTAGAATAACCTATAAAAGAATTAACAGTCAATAGCTATCCAAAATGTATAAGCTATCCAAGTTGCTATCAATCCAATAATTCATATTTCTAACGAAATAGAAGGGAAAATAATTCGTAAATTAAAAATTAGTGACCCTGGCCGGAATTAAACCCAAGCGAACAGTTTAAAATGCCTGCGCTTCAGATCCCTAGGCTAATATGACTGCTCAATTAATCAAGAGTTTCATGGTATTATTCAACTAAAAACTATTCTGCTCATCAAACTACAGAGAGTGTAAGGTATAATTGAAATTTACTTTTTTCAGTAGATATTTTTCATCGGTAGCTTCTGGTAAAAATTTGTGAATATCTTCAGTGGTAAATGTTTTGGATTATTTCGCTTTGTATTCAACGGATTATTTTTTTGAGAAATGCGATGAGTTTAGGATACTTATTGATTTCGATGTTATTTTTAACATTCAAGCATGTTCGTATCATCGAATATATGGACCAAAGAGTTGATTACTTCGAAGTCTTTGATTTTTCTCCAAAATAAGCCAGTAACACATTTTCTGAATACTTATTAACCTTCTTCGATTGACACCAGGTTATGAACCTATTGTAATGAAATTCATATTTTGCTCTCTATTTCTCTAGTAGGAGATTTAAAGTTACATTTTTTGCACTTTCTGCTACATCATGAGGTGTGTTCGAAAATTCACTATCACTATTTTTCATGATAAAAAAAATAAGTAAGAGATGCAAGCGTTTTTGAAATATTTCCACGCTAGAGCGGCAAAGCTGTCACAAAATGACGTTTGTTGGAAAACGTCAACTTTGCTTTGAAATTTGAAAGCGTCAAAGGATACTTTGCAAAGAAGTTGTAGAAAAAAATATTTATTGTTAATAATAAATCTCAATAAGGTGCAGTTCATTAATAAAAATTTTTATGTACGTAATAATAAATAAATATTATTCGAATAAAATATTTCAGTATTTTAAATTTTGAGGTTGATTTCTGTGACTGATTAGTGGAAAAGTTTTCGTATTTTTTTTATCTTTTTAGAAAATCGTACTAAGCATTGTGTTTTTTTAAAACATTTTCATACGACATTTTTCAAGGTATTAAAAAAATTCTTTTTTCAAATTAAATATTTTTATGATCTTTTGATTTAAAAAAGAAAAAATTGATTTTAATCTTTATGAATTTTCTTCATTGATATCTTTAATTTTGATTGAAAAAAAAACTAGTTATTTACACGGATCATTTCTTTGATATCAAAAATATAATTTTAAAATTGCTTATTACTAAGGTAAGATGTCAAATGACACATATCATATGTGACTATTGTAAGTCTCGCTCGTTTTTTTGACACATTCTGGCTTTTCATAAAGTTATACGGGGCGTCATTCATTTGTTTTCCTACCAACACCTTTCACTTGATATTACATTCGTACTTCCGCAGATTTATTGTTTGAACAAGAGGGGTTTTTTTGCAATACAGTCCGATTTTCTTTATTATTTGATTTAAAGAATAAAGGTCGAATCGAAACTGCAATTGTCGTTATATTTACATTGCCGTTAAAATTATGTCCCACTCTGTATATGTCCACTTATCGATTCAAAAATATTGCTCAGTTAAAAGTGCCTTTGCATCTTTCGAGAATTGAAGTTACCCCTAACTATACCGATAATCGACCGGTTTTTTATTCTTTTATGTTTTCCCATATTCGTTTTAACAGGGGTTTTCTTTAGCAATGTCAAACATATATACATAAGAATGTAAGGAATTTTTATTTAATCCAATACTTCAAATAAAATTATTTACGGTATTAGTATTTTTACTACCTTCTTCATGAAATTCCTTACCAACAGAATAAGCATCTGGTACCAAATTGATGCTACGAAACATATTTTAAATACTTTACCAAGAAAAAGGTTATAAAAAGAATTTAATGCTTTTAAGTACAGTCGCCTTGAAATAATATTCAAGTAGCACAGCTTATACAGTGCTTTCATTTCAAAACCAGCCAGCCCAAAAACCTTTTGATTTTGCGTTAATGTTGAAAAATAAAAAACACGTTTAATCTTAAATCAAGGGAGAGGTTTAAAAATGTTATTTTGCTGTTTTCATGTGACACCCCTTTAACTTTCCCCACATAGCGAAATTACAACAGAAACTAAGATTAAGTTAATTACAAACAGCTCCTTAAATGTATTTTCAGTAACTCTACTTTCAGTAAGTGTACTTCGTTATTTTGTAGGCAATAATATAACCTATTTTAAAATTCTTTTTGAATCTCAAATATATACATTTTTTTACATCCAATTCAGTTATGTTATAATTATAAGTGAGTTTTAAAGATTTTAACACCTAAAAAATTTAACAATTTAATTAATAATAGTTTATGTATGTTTTTTTTTTATTTAATTAGTTGCATTCACCAAAAGGTTATTAGCAACGGAATAATAAATTCCAATTATAAAGTAAATTTAAATGTTATGTAACATTCCTACATATTTTAGATAGGCGATAATGTTTTTATCAGAAAAATCAAATAGTTTGTTTATGTTGTTTGGAATGTTGTATGCATTACGATTTATTTGGTATTTTGGGCATTCGATTAAAAAGTGGTTTACTCTTCACATGTCAGTGGATCGCCGTTAAATCTTGCAAAATAATTTTTTGCTCTCGTCTGTTCAGACCTACCCTATGCTAATGAAGGGCAAACACCCCGAAACCGGTCTATAGGTGGTCACTTCGATTAGATAACTTTAATGATTTTTTTACTTAAGAAGCATTTGCATTGTACTCTTAAAAAGAGACGATTATCTATCAAATATAATTAAATGTTCGTCGAGGCATATTGTTATAAAAGTGGTTGTTTTCTGATGTATATTCAATCCACGTGTACCTATATGTATAGATATCATTTCAGTGAAATTAGCTGGTTTTTAAAAAAATCGGATTTATGTATTTTCAATGAATTAAGTTTTGTGAAAACCTGTACCATAACCTGTATTTATAAAAAAAAGTATAAACTGAATTAAAAATATTATTACTATTTACTGACAATACATTTATTGTTATTCTTTAGCAGCTTTGTGTACACTCTAAAAAGAAATATAAATGCAGTGAAAATAAATACTCGTGTGGTCATTATAAGTATTCCAAATTTTCACGTAAAAGTAAACGTGGGTGCTTTAATGTAAACTGTGTAATAATTGGCACACAATTTTAAATCGAGTGTATAACGACCATAAATTGAAACCTCTTGCTGTTATATTTTTGTGGGAAAAGTTTTTACTTTTCATAAACATCGTTTAATTTTTGCAATGCTAACTAGAATTAATTGGAGTACAAAGATCCTCGTTAAAAATAATACAGATCGTTGCATCCTCATGTGAGCAATAATCTTTATTATGCATGATTACTCCGTTTTTGGAGTGCTCCGAATATAATAACAATTAAGTTAACAATAATTGCTTTTAGAATTGGGTGCACATTAAAATTAGACAAAAACAAATTCGTGGCCTGAAAACAGAATGCTTGGTTATTAAACAACCGCGTGTGGGATATCTTAGGGTAACATTTAACAATATAATTTAAACATTTTTTTTTTCGATATTATTTGGATGAGAGTATCGACGTGTGACCATGATTTAAAGGATTCCATGAAAGTTATGCAGTATGACACCTGCAGTTTGATACCTAGAATAAACGCATCAATGTCTGAGGTCGCTATCCGCCATCGCACTATCAGGAAAATCCTACGAAATCTTGATTCTAATAAGGCAGTAGGGTCAGATGGAATTCCGACAATTGTCCTGAAAACCTGTGCTCAAGAGCTCACCCCAGTTCTCTGTAGACTCTTCAAGTTATCATACAGCAAAGAAGTATTTCCGTTCATGTGAAAAAACGCTGAAGTCCAACCGATTCCGAAAAAGGAAAGAAGACTATTCCTTCGAATTATCACCCTATTGCATTGCTCTCAGTCATATCCAAAGTTATGGAAAAAGCGATTAACATAGAACTCATCAAATATCTGGAGAAATTTGAGATAATTCATGACAGACAATATGGATTTCGACAACTTCGGTCTACTGGGGATTTGCAGGCTTATGTCACTCAGCTCTGGACAAACACTATTGAGAAGTTTGGTGAATCCCGTGAATTAAATATCTAAAGCGTTTGATCGCGTTTGGCACCAGGCATTGTTAAGTAAATTATCTGCCTATAGTCTCCCAACCAAACTGCGCCAATATCTCTTAAGCTTTATGCAAGATCGCTCCTTACATGTGGCAGTTCACGGTATTTCTTCCGATGCGTTTAAAACCAATGCCGGGGTCCCCCAGGGTTCCATCCTGTCCCCCACCTTATTTCTTTTACACATCAACGACCTCTTGAAAACCACCACGAACCCCATTTACAGTTTTGTAGACGATAGCACACTTGTCTCAACTTTCAGTTTAACGCCCAGAAAACAAAAAGCGCCACGTTTTTCAAGAAAGTGAATTCCTCATATCATTTCATTACAATGTTCGGAAATACCCTTGAATCAAGTCGCTCCATCTTGATTTTGGGAGTCACGGTGTCCAATAATATGTCTTTGCATGACCATGTGGCTAACATCGCAAAGTCAGCAAGCCAGAGGCCGAAGAACTCGGCATGCTGATCAGTCTTACCCATTTACTCTTAAGAATGACACAAAAGGACCAATCTCCATCAAGAATCCTTATTTTACAGGGCTGCTACGGAATGGAACAAGCTTCCAAAATTAGTTTTTCTAGAGAACTATGACCTGCAACTTTTCAAAAAGCGGGTCCACAATCATTTCCTTTCTATAATCCTTTTCACTTCTAATAGTCGCAGTGCGGACCGTCCACGGCCCACACGATAGGTCTACCCTTTTTGCAACCACGTGGCGCAGGAGTGTAAGTGTTGGTGCATGTTGAGACGTGTTTATACTTGCGCACTATTCGCTGAGCTCAGTTGTTTGTCAGCAGTGATAGTTTAAAGTGCGTGCTGTGGTATCTTGGTCACGAAATGATATTTGGATAGTTTGGATACTATGACTTTTAAAAAAAAAGTTTGGGTCCTTCACGACGAGGATACAGCCGTATCAGTCAGAAAATCCCGATTAGTAAAGAAGAAAATTGTGGCTGTATTTTTTAAATCTAGTGGATTTGTGGAGTGTTGGACACACGATAGACAGTCACAGCAAAGTGGTTCACTGAATAGTGTTTTCCTAGAGGCATCGGCTCTCTGAAGAACTTTCGACTAAATTCAAGAATGGTGACCTGGTTTTTTCATTATGACAACGTTTTAGCTCACCGCGTGAAAGCCTGCACAAAATAATTGACCACTACAGAACTGAAACTACCTAAGCATTCTTCATATAGTCCAGACCTTGCACCCTGCGACTTCGCACTGTTTTCTTATGTAAAAATAAAGCTGAAATATAGACGGTTTTTCAGTGATGAGGATAAAAAGAAAAAGCTGTATTGCAAAACTTTTCTAGTTTTTTTTGTCATTTCAAATACTGCAGAAGATATATAAAGAAACTCGTTTAAAAAAGGTTCCTATAAATTCTCCATAATTTGACAGATTTTTAATTTTGTCAATTGATATTTTGTCCAAATAATTTTGTATCTAACTAGAATATGTAGCAATTATGGCTTTGGAGGATTACAAAATAGTATTACTGAATAGTAGACAATAATTTTTTTCTCCAAAAGTCATTGGTGAAATAAGAAAAACAATTTGTTTTAGCACCACAAATTATGTTAAACAATTGATAATTTCCAAAAAAAATTAAATGTTTTATCTGATTACTTACCTGAGGATTTTATCGTTTTTTAAAATGTTAAAGAAAGAATCGGGAAGATAAAATACAAACTAAATAAAGTGCGAATCTTGAAAGGTACATTTTTATTTACCTGTTGACTAGTACTAAAGTGCAATTTCCTTTGTCTGTTGATAATACTTCTATATTTGGTTGAAAAGAGTTACTAACAGGACAGGCCTCAGGCGCAAATATTATACCAAACTAAAGTTGTCGAAGAAAAAAATAGAAAAACATTTTTAACTTTTAATCAAAGCGCCTTGCGGCATTTTTACATCACCAGACTTTTTACAAAAGCAAAGCAAGCTTATGAAGGTACCAAAGATATCTGACATGATTAAAAAAAAAGCCCTATTGTTTATTATTAAAAAGAAAAGGGATATAAATAAAATTATGTTAATTGATTTTTAAAACAATCCGAATACTCAGAAAGAGTTAACTTTTTTCAATAATATTTTTTATGTTCGACTCCATTAAAAATTATAGCAAGATGGACAAAAAATGTTAACGGGCGTACAATTTTTTTTGTTTTATTCAAAAAGCATCTATGCGTTCCCTTCAGTTTGAAGTGCTAAATTTTAGTCATTTAGGTCATTACGACTAGGTGTCGTTTACGAAACAATTACAATCATTTACTGGGGTTTCAAAATTTTATATAAATAAATTCACATTTGTTAACAGCGATACTTTTGTGAAAATAAAGTGCGATCAATTATTATGGAAAATTTCGAAATACGTCGAAATTCCTTTTATACATACAGGGTAGCCAACTAAAAACGAAACGAAACCTCGTTAACATTTTAGAAAAACTTTTTTCCGGTATTTTTGACTCCACTACTTTTAACCATAAGCGAGGGTAAGAATTACCCCAAAATCTCTTTCAAAACCTTTTAAAATTCTGTCCATTACTAATTGAGAAATAAAATTTTAAATGTGAAACTTATCTGCTCAGCTATTCAATGCACAACGTCAAAATTGATATGTCAGTAGAAAGTATTTCCAGAGTTAGTGAAAAAAAAGTTCAAGAGACAGGAACTGTAGCAAATAAAAAACGAGAAACAAAGGGCTGTAGGTAATAAAGCTAGTAAAGTTGTAGGTTTGGGACATGTTGATTTTGATCCTACGTTGAGTACGAGGCACCTGGCATCTGTGTCCAAGATCAATCTAACTAGCATCCAAACAATTTTAAAAAAGAATAAATTCCATCCATATAAAATACGTTTAATCCATGAACTAAATAAGTATAATTATGACCGCCGTTTGCAGTTTTGCGAAATAATGAGTGCGCGAGCAGGAAACATTTCACAGTTCCTTTTTAATATCGGTTTTCCCATGAATGCAGCTTTTTCTGGCACAAGACGGTTAATCGCAACAATTACCGCTATTGGTCCGATTAAAATCCAAGAGTTTTTCACGAGGTGCATACACAGCAACCGACGAAATTAAATGTATGGGCTGGCATTTGCGGTGACCGACTGGTGCGTCCTTTTTTTCTTCCAGGCAATTTAACTGGCAAAATGTATTTACTGGAAGACGCTATTGACCCTGCCTTGACTGATATGTATTTAAAAATAATTCACAGTAAGACGAAGATAATTTTTATTTTTAAAAGGATGATGCTCCTCCGCATTATGCGGCGATTTTTTGTCAGTATTTAGACCATTGTATGGGAGGAGATGCAGCATTAAATGGCCTTCACGAACGCCAGATTTATTGCCCCTCGATTTCTTTTGTGGAGACATCTGAAAAGTAAAATATATAGAACACAATCAGCGTCGTTGAAACATTTGCCTCAAAGAATCGTTGACGAGTGCCGTCGAATTACTCCGGAAATTCTTTGAAATGTGCGTTAACGTTTTGAACAAAATCTTTATTATTGTATGGAAGCAGGTGGTCATTAGTTTAAATAATAAATCAATTAAGTAGTAAGTAATCAACTAAAATAATTGGAATTTTAACATGTAATTTTTTTTAAAGTATTGGCAGGAAATGTAAAATTTAAAGACTATTGTAGAGAATTGTAAGAGCTTTTGAAAGACATCTTATTTGACCCCCAATGCCATTTAAAAAGTTTGGGGTAATTCTTACCCTCGCTTAGGGTTTAAAGTAGTGGAGTCAAAAATACCGGAAAAAAAGTGTCCTCCAATCAAAAATCGACGGCTATAAAAGTTTTTCTAAAATGCTAACAAGGTTCCTGCAAATGGCTCCGTTTCGTTTTCGGTTGGCCACCCTGTATATAAACTTACACTCCATATTAAGGTTATTTAAATCCCCACTTATTTATATCCCTTCCAACACTATTTGCTCGATGTCACACTCATACTTTTTGTCTTTGGTAAACTTTGAACCCAATTAAACAAACTTATTCACTCGTTCCACTCTGTCTCCTTCAATCAGCACCTCTTCTCTTTCACAAAAACCATTACTTTCGTCTTGCTTACATTAACTTCTATCCCTTTCATTTTTAGGGCATTATGCAACTTTTTTTAAGATGATGCTAATATGACCTAATTATCGGCGTAAAGGAGGCATTTAATGATTAAATCATTCATTCATCAATCATCCATACGTATTCCCTTTTAAAAACCTTTTTAACAACCGTCTATGTATTAGTTAAACAGTCATGGTAAAGTCACACATCCCTGTCTTACATCTTTTTTGATGATAAACCAGTCCGTGTAAGCTCTATTTACCGTGACACAAGAAGTGGAATTTATAAGCAGCCAGAACACACTCATAGAGAAGTGCTGGTCCCAACACTTATGTATGGTAGTGAATGTTGAGTTTGGCAGAAGAATCATGCAAATATGATTAGTGCTGTGAAGATAAGGAGTCTGAGAAGTATACAGAAGTAAAGAATAGTGAGATAAGAGAACGCTGTGGTGTGAAAGAAGATGTGGCAACAAAGATAGATAAAGGAATGCTTAGATGGTCGACCTCGGCGATTTTAATTAAACCGATATAGTTTTAATGAAATGCCAGGTCAATAGTGAGTAAAAAGTAAAAGTAAGTAAGCAAAAGAAGCAAAATATGTGTGTACAAACCGTAGCAAGGGGAAGGAAGTGGTAACTGCCTACTAAGGAAAAAAGGCGTGACTGTATGTATTTATGTATGTCCACATTTAATTGCTTCCTTTTAAAATTTTTTTGGAAGCATTTTAATCAGTTTGTCTAAAGTTAAGACGAATTTTGTATTCTTTGTATTCTGAATTTCCATTATTTTCACTTAGTGCGCTATTCTGCTTATCATATTAACGAGTTATTATTAAAACATATAAACAGGAGTTAAAACTTGTAGTAATTTTAGATGCAACAATAAATTGGTGCATGTTTTTTAATACTATAGATAAATCGGACAATTCAATCTCACCAATAAATGTAGAAAGTCATTTTTAATTAATTTTGCTTTACTATGTTTTTGATGACTTCTAAACTGAAAGTAATACAGAGAGTTGCCTGCCTCTCACACGCGTAATGAACCCAATCTAACAACCTTAAAATTTCTGGAATATCTTACATTTCATGATAGTTGCGTGTACTTGTAGTTATTTGGAATATTCTTAAGCCGACTCTGATCGGAAAAGCAGCTACAGCCCGTCGAGTATAACAAAAAATATCCCGTAAGCATATTTCCCAGGTACTTGCGAGTCAAATAAGGTGCTAGAAATTTCGAACAGGTTGCGAATCCGTCTTATTCTTTATTCATTTCTGCTACAAAGTCGACGCAAAAGAGCGCTACTGTATTCTTCTACTTATGTCACGCACGTCTCCAGCTCAAAACGTGACAGGAATGTCCTGAGGCAAGTTTTTCCATTTACATACCCATACATGCAGAATTAAGAACGAATTATACTATAATTTTTTTTGAGTTTTGCGATTAAATCCACTTTTCATGGATTGGAATCGTTTTTAAATTTTATTTATGGACGGTAACTTCAGGAAAACATCTTAAAATTGCGTTTTTTTCTATTTTCTCACGATTTTTTAAAAATTAATAAAAAATCATACTTACAAAACCACTTACATACTTACATTACATTACATTCTTGCAATTGGGCCATAGGTATAGGCTTCTATGTCACCTAGATCTTTAATTCTCTGTGACTACTGCTGTGTCTTCAGGGCATCAGAATTCCAGTCCGCTGGTTTTGGCAAACCACAGGATTTCTGTTAGACCTGTCTTATTTAGATCACTTGGATTCATTATCATGCGGCCCCAGGTTTGGTACCTGTAAACCGCTAGCATCGGGCTGCAAGACAGAATGTGTATGCTGCTCTCTTCCTTTTCGCCGCATAGTCGGCAGTTTCTCAGCCGCCAGCTTAAGTTTGAAGAGGTACGCCCTTAGTGTGATATGGCCAGTGAGCAGGCCAAGCGTGCTACTCCGGTTTATCGTCCAGAGTGCGTCTGCCTTCTTCTGGAGATGTGTTTTCATCAGCTGTCTTGATGTTCTGCAGCCATTATTTCCATTTCACTGAGCGATATGTTCTTGCTCAAGCATTAATTTTAATTTAAGTTTCGCTTCGGCAATTGGCAATCCGACCAACTGGCTTCTTGGTTCCACCAGGGTCCCATTTCTTGCCAGCTCATTGGCTACCTCTGTAAGAGTGACCTTATTTGCAGTAGCTAACTCAGTGTGAATGTCTGGCCATAAGCCACACCCATTGCCATATACTTTTCAAGATACGCTTCATAATGTCTACGACCCTACTTTTTCGTCGGATTTCCTCATTCCTGATCTTACTTCTTAGACTGATTCCAAGTATCGCTTCATTGCTCTTTGCATTACTCTAAACTGTTTAGCATTCCTTTTTGTTATTGCATTGTTTCCAAACCGTAAGAGTGCTTAAAGTGCTTTAATTTAGGTTCAGTAAATAATAAACAACATTTACAAGGAAGCCTGGTATGCAAAAGAAATTAAAGCAAGACTAGGAAAGGAAAATAAATGTTTGTAAAGCCTGAACCAACTACTGTAAAGTAAACAAATTTTAAGAATGTTAAAGATTAGACACTACAGAACAGTGATTAGACCTTTAGTTACATTTGCATGTTGTAAATCATGGATTTTGAAAAGAACAGACACCAACACGTTAGAGATTTGGTAGAGGATGGTTCAGAGAAAAATTGTCGTGGAAAAACGTGTCAATGAAATGTGGAAAAGAAAAACAGACTAAAAATTAAAAGATATGTAATGGAAGCCCAGTATATGAAGATACGGAGATTACAAATTTGACATTTGCAATGTTGTCAGATTTGCCGTTTCTCTGATATTATTAGTCACTTTTTTATATACATTGTCACGTGCCTATTTTTTCCCATCTACAGTTCCATTATTAATTGGGTCTCTGATAGTCTGGTGCTCGTAAATAGTTTTGCATACCGTATTTTGTTGTAACTTAAGTATATCATTCGTTGTAAATAGTGTTGCAAACCTAGTAGTGATAGGATTTAATTATTAATGGCTGTGACATTTTTGTTAATCGGTGGAGATGGAGTGGGGGTTTTTGTTATTAGATTCTGCCTTGATTTTTGGCCTCGATTGTCGTGTGTTGTCAGCTATATTATTGTTTGGTTTGCTTTTCTGTGTGGATGGGCTGGCTATCAACACGGACGAGCGCGATTATGAGTTTGGAACATAAATTTGCGAAGGTGGTTGGCTGACGCGTGTCCCGTGTCATTTTTTTTTGATATCCGGCCTGGGAGTGAGTAGTTGGAGACAGTCGCTTAGTGTCAGTCTTGGGAGTCAGTAGTGAGGATTTTAGTGTCGTCGTGTGATATTAACAAGTGTGCAAAACCTCTACGGTTTTTTCTTCATATCTGGCTGTATTTGGGCCATCTTAATTGGATTTTGAAGAAAAATCATTTGATTTTTAACTTGGACATCTTACCTTCGTTGTTAATATTTTTGGTGTCGAGTTAAAATAACCGCATGCGGGATTTATTTGAGGAAAGCCATTGTTGATTAGCACGTGCCGTTCCATAACCATCATCCATATCGACGATAAATTTCAGTGTTATAAAGACTTGCTTGGTGTTTTTAGTAGAAATTATTTTGATAATACTACTTGGTGTTTCTGTTTCTTGGATCATCGATGTAACAGTGACGTCTCAATGAGGTTTTCAATTGGTCACATAGTATTGAGTTTAATTTTATCAACTTATCAGTTATTATGTGCTTGATCTAAGTGTTTTCAGTAGTTTAAAAGTAACAAATTATTTTCATTAAATTTGTACCTGCTCCAAGTTAAATCTGAACGTATACATTACTGAATATACATTATGTAATTATTGTGATGGTTTCAAATTATTATTTTTGTTGCAAGTCCATTTATTTTGTATTTTTTTTTTAATCTTTTGCTATCAAGAATTCTATATAAAACCAATTATTTTTGAAATTTTAAATATTGTGAACATTTTTTTTAAATTCTCTTTTGTACATCATTAGGTTTTTATTATTGTCTAAAAGATTGTTATAATTAATTTAAATATTATTTTAAGAAAAGTGTATTAAATTCGTTTAATCCACTTTACAAAAATAAAGAATTTGTTGTAAAAAAAAAAATCAGAACATCATTTTTTACTTAATTAATATATTGCAGGAATTGTAAATAAAGTTTTATTTATTTAGTTCACCAAAATTGTTAGTTGTTTATCGTGTGGCTCTGCTAGTGCCCATAAGACCTAGGGGTTTCCGGCTTGAACCGTCTAAGTCGGTGGCGCGGCTCACTTTTATATATTTTTTTCCTCTTCTACCCTCTACGGCTGAGCTCGGGCATAATTTGCCAGTAGAGAGACCACTGGCAGAGTACTCTTTAGAGAACGAAAAAAGACGTTGCAACATCACCCTGTATATTCAGTCATAATTGGAATCTCCTCTTCAATACAAGTTTAGCCACATGTGTCACTCATGATTTTATGTAGTCCAAAAGATCTTTAATAAATAAAACAGAAGTGTGGCAATGCCTAAGTTTATTAATGATTTTTAATACAAACAATTTTCAACTACATTAAAACGTAACAATTAAAAAATAACAACATTTTTAACGTAATGATTACTTAATCTAGTGTTCAAAATGTGCTCCGTTTGTAAGTTGACAGTACCCTAATCAATGGTAGAAATGCGTCTACCGCATTTCTCCATGATTGTTTAGACCTTTACTAGACCTATTAGAGTACATAAAATTATAAGTGTTACATATGGCTAAACTCGTATTAAAGAGGAGATTCCATTAATGGCTGAAAATACAGAGTGATGTTTTTAAAAAACCAAAGTGACTAATAATATCAGAAAAACAGTAAATTTGACAATATTGCAAATGTCAAATCTGTAATCTCCTTATCTCAAAATAGGCTTATTCCAAATATTGTAATTCAAACTCGCAATTTACGAGATAAATGCCCGTTTCCAGACTTTTGGTCCACTTTGTATAAATAATAAATATGAGCAGTAAAATTAAATAAAATATTAACACAAAGAGTAGACAAAAAATCTTAATACCAAATATTGATTGTAATTTGGACCACATACGACAGCATGGGATCCATTTCCTTGCTGTGTCTGTACCATTAGAGTTTAGCAGTGTATTTTTTTTTTATGAAAATAGTCGCAAAAAGGGTAGATCCATCGTGTGGGCCGCGGACGGCCCGCACTGCGACTATTAGAAGGGGAAGGGATTATAGAAAGAAAATGATTGCTTTTTGAAAAGTTGCAGGTCATAGTTCTCTGGAAAAACTGATTTGTGAAGTTTGTTCCATTCCGTAGCAGCCCTGTAAAAGAAGGATTCTTGATGAAGATTGGTCCTTGTAGCGTCAAGCTTGAGAGTAAATGTGTGAGACTGATCAGCGTGCCGAGTTCTTCGGCCGAATGTGGCCAATGGTGGTACAAAAGTTTTTATTTTTCTGGAGCATCTGCCATGGAAATATCTGTAGAGCAATGACTGGTCTGCAACTCTTCTTCTATGTTCTAGAGGGTGAAGGGTATCTGTGAGAGTTGAGCTGTTTATCAAGCGAATGGCTCTTTTCTGAATGGAATCTAGAAGACAAAGAGAATGCCTTGGTGCTGAACCCCAAATGTGCGAGCAATACTCCAGTAGAGGTCGGATTTGAGCCTTGTACGTCGTCAACAGTTGATCAGGAGTAAAAACTTTCTTGCTTTCCGCAAAAAACCTAGCCTCTGGCTTGCCGACTTTGCGATGTTAGCAACATGGTCATGCCAAGACATATTATTGGACACCGTGACTCCCAAAATCGAGATGGAGGGACTTGGTTCAAGGGTATTTCCGGACATTGTAATGGGATGATTTGAGGAATTCACTTTCTTGGAAAACGTGGCACTTTGTGTTTTTTGGGCGTTGAACTGAACTAGATTGTTGGTTCCCCACTCGACGATTGCTTTAAGATCTCTATTGTATGTATATTATGTATTTAAGGTTTTTCAATTTTTATCTTAAATGGACTCTACAAACACCAAAGGTTTTGACAAAGCTGTCACTTCTTGTAGGTTTGTTATTCTTGAGTCATTTTTATTTTTTTTCTGTCTAGCACTAGTTAAACCCAAATATAAAGAGTTGAGTTTTATGCGTCAGCTGCTGGTCTTAATTCAACAAATCAGGTCTCACAAAGTGTGTCTCTCATCGCATCGTTGAACGATTTTCTTTCGATATCTACATCTATTTTTTTCCAAAAATAGGGAAATCGTCATTAGCAAAACCGTTTTTGTTTCCAGTCATTGCTTGTGCTCCATCGGTTGTAATGCACACTAATTTATTTATTGGTAGCTTGTAGTTTGATACAAAATTAAAGAAAACTTCATATATACGCCACGGGTCTTTCCTTTCAGAGAAATCATTGCCAAAAACTCTTCCTTAATCGACATGTCATTTAATACCGTACGAATAAAAATACCCAGCTGAGCAGTATTTGTCATATCGGTGGATTCGTTGAACAGTAAAAAAACGTATGTACTTTCCATAATATCATGTTTAAGTTTATTTGCCATGTCCTGACACATGACTTCATCACGTCTTGTGACAGTTGAACGAGATAGCTAAAGTTATTTAATAGTAGACATACTCTCTGTTTTATTTTTAAAATCTCCAAATAATGTCTCACCCGCTTTGATAAATGCTTCCTTTATAATCGATTCATCTTCAAATGGTTTGTTGTGTTTCGCCAATATATAAGATATTTTAAAAAAAGATATCGTTGCAGCTTTTGATTGTTTGGCTGGTCTTGTGAACATGGTTTGTTCTTTTTTCAAACAAGTTATCAAATGACATAATTTTCGTTTTCCTAATTCACTTTGTGAGGAAAAATCCTTTTCATAGCTTTAATGAACCGTTTTATGATGCCTCTCTAAGTTCCCACGCTTATTGCAACTGACGCGCGGCAAATGAGACAAATTCACTTATCCTTTATCATACAAAAGAAAAATTCTTCCTCCCAATTATTATTAAAATGAGACGTTTTACTTTTTTCGCCGCACTCATTTTGTAAAATTTATTAATGAACTTTGTATCGACGTATTGCCTTCAAGTTACAACTCAGACTGACTCCAATTCCTACAGGCGCAACTTTATACCAGCGCGAACGAAGTCTTAAATGTTCCCGTCAAACATGCCGCCCAAAGATTCTAGAAAAAATGGCTGAAATAAAAAACGCGACTTTTCTTTGACGAGTACCTCGCGTTCCTTTGATAAAAGAAAGTTATGACTGGGCTATTTTGGCCCAATTGTGGGTCGAATAAATTTTAGTGGTTCATTCATTAAATTTGTTTTAGTTACCTACCTACTAAAACAAAATCTGTGTAAATAGTTCTATATCGGAATTTTTTCTAGAGATCGACTTAAAAAGCACTCGCGATCGACCGTTTGAGCACCTCTGATCTAAGTGATTTATAAAGTAAGAAATTATTGTGTAGAAATATGAGAATAAATTGTTAAGCTATTCTACGGAGTGTTTAAAATAATCAAACCGAAAAGAAAATATCGCAACAATATGTTGTATTATTTAAAGAAATAATTCAAATTTAACCAATGATTGGTTGATAAGTTGCTTAAATTGATATGTCGTAAACAATAATTAATTAAAAACATTTTTATAAATTGTTATTTAAATAAACACGTCTATAAAAAACTTTTTCAACATATTTTGTTTTTTTACGATATTAAAAAAATAACGGATTAATTAAATATATCAAATCATTTGAACTTTACAATCAAATGTCTTTGGTTATCTACTTAAAATTAATGGAATAAAAAACAAGCCTGTGGTTACTAAACTCGTGTAAAAAATTGATAAGATATTATTTAAAAACAATTATAGCCCGAGAGCCGGAAGCTCATATTCCTATTTTATCAAGTTATGAAAAAAAGCAATTTTTAGATAAAGTAGACCATTAGGCTGAGGCCTCACTAATGCGTTGCGTTGCGACGTTTGACATACGAGTATTTTAAGTGACATGTCCAGGACATGCCACAAGACTGTCAGGCTGTCAGGCTGTAGGTAAACAGTTTGGTCTGACTTATCAAGAAGTTGGTGTTATTCGGTAGATTGAAGATTGTAGGGAGGATCGTAAAGACTATGCAACCTCTCAAGCACCTCGACCTATCAGATCTTTTGTGCATAACCCTTAATCTATTCAAGGCCCGGAATTCCGAGACTTCCAGCAAAGTTTATCGGTTTCCTGGGGGCTAATTTTCTGACATAAAAGTGATTTGGAAAGGCCCCTTCCAGAAACTTAAGCCTCTAGCAGAAAAGCGCTGGGCATTCGCAAAGCAAATGTTCTGCAGTTTCAGCGAAGTTTTCGCAGTATCGGCAACTATCACTCTTTGTTTTGCCCATCTTTTTGAGGTGATACCTCAGAGGGCAGTGTCCAGTGAGGAGCCCCTTCGCCAATTTCAAGTCTTTCTTGTTCAACTCGAGAAGCTGTTTAGCTTTCCTTGGCGAAAGGCTTACTAGCCTTTTTGCTTGTCTTTGTCCTGGCACTTTATGCTAGTGAGAGAGATTTTATTTAATCTGTTTCCCAGCGTGGAACCTTTTCTTTCAAGTGGGCTTTGGAAAGTCCACAGAGGGGTTCTGGGCCGTAAAATTGTGTATTTGCCCTTTCTTTGGCAAGGAAATCTGCTTCTTCGTTGCCTTTAACTTCCTTAGGATCTGGAACCCACATCAGAGTAACCTGATTGTTCGCTGCCAGTTGTCTTAGGGGTCCCAAATCAGCTTAGACTCACAAGTGTATGACTTCAGAGCTTTTAGTGCTGCTTGGACATCTGATAAAATATAGATTTCTGCCCTTCGGGTGTTTCTTTCGATGCACTCCTGGGCACATATTTCTATGGCATGTAATTCTGCTTGAAAGATGTTATTCGGTAACTCGATAAGTTAAAATTGGGCTGTCAACTGTCACTAATGGTGTATTTTATCTACAATTTGCTTTTATTTGGTAACTGAATAAGGTGGGAATAAAAGCTGCCGGCTCTCGGGCTATTTACCTCACCGTAATTCTTAAATTTACTAATATTTTTGTGCCAAGTTTGTAAAATACTTTTAACAAAATAAATGGAAATTGATTTTATTGGTTTCGCCCTAATTAGATTTTTAATTACCAATTAATTAATGTTATTACATTATATTATTAATCGTTGTTTATATATTCTTATCTTAATAATAATAATAAAAACAGTAAATTATATTCTTTTTATGAACGCGTTAAAGTAGTTGAATGGCAATGTTGTTTATATTGTTTATTGAAATTTTATTTCAAATTTTGACGTCCATAAGAGCAATATATTGACTGTTACTTTCATTTGAAAGTTTATCTATTGATAAATGTCAAAAGTTGCCTTTGATTTTTTTAAGGCTATTTACACTAACTTTTTTATTGATAGGAGTTTTTATAATTCGCAATGACCAAAGTACATTTAATAATTATAGTGATAGTGTTTTCTGTGCAGCGCTTGCAAGCAGATATACGAGGTGAGTCGCTGTAATAGTCTTTATAGTGTATTAGAAATGCAAGGTGCACATTTTAAATGTATGATAAAAGCTTATTTATTGTATCCAGTAATAAATAAGGCATGTTTTATAAAAAAAATTTCTTTATACTGACCCTATCTACCTCAAATATACACTTAGTGTCCCCGAGTAAAATTGTGTATACCACAAAACTCCTAAACGGTTAAATCACAGTGCCGAAGATTAATGTGATGTTTATCATTTTATTTATTTTTTGGTGCTTTCGTTTATACCTTTATAGTCTGCAAACCAACCAGAAATCCTTTAAACATACATATCCGGTAGGGAGCTAAAGACTAAGGATCTTTGACTAAAAAGTTTTAAAACTCTTTTGATGAATTATAGCTGTTCTTCTCGAGGTATATGATTGGAAAGGCTTATACAAGTATTAATTCTACAAGTAAACCAATAATTAAATAAATGTGATAGTTACGTTTTTATAATGTTTAGTCGAAAAATATTAATTTTTTAACCAATCAATTAATCGTAGGTTTTGTGTTTTGTATTAATTTTGTTCTGTGTGGCACCAGAACACGATCGGTAAAAGCAACTATTTTTTCATTTGAATGTTTTAAGAGATATACTTTTAATTACTAAACGTTACTGTCGTCGTTCATTTCGTCAGACTTACAACCTCCGACCAACATCCTCTGCCTTGAGAGCTTCTGCTTCCACATAACTCGACTAGAACAATGGAAGCACTTGGTGCACGCAAGGAAATGTTCCCGCCAATTCAGCCAACCGTTAAAGACATTCTATAGGCCGGTCTTTGAAACATATTTATTGACGAATAACAACCAAACGAAACTTTTAACTTTAAGAAAATGAAAGTCAAAATTTTAAATTATCGATTTTAATTTTGATTGACAACGTACTGGTTCATACATATTTTGTGAAAAGATGTTTTACAATATCCATCTTTTCTTAAATTTCTTAGTCTTGCCGTTTTCTGCTTTACATATTCGGAATCTGAAACAATAACAAATTATTTTAAAACGTTTAAAGGTAAAAAGAAATAAAAAAAATGTTATTTCTAAAAGTTAGTTTTACAATTTGAAAGTTAAGAAAGTAAATGAAAATTCCAAATAAAATGAAAATGAAAAATTCAGGAAAAAAATGCAAAAACAACGTTCATTTATTAAAAACAAAAAAATCTTAAGTAACACTTTAAAACAATGAAAACAATTTTAAGTATCTCGAATTACCACCTCTGGCTCAAATTACAGCTCTTATTTTTTCTGAAAGGCTTCTTGTCAAATTCCTACATAAATACATACATATAGTCAGGCCTTTTTCCCGTAGGGGTAGGCAGAGACCACTTCCTTCCACTTCCGCTACGGTTCGTACACACATCTTTTGCTTCCTCTACTTTTATCAGTGCTCTCATACATGCTCGTCGGTTGTTTGTACTCTTGACCTGGCCAACAATGTTGATCTGATCGAGATATGTTCGCCGAGGTCGACCTCTACCAACTTCTGTCCATTCACACTCGCCTTACAAATTTTTTTCATCAATATTCCTTCATCCATCCTCTCTATGTGTCCAAACCATCTAAGCATTCTTTTTTCTATCTTTGTTACGACATCTTCTTTTACACCACATCGTTCTCTTATCTCACTATTTTTTAATTTATCCAACCAAGTCACTCCGGCTATACTTCTCAAACTACTCATCTCCGCAGCATTAATCCTATTTTTATGCTTTTTTTGCCAAACCCAACATTCACTACCATACATAAGTGTAGGAAGCAACACACCTCTATGCACAGCCAGACGTGCCTTTTTTAACACTTTCTGGCTGTTCATAAAGCTATGCAGTGCCCCATTCATCTGTTTTCCTGCCAACATCCTTCGCTCAATGTCATACTTTCCATCTCTCTTAAACTCAAATTTCTACTAAACTTTATACCTATACTTTCCCGTTTGTTTATTAAAGCATGTTCAAACTCATCAAGGTTGATTGCAGTAATAAAACATGATCTCTTCTGCGCCTTTAGGTGTGGTCCACAAATGTTTTTTATAAAAACACTTAGATGTTATTCTAGCATCGTGCGGACGAGCGTTATTATGCATAAGCACAAAATTCACATCGATAACAGGAACAAACGGTAAATTGTAGGGGGGTCGTGAAGGCTATGCATCCTCTCCAACACCTCGACCTATTAGATCTTTTGTGCATAACCCTTAATCTATTCAAGGCCCGGGATTCCGAGACTTCGTGCAAAGTTTATCAGTTACTGACAACGAAAGGCATTAGAAAGGCCCCTTCCAAAAACTTGAGCCTCTTGCAAAAAGTGCTGGGCATGTTTTGCAGTTCTCACAGTAGCGGCAACTATCACTCTCTGTTTTTCCCATCTTTTTGAGGTGATATCTCAGAGGGCAGTGTCCAGTGAGGAGTCCCGTCACCAGTTTTAAGTCTTTTTTGTCCAATTTAAGAAGCTGTTTAGCTTTCCTTGGCGAAAGGCTTACTAGCCCTTTCGCTTGTCTTTGTCCTGGCACTTTATGCCAGTGATAGTTACTCTGTACCTTCTAAATGTTATAAATACGCTCGATTGGTTAATACTAATAGCTTGGCTATATATTGCTGCGATCTTCACTTGGGGCCACAATTTTGGCTGCTTCTTTTAAAGTCATTTTTATCCAAATGCATTTTTTAATGACACTATCAATATATTTTCGTTCCAACCACAGAATACACCAGCCTAAAATAAGAATGGAAAGCAAGCAAAATCTCTTTGATGTTGGGGTATCCGAAATTTATGACCTTGACGTTGAGATAATTGCTGTTTACACTGAGAAATTTTTTTAAATATTGGTAATATAACAAATTTCATGGTTACACCCAGAAAAAGCGTTTTTTTATTTAAATATTAACAGAAACATTTTAGATACAGATAAAGAGGTCTACGTAAAGAGGTCTTTGGGAAATGCAAACATACATATACCTTCCTGTGTTCTCGAGTTGCAACCTCGAACATCGCAATTAATTTTTCCCATAACTAAAATTATATTCACAAACAATTCACACACAAAAATCAGCTAAATGTACCTCGTGTCAACGTTATGAATAATGATGATCGATGACAAATGACAGTCAATAAAAATATGGCGTCTTAGACATGCGGATACAAAAATGTTACCCGCAAAAGCCAGAACTTTCGTTACTTATTGAGTTGGTGTATACTGTGTTCCAACTGTCAACAGAAATAACAAAATGAACATTTATTGCATTTTTTGTTTGTTTTTGTTTGACAAAGACAATCGAAATTTGGGTTTTTTTGAAAAGTAAAGATCTATTACACAATTTTAAACTTTTTAAAATTATAAAAATTATGCGATACTTTTTGACCAAGTGTATGTAGTCTAAAAATGAGAAAAATGATTTTATTGTTCGTTGATTTTTGCAATAATTGTCGGAAAGATTGGCCTAATATTTTCATCGGAAAAAACGCACATAATATCAAAATAATAGGGTGGGAAGAACGCAACGACGTGAAACAGAATTGGTTCGAATATCTGGTGTAGGTATGTATGTTCACTTGAACTTCCTGTGAAGGCGACAGGTGGTGTCCCCGTGTAATTTTGCCTGTTTACGCCAGTTTGCCGGCCGGTTGTGTTAAATGGTAGCAGCCAGTGAAAGAAGTGTTTTTGTGTTAGTGTTCACAAACTTATATTTTAAGCAATATAAAAAAAATTTCATCCCCTAAAACGACGACAATATTCTAAAGATAATTAAATTACGTTTTAATCGTATTAAAAAGGTTCAATTATGTTTGTCTAACTCGACTAAAGTGACAAACTTTTTTTGCACTAAATGAAAATTACTTTACTTAATTTTATTAAGTTAAGGCGTTAAAAAAATCTTTATTTAATTTGTAAAATTTAAAAAATTAAAATTGCATTATTCCAAATTATTTGCTGTAATTTTAATTTGAAATTTGTTAAATTACTTAAAAAAAAATTAATTTTAAAAATAATAAGTGGAAGTATTTTTAATGAAAGTAAAATGTTATTTTTACCTTGATACTGTTAAAACGATGTTAAATTATTTTATTAGTTTCTTGTGATTTTTGTTAGCGATGCAACATTCTATTGTGCTTTAAAATAATTAAAAAAAAAAGGTTTTTGTAATGAATTAAAGTGATGTGGGTGTTTTTACTGAACAGTTTCTATTGGATTACGTTAGTATCATCTGCGTTTCACCGAAGTACTTTTGGTAAGTATCTTAAGCATCTTTACTAGTTGGTGTCTTCCGAAGTAAATTTTTAAATATAATTCTTAATAATTTTAAAATAAGTAAATATATTTGCGCACATGACTATAGCTGCTTCGAAAGTTTACACAGTAGCTATATCTAAGCCATCAACAAAAAATGGGATAAAGCAACCTAAAATTAAACTTATAATATATTCGTACTCTAAAATTATTATAAGTGTAAAGGATGTTTGTGGATACATAAATAACCCCAAGTTTGTGAGCCTTACGGATGCCAAAGAACAATATAAATTTTTAATTTGTTAAAAATTCTTTTTAATAATGTTAAACAACACTCTTGTTTTTCTTTCCATATACCCGATTACATTTCACTTACTGTTAATAAATTTTAAATAAATTAATTATTTAATGGTAAATATTAAAAAAAAAAAAAATTATATCAGAAAATTAGCAACCAACACTTAACAATTTAAATCGTGTTCTTGCTAACGATTGTAATAAAACATGACGAATTTTCTCTGTTTTCCAAGATTTGTAAGAAGCTGTGGCCATTCAGCGTTTTGTCACTTTTCATTTAAAAAGAGTGCCTACTTTTTTTCCTATTTACATTTACTTTATTTGTTTTTTTGACTACATGTTCTGAGATTCTTTTCTTTGACATTAAGAAAAATCTTCTCACTAAAAGTTTTAAAGTAGCGCAGACATTTCAAATTAGGATTATCGTGGCAACTTACGGTATTATTTTTTTAACACAAATAAAATGTTATTTTTTTTTTATTATTTTATTTTCTTTTTAAACGTATTACAAAAGTTGTATTTTTATTTTTCGACAATAAAGTGCATTTATTATAACTGATAGTGAAAGAACTAGTGACAGCATCAAAGAAAAATAAATGGACAGAATTCGGAGAAAAAATGGAAAAAGACAGCAGAGCAAAACAAAAGTTATATTACATAACACTAAAATTATTAATGGTAAATAAAATAAACGACATAACTCGAATAAAATAAAGAACGGAAATATACTGATGGACGAAGATGAAATAATAAATGGGTGGAAAGAATATTTCCAAGAACTGCTAGAAGCTGACGGGGATATCCAAAAAGAACATAGACAAAACAAAATAAGAGGAGGAAATGACGAAGATTGCAACACATTGAAAGTTCTACAAGAAGTAATAAATAAACTCAAAAACGGAAAGTGACCTGGATGCGATAAGCTCACAACGGAAATGCTCAAGAATATGGAAGACAAAGGTATAGAATTTTTGTTTGGACTTTATAGAACAGTGTGGATAGACGAGGTGATACCCGAAGACTGGAAATTAGCATCGATAGTTCCAATACACAAAAAGGGAGATAAAGGAGATTATAATAATTACAGAGGAATATTTCTGCTAAGCACAGCAATGAAAATCTACGATCAAATTATTGATAGAAAAATTAAACCAATATTAGAAAACACATTAAAAGAGTCACAAAGTGGATTCAGAAAGGGCAGGAGTATTCAAAACCATATTTTCACAATTTAACAAGTAGCAGAAATGTCATTGCAATAATGTTTGGGATTCATAGATCTAGAATAGGCATTTGATAAAGTATTAAGTTATGGAATATACTGGCTGAGAGAGTAATTGACTATAAAACAATAAGAATAATAAAAAGTATGTACAATAATAATATTAACCGCATTACTTACGAAAATATATCATCAAAATCATTTTCAACAAAAGACGGACTAAGACAGGGAGGAGGACTTAGCCCCGTATTGTTCACGGTATATATTGATGAGATAATCAAGAAATTCTCCTCCAGAGCGACGAAACTCCATGTGGGATACAGATACCTTAACAAAACAGATATATCAGAATGAGCATTTGCCGACGATGTAGTAATCATAGCAGAAAAATAAAAGGACTTATAAAGAAATATGGAGATATGGAACAGTATACTAAATGAATACGTGATGAAATTAAATATAAATAAAACAAAAGTAATGGTAATTGGAGACCAACAAAAGGCAATAGATATACAATTAGAAGAGATACACATTGACCGAGTGAAGAGTTTTAAATACTTGGGAGTAGAAGTAGAAGAGAGTGAAAGGCAAGGTATAGAAATAAATAGCAGAATTAAGAAAACTTTGAACCTATATTATGCAATGAACAAGTCATTCATAAACAAAAAGGAAATATCAAGAAAAACAAAATAAATGTATTCGAAACAATTTATAGACCAATCCTGACATTCGGTCGTGAATCCTGGGTACTGACAAAGAAACAAAAAAGCAAAATACAAGCCACAGAAATGAAATACCTCAAAAGGGTGATAGATGTAACAAAAAAACAAAATTTAAAATATAAATTAAGGGAAGACCTAGAGGTGCAGTCGAAAAACGGCAACTGAGTTGGTGGGGACGCCTGCAAAGAATGAACAATTTAAGACCAGTCAAACAAGTATGGGAGACAAATACAAAAAAGAAAGAAACAAGGGAGACCAAGGCAGACATGGGACGGAGTTATACGATATATACCAAAGAAGAAGAATATATATATATAAATATATATATATATATATATATATATATATATATATATATATATACATATATATATATATATATTTGTATTCGAGTCTTCCATAATTTCGGGGTCAAATGTTCTGTCTTCATTCACATCTAATATGGTAAAGCATTGAGATAAGCTTGCCCATTACACGGGCCACAAGCTAAAGAGCACTGCAATCCTGCATCCACATCGCGAACCACAACCACTCTTGCAGTTGCAAAATATTGTGTTAAGCAATTCCTCTGGATCAGGTGCTAAAATTGTCGTGATAGGTTCAAGGAATTCGTTACGCATTGTCCAACCCCATTCCTGGGGTTCCAAATCATGCCCTAACAAAGTTTGAACTTGATAATAAACACGATCGAAATGTTGGTGAGCTGCTGCACTTGTCGGTGAAATATTTGATAGCTGCACAGGTTTATTCAGTTTTGTAGACTTGTAATTAGTGGAAATGAAAATATTAAAATTTAATTAAAGTTTGTCCCTTAATTATTTTTTAATTTTAGGAATCGGTTATAAGTATTACATAATAGATAGATATTTAATTAATATAAAAAATTATTAAATATAATGTAATGGTTACTAAGAAATAAAAATTATTATTAATCACGTATTTATCAATAATTAATAAAGTTTATATGGCGCGTTTTTGACCGGGACTACCGGTAGACCTTAAATGATGCTCTAACCACGTGCTCTCCGCCCTCTATTTTAAAAACGATCCAACGTATAAAAAATTTTTAAAACAAAAGTTGTAGGGAATTTAATCCTCTACAATATTAATAATCTTAATGCTTTACCATATAAGATGTCAATGAAGACAGAACATTTGACACCGAAATCATGAAAGACCTGAAGACAAATGTCGTTGAAAATTATAAAGAAGATGACTTTAAAATACTACAGCGGTCGGAAGACGACAATGAAGAAGAAGAAGAAGAAGATAATTAAAATTATAAGTTGTAGTTCTTGTAATTTTTATTCAATTTTTTAATTTCCACAAACATAAATGTATGGAATGATATTTTATAATAAAAACATCAATTAAGAATTTCTTTCTTTTAAAATATTTATTTAAAAAGTTATTAATATAAATAATATTAGAATTGAAATTTAATTTAAGTATTCTATAACTACACGGGCAGGTATGTGTTATTAAATAAATGGATACCTAATTAAAAATAGATACGTAAGTAAAATAATTATTAAATATAATGTAATAGTTAAAAAGAAATAAAAATTAATAATAATTATATATTTATCAATACTTAATAAACTTTATAAGGCGTATTTTTGACCGAAACTACCGGTTGACCTTAAATGATGCTCTAACCGCGCGCTCTCCGCCCTCTATCTCGAAAACGATTCAACGTATAAAAAAATTTTTTAAACAAAAGTTGTAGGGAATTTAATCCCTTACATTATTAAGAATAAATATAAATTGTAAAAAACCCATAGAAAACGAGATATTTGCAAAAAATCGATTTTTGTGACCTTTGACCTTAGATTTTAATAGTTGCGTACACCCTACCAAATGTAGGTTTTGAGATAACTTTAAGGATGTCAAAATACAAGTTTATACGAATTTACAGCTGGGTATCTCAAATTCCGAGATACTTACCTAATTTTGACCAAGATGAAAGCGACCGTTTCTTTTAATAATTCATTATTAATGTATAAAAGAGTCGTAGATAAAATGAATTTCATAAAATTGTCATGCCGAACTTTTTGTTCAAATCGTCTGCGAGATGTTGTGTAACCTGCGGCGTGTACACTTAATGGCCAAAATGCGACAGCTGTACAAGTGCTTGTGTACACGTGCCCCATCCACCTGCACTACGACGGGGCTGTCGCGTCGTTTGTCTAGTCTACCTGTTCTCGATCATCTGTTTGATTTTTCCTAGCAATACAAACCGTTATTGAACGCTTGCAAGTTAATTTTTTATAAGATTTAACGGCGCTTTCGACCTAAAGCCAAGCTAATATCCTGGAAACGTTTTTAATATAAATTATTCAATCGAAAATATCGCTTTTGTGCTCAAATGGCAGCGGTGTATACACGGTGTGAAGATGTTTTTGCACTTACTTGGTCCTTCTCCTATAAACAAAAAACATTAAAAATGTCCAAACATTGCTTCAATATTCTTTCTTCAAAAACAGATCTTATTTCTGTATAGCTATTTAGTACATCGCTTATTATACTAATATTATAAACAATTTCACCATTATCTTTACCTAATATCTGTGAAACTCTAGTAATGAAGATATTATACATATGTTTAATATTTTAATCCAGACTATTATATTTACTTATACCTTTAGAAAATAAAGAGTTATGCCCTGCAGCTGTTTTTACTCTTTGCAGTACAAAATTCTGTCTTCCCCTTGTATCATAGTCATGCAACTCTTTAAATTTGTTCAATATATTTTGTAAATATATTGGTGTTAGACCTGTCTTGATTTTATGAATAAAGACCAATGCATTAAACTCAAAAAATGTTTTTACACTCATCCACTTTAAGCTAGCTAGCATAAACTCAACACTTGTATACCTATCACAACCTATTATTAATCGCATAGCTCTATTTTTCAATTTTTGCAAACGATCTATATTCCCTTGGCTTGTAATATATAAAACAGTACTGCAGTAATTAAAGTGTGGCAGTATTATAATATTATACACTTGGCAGTATTATAGTATTATACACTAATTTACGTGTCATTGGTGTTAAGTATCCACTGACCCTTCTAAGAACCCCTATTTTTTTACCAATTTTTTTGCATAAGTAATCAACAAAGACCTTAAATTTTAGATCACTGTCAATCATTACACCTAAATACCTAATTTTATTAACCATCTCAATAACGTCATCATTTAATTTAATTTATAGCTGATTTATCTGATACAACTCTTTATACGCTCTTCTACCAATAATCATTCCTTTAGTTTTAAAAACATTCAACTTCAATTTATTTATTTCCATATATTCCATTTTTTATTACACCATTGATATTATTTACAAGATTTATAAATGAATTGTCTGTTATGTATATTATAATATCATCTGCAAATAAATGAAATTTAGCAGTTCAAAGACTTGGGATATAGAATAAATAAGAGTGGTCCTAAAATACTGCCTTGTGGAATACCTATATCAATCAATTATTGCTCTTCTGATACATAGCCTTCATATTTAACCTTTTGTCTTCTATCACACAAATAATCACTAATCCAATTAAATACCATCCCTCCAAATCCCATAAATTTTAACTTACTAAGTAATCTATTTCTATCAATAGTTTCGAAAGCTCGTTTTTAGTCGAGAAAAATTATAGCTGTCACTCTACTATTATCTAATGCCAACTTTCAATCATTTATGCTACACTAAATTGCACTTTCGCAGCTATGTTTCTTCCTAAAACCAGATTGATAATCCGAGATTAACTTATTTTCTGACAGATATTTTAAAATTTGTATATAAACTACTTTTTCAAGTATTTTCTTAAAAGCTGGTAACATATTATTAGGCCTAAATTCTTCGTAAGATATATTTGGATCCACCCTGTATGCAAGTAGAGCTTATAGTGTACACGAGCACGGTCTGGATACCTAAAGAATCTAAAGAAAAGGACGAGAAGGGGTGCGGGATACGGCGGGTGGGGAGAGTCTTCATGAAGGGACGACAGTAAAGGGACGCATTTTTTGTAGTAGAGCGATAGTTTGAATACGCTTTACGATAAATATAGTTTTTGAGTAGAATAAGATATTATTATTATTTCTTACAAGCAGCGGTGGGATTGGGAACATTTCATTATTTTTTTTATTTATTATTTTGAAAGAAAAAAAAATAGTATTAATAAAAATGGGAAAACGGAACAGTCGTAATCGTGGAAGTGATGGAAAACGTCGCCGCCGACAAAGTAGTAGTAGTTTAAGTTCAAGTACTACATCAAGTTCTTCGAGTTCGGACATTAGTGGATCATCGTCGATAAACTTAAAACGTAAGGTGAAACGTTTGAAAAAAATAACTAGGTCACATTAAAAACAAAACTGTTTGTGAAGTGCGCGTTGGTGATGAGAGTTTGGTGCCAATTTTTGACCCTTCGCGTGATGATATTACGGCCAAAGAGTGAGTCCAGAAGGTTGAAACTTTGGCTAGTCGATACAAATGGGATGATCACTCTGTTGTTCGACTGATTGCAAACCGTCTTGGGGAAATGCATGACGTTTGCATTCAGGTGAAAACTAGTTGGACAGAAATCAGAAATAGTGTGCTGGACCAGTTTCGTAAGTGTGTTCCATTTACTAATTTATTAAAAGACGCAGCTAATTACGAAACAAGGGTAGGTCAGGAATTAGGTGATTACTTATTTAAATAAAAAACATTTTATTGTAACGTTATTGTATTTTTCAGAATGGAGTTGTTACGCTCACATTCGATTTCTTATGGATAAATATTGTCACGATGGAGTTGTTACGCTCACACTCGATTTCTAACGGACAGATATTGTCAGATATTGGAGTTGTTACGCTCACATTCAAATTCTTATGGAAAAATATTGTCACAATGAAGTTGTTACACTCATACTTGATTTCTTATGAACAGATATTGTCACAATGCAGTTGTTACGCTCACATTCGATTTCTTATGGACAGATATTGTCACAATGGAGTTGTTACTCTAACATTCGATTTCTTATGGACAGATATTGTCACAATGGAGTTGTTACGCTCACATTCGATTTCTTATGGACAGATATTGTCACAATGGAGTTGTTACTCTAACATTCGATTTCTTATGGACAGATATTGTCACAATGGAGTTGTTACGCTCACACTCAATTTCCTATGAACAGATATTGTCACAATGGAGTTATTACGCTCATACTCGATTTCTTATGGACAGATTTTGTCACAATGGAGTTGTTACGCTCGCATTCAATTTCTTATGGACAGATATTGTTACAATGGAGTTGTTACGCTCACACTCGATTTCTTACGGACAGGTATTGTTAAATATAGTAATTATTATTTAAGAATAAAATGCAAAAGGGAGTTGTTACGCTCACATTCGATTTATGTCAAAAATGTCAAAAAGCGTTATTTACCCCGTTGTTAATAAAATAAACAAAAAATTTGCGATTTCTAGAGAACTGTCAATAACATATTATTTTATTTTGACATGCAGGTAGGCAGCTGATAACACTAGTGCACCGTTAAATTTTCTGTGCAGGCGCACAGAAAAAGCCCACTTTCGGTGCGCTTAATAGGCATGTAAATACGGTGTGAAACAGCCAAATGGAATAAATTTGATAACGAATAAATGAGAGCGTGTTGGGAAAAACACTTGGACACGTCGATTTGTATTTTTGGATGCACATTTTTTAAAAAAATAAATAATTATATAGGGTGTGTCATTTGATAGTGGCCGATACAAACTTTTTTATTTTAAATACAACCCCCTGCATATTATTAATTTTTTGGATTCTTCAGAAAATTCTAGTTATAATTCATAAACAATGTCCCATACCTATCTTCAACTGTTTCGGAAATATTAAGTGTTTTCAGATGTATTACAAAAATTAACATTAAAAAAAAAATTATTTTATTTCACAAATAATGTAAAAAAGAAACAAAAAAACATTAATTTTAATGCAAGAGGTGTTCAAAATGTTCGCCGCGAACATCTTGGCAACATGCTAATCTGGTATAGAAATGTCTTCTAAAGTTACTCAACATCTCAGGCGTGACTGATCTAATCGCAAGCGTGATTCGTCTTTTTAAGTCATGTAAGTTGAGTGGTTTAGTTTTGTATACAATACTTTTGACATATCCCCACAAAAAGAAGTCTAATGGCGTCAGATCAGGAGATCGTGCTGGCCATTCTATTGATCCACGCCTCCCTATCCACCGATTTGGAAAATTTTGGTTCAGGTACTGCCGGACATTGTTTTGGTAATGGGGCGGTGCTTCATCTTGCTGAAACCATAGTATATTGACAGGAACTTGTGGGTTTGCTGGATCAGTATACAAGTTTGTCAAAGTTGGCACGACATTATTTTGGAGCAGTTCTAAATATTTATCTTCATTCAAGTTGTCATCAATGAAAAAGGGACCTACGATATGGTTTCCAACAATTCCTGCACAAACATTAACTTTTTCAGGATATTGCGTATGTTCCTCTCTCATCCAGTGAGGATTCTCATTAGACCAATAGCGGCAATTTTGACGAATAACATGACCGTGAAGTGTAAATGTGCTCTCATCATAAAACGAAACATCTTCTAATTGGATCACATTGTTATCTAAAATTTCCATCATTTTTTCACAAAAATACGTTCTCCTGTCGAAATTGTCTTCCATGAGCTCCTGAGTTGGCATCATTTAATAGAAATGCATTTTACTTTCCTTTAATATTCGAAAAATTGATGTGTGGCCAATTTTGAACAGTGAGGCTGCTTTTCGACTAGAATTATGTGGGTTTTCTTGAAACTCAAGCATAACATCCAATTTCGCATCATCGCTTAGTTCATTGGCAACTACTTTTTTTGTCTGTCTTACATGACCAAGCTCGCGAAACTGTTTTTCTATTTTGCTAATTGTTCCTTGGGATATAAACGGCAAATTTAGAAATTTTTCGTGAAATAAGAGAGAAACTACCATTTGTGTCCGTGTGTTATCTCCATAACCAATCATTTGTAGAATGGTTATTTTGTGCATTTCTGTTAAATGAACCATTTTTCTGATATTATTACGTACAGTTAACGAAATACAAACGACAAAAGCAATGACACTGATCACTACTGCCATGCAGAAAGACAACAAGTTGCTAAGGCTATGAGTTTTATACGAAAATAAACAAAACTGTTTTTTTTTATTTCATATCAATAAAAAGGAACGCATTAATGGTTTTTGCTTATTTTCTCAATATTAAGAGCTAAGTGGAAAATAAGTATTGAGTGTAATGTAGCGAATTTGTGAAATAAAATAATTTTCTTTTTTTAATGTTAATTTTTTTAATACATCTAAAAACACTTAATATTTCCGAAACAGTTGAAGATAAGTATGGGACATTGTACATAAATTATGTCTAGAATTTATTAAAGATTCCAAAAAATAAATAATATACAGGATGTTGTATTTAAAATAAGAAAGTTGGTATCGGCCACTGTCACATGACACACACTATATAAATATTTTTTTTTGAAAAAAATACACATCTAAAAATACAAATCGACGTGTCCGAGCGTTTTTCCCAACACGCTCTCATTTATTCGTTATCGAATTTATTCCATTTGGCTGTTCCACACTGTATAGTGTTTTCAGGTTGGTGTAATAAAAATGATTCTCCCATCATTTGTTTTACACGAAACAGAACATAAATCAGCTACATTTGAAAATCCGACAACAACGTCATGCACTCGTGCAATATTATTTATTTATTTATTTATTCGTATGGCATACATGCAATAATATAATTCCATAATAGTAGTAGTAATAAAAAGAAAAAGAGAAAGAAAAAGAGAATACAAGCGAAACCAATTAAACAGAGCAAACAGACAAAGTCAAAATTAAATATTAATATCTAAGTTCACGATCCAGTCAAGCGCAAATTCTTCAGCCTTCATGAAAGCATTCCAACTCCCCTGAAATGGACGCAGATGGCACTCCTCTCTAATGTGTTTGATGGTTTGGCGAGGGGCTCCGCAGTCACAGCTTGGAGAGTCAGCTAAACCCCATTTGTGGAGGGAGTCAGCGCATCGGCCATATCCGGAACGGATTCTATTCAGCTTGACCCATTTCTGTCTGTCGAGACAGTATCGCAGTAATACCCTTCGAACCACCTTCGAGCCTCGGGATCCTCAATACGTTGACAGCTTTGTATCCATTGGTCTTTTCTACTTTACTTTTGTTGTTATTGTCCAGTTGTTCGGCTTTCCGTAAAGGAGGTTTTCTGGAGCGAAGACGATTCCTCCGCAGAGCAGGTATGTCGTCGTGTAGAGGGAGCCCTGGATATTCCTGAAGCTTTCGGAATTCTTTGAGTAGGGCTTCAGTTCGGCGGAAGGTGGATACGTATTACTCAGCAGAGGAAGCCAGTACGTGAGTGTCGGTCGCACTGCACCACTAATTAATCGCATGGTATGGTTTAATTGGGCGTCAATCAGATGGGTGTGATAGCTGTTTAGCCATACTGGGGCACAGTATTCTGCTGTTAAGTAGACCAAGGCCAAGGACGATGTACGCAGTGTTTCTGCAGATGCTCCCCATGTCGTGCCGCACAACTTTTGGATAATATTATTTCGTGTCTTCAATTTAGCAGCGGTATTTTCGAGGTGCTTTCTGTATGAAAGGGTACGATCAAGGGTGACACCAAGATATTTTGGGGAATTGTTGTGACGAAGTGTATTTCCATTTAGTTGTATTGGTAGTTTAGCTTTAGCCTGTCGATTGTTTAAGTGAAAAGCGCAAACTTCAGTTTTGTTAGAGCTGGGCTTTAGTCTCCACTTTTTAAAAAAGGTGTTTAAAACAGATAGAACTGGCTCCGTCTGGCAAAGATCTTTAGCTCTGAAAGCGAGAGCAATGTCGTCTGCATAGCAAAATTTTGTTGACCTGGTATTTGGGAGATCGGCAATATAAATGTTAAATAATAGTGGAGCAAGGACCGAACCCTGTGGTAACCCGTTCGTTAATTTTTTCTCCTTGCTAACGCTTCCTCCTAGATACGCGCGAAAAAATCTGTTGCTCAGCATGTTATTAAGAAGGCTGGCGGTTTTCGGCATCGGGTTATTTTTAGAAATTTATATATCATCCCGTCTCTCCAAACTGTATCGTATGCTGCGGTAAGATCTATAAATGCGACGGAAGTTTTAAGCATCTGTTGAAAGCTAGCCTCTATGAAGGTTGTTAGAGCCAGCACCTGATCACAGCAGCTTCTGTTGGGTCTGAAACCTGCCTGTTCATCTGGTATGTGTTCTAAGATGAGGCCGCTGATTCTGTTATATATTAATCTCTCCAATAGTTTATAAGTACTGCTCAGTAGGGAGATTGGTCTAAAATGCTGTGGGAGGTCAGGAGATTTACCGGGTTTTAGGATGGCCACTATTTTTGTCTTCTTGAGCTCTTTGGGAAGGGATCCTCTATCCAAGATATTGGAGAAAAACCGAGTCAGCCATTCTTTCGCGCCATTTCCCAAACTCGTCAGGAACTCAGGATGGATATTGTCAAACCCAGGAGCCTTGCCTTGTTTCGTTTGTTTCAGGGCAGCGTTAAATTCGGTCAGAGTGAAGGCAGAGGAAAACTGGGATTCGTTAGGACATTGAGCCTTTAGAGATGTCAGTTCGCGTTTAATCGCCGAAGTGTGCTGTTTGTCACGCGTAGATCTGGAGGTTTCGACTATGTGATTAGCTATTGTATTAGCTGTAATATTAGGCTTTAAGCCAAGTTGTTCAGAGGCCTCACCCAGTCTTCGTAGCAGCATTCATGCCCCTATGCTAGAATGTTTAAAATCTAGGCTTTGTACTGTCTCGGACCATCGCAATCTTCTGGCAGCATCAAGCTCGTGGAGAAAGGCGTCCGCAATATCGCTATCACCATTTCGACTGTATTCCTCATATAGGTGTTCACATTGTTCGCTCCAACCTGGAATATATTCTTTCCTGAAGCCACGGGGAATGTATTTCTTGGCTGCAGCTAGGACAGCTCCCACAAAACGGTAGTAGTTGTTTGGCTCTGGGGGAATAAAATGGATGAACTTATCCAGGTGGTCAGCAAAACCCTGCCAGTTTGCCTTACGGAAGTTCCACCTAGGCCGTGGTGAACACTTAACAAGTGGGACGGTCAGTCCAATATTAACAATTACTGGTCTGTGTTGGCTATGTGGGAAATTCGGCAGGACTTTTCTACGTATTGGTATTGGGTGGCCTTTGTTATCACAAGATACGAAGCAAAGGTCCGTGTTGTAGTCTCTCTGCCAGGCGGCGGATCTAAAAGTACCCAGATCTTTGGCATCAAAGGCTAGATAAAGATTATAGTTTTCAGCCCAGTCACTAAGCGCAACACCGTATTCGTTGTTCTGTGCATATTTCCATTGTTCGTGGTGGCTGTTAAAATCTCCAGCATATATCGAAGGGTGAGCAGTAGTTGGCAGGACATACAGAGGCCACATAACGTTGGGTGGCTTGTATATGTTATTTATGAAAAAACCATCCAGGTTTATCGTGTCATTGTGGATTTCATTTGTTGGAATTGCCGACACAAGGTGGACATGTTCGATAGTGTTTCTCACATATGTAGCGACAACATATGCTTTGTGATATGTGGCACCTATAAGTTCGTAACCATATATCCTACCCCTTTTGCGAAGGTCTTCTGCGGTTGGGGCGTGCGTTTCTTGGATCAGAACTGCGTCTACATTGTTATCCAAGAGAAGCTTGGACAAGAAATCGCTTTTTGCTCGGCTAATTCCTTCTATGTTTATGTGGCACAATCGGAGTGAGGGACCAATTGTTTTTGTCAGTTGGTCCTGGAAAGGACCATTTTTATGTGTTTGGCCGTCTTGAGTATTTAGCATGTTTTAGCCAGGAAGTCCAAATCTTTGGTCTGGCTGCCGAATCGCTCTAGCTCATTTAGCATTACCCAGGGTGCACGTGCAGTATTCTACCACGGACGCGAGCTAGTTTGCAATATTATTATAAGTAAAAAACAACGGAGTGAGAGCAAAGGAGAAACGGCTCGTATTCTCATAAGATTCCAAAGTTTTTGCCGATTCACTCTCTTTACTTTTTTTTCGAGCGGTGCGCGTAAAGAAGTTGCACTTCCAAAATATATTTTGATCCACAATTATTCTCTTATTCTTGCAATTTTTTCGTACCCAGCTTTTTCTAGTTTCTAATCAATAACATTAGTTTTATCAATATTTAAAACAAAATAAAGTACGTAAGACTAACTTCTCAAATACATTTTAACCCGACATAAATTTAATCCACTTTAAATTAAGGTTTTATAGCGTCATACTATAAACTTGAAGTTAACAAAATTGTTGTCATAAAATTGAATGTAAAAATATTTACACTACGATTTCCACTAATGGAAAATACGTAATGGTTTATGTGTGGAAATTGAAAACCGATTTATAGATCCATTTTGTAAAATTACTGCGCTACTACTTGTAGAGTTTTTTCGTATGACATGAACTTTTTGATTTTGTCCCTATCTTTGTCTGCATATCTCTTTTTTAATAAACCGTGTCCATCTAGATGTTTCGTTACATAAATTTTTAGTGATCTCTACAAGGTCTACTGCTAAAATTTTGCGTTAGTAAAACTAATTGATTAAAGTGTTGTAATTTTTTAATAAATATCTATTTTAATATTTGCTGTTAACTTGTACATCTACAGGGTGTTTCAAAAAAGGTGACCTGTCTCTAGGTTAGAAAGAAAACTGAAAAATCATATAAATATTTGGGGTTTGCTTGGTAAAAAATTTTCGTAACGCCATTCATATTCAAGATAAAGGGCGTTGAAGAAAAAAAAATTATACATTTATTACGATTTTTCCGAAACTACTGTAAACATTGTAATGAAGTTTTATACCGATATGTTTTAGAAACTGATACATCCTATGAATTTTTTTTATGTCTAACTCTCATAGAGGGCGCTAGTCACACAGTTCGTACCAAGTAGTATTGAACATAACTTTCTTAAGGTTAGATTTATTTAAAAAAATTTCAAGTGAACTTAAATATCATTCAATTTTACACCAAAAAGGTACTCTTGGTAAAATTCGATACTGTATACCGTTTTCGGAATATTTTGATTTGAAAATTACGAAGTAATACTCTATGCTGGTATAAAGTAGTAATAAAGTTATTAATTATTATTATTATTAATTTAAAAATAAAAAAATTTTTGTCGCGTAAATGAGACCTCATCGATAAAACGGAAAAAATTGGGATTGAGGGCTGTTCTTTCTTGTAACGGTTCAGAAAAATCCATTCTAATCGGTATATCTTGATTATATCTAAGTTTGCTATGAATAACTGACATTTATTGATAGTTATGACGATAAGTCAACAATAATTAGATTTTTTATACCTTGTTTACGCGACAAAAATTTTTAATTCACATAACGCATACTAATTAATAACTTGATCATTACTTTATACCAGCATCGGTTATTACTTCATAATTTTCAAATTAAAATATCCCGAAAACAGTACACAGTATCGAGTGTTACAGAAGTACCTTTTTGGTGTAAAATAGAATAATGTTTAAGTTCACTTGAAATTTAATAAATAAATCTAACCTTAAAAAAGTTATGTTCAATACTACTTGGTACGAACCGTGTAACTAGCGCCCACTATAAGAGTCCGATATAAAAAAAGTTCATGGGATGTATCAGTTTCTAAAACATATTCGTATAAAATTTCATTACAATGTTTCCAGTAGTTTCGGCAAAATCGTAATAAATGTATAATTTTTTTTTCTTCAACGCCCTTTATCTTGAATATGGATGGCATTACGAAAGTTTTTTACAAAGCAAACCCCAATTATTTTTCAGTTTTTTACCTATCCCAGAAACTGGGTCACCTTTTTTTAAAACACCCTGTATACTTGCTTTTTTCGACGCCTTATTTTTGTATGTATTATGGTTAGGTCACTGATATGTAGGTAATAACAATACTTGGTACTAACCAATGTTACTGTCATACTTTTGATCTCTCGTAAACTTTGAACCCAAGTGCACAAATTCATTAACTTGTTCCACTTTTTCTCTCTCAATCGAAACTTCACAGTTTGTCATGCTTTCTTCTCTTTTTAAAATATTATTACTTTCGTTTTGCTTACATTTATTTTTATCCCTTTGATTTTCAGGGCATCATGCATAACATTAACCATCGCCTGCAACTTCTCTTCAGATGACGCTAATATGACTTGATCATCGGCGTAAAGAAGGCATTTGACGATCAAATCATTCATTTTCAATCCATACGCACTCTCTTACAAATCTTTTAAACAATTTTTTTAAACACCCTGTACAAGTGGGTAATCTAATATGTAAAATGTTGGCTCAGAGGCTAGACAAATAATACATTAATTCATTTAAACAACGGTTTAACGTTTTGTTATAAAAAAACCCGGTTCCAAAATAAAGTTCCACAAGTAATCCATCCCTACTTTTATCGTACGCGCACGATATTATTTCCAATTCATCAAAATAAATCGATAACTGTGACGGCATAATTGCTCGTAAAGGGAATCATTTCATTGAATCCCATGGCCGGAAGCGTAAGGATTGCTGAGGAACTCGAATTTTGCATAAACCTTTATTATAACAATAGAAAATTAAACAAACGTAAACACATTCATATCTGGAGCGATAATAAAAATAATACAAATTTTTTTTAATTGTTCGTTTTCTAAAAACGCGTTAGATGGTTCAAGAATTTTTCAGATATCTTTGCAACTTTGGTCTGAATTGTTAATTGTTTATGAGCAAAAATCTAAAATTTTCAAAAAACAATATCTATTTTCAACAATTTTTTTTCCAAATCGCTTGTGCATGATGATACAAAGCTCCTCGATTTTTTTTTCATCCTGTGGGACTTTGTCGGGAAATTCTATTGAACGGCAAAGATTTTTTGATAATCGCAGATTGTTGCTAAACTATATCTTGAAGATCGATCAATCTTGCACGATTCTCTTGTACATAATGCACGAGTTTTAAACCGATACGTTGATAAACACCCGATTGCGGTTGCAAAAACGAAATGTAGAATTTCCATTTGCCATTAACCGCTTGATTAAAAATGTTAGCACTTTTTTTTTCACGACCTTTTTTACACATTTTATTGGAAACTTTTTTCGATAGGACGCGTTCCAAAAATATTATCTCAAAAATATCCATTTTTTATATTTCAATAATTTTTTTAATGCTAAAATATACCCCGGCAATGTCCGAAAACTCAGGACAACCCAAACAACCTATAAAAAAATTGGCCAGAGGGTGCGCATCTTGAATAGGTCTTATGCTAAGGTGACTGGACTATTTAAAATTACTTTTGTAGATGAGGTGTCATTAATTGTGATTCTGTGATACCAAGATTTTTTTTTTTGGTCAACATTTATGTTGATAAACAAATAACAATGTCAGATCGTTGTTTAACATCTACATATTTGTATCAATACAAATTAATCAAACATTTTTATAGTAATTTTAGTGATAAAAAATACGTTTAAGTTCTCATAATTTATCTAAAGCTAAAAGTACTTTGTGTAAAATGGTATTTAGAAATTATCAAATTTAAATCAAAAATATAAAATTTGATAAACAACAACATAGTTAGAGGTAATAAAAGTTAGATATATGCATGTAAACATTAAAGGAAACATCAGTTAACTGTTTGGGTTTTCCAAGGTGAAAACAAGAACACAAGTTACTTGTTGCCACACTGTTTTCAAGTGAATGTTTACTCTTGTTTTGTCTCAAACAATGAACATGTGGCAACGATTTCTTCAGAAGATCGTAGAACTGTTTGCCGCAAGTGTTTTCCGAAATAGAAAACTTTTTCTATCAAAACAATTTATACGACACAGCAACGAATGTAAAAGGCTAAAGTAAATGTCAAATCGCCTTGTACAGGGTGAGTCAACGATTGCATGTTCTTGCCCGGCAGATAAAAATAGTCAAAAAATTATATTTGCGATACAATATGGTTACCAACTGAGTTTAATTTAAAAATATTTAAAACCAAAAACAGTATCCCCATAGTTGAAATTTAAATTAAAAAATGTTTTTAATATATTAATTGTAATGGATAATTTGGAAATTAATATATGTTTAATTTTTTTTTAAATATTAGTATATTTGCAGTTTTGTATTTTTTAATTTTATCAAGAAACCTTACATCTCAAAATATTTAAACAAATAAGAGACTTGGTACAGCGTGGACAATAACACAAAAGTTGTTTTTTCTTTTAATATTGTATTTATCCACTTTCATAAGTAATCCTAGCCGCTCGACTAAACAGAAAAACTTTTAAAGTATTTCTTGCCATTTGTTTTTTAATTTGACGTTAGAAACTGTCATAAGCATCCAAGTACAATTCCGTATTGTTATTAAAAATTTTTATATTGCATTTAACAAAGTGTTTTGTTGAAATGCCTTCAACTGAAAGTGAGAGAATTTAAGTTTTAATAATAAATGGTGTTGGCGATAGGATGCGGATTCAACAAGAGGTATGCACATTATTTTATGAAATACACCCACATCGTGAACGTATCTCTTAATCTACGCTAAACAGAATAAAAAGGAGATACACGTTAGGGATGTACCAAAGCAAGGTAGTCCTACACTTAATGCAAATATTCAACAAGATATAATTTTATCGGCAGTAGACGATCCACACTGTACAGTGCGGCGATTATCTAGGATTTGGGAATTGAAAAATCGTTAGTATCAAAAATTTAGAAAAGGCAAAATACAATCCTTATAAAGTACGTGTCATCCATAAATGGGCTGAAGATGACTGTAATCGCAGAACTGAATTCTGCAAATATATGTTAAATTTAAACAATAACAAATTAAATACCAATTTCATTGCAAATGCTTTATTTTCGGATGGGGCAACGTTTTATTTAAACGGGCATGTTAACCGGCAAAACACCCGACATTGGTCTGATACAAGAATGCCATTCACAAAAACCACAAAAATTCAACGTATGGGCTGATATTGTGAGAAATTCAATTATTGGTTCATATTTTTTTGATGAAAATTTAACGGGAGAATTCTATTCAAATTTTTTGCAAAATACTGATTTGATCCAGCTTTTCCCTGATATCCAAACTGCCAACACTTTAGACCGCAGAATATGGTTTTTAACAGGATGGCGCACAGCCAAATTTTGCTTTATCTGTGCGCCAGTTTTAAAACAGAACATTTTTAGATTGATGGATTGGACAAAGGGAAACAGTGGAATAGCCCGCAATATCACCCGATCTTACTCCATTGGACTTCTTATCATGGGTATATTTAAAATAAAAAGTCTACTAACAGACCTGACAATATCCGTGACCTAAAATCCCGAATCAAGAAGAAAATGCAGAACGTACTACCCGCTATTTTATAAAATGGTAAAGAACGAATTTGTTACCAGGTTGTCATTGTTTAGTGGTCAATGAAAAACAATTTAGACATTAACTGTAAATTTTTCTTGATTAGTTTTTGTTAGAGTGTACGTTTAGTCTTCATCAATAATATTATAAACCAGCTTTTGCTCGCGACTTCGTCCACGTAGAAGTCGAAAACGGTTTTAATAGGATTTTTTTTGGTTTTTTACGTTATTGATTGTGTTATAACATATAAATTATTATGTTAAAATGTTTGAATACTTATAAAATATAACAATCTTTATTATAGTGTAGGTATTTAAAGGTTAAATAAACATGAAAATAAAATAAAATTTTGTTATATTTTATGAACACGAAGCTCGGCCCTTTTACAACGAAATCAAAATACTACACCTACCGCAGTATTTGTAAACAATATTTTTTGTTTTTTCTTTGGGTGCTAAAATCACCAGGCTACTCTGTGCATTTACTCTGAAGCATGCCACATACAACTGGCCGTGGGAGAAGAAGCATTCTTTTAAGTCTACTCCCACTACCTTAAGAGTTTGACCTTGAGCTTTGTTTATGGTTATGGAGAAGCAGACTTTGATGGGAAACTGCACTCTCTTGAATTCAAAGGGGTAATTTGATAGTGTTAGGGGAATCCTAGGAATAAATACAGACTCTTCTCGAGAACAATCTGTTGCCTATAGTTGCCTCGATTACATTGCGATACAATGTTTTACCTTGGAATCTGGTGTCATTGCATAATTTTGGTGGATTTATATTGCGCAGCAACATAATTGGCGCGCCAACTCTGAATTTTAATACATGAGTTGGGAGACCGGGGGGCTTCAGTATATTTAAGAACTCGACCGGAGAATTAATGGCATCATCGGTGTTTATCACTGAGTCGACGGATTTATATTGATATTCGACCCCTTCGAATGATCTCAAAAGTATTTTATTTATGACTGAGGCTTGTTCGTTTTTTGGTGTTAAAATGGCACGTTCGCCTTACCATTCTGCAGGTTTATGGTAAATATTAATTATGTTTGGGTAAATTTTAGCTATAAGCTCTTTTACAGTGGAACAATTGTACCTTACTCTGTAGGGAGAATTATATTATTATCCAGCTCCGGGAAATCACCATTTCCTATTTTAAACAACAGGTCTAAGAACTGTCCGGCAGTAACATCTCCCCTAAGATGTACTCTCATATTTTTGTTAAAGTTCAGTTTTGTCATTGAAGGCCTCAAATGAGACCGCTTTACGCACGCTTTAACTTCACCCGCTCGCGTTCTTCTGGGCACTACCGGTAAAGTTCTCTCCTCCCATTTGACCATTATTATTCCTAATATCTTGTAAAGATCTATTTAGGGCTTCGAAACCCACTTTATGAGCCATAGTACATTTAACCCAAATAATTAATTTCATTTTGCAGAGTACTTCTGCCATATAACTTTGTTTGGGTACATTGCAAAGTGGGGTTTCGTTTGTATCAAATCGAAAGTTTAAACGTGGAGTTTGCAGTCAAGGTATAAGGTGAGTTTTTTTTTAAATATCCATGAACAAATAAAATTGAAATTTCGAATTCTAATTTGATTTAAATATTCTTTTATATTTGACATTCCAATTTTAAAGAGTATTGCATTGCACTAAGCTTTTATATGGATTCAACGTTTTTTGAATAAAATCGAATTGAATTTTCAAACATGTGTCAAAATAAAATGTAATTTAAATCAAAGGAACTGGGGAGTATTCATATCAACTTCGATGCAAATTACCCCCAAAATAACTTTCTACCCATTTTTAACCCCGTTAGGCGATGATTTTTAATAAAATACGAAACACATCTTTCATCAATTCTGTTAAAGAAAGTTTATGCAAAATTTGAAGTAGATTGGACCAGGGAATCACGTTGTCCGATGCAAACTTTGCCCCAGTTTTTACCCCCTTAGGGGCATAATTTCGGAAAATCCTTACTTATTGGATGCCTACAAAGAACACATCCTCCAAGTTTCAGGTCTCTGCGATAAGCGGTTTAGGCTGTGCGTTGATCGTCAGTCAGTCATTCAGGACAAAGCATTTTATATTTATAGTTAATAAATATTGTCATAAACAAATTTTGCATTATTGTCCACCCTGTACCAATTTAAATCAGCAGCAAGGATATTCGCAAATTTAAGGAAGGGGCTGTTTTATTTAAGAAAACTAATGCGACGTCATCACTCAAAGGTTATTTACCACGTATGGTAAATTATTTTTTTAAAAACTAGTAATTTTTATCAAAAATCGAAAAAATCGACTGTTTATTTAGCTAATAATAAATTTATGTGTTACTCTATGGACGCACTGTATTATGAATTACACGTACTTGAAATCCTAAAAAAGATTTAAATTATCTCGATTATTAAAAGTTGTGGACTTTTCTGTCCCGCACATAAAATTTTAAACTTTGCGAAAGAAAAAATATTAAGAAATTTCAATACTTATTTTTCATTACTTTGCCTAATTATCGACAGGCAGGTGGGTCCCGACACAACTTGCAAAATCTCATCTTAAACTTTTCGAAAACTTTTCTGTATAAAACTTCGATAGATAATTGGATGTCGTTAATTTCCCTTCGTTTGTTGTTACTCTTTCAAGTATGGCGACGACACCAACTTTTACGGTCGCTCAAACGAGGGACGTCACTTAAAATTTGCTACCAACGACGTCGTTAGATGATTTGACGAAATTCCGAATACAAAAATTATATACAGCTTATGTTTCAATTAATTATGAAAAGCGGATGTAAAGATTATCTTTTATTTGGGCAGGGTATCCCTGAAGTAATAGTTAAAAACTCAGAAGTTAAACTAATGTCGTTGCTAGTGGCTATCTTTGGACGATGGATGCAGTTTTAACAATAAATTGAGCGTTCTTTATAGGCAGTGTTAGTAAGTCACTGGCCAAATACATACATAAATATAGTCATGCCTTTTTTTTCGTAGGGGTAGGTAGAGACCACTTCCTTCCACTTCCGCTACGGTTCTTACACACATCTTTTGATTCCTCTACTTTCATCAGTGCTTTCATACATGCTCGTCTGTTGTTGGTACTCTGGCCTTTCTTCAAAACAATGTTGATCTGATCGAGATATGTTCGCCGAGGTCAACCTTTACTGACTTCCGTCCATTCACACTCGCCTTATAAATTTGTTTCGTCAATCTTTCTTTATTCATCCTTTCTACGTGTCCAAACCATCTAGGCATTCCTTTATCTATCTTTGTAACCACATCTTTTTTTACACCACAGCGTTCTCTTATCTCACTATTCTTTACTTTATCCAACCGAGTTACTCCGGCTATACTTCTCAGACTACTCATCTCCGCAGCATTAATCCTATTTTTATGCTTCTTCTGCCAAACCCAACATTCACTACCATACATAAGTGTAGGAACCAACACACCTCTATGCACCGCCAGACGTGCCTTTTTTGACACCTTCTAGTCGCTCATAAAGCTATGCAGTGTCCCATTTATTTGTTTTCCTACTAACACCCTTCGCTCAATGTCACTGTCATACTTTTCATCTCTCGTAAACTTTGAACCCAAGTACACAAATTCATTTACTTGTTCCACTCTTTCTTCCTTATTTGAAACTTTACAGTTTGTCATGCTTTCTTCTCCTTTAAAAACCATTACTTTCGTTTTGCTTACATTTATTTTCATCCCTTTGATTTTCAGGGCATCAGGCCAAATAAGTAATAAAATAAGTTTTAAAATTAAAATTTGCGCTACCAAACGCTACCAAATAAATAGGTTGAATAGTTGAATAAATAGGCTGAATCTTCATGAGCTTGTTCGGTTCGACGTAACGCCCAAGTTTTTCATCTGTGGAAACTCTCTAAGAGGTAGCTTATAAAGTGCGCAGGTGTAAAATATGTCGATTTGGTAGCGTGTCGAAATTGTCTGACTAACAGAAAAAAATTTTATTGAAAGATTAAGATAATACCTCTGATAGTGCGCCACTAAATAAAGAATTAAAGTAGTGGTATTTATTTAAGTTTTAACTCTGTAAAAAGAAAACTAAGTGCGAAATTAATAAATAAATTATAGTTTAAGAAAACTAAAAAGCACGCTTTTAGATTTGATCAAGCTAAAAAATAAAAAATAATTCTTAACATAAGAATAAAATTACTGACGACAAAATTAATGTCACTGTTCTAAGAGCGTGGGGTGCTTTCATTTCGAAACGCAGAGTTAGTTCAAAAATGTTATACAAAGCACCCCGCGCTTTTACAACAGTGAAATTAATTTTCTCGTCAGTAATTTTATTCTTATGTTAAGAATTATTTTTTACTTTTTAGCTTGATTAAATCTAAAAGCGTGTTTTTTAGTTTTTTTAAACTATAATTTATATCATTATTGTATTTAAAAAAAATTAACAGTATACTTTTATGCAACACAAAATACAAACTACCATTTGTAATACTGCAAATTGCTAGTGGTGCCATGTACTAGATAACAGGCAACCTACTTATTTTGGAAAGTAGAAAACTGTCGCGTATTTTTGTTATGTTATAGAAACTACGTGCATGCTTAGTTCACGCACTAGTTCTATCTATTACTCTCATGCAAAGGATCCCTGAAGAAATTTAAGAATCCCAGCAAAACTAATCAGGATAATCGGATATTTTGATTGAATTATTGCATTGTCGTCGGTCTTTGACAAGTATACAAAGTTTAAATTAAATCTGATCGCTTAAAGTAGGGCAAAAATCAAGGCCAAAGAGTCAGTTAGGTACAAACATACAAGCAAATAAACACATAGGTGAAACTAATATTATCTTGTTAAAAATGTGTGTGGGCACTTTGAGAGAATGATATGAATAATTGAATATACACACTCACTATACGACGTTCGCTCTCTCGGTTTGGCTCGGCAATATACAGGCGCACATATATCTACAATGCTTAGTAGACAAGAGTGGGAAGGCTACCAAGCAGTGCACAAAGTCAAACGCTGTATAATGTATTCTATCTCATTCTCTCGCAGGCTTAATCCTATAGATTTATGTAGCTGACTCTTTTTATTGTCGCTTTTCCGTTTCATCAAGTTTCAAATCACAATCTTAAGAAGTTTCACAAAAAGTTTGCAAAATGTTACAAAAAAATAATTTTGTTTTTTCCGGCTGTAACTAGTATTTATCTATGTATGTCATGAACTTAGTACTTAAGGTTTTACGGTTCCATCACATTCTTCATTATTTGTCAAGAACTATCACCTGTAAAGCGTTGTCGGTCAAATACCGGAACCCCATGCATGTGATATCGACAAACAAAATTTAATGGTTACTGTTTTGAAGACAACCTTAATGGAATCAATTTTTAGCATTGCAACTAATGTAAGTTTTTGTTTCTAGTGGCAAAAGAAGTACAAATAAGGGCCTACATCGGTGATTCGATTAATCTACCTTGTAGAATCGATGTTAAAGAATGTGGTCAACTGCACAGTGTCAAATGGTACAAAGACTCCAACAGGGTGTACGTACTTAGTCATCATGGATCAGGAAGAGCCGAAGGGGGTGCTACAGAAAGGTAAGATTTTCGTTGGTGTTTTTAATTAAGCCTTCTGTTCTGCACAAAAATCACCCTGATGATCGTTATTTTAAAAACCAACATCGCAGGTTAATTAATTTTTTTATGTCTTGAACGTTTGTCAAATTCATGTAATATTTATAGATGTGATTGAAAAAATATATGCAACCTTGGTTAAGATAAATAAAAAATATAAAATGTTGATATTTTCATGAAATAAAAATATGCAATGGAATTTTATGAAAATCAATTTCAAAGATGTTTTTGTTTAAATTTGTCTTGTATTATTTTTGGGTTTTATATTTTTATGCAAGCAAAATATTCTTCTAATAAACTCAAATAAATAATATTTATATATTAAAAAACGTCAGTTAGATCACTTTTCATTATTGCTATTACCTCTTTTAGTTTTAATAGATTTAATAATACATATACACTACGGGAAACATACCCAAAATATGGCTGAAGTAAACATTCATACCAATTACCAAGAAACTAAATACGAAATGCAAAATACTGTGAAAATAATTCACAGTTTGACGAAGGTCATTTTAATTTTTAACGGGATGGTGCATTATGCGGCGATTGTTTGTCAGTATTTAGACCAACGTTTTCCACGGCATTGGATTTGGAAAAGAGGCAGCATTGAATGGCTTCCACGATCGCCAGATTTATCGCCCCTCGATTTCTTTTTGTGGGGACATCTGCAAAGTAAAATCTTTAAAACACACCTAGCGTTTGGCCAACTTACTATCAGAAATCAGCAAATTAAAAGAGTTGCTTTATACACGTACCTAGGCACAACAATAAACAAAGATTGGGACCATTCTCGTGAAATTAAATGCTGCATTGAAAAATCCCGAGTGGCGTTTCTAAAAATGTTCAACCTTTTTAAAAGCCACGACCTTAATTTAACAACAAAATTAAGAATGCTTCGCTGCTACGTGTTTCTAATATTGCTGTATGGAGCAGAATCATGGACACTCACTCAATACTGCACAGAAAAGCTTAAGGCATTTGAGATGTGGCTTTATCGGCAAATACCTTAAACGGGCTACGTCACCAATGTTGGAGTGCTCGAGAGAATAAATAAAGATATGGAGATCATAAAGAAGATCGAGACTAGGAAGCTTAAGTACTTAAGTACTTAAGTAGGCAGCTAGTTTAAAGGTTAAAATTGCCATGATGATCGCTATAATTCAAGATGTAAATTCCAAACAACTAACATGGTATGGGCATGTAAAACGAATGCCAGCATCAAGACTACCTAAACAAATCCTAGAATGACAACCGATGGGTCGACGAAAAAGAGGCAGACCCAAAATAGAATGACAGAAGACTATCCACAAAGCCATGAATGAAAAGAATTTAACAGCGGACAACTGAGAAGACCGAAGGAGATGGAAATTAGGCGTCGGACAACGTTGCAATTTATATATATATATATATATATATATATATATATATATATATATATATATATATATATATATATATATATATATATATCCAAAAAAATACATAAAGAAAAACGTATAACCAGAAGAAAAAATTAAATTTAAATAAAATATATAAAAACCATCAGGGAATTAAAACTATATAAAATCGTTATCAGAAAAGGTGGGACAATCAAATGATTAGATTACTGCTGGAACCTGTAGAGAGACTGTCAGGGAAAGTCTCACTAAGGGAAATCTTAAAAACGAAGTTTCCAGATTCCCAATGACCCGACTTTCTATGATACTTTGTATCTAAAAATACTTATAAATTATTATAAACTTAATCCATTTTTCTATTGCCTACAAAAAAACTTAAACAAATAGTTTGCTTTTTATTATAAACCATTACCACTTATTTTAAGAGACTTAATGTCGGGTAGTGTCAGTATCTCCGCTTTGATAGTTGATAAATTAAACCCATCATTTTTGGATTTAGCACATCAAAATTATGAAAAAACAGGCACAAACTCATCGGCACCAAAATACGTGTCAGGCAGTGTAATCATTTCATTTTGTGATTATTAAAAAAGTGTGTGATTTAGATCCCCTAAAACTTTAACCTAAGAGACTCTTAATAATTATCTCATCCAAATATGTATTAAAAAATATAACAAAAAAATTGCTCGAAGTTAACAAAAAGAAATATACCAATTTGAGTTTAAACCAAGCACACACATTTTTCGCAACATCAAAACGATTTCTTACAAAGCAAACTCGACAAAAGTGACAACAAAAAAGAAATTTTTTTAATGTGGAACGTCTTCATGTTTCTTTATGAATTTAATTTAAAGAAATACTATTTGCAAAATACAAACAATCTCTTTATTTTAAAAATAGGATTTATACAGTGCAGTCAGTGCCTACGTATAAAATGTTTACAAGAATTATATTCTTTTAATAAAAAAGTTATTGTTTCTTCCTTAACCTTTTAAAATCAGTATTTACGAATTAAAACTAATATCCACTCAAACATACATGGTACTTTTATGTTCTTGGTTTAACCAAAAAAATTCCTTTTATTCCATTTTATTAAACGAGGATGGAAATACATACATACATACTTATAGTCACGTCTTTTTCCCGCAGGGGTAGGCAAAGACCACTTGCTACGGTTCTTACACACATCTTTTGCTTCCTCTACTTTCATCAGTGCTTTCAACCATGCTTGTCGATTGCTGGTACTCCTGACCTGGCCTTTTTTTAAAACAATGTTGATCTGATCGAGATAAATGTTCGCCGAGGTCGACCTCTACCGACTTGTCCATTCACACTCGCCTTATAAATTTGTTACGTCAATCTTGAAAATGAAAATAAATAATTAAAATATCGTTATTTTTAAAAAATTAAATCATGTATACCGAATTACTTATTTCTTTTCCTAAAGAAATTTTAATTATTCTAAGTAAGAATTATTTCTCTTTTCTTTTTGCCCCAAAGTTATTTTTAATTTTACTTTTATTTAACATTGTTTAATAATTTATTGTATTTTAGTTATAAAATGCTCTGTGGGTGATGCGTTGCCGTAAGCACTTATCAATTAAAAAAACGTTAACAATACAAATTAAGATATATTTGTTTATTTTCTTTTTACCTCAAATTGCTTTTAAACGAAGCAACATGACAAATAAAGAAACATCGTTTTTTAAGGAACGACTTCCAAAATAATTATGTAAGTGTTTTCTAACATCATTTGAATCCATTTTACTTAAACGATATAATCGTACGTGATACATGTTATTGTTCTTGGTATACTTAATCCACGAGACTGTTTTTTGGCTGTTAAATTCAATAAACCAAATGTATTTTGAAAATGACTTAATTAAGTAAAATTTTATGTAAATAAGTTAGTTTTTGTCAGTGTTTATATTTGTAAAAACTTTTATGCCATCAAAAACATAACTGGTAAAAAACACCAAGTCTCGCAACTCAGTTCTTCTACCGTAAAAAGTTGTAAGATCCATGTAATACCAAAATAATTATGTAAGTGTTTTCTAACATCATCTAAATCCATTTTACTTAAACGATATAATCGTACGTGTTACATGTTATTGTTCTTGGTATACTTAATCTACGAGACTGTTTTTTGGCTGTTAAATTCAATAAACCAAATGTCTTTTGAAAATGACTTATTCAAGTAGAATTTTATGTTAATAATTTAATTTTTATCAGTGCTTTTATGCCATCAAAAACATAACTGTTAAAAAACACCAAGTCTCGCAACTCAGTTCTACCGTAAAAAGTTGTAAGATCCATGTAATACCAAGTCAGTTAATTTATTCAGTCTCTACTTAAGGGTCCTTCTGTCTTAAGTCATTACCAAGTCAATTTATTTATTTAAAACATAAAAGATTTTTAATATTGATATGGTCACTATAAGATGTCGTTAGGTTAGCTAATTACGTACTAACTTAAGATAGAAGGACCCTTAAGTAGGGACTGAATAAATTAACGGACTTGGTATTACATGGATCTCACAACTTTTTACGGTAGAAGAACTGAGTTGCGAGACATGGCGTTTTTTTACAAGTTATGTTTTTGATGAAATCTCATTTTTTTTGTAGATATTCCTACTTTTTTATCTATATTATACATATACAGGTACACTAATTCATTCACTACAAATGTAACTTTGCAATCCTATATATTTATATGGGATTACAAAGTTATGTATGCAGTTGGTGTATCTAGAAAACTGGACCGAAATTGCAAAATATTTTGGTTTTTTCTTGATTTTTACACTTAACTCTAACTGTGTTTTAAATTTGAAGCTTCTATGTCTAGAAGTGCCTTATTGTTTTGATAATCGGTCAGTGAGTGACAAAATTAAGAAACTTTGACTAGTTATAATTCTTAAACTACTGGTTCAAATTAAATGAAATTTAAAATATACCGTGTTTATACAATGCCTGCTTGGTAACTGAAAATTTTGGCTTCTAGTTTTATCCACAACGAAGATATAGGGGGGTCGAAAATGGCCTAAACTGCTTCGAAAAAAGGATGGTACAGCCGTACCGCTTTTTTGTTCGACTTGGTTGAAAAATGTTTTTGCGAATAAACATTTAAAAAAGTAACCAGAAAATTGACTGGATAAAAAAAGGGCTTATTGGAAATAGAACCATCTTATTTTGTGAAATTTGCACGCTATTGGGTATTTGATTGTTATTGAGCAAAATTTATACAAATTTTATTTAAAATATTTTTTTATGTGCAGATACATAAAAGTACCGTCCTTGTTTGTCTTCTAGTTAAACGTGAGTCCTAGTTTGTAAATACCGTGTTTTGAAGAGTATATAGTATATTACACACCTAGGTCAGTAAAGTAAGAAATGTCTTAGAGCACACGTTTTTTGACCGAGGCGAAGCCGAGGTGCAAGAGAGTTGACCAACAGACCTCTAGCAAACAAAAACATAAGTATAATATCAGACAGCCAGGCTGCTTTAAAAGCACTGAGCTCCAACAAGATAGATTCTAAATTTGTATGGAATTGCATCGAATCCTTAGAGTACCTTGGTGCGAACAACAGGGTGACCCTACTGTGGGCACCTGGGTACCAGGGGGTGGAAGGAAACGAAAAATCCGACACCCTTTCAAAACAGGGGGCCGAATCTGCGTTCACCGGACCAGAACCGGTTTTTGGAGTCACCACAAGTGCCGCCAAAACAATTATTTCGGACTGGGCGGAGAGGAAAATACTCACGTACTGGTCCGACATCCCAGGGTTAACCCACTCGAAGGCGTTTCTACCGTTTCAATCCTCAAGAAACACAACTAAGCAGATCCTAGAATGGAGCAGAAATGACCTGCGTATTCTAACAGGACTGCTTACACTGTCGTCTAAAACTCCACCTCAGAAAGATATATCTGAACCCACAAACGGACTGTCGGTTCTGCTGCGTGGAAGACGAAACTGCTGAACATATACTATGTTTATGCCCCGGCCTGAAAAGAATAAGGTCCAACATATTCGGATACACCAACCTAAAACCTATCTATTTTAAAAAATCTTACCCTGTACAACCATGAACTTCGTAAGAAGGGCTGGATTGTGCGATGAACTGTGACCTCTAGGGGTGAGCCACAATAGTCCCAAAAGGGTCGCGGTGAAGGGGCGACCACGCCCCACTCACATGATACCTAACCTAACCTAACCTAAATTTATCTGAATTTCATTGCCGTGTAAAAACATGAAGAATCGGATTTTCCATAAAATAAACTAATCCATATCGAAAAGAAAAAATCGACTGGCCATCTTCAGCGGTAAACCGTGAGACAGGCCGAATTTATAAATTTCATTTCCTCAAAAAGCAATGAATAACATCCCTGATCGATACAGTTTAGAGCACTCCGGGGAACACAAATCATCGGCAAAAATACCCACAAACTTTTCAAATCCGTACAATCCTTAAAAATTATAGGTTCAGAAGGTATATCCCCCGTAGAAAACTTTTTTTTTAACGGCCATAATTCATAAGCGAGATGTGTGCGATCAGTTACACTGTATCAAATAATATATCAAAAGAAACGTGGAGGACGTAAGCCAGGACGTAGTGAAAACTTGTCGGTTAAATTTGATGTATCGGTCACAAAAAATAATGCGGTGACGTTTAACGAATTATTTATTCATTTACCTTTCTTCGTCGTCGTCGTCAGTATTATGTATAACAAGCTACATGGTGGAATGTCAAGCAACCCTTATCAAATTTTCAATATTTATGAAAAATATACTGTCCCAATATTTCATTTTTAAAAATAGTTGATCTGCAACTCCGTTTATCCGTATACAACTTATGGAATAAATCGATTTAGCTTTGTGGCAAATCTCAATTTATTGCTTTATATAGAGGGTGTTTATAAATTCATGCGAAAAAATTCAAGAGGTAATTGCCTGTATTAAATTATAATGGGTCTTTCTGATAACAATGAAGGTACAAAATACCTCGGGGTATTTCTGGACAAGAGATTGTCATAGAATACCCACATGCAGCATATCTCAAACAAAAGCAAAATGATGCTAATGGCCACAAAAAAAAATCATTGAAAAGTCTTGGGGACTGAAACCGAAAATAGCTCATTGGCTGTACACGGTTGTGGTAAGACCCAAGATAACATACGGCTCTATTTGTTGGTGGACCAAAGTACGGCAATCCCAAACCGTAAATAGTAAATACACTCAGAAGTATACAAAGGCTGGCTTGCCTGTGTATTACGGGGACTATGAGAACAACCCCCACTGCTGCTATGGAAGCAATGCTGAACCTCCAACCTTTAGATATATATATATATATATATATATATATATATATATATATATATATATATATATATATATATATATATCCGGAGCAAGGCAAGACAATGCGCGTATAGACTAAAACAACAGAACTGTTAAAAAGGTACTAAAACATATGGCCATACAACCATAAAAAATAAAATCAGACACTCATTTCTCCTGGTACACAGATGGATCAAAAACCAGCGTAGGAACTGGCTTAGGCGTCTGCTCTTCAAAACACAAATCACAAATATGAGCAAACAAACTCATTGGGGAGAAATGCCTCGGTCTTCCAAGCTGAAGTACATGCCATAAACGCTTGTGCTGTTGAAAATCTGAGACGAGGATATAAAAAGAAAACGATTCTTATTAAATCAGATAGTCAAACGGCATTAAAGTTTTGGCATCACGGAGAATAGACTGAAAAATTGCACGGGAATGTTCCAGACACCTACGAACCTTGGCTAACCATAACAAGGTTACTTTGTCGTGGTTGCCAGGACATAAAGGTATTTCTGGTAAAAAAAAAAGCGGAATAACCAACTAGATAGGGCTCTGGAACACCATTTATTGGGCCAGAAACAATAATAGGGATACCCAAAGCTAGCCGTTAAAGCAGCGATCAATGGCTGGATCCAATTTCAGCATCAGCTGAAGTGGGCACAGACAGAAGAAACCAGGCACAGCAAACTAATGCTAAAAGAACCCTCACCTAAGCAGGTAGAAAAGCTGCTCTCGCTAAGTAGGAAAAAACCTAGAACAGTTGTAGGGCTTTGTACTGGACACTGGTCTTTAAGAAAACATCTGCACAATATAGGCGTGTTTGAAACAGAACTTATAGGCAGATTATGTAATGAGGAAAAAGAAAAAGCCACTTATAAAATATTTGAATGTAAAGCCACCACCCAATGGAGGCACCATCTGGGTTGTATACAAGACCAAGAGAGTGATTTACCTGGGGCAATATCAGTACATGAGCTTCTATTCCTTAACAGGAGAATTGAAGAAATGGGACTAAACTAAAGAGCTGAAAAGGTACAAAAAGCAGACAATGCTGAAGTGCCTATCGAAAAATTATACCTCTTCCACAACTTCTATTTACTCATTCATTTATTCTGATAAGAAAATTTCCTCACCCTGCTTCTTCCAAAATATCACCCCTAAAAGGCAGCGAGTAAAACTTAGTTTTAATTTTGGCTGGGGGTGGAATCGTATTTTATTCTTGCATTTCCCATCTTTTCTGTTTTCCACTTTTAATACGTAGTTCATTATTTAATAAATAAATTATATATTGTGAAAGGCTTTTGCAGCCATTGTTTATTGGTGAATGGTTTTTTGGGTATTTTGGACAAAATACTCGAAAAACCATTCACCAATAAATAAATTATAGTTTAAAAAAACTAAAAAACACACTTTTAGAGTTAATCAAAGTAAAAGATAATTCTGAACATAAGCATAAAATTACTGACGAGAAAATTAATGTCACTGTTCTAAAAGCAGGGGGTGCTTTGTATGACATTTTTAAACTTTCTCTGCGTTTCGGAATGAAAGCACCCCACGCTTTTAGAACACTGACATTAATTTTCTCGTCAGTCATTTTATTCTTATGTTAAGAATTATTTTTACTATTTAGTTTGATTAATTTTAAAAGTTTGTTTTTAAGTTTTTTTAAACTATAATTTATTTTTTGCTTTTTAGTTTAATCTGCTATTAAACAACGACAAAGATTTCTATGTTGCCACTATAGACGGCGAAACATAGTGGTGTTCGTAATCGAACCATTTCATCTAGTGCTTCACTGTTACATGGGGTTCTTCTTGTTATTTTTGAGCAATCAAGTTCTTTAATTCAAATACCGTCCAGGGATTTTTTACGACTAAGTGCTACATAAGCTTGTCTAGCAGCAAATAGCCGTGAGCCTAAATAAATGACTGCATGATCAACTCTGGAACCTTGCATCTTAGGGGACGGTCGATAAAAAACGTCCATTTTGTGGAAAGGGGTGTTAAACTTGAAAAATGATTACTGACTTAATATTTTTACCATACAGGTTAAACTAATAAAAGCGTGTGAAAAATACACCTGTTACACTAAATACATTGTTAATATAATAAAACAAATTTTATTTAAAGAAAATTGAGTTTTAACATTAGTGTTTTTGAAAAATTAACACTTTACTTTTATGTTACACAAAATAACTACCATTTGTAGTACTGCAAATTGCTAGTGGCGCCATCTACGAGATAATAAACAAACTTCTTATTTTGGAAAGTAGAAAACTGTCTTTTTAAGCATTTCTGCAACACCATTAGAACTGCGCGCCTGCGTAGTTCACGCATTAGTTCTATCTCTCTTACTGTCATGTAAAGGATCCCTGAAGAAACTTATGAATCCTGGCGAAACCAATTAGGATAATCGGATATTTTAATCGAATTATTGCATTGTCGTCGGTATTTGACAAGTGTGCGAAGTTAAAATTAAATATGATCGCTTACACTATGGCAAAATCGAGGCCAAAGAGTCAGTTACAAACAAACTTACATGCAAGCAAACAAACATACAGATGAAACTAATACAGGCGTGTTAAAAATAATAACCATGATGTTGTATTTTATTTTTTTTACCAAATCTATTGGTTCTAGAAAAATACTTTAAAATTACAAAAGTAATTATCGAAAAAAAGATTTGATATCTAATAAGTATATTGATATTAATAAGTGAGGGATGCTAATTTCACTTCCTTATAATATAACAAGAATGTTGTGAAAATACCGGTGGTTAGTCCTCAGCGAGTGCACGGAAATACAAAATTTCAAGTTTCTATCTTTACTTAAATTTGAGAAAACAAATTAAATCATAATTTTACTTACCACCTTTTAGTGGTGATCTCTCAGAAGGGGGTGAGCTGATGAAATTTTGTTATGAGAAAGATCCATCATAATATCATACCTCCTGAATTTTTTTGCATGGATCTAGAAACACCCTTTATATAGTACAGAATGGATAAGTGTTATAAATGTTCTTTTACATACAATACGAAATACTTTGATTTTAAAGTAGCAAAAAATTTATTTGACTAATAAGAACTATTGAAAGGTGGACACGATCTTTACTTGAAGAAAATCTACAAGAGATTTAATTCAATAAATACAGTAATTTGCCCCATTTAACCACTCTTATAACAATACCTACTAATTATTGCTTGCAGATGTATAAATGATTTAAATGAATCCTTTGCCATTGAAATAGCATGCATATTTAATATTTCTGTAAACAGTATAGTGGGAGTGATTTGGTTAGATAAAGTGAAGAATAGTGAGATAAGGAAAAGCTGTGGTGTGGAAGATGTGGTTACAAAGATAGGCAAAGTATTGCTTACATGTTTTGGACACGTAGAGAGGATGGATAAAGAAAGATTGACGAAACAGACTTATAAGGCGAGTGTGAATGGTCAAGTCAGTAGAAGTCGACCTCGGCGAACATATCTCGATCAGATCGACATTGTTTTGAAAAAAGGCCAGGTTAAAAGCACTAACAACCGTTGAGCATGTATAAAAGTAAAAGCCGCGAAAGTGTAAGAACCGTAGCGAAAGTGGTTTTTGCCTACCCCTATGGAAAAAAGGCGTGACTATATGTATATATAAAAGCTTTTTCCGAAATGAAAAGTACCTTAACAAACTTATATTACACTTAGGGTTTTTTTTGAGTGATCTGTTTAAACATGTTTAAGCCAAATATAATATTTTGTTTAATTTAACTTTTGCAAATTAAATATTCCAATAATGAGATTAAAGACATTTTAGAAAAAATTTCCATAAATTAAATTGTGTGAATTATTGTACTTGACAGAGAATGTCTAAAGAAGCGATTTATTTGCTGTAAAATATTAAATAATCCTAATTCAAAGCACTTACTTAAAATCGCCGAAGGTCTTTTTGATCTAAGTCATTTTGATATAAACAAAGTTTAGGACATAATTTATTGAATTCGTTTATTTTAAATTTCTTTTTGTAAATCGTAGCTGAAAGAAGTCCCAACAATTCCTTGCAACATTTTGTTTGCAACATTTTTGTATGATACACAGGATGGGCTATAAGTCAGTTATTAAAAATACAAAAGTTTTATCGACAATTTTATTATCATCACGCAAATACTGGTACAATTTAATGAACCTACAAAGGATGCTCAAAGTGTTTTCCATGCTGTTCTAAGCAAATTCCGATCAGATTTGTTTCCGAAAATGCTTAGCATCATAAATTTTAACGAAATAAACATAATTTTTAGTTTACCGTAAACTGTAAAATCCATGGGTGTGATATCTGGAGATCGTGCAGGGTAATTAATGGTTTTAGTTTTACCAATTTATTTATCTACGTTTCATTTAGAAAATCTTACAATAACTCCATATTTCGGGAACATATTAACTTATTCTTAACCGGCTGCAGATGTTGATTAAGTGGACTATGTCCTAACAACACTTTTTAAAGCATATTTTAGAGCTTCATTAACCTGGACCCCGACATAGAAAATAACGGAATTTTTTTGCTAAAATAATCTACAAACCATTCAGATAAATATGTAATAAACTTTTTCTACTATGTATATAAAAATGATCATATTTCAACTGGCTACCCTACACGAAAGTAATAGTTTTTTCTCTAAAGATGAAAATGAAACAAATGAATATTATCATGCGACCCGATGGGAATATAATAAAAACAAATTAATGGATTTTTGACACTAATGACAGTTAATATCACTATTCGGCACTTGAATCAGCAAACAAATGTCACTTCGTTTGACAGTTTATAACATTTTTACGATTATATTTGAACTTCTCTCTATAACTATAATTAATATAGACTCTAATAGCGAAATTGGTGAATGTGTACACCACCTAATATAGTTGAAGCGACAAACTCAGTTTCCAACAATATTTTGCCAAATAAATTCCGAGAAAGGTATGAATTTGTGTACAGAAAGTTCATGACTTGGAGAAATGATAAACTCGTTCTCGGAAAATGTTCTTATGGCTTACGTTCGACGAATATCTGAAGATTTAAAACCATTAACAGTTTGGAGTACATATTTTATGTTAGGTAATACCATTAACATCAAACATAATGTGGATATTTTGAAATATGCCAAGCTCAAAGCATTTTTAAAGCGAAATTCGACAGGATTCAGAATAAAAAAAGCTAAAGTTTTAACGTCACAACAAATTTACACATTTATTAACGATGCATATGACGACAAATTCCTGTTTAAAAAAGGTAAATTTTACTATATTTCATGTAGCTGATATAGTAGGTAATTAATTGTATTATTTATAGGTAGCACTGATTTTTGGTATCGCTTGAGCTTGTCGTTCACATGAGTTACGAAATTAAGGAGTGAATAATATTGAAGATCTGAAAGAAGCGTTACTTGTAACCATACCTAATACAAAAACTTACACGCCATGTTCCTTTCATTTACAGGCAATTACTATAACATTTGTCAGAATGTTATAAAACTTCGTCCATCAAGCGTGAATAATACAACTTACCGATTCTTTCTGAATAACCAAGATGGCAAATGTACAAAGCAAGTAATTTAAATCAATAAGTTTGGAAATGTTCCAAGGCAAGTAGCAGCATTTCCTAATTTGTCGGATGCCCGATTGTATACAGGCCATCTATCAAGAAAGTCTTCAATAACTATTCTTTCGAAAACTAGGGCAAATCTTATAAAAATAAACCAACACGGTAGATGGAAGTCTAGCGCTGTTGCTGAACAATACATTGAAGATTCTGTAAATAATAAAATAAAACTAGGACATAAAATATTCCAATCAATAAATACATCAAAAACTACAAATTTTCACGAAACAGAAGTTTACTTTGATGAAGAATTATTAGACTTCGGCAGCATAACATCAAACTTGTCTACAGCAGCAGCAGCAGCAGCAACTTCTTCGGCAGTCACACCTTCGACAAGTACCACAGAAGTCAGCACACAAACCCAAAATCCAACTATTAACAACTACAACAATAGTACTTTAAATACTTATAAATAATTTTCATTATGAAAGACAATTTGTCACTCCTCATCAATTTAGTACCCGGTATTATTATTAAGTCTCTGTTATAAATAAAGTTCTAAAAATTGTAATCCAGTATTTTAAAAACAAAATCTATCGTGAAAGAAATTGCATTTCCTACTCGAGATGAAATACGTTTTTTTCGTATGTGAGATTGCTATGCTTGTGGACAAACTCTCGCCTCACGAAAAAAACATTATTTTCATCTCTTATAAAATATATTATTATTTTTTTGTAGTTTTAATAGTAACTAAGAAAATTTAAAAACAGACGTTTCAATAATTAAATAAGAATGAAAACTCAGAAAAAATACTCTAAAAGGTTTGTAATTTAATGTAGTAAGTATAAATTTTAAATTTTTTTCATAGATACAGAAAAAATAAAATTCGGCATAATAATGCGTGAATTTATAAAAAAAGCTATAAATTTTCGGCTTAGGATCCTTTGTAGTTGAATGTAGTTTGTTATATTTATAAATAGTCAATATTTTCAAATTTCACAGAATTATAAGAACTATATAAGCCGGTGGATCATTTAAGATGTATCAAGTCAGGATTTGGAAACTACAAAAGATGAAGAGAATATCTGTGCTACTCTTAGTTATGTAGCTTTTTAAACAACAGCGAAACTTTTTAAATTCCAAGTTGCGTACGAACATAAAACGTTAAGAACACTAATACACGATATGCAGACAATACGGCAATTCTAGCACCAACTTTAGAGGATCTCCAGCAAATGATGGATAGGATGGAGGCCATGGGTAAACGTTTTAGTCTTAAAATCAACGCTGCCAAAACCAAACTTATGGTAATAGGTCGCTATCCCATAATTAAAACCGCATTGACGGTCGATGGAAAATATTATAGAGCGAGTATCACGGGACTGCGATAAAAAGTTAAACTTAAAAACAACATTTTTAAAACTTAAAAACTTTCTATTAGCTCGCAGTCTCCCGCTAGCAATTAGACTGCGGATAGTAAAGTGTTACATATGGCCCATATTACTAAAATTAATTTACAACCTATTCACATTATTTTCTATTGAATCTTAGTTACAAACGCAACTAGTTAAAACTAGGAACAAAATAATATTAATATGCTTAAATAAGTTAAATAAAAGTAATGATAAGTTATTATAAAAAGTTTAAAGTTTATTGACTAAATCGTGTAAAGTAGAGTTTTCGTTTTATAATACGTTGCGACACTTAACTTTTTAATTTCTTTTTAACTATGTTCACATTCAGATCTCGAGCGATAGCACTATTGGGCACGAACCATGGAGCATTGCTGATTATTTTAAGTTATTTTGCTTGGAACCTTTCGATTATTTCTATATTCGAATTTGATGCCGAACCCCAGAGTTGAGCGTCCAGATTGGACATACGGAGGATAACTTTGTATATCAAGACCTTGTTCTCAATAGATAGCTTGGAGTGACGTCCTATAATCCAGTAGAGTTTGTGTAGCTTAATACCGACTTGTTTCCTTTTTGCGAAGATGTGATTTTTCCACGTTAGTCTTCGCTCCAAATGTATCCCCTAACCGGTAGCAAATTCCTCGTCTATTCGTGAAAGTTATATGTACCGATTTTGTTCCGTTGACTTTTATTCTCCACACTTTTAACCATACTTGTAGACTTTTAAGGTTGGATTGTAAAGTTGAGAAGCTATTTGGGGGTCCTCGTGCGAAGATAAGACGGCAGTATGGTCAGCAAAGGTGGCCGTTAAGGCGTTGTTAGATGTGGGTAGGTCCGACGTATATAGTAGGTAAAGAAGAGGACCCAGTACGCTTCCCTGTGGGACTCCAGCACAGAACTACGTAACATCGTTAAAGAAAAAAAAGTTTCCTACCTCGGCCAAATTCTTAGAGAAGGCAAATATTAGGTTCCCAAACTAATTTTATAAGAAAAAATAGAGGGAAGTCGAGGCCCAGGAAGAAAGCAATGCTCCTGGCTAAGAAATTGGGACTGGTGTAACATCAGCGACGCATCCACCATATTTCTAAGAGCCGAAAACGGCACTCTACACGTTGTATGAAAAGTACAGACAATCGCCAACGTACGGTTAAGCACAAAGCACAAAAAGAAGAAGAAAAGCAGTAAGGAAAGTGATTACCGGCTAAGGATCGCGTTGGAAAAGTTTTCATTTGGGCCTTTGAGTAAAGTAAGCCTATATAATCCCAATTGCAGAGTTTTTTAAATTCTTCGTGTGCTTTTTTTACTTATCCATACGCCTTGAATGCGTTTTTTTGAAATTTAGTTAATAATTGCACAAAACATAGCGCAATAACATTGGGAATTTCTTCTACAGACCTACAGAGCCTACGTAAACAAAGAAGCTCCGCCACCAACCAATTCTCTTTAAATTTCAATTGCAAATACCTTGTTGAAATGAAGGATGGATGTTTGGAAAGCGTTTTAAATCAAATCATAATTACTGTAATTATAATCATGTTTTCACCATGTTTGTAAAACAAATATACACTGTTTAGTAACTCTTCATTTTTTGTTCTCAGATAATAACAAACAACATAACTTTAGAATGCTAGTGTCAACCGATTTATGGGTACCTACTACACACTAGTCAAGTTCTCAACTGACTACTACTACACTAAGCAAAACAAAGTCTAAGGATTTCCAGTGACAACTAACTTATGGCCCACCCTGTTTATTTTTTGATATACGTTAGGTATCATTTGAATCTTACCCCTTTGTAAAATTATTTTAATAACCCTTTAAGTATTTAATGCTGATTATTTTTTGTTAATCAAAATAAGGACTCCAATATTTATGTTTGTTCAAAACTTAATGTTAGTTTAAATAAAAATTACATATTTACTTTAATGCGCAGGTGGCAGCGTACGCTTTCAATTATATTGAAAAATTCAGTAATAAATTAAAATAAATTATTTGGTAATATGTATTAGAGAAAAAAATATATCAATTCATACGGGTATTTTTGGTAACAAAAAGAGTTTTTTTTTAACTATTTTTCTCCGAGGGACGCCTTGTACATGCCGGTGGTGGTTGCACAGCTCAAATGCATATAATATGTTACCCTTGAAATTAGATGCTCAATTTTGCAACCTGGTCAAGTTTAATGTAATGAGACGACGCCATTGACGACGGGCGTCACTTTTTCTTTTAAATATGAGAGTCATACTGCCACTAGCTGGGTTAAAAGAGTATTAAAAAAAAATTGTCAGCCTAACATGACAACACTTGCTTTAAAATAAATAAGCCAAAACATATTTTAATATTGCTTTTCATAAATATTTCCAAAAATAATAAATTTGTCTTTTATCCTAGCGCCAGTGCTATTCAATGAAACATCCATTAAAATATTTCTTTCCGTCAGGGGAAACTCCTCGTTCTTTATTATTAAAAATTCATCGGTCTCTATTATTACCATTGTTTTCTTTGTTAAAGTCTTTAAAATTTTATAGCTGATTTTTTTCAATTACGTTCTGCTTGTTTTAGGGAATGCCTCATAAATAATGAGTAACATCTTTATTCATAAGTTCTAGTTTGCAAGCAACTTTGCATTTGTTTATAATGGTGTATGTTTTTCTAAGATAAATATTTGCCCAAGTACACAACATAACAGTGGGTTTCTATATAGATTCTAGCGTTAGTTCTAAAAGAGTTTTCCGTTGGGAAAAAACACTTCACACAAAAAAAGGTTTTACAATCTAGGGCGCTGTTAACAGTTGAGTAGACCCAGGTGCAATAGTGAATATGCTCAGTACCTCTTGTGGTTCCATTTGTTACATACAGTAAAGGAACTATAGTAATCAACTTCGTAAAAGTAAGCTGACGTTCTACTATAAATACAGAAGATTTGTTAGTTAATAGTCTAGTTACCTTAGGCCGTATTTTATGAAGTACTATTCAAGAGGCGCACCCTCTGGCCAATTTTTTTAAAAGTTGTTTGGACCTACAAGAATATAGTCCTAAATTTTTGGCCATGCCGGGGTATATTTTAACAATAAAAAATTATTGAAAATTAAAAAATGAATATTTTTAAGATAATTTTTTTGGAACGCGTCCTTTTGAAAAAAGTTTCCAATAAAATGTATTCATCATAACGTCCTCTGTAAAAAAGGTCTAAAAAAATGCTAACATTGTTAATCAAGCGGTTAATGGCAAATAAAAATAAAAACTCTTTCTTTTTGCAACCTCAATCGGGTTTAAAACTCGTACAATATGTACAGAAGCCAAACCTCAAGAGAATCGACAATCTGCGATCATCTAAAAATCTTTGCCCCTCAATAGAATTCCCCGACGAAGGCCCACAGGGTGAAAAAAAATCGGGAAACTTCGTATCATCATGCACAACCGATTTGGCCAGAGGGTGCGCTTCTTGAATAGGTCTTATGCTAAGGTGACTTGACTATGAAGATAAACTACTAATAACAGGAACACTGCCCCACTTTAAAAGAAGCACACTTCGAGTATCGATTAAACCAAATTAGTTACCGATCAAATACTTATGGAAAATATTTTGTGAGGTAACCGAATAATTCTCTATTGAAAATTTTACTAAAATTAAAAGTTGGTAAAAAATGAAAACTTTTGAAATTATTAGGGGCATATCTTTTCGACAGTGACACAATCTATGCGAAAAAAATGAGAAGGTGATTGCCCGTATGAAATTATGATGGATCTTTCCAATGACAAAATTTCCTCAGCCCTTCCCCTTCCGAGATATCACCCCTTAAAGGTGGTGAGTAAAATTAAGTTTGATTTTTTTTTAATTTAAGTAAAGATAGAAACTTAAAATTTTGCAATTTCTTTGCTTTAGCAAAGGACTAACCACCGGTATTTTAACAACATTCCTGTTATAAGGGCGTAAAATTAGCATCCCTTACCTTATTTAATATCAAATCTTTTTTTTAGAATTTGTTTTGTAAAATGAAAATATTACTTAAAATCCCTGTCCATTTAAAAATATTTCTTAATTTTTCTCAGAGCCAATAGGGCTTTTCATTATGTGACAAGCGCAACCAGCATGTTGAAATAGCGGTAATTCAAAAGTTTTGTACTATTTTGATCAACAATGGCTGGAAACGTAGCATTATTTCCACAATTAAATCAATTATTAGAAAGAATCGTCGATGGTGCTTCACTTGTTTCAGTTGAAGTCCATAATTGTGAACAATTAAAAAGGTGCCTCAAATGTCATGAACGTCCACAAAAATAAAAAAAAGTGAATTGATTGAGAGGTTAGGCGTCATTACTTGTTGACAATTTAAAAACAATCAACACAGATAATATCTATTATTTTATTTATTAATGTCAATCAATATCATAAAATAAGTAGTATTCAATATAAATAAAATATGATAGGCATAACATAAGATTATTTATAAAAAATTAATTAATTTTGTAGGGTAAATATTAATGCAATGAGAAACAATGTACCTGTCGATCCATTTGTTAATACCGGTAAGTGGCTGGACATTTTGAACAAACACTATCAAAATAATAATGCTTCGCAAATTCAAACATTACAATTTAAACAATACTCCCACTACACAAGAATTGGATGTCCAGGAGATGTTTTCTGGCAAATTAGTTTTGCTTAGGGAGGAAATTAATTGGTTTGCTTTATTTATTTTGATTTGCTTAAAATTTTTATGCAGCCTTCTGCTACTTAAGTAGACTTCCAACCTCCTTGCCTTTTTAAAGTTATTATGTCTGCACCTGCATTTACTATTGTAGTGGCTAAGGTTTTTTATTACTTCTTATCCACTACTGGATGTTGGAGATCATGTTGTTGACTTCTTCTTCTTCTTCTTACAGTGTCTTGCTTTCTCAAGCGTTGACGACTCCCATATTGACTACTTCTTTGTATCTATCTCTATCTTGAGCTACGTGGAGAAGTTCCTTAGCAGTTAGACCTGTCCATGAGATTTTGAAGCAGGATAGCTTTTTCGGCCTTTTTATTTTTCCCCTCGATCTTGCCATTCAGAATAAGCCGAAGCAGACTATAACGTGGTCCACGCATCACATGTCCCAAGTATTCAGGTTTGCGGCACTTGATGATAGTTAAGAGCTCTCTATCGTGCCCTATTCTAATGAGTACATTCTTGTTGAAAAAGTAGGATCCTGCCATTTTAATTTTACATTTAACTTTTTTATCGGCTCAATTTTCGTGTAACCAGCAACCAAGATATTTGAAACTAAACACCGAACGCAATGAGTTCGTTATTTGCTTTTATGACAGCGTTTTGGTATATCTCGCCTACTGACAATAATAAATTTAGTCTTTTTGTTCATAATATTTATACCAAATTGCTTGCTATATCCATTTTTTTTCTAAGCTAAATTTTGTTAATTATTTAAGTTATTGGCTAAAAGGGTTGTACCATCGGCATATCGAATGTAGTTAATGACAGATGAAAATATTAAGTACTTTATATGAATGTCCCTGCAATGTATCAATTTTTAATGTAAAACCGAATATATCCACTTAATTGGAAGCATTAGTATAACTTGTCAAAAGGTAGCACAACGAGAAACTACTTGTACGTCTCAAAGCTCATCCTCTGAGGGTTACCCGGAATACTATTAGTGTCACTTGAGCTAAAGGTACAAGCGCAATAATTTATTTGTCGTCCTGATATCAATTTAAATAATGCACTTTACACAATAAAGAAGTAGCATATATTTTAGGATAGTCAGTGCGCTTATTAGTCAACTGCGATTTGCTGTTCGTTTAAATTACCGTATGAAGCAATTCACCATAAAACATCGTCCACTAAACACAAATTATTTAAAACATAAAAATGTATATTTTTTAAATTTATCTTATGCATTTTACAAAAATGTATTTGTTTATGCCCGAATTATTATCAATATTGTACTGCTGAAACACTTCTGAAGTATCAAACTATTTCAATTGATAGATGGAAAAATCATACTGACAATTCCTTCGAAAAAACCACTTCTGTTTTTCCAATCTTATTTATTTGAGAATATTGATTTTTTTTATGTAAATAGTCACAAAAAGGGTAGACCTATCGTGTGGGCCGCGGACGGCCCGCACTGCGACTATTAGAAGGGGAAGGGATTATAGAAAGTAAATGATTGTGGGCACGCTTTTTAAAAAGTTGCAGGTCATAGTTCTCTGAAAAAACTGATTTTGGAAGCTTATTCCATTCCGTAGTAGCCCTGTAAAAGAAGGATTCTTGATGAAGATTGGTCCTTGTAGTGTCAAGCTTGAGAGTAAATGTGTGAGACTGATCAGCGTGCCGAGTTCTTCGGCCGAATGTGGCCAATGGTGGTACAAGAGTTTTTATTTCTCTGGAGCATCTGCCATGGAAATATCTGTGGAGCAATGACTGGTCTGCAACTCTTCTTCTATGTTCTAGAGGGTGAAGGGTACTGTGAGAGTTGAGCTGTTTATCAAGCGAATGGCTCTGTTCTGAATGGAATCTAAAAGACGAAGAGAATGCCTTATTATTAGTCAACTGCGATTTACTATTCGTTTAAATTGTCGTATAAAGCAATTCACCATAAAACATCGTCTACTAAACACGAATTATTTAAAACATAATACCATAAAAATGCATTGTTTATACATAATTGGTTTATGCCCAAATTAATATCAACATTGTACTGCTGAAACACTTCTGAAGTATCAAACTATTTCAATTGATAGATGGAAAAATCATACTGACAATTTCTTCGAAAAGACCACTTCTGTTTTTCCAATCTTATTTATGTGAGAATATCGAATGCGATTCATCATTCCATAAAGGCTTTACCAAGAAATTCCAACTTCGAAAATTGTCGAAACTTTTTACTCCGTAGGCCCGGAAAATAAATTCGTGTTTGTCTGAATAATGGTGCAGCCACTTTAAACAATAAATATATTTCTTTATACTATCCTTTCTGTAAGGAAAAGCTTGTGCGTCGTGAATAAATGACGGCGACGATTTAAAAAATCATTTATATAGGATGAATAGTGGCTTATTCTTAATTTAGAAGCGATTAAATAAAATGTTTTTAAATAATTGTTTTCAACGGGTCACTATTATGTTATACAACTAAAGTTTAACAAAAAGTGAATCAAGTACATAATAAGAATATTCTTGAAATGGGTGATCACCATATATTGGTTGCACTTGGTTAGTGTATTTTTAATACTAAAACTTTTTTTTTTAATTATAAGTCCTGCCCAAAAGTTCGCTTCCTTGCTTTGGAAATATCACTATTGAATTTTGCGACCCCGAAAAATACATAAACATGCCAATTTTTATGGTGATTGGTTGAATGCTGCAGTGCCACCTGATGGAAATCTGCAACAAAGTAAATTACAAAAACGAATTCTTCACAAAAAAATACATATACATACCAATATTCAAGGTGAATGGTTGAACGGTGCAGAAGTTGGTATGCTGCAGCGCCACCTGATGGGTATCTGCAACAAAGTGGATAACAAAAACGAAAACTCCACAAAGAAATACTTATACATGCCAATTTTCAAGGTGATTGGTTGAACGGTGCAGAAGTTGGTATGCTGCAGCGCCACCTGATGGGGATCTGCAACAAAGTGGATAACGAAAACAAATTTTCCACAAAAAAATACATATACATGCCAATTTTCAAGGTGATTGGTTGAACACTGCAGAAGTTGATAAACTGCAGCGTTACCTGGTGGGGATTTACTTAAGTAATATTAAAAATTATTGCAAATGCCAGTAAATTAAAACTTAAAACTTTTTTTATTTTTTTTGAGAAATTGGAAACCCGCTAGCTGTTTTTAAAAAAATATAAAAAATTAAAAACAATCTACTTAAAAGTGTACATTGCTGTGGATTGAAAATATGTAAATTTTTTGGATTGTTTGCCTCAATATTCGAGAAATATCTGACGACAACCGGCTTTGCTCCTTGACTAAAATTTAAATAATACATCACGCCTGGAACAAGAAAAACATACAAACTTGTTACATAGTCTGTTCGAATTAGTTTCATTCTCTTTACTCACGTGTTGTACAAAGCACGAACGGTCGGATCTCGGGTCTGACGCAGCTTGAGCCGCGAAATAACAAATAACTTACAATCCTGCTCAGGCAGTTTCTGAAAGCCGATCGTTTTACAAAATGAAGAAGAATTTATTTGCAAAGTGTTTCAATTGATCGAATTCCCCTTTTTATTACTTTAACGTTGTTAAATAAACGCAAGAAATTAAATCTGCATTAGCTCTTTTTTATGTTAATAAATAAAATTATTATTCATATTTCTGAATACTTTTTGGTTCTAAAAGTACGATTTTGAACTGTGAATAAATTTAATTTCAGCTTTACTGACTATTATTTCTTAATTATCTAACCCCAGGTACTCCTACTATGTTAGCCAAGTGTTTATTTCACAGTAAGTACTTTATGGGGATCTCATTTGTTTAGTGCAGTGCCCTGTTCTTTTCATTAGGGTGTGTTTTGATTTTCACTAACCAGAAAATCAGTGGCGCACAAAACATTTATTTCCTTTTATTATAACATTCCAGTATAATATGTACCTTCTGTAAACGCTCTACTAAACAAATGGGATAGTTATTGGCGATGTTAAACCAGTCCGTGTAAACTCCATTTATTCTGACACAAGAAGTGGACAGTAGACATGGATTTTAGCCAAGAATTTTTGACTATACTGCTTAATGAAAAGACCTAATTCATACAACTTCTTTCTCTTTTCAATTATGCTTGCAAATCCTATATCTTTTCAACGTTTCATTCGTCGCTCTTTTAATCAATACCGATGCATACAGTTTGCCACGTCTAGTTCGTTCTCTATAGAATACTCTGCCAGCGGTCTCTCTACTGGCAAATTATGCCCGAGCTCAGCCGTAGAGGGTAGAAGAAAAAAAATATATAAAAGTGAGGCGCGCCACCGACTTGGAAGGTTCAAGCCGGAAACCCCTAGTTCTTATAGGCACTAGCAGAGCCACACGATAAACAACTGAGATTATGGTGAACTAAATAAATGAAATTATAGCTAAAATATATTGGATACTTTACTCCTACAATAAATCAAAGTACACAGTTCAATAATAAAATTATAACAAATATAGTCAAAATTAACAGCTATGGTAAATTTTTTCGCTATAACAAACCAAAAATTTACAATTTACAATTTTATAAAATAACCAAAACAAAAGTAAGAGTAACAGACTTTACCAAGTTACCAAAAAGAACGTATATAAGTCAACTCTTTAATAATACTAAATCAAATGTTCACATAAGGCTGCTAATTTACTCATGTTTTTACCATTTACATTAAGATTTACACTGTTAAAACAATCGAGTTTATTTAAAAATGTTTTTACAATGGTTGTCTTTTAAAATATCAATATTGTAGGATATTTACAAATAAGTATGAAGAAAATATTTTTACTTGGACATAAAGAATTATTGAGAGGATTATTTTAATCAAAGTTTAGTTTTGGCATATTATCTAATGCAATAAATAGTTTTTAATAATGTATTATATTAATAAATTAAAAAAAAACTTAATTGTGGTGTCAAAAATAAGTCATGTCGTTAAATATTCAAAAATAAATCACTTGTAACCTTTAGGTATACGAATTCACTACTCCTGTGGCCGGTTTGGTTATGGAACGGCACCTGATAATTAACAATGGCTTCCCTCAAATAAATCCCGCATGCGGTTATTTTAACTCGACACAAAAATCCAAAATATCAACAACGGAGGTAAGATAGAATGGTCAAGTTAAAAATTAAATGGTTTTTCTTTAAAATCCAATAAGATGGCCCAAATACAGCCAGATATGAAAGAAAAAACCGTAGAGGTTTTACACACTTGTTAATATCACACCGCCCCAAAAATTCTTACCACACGACTCCCAAGACTCTCACCACACGACTCAGACCACTTCCCAAGCCGGATATCAAGAAATGACACGGAATTGACGTCAAACAAGAATATTCGCAAGTCTATGTTCCACACTAAGAATCGCGTTCGTCAGTGTTGATCTACACAGAAATGTAAACCAAACAATAATATAATTGATAATACACAATAATCGAGGCTATGCAACACTATTTCGACGAATGATATATTTAAGTTACAACAAAATACGGTACGCGACACTATTTACGAGTACTTGAGGAATATAAAATTATCAAGATATAATTATAATGGAACTGTAGAAGGGAAAAAAAAGGCACGTTACGAGTTAGCTGACGATGCTGAGTGAACTAATGCCTCGGTACGTTTACAGTACTGCTGCGAACCTTTTCTTTTATAAAGCGGAACGATAACAGCCTTGCACCAGTCGCCACACAAAATTTCCTTTCGACTGGGCCTTTGGCTTTTTTAAAAAGTAATTCAGGGTCACTCACATATTTTTAATACGTGAGTTTATTAAGGCAATTAAACAATCAACACCCACCTCAAAAGTGAACCTTGCAGTTTCAGTAGGCAATGAGAAGGTAGATGTAAATATTAATGCTCATGATTGGCAAGCATCTTTTGCTGCAAATAAGTGCTGTAAAGTTAAAAATATTACAAAGTTTAACTTAAAATTTTCGTCTGTGCAAAAAGGAAAAAATGTCTGCAAATCTGATCTTGATGGAGTAGAATTTATTCACACTTTCTTTACAAATGAAGACGGACCCTCTGGGTTTCCTACTATAATCCAGCCACCAGGTCTGACAAAAGCTCGCAAGGCATATTTATGTAAAGAACATAAGGAAGGCCCTTTTGTAAAGATGAGTTTAAAGACTTAATATTCCCTGATCTTACCACCTGCTTAGAAGAAAACAATGACAACTGTGACGATCCAAATGTTCAGACTAATGGAGCTGAGAATCCTAGACCTTCCCGTGCCACCAAGCGAAAGCGATCAAATTTTACGTCTTAAATATGTTAATTTTTCAAAAGGAATTCTTTTTTAATTTACAAAACTTTGAGTGCGTTTTTCTCAAAATTTCTTTTTTCTTTAACCAACATTCAAACTGTCATAAATCTGCCAATTTTTTAGATATGGTAATGATTTTTACACCAAATTGTTAAGAATTTAATTCTCTATAATGAAACATATATCATATATACATACATACATATATAATTTTAAGACATATGGTTAGTTTTCCACATCACAAATATTTTTCTTGTTGTTCTTAATTTTTTTGGACCGCCATTATTTAATAATATAGATTAATTTACTGCGCTGCATACTGTGCAAATTAAAACTGTATTTATTACTGAATGTTTAACAATAATTTCTGTTAGATTTTTAATTAGGTTTTACGGCATAAAGTTCATAAATAGAAGTTTTGGCACATTTAATTTGGATAACATACATTAAAACGGTTATTAAACCATTTGTTTGTTAGAAAGGTATATTCTTTGAAATCGTTGTTCTGTGTGTTATTCTTGTCAAGGAAAGCTGGCATGGGTAGAAGGTTCTATCTCTCCGTTTTGGTTAGTTTCGGGGGCGGGAAAATTTATATTTTTTATGACTCTCGAGAGGATAAAATAAATCTTGGCACTCATATTTTAACTATTTTTTTAAGACCTGGACTACACACCCTTATCTTGATTGTCTAGCCAAAGAGCTTAAGTTTGTCAACAAATAAGGTAACATTCGTTTGTAAAAACTCATTGGACATTGCATTTTTTTGCAATTTTTAACAAGAAAAAGACGTATATCTACTGCTTTAATTTTGTTAACGTTAAATTCTATTCGTTTATTTTTATTTATTTAAAAAAAAACAGCCAACAAGATGACTCCACCAACGCCTCTGAAACTGCAATAAATTGTATTTTTACTTTATATAACGAAACTTTTTTTACGTGGAAAAACTTTAACTTTGACGGGTTTAGGTATATCTACAATCTTTAAAAAAATCCCTCAATCTTTAAAAGTATCACTCTTCTCTATTCGTAATTCCCAATCGATAATGTCCAGAAACCTTGGAGTCTCGAATTTCAAATTATAATAATTTTCTCCCATTTCGGTCTGACAATAGTTTCGGTGTACGACGTTTAACACTTTACAAAGTTTCTCTTCTATATCCACGCACATCTCTTCCCGGCTTCGTTTTGTCTCCTCAGAATGGGGACTCTCTTAAGGAGAAATTCATGCATTTATAATAAACCTTGTTGATCTGTTGTTGAGAAACCCTTCGTTGAACAGTCTGCTTAATTTGGGTCAGAAATTAAGAATCGCTGTTGCCTCTGTCGCTATTTTCGGATTAGTCTGTTGTTTAATTTAATTTAATTAACTTTAAAAACTTAAACCATACCTCTACGATTATAAAACTGTAAAAAAAGAAGAGTTAGACAAGGAGACACGATGTCATCCAAACTTTTTATTACCGTCCTCGAATACGCGTTCAAACAGCTGGAATGGGAACAAAGAGGCATAAACATCGATGGTAAGAGATTAAACAACTTGCGTTTTGCCGACGACATCGTGCTAATCGCTGACGATATACAAGAAGCCCAAAAAATGCTGACAGAACTAGTATATGCCACCACAAAAGTAGGACTACAAATAAACACACAAAAGAAAAAGATACTGACCAACCTAGTTCTCGGAGAAACTCTCACATTGGAAAGTCACAACATCGACGAAGTAAGAGAATATAGATATCTAGGCCATGACATAAAAATACACAGAGACAACCAAACGCAGGAGCTACAAAGACGAGTGGGGCTTGGATGGGCAGCCTATGGTAAGCTGAACGGAGTATTCAAGAGTTGATATCCCGATCTGTTTAAAGCGTAAAGTGTTTAATCAGTGTGTGCTCCTTGTCATGACTTACGAAGCAGAGACACTTACGCTAACAAGAGCGAGTGCAGAAAAATTTAGAATAACTCAACGTAAAATGGAACGCTCTATGCTGGGAATAAAACTATCAGATCGTGTTAGCAACATAGATATCCGCAGAAGAACGAAAGTGGAAGCCATAATAACAAGAATTGCGAAACTGAAGTGGCAGTATGCAGGACATGTAGCTAGACGCAATGATGATAAGTGGACGAAGAGATTATTGGAGTGGCGACCACGAAATGACAAACGAAGTGTAGGAAGACCTCCCACAAGATGGCGAGATGACATAAAAAGAATCGAAAGTCAGTGGATGAGTGTGGCTCAAGATCGTAAACAATGTAAATGTAAAGGGGAGGCTTACGTCCAGCAGTGGACTACGATAGCTGGGTAAATAAGAAGAAGAAGAAGAAAAGAAGTGTGTCAGTACTTTAAAGAAATGTACAAAAAAATGTTTTGATAAGTTGTTTAGGTGTCTTAGACTTCAAATCACTGTTTTTTGGATTTTTTGTGTGTTTATTAGGGTGGTGCGGAAAAATTCAAGTTTCGAATTCATAGTTCCTATAGTGCGAAAAAGTTGCGATATGTATATAGAAGAAAAACAAAAAAAAATTTTTTGAAATCGGACTTTATCTTCCGATCGCGCAATCAGCCGAAAGTTTCATAAAATTGGTGAAAATCGTAGTTTTCCTTAATTTTTTTTGTAATTTTTTTTATTGTTATTTTAAGTTACTATAGCAAAATTCTCATTCTTCAAGCATTGAAAAACGGTAACAAAAAAATATTTTTTCACTAGGAGCATATATTCCGATCTCGCAACTCTATAGAAATATAACAAAATTCGCCATTTTAGGTCATATTGAATTTTTTTGGAAAATAGCAATATGGGGGAAAAAAGTGTTCATTTTTAGTTAAAACCATTTGTGCAGCTCTTCGCTTGTTTGTATTTTAATAATAATATAAAAACAACCCAGAACTCACCACGAGGAGGTGGCTGCACTTCGAGTTCCACCCACACCCTTCCCAACCATCCAACCAATATGAAGGGTGTGTGTTTGCTAGTTATATTATTCACATTACTTACATTGCATATTTGGTATTTACTTTGGTTTAGTCTTTCTACTTAGATTTGTACCTTGTTTACTCTTTACTTGTGCTTGGTTTTAGAAGAAATTCTGTACTGTGATTTGCTTTCAAAACTGGGCATTATTGATCGAGATTCTAGTGTAGCTCTGATGTAACCGTCTCTAGATTGGGCCCCACACACCTTTTGTGACGCTTCTGTTACCAGCTTAACGCACCTTTCCACGGCTTGCGTGTGACAGGGGAATCTTTTGATATCCCAATCTGGAATAACACCAGTCTGAATTAACAATAATATTTCGTCATCAGGTACATTTCGAAGAAAAGGAGGAGAAAAAATCCTTGTGTTACTCCAATTGATCATCTCCGTGTAGTCTGACGCATCGAAGTTCAAAGTAGGAGTGATAAAGTTCCTAATGGTTTTACTCTTTGAACGTGACTGTCTTGAGTGTCTTGCCTTCAAAATTCTCCTCAGCCCTAATTCTCGAATATGCTTTCTTTCATCAAATATCATTGCAATCAAGATGTTTTCAGGATGAGCGAAGAACGCATTCCTTTCAATTACAGGATGCACTACTTTCTTTAAGTCATCTGACAGGTACCGAGATGTTTGTATAGCTTTGAAAACGTGACGTGGCCCATCTGTTATATATTCACTGCACTTTATTCCAAACCAAACCGGAACGTACGACCCTAAAATGTAAACTACTAACTCCTTTAGAGCATCAGATCGATTTTCTAAACTCACATATAACCGAAGAACCCTATTAGCACGCGTGAGCCATCTAGCGTGTGAAGTCGGGCCAGGTTCTCGTTTAGACAAATCATTTGGAAAGTCTCCACTTTTTATTGTTTGAGATATGTCCAAAAGGTACTGCTGATCTTTACTCAACAGTTTTCTGTCTACTTGTGGTATCTCACAATCAATGCGTTGAAAATCAACTACTGCAAGTTTTTCGCAACTGTTTAACATCTGACCAATTGATCCAGCAAATGATTTCGGGCCCGTTGTCGCACCATCTAAATGTTCGAAAAGGTGACGAAAAGGTAACTCAGCAAAATGAAGCAAACACACAGATTTTATGATTTGAATAATCCTTTAGCAAGTAACAGTAGGGATTGACGCTTTCTGGTAAATAAGCATTACTTTTTCAGCAACAGTGTAGCTGACAGCTGAGAAACTAACTTTAATGTTGTTAAGCTTACTTGCCAGCACAAACTGTTCTTCAAAACAACATCGAATCACATCTTCATAGCTGGGAATAATGTTCGGCGGCAATTCTCGTGGATCACCAAACACAGGGCAACGAAAAAACTGTCTAGTTATTTTCTTGGTCAATGATGTATCCATTTCGCTTTCAAACCTTAGCACAATTCACTAAAATTGCTTACTAAAATGTATAAAGATAAGTGGTGAAACACAAAGGCACTAGTCTCTAGGTCTTGGACTTGCTAACTGCGAAGTAACACTAAGGAGAAACAGCTGTGCCGTTCCAGTTTCACTAGCGCTGTTGTGTTTCGGTGACCGCCTGATGAATGAAAACAATTCTGAGAAATCAAAGTTTCAAAGAAATCGCCTACTACCGTGAACAGTAACCGATTCTAACTATTCTTATTTAGTTTCGATTGGTTGAGCGATCATACGATAAAGTGCAGGTTCAAGGATTGAAATGAAACTTAAAATTAATAACTTTATATCCTAACATAGCTATTTTCCCAACATGCTAAATGTGTCCAAAAATGACAAATTTCGTTATAATTCAATATACTTGCGCGATCGAAATATGAACTCCCAGAAACAAAATATTTTTCTTTACTGTTTTTCAATGCTTGAAGAATAAAAATTTTGCTATAGTGACTTAAAATAACAATAAAAAAAATTACAAAAAAAAATTAAGGAAAATTACGATTTTCACTAATTTTATGAAACTTTCAGCGATCGGAAGATAAAGTCCGATTTCAAAAATTTTTGTTTTGTTTTGCTTCTATATACATATCACAACTTTTCCGCACTATAGGAACTATGAATTCAAAACCTGAATTTTTCCGCACCACCCTAGTGTTTATTTGTTTGAGCATTACGCAAAAACTACTGAACGGATATTAATAAAACTTTTTGTGCTTATACTGTAGATACAAGAATAAATCCATACTTTTTTACAACTAAGTGCAACCAAAATAGGGTAAAGACTCTCTATTTAAGTACATTCATGTGTAGTTTTTAAATTTTTAAAATAATAAGAGTTGCAGCAGTTTCACTACTATGTCGATAGGCTTTTGTTTGTTTTATCGTGAAGTTTAGTAGTAACAGTGGTTCTTATGAAACTGAAAACAGTGAAAACTTTGCAGTTGTTACCAAGAGATTTATAGACTGCCTCTTGCGGTGCCTATTCCCTTCGAATGTTGGCGACTAACATGACAATTCTTACTTTGTTGGCGGCTGTGCGGAACAGTCCAGCCGTGGTCATTATAAACAATTTTCTTATGTTTTAAAGCCAGGAGATTTGTCTTCGTCCTGGTCCCCTCTTGCCGTACACTTTTCCTTGCAGAATTAATTAAAGTTGTTCGTTCCTCATAATATGGCCTAGGTATTCCAATTTACTTTTTTCAATTGTGGTAATAATTTTGCATTCCTTTCCTATTCTGCGTATGACTTCATTATTTGTGACTCGGTCGACCAAGGGGATTCTTAGGATGCGTCTTTAAAACCACATCTGGAACGCTTCCAGTTTTTTCATAGCTGCTTCCGAGAGCGTCCAAGCCTTCGCTCCGTACAGCAGAACTGAAAAAGTATAGCACGAAGATTTTGGTTTTCAGCGGCAGGTCACGGTTTTTAAAGACAGTGCTCATTTTTATAAATGCTGCTCTGGGTTTTGCTATACGTTGTTTTATTTCCAAGAAGTGATCCCAATGACTGTTTACATTCGTGCCAAGATATGTGTAGCTTTTAACTCTTTAAATTTGCTGTTAGTTGACTTAAATTAATTGTATTATTATATATTATATTATTGGCTTGTATTAAAGGAACTTCCTTGCTTTTATTTCTACTGGCTATAATTGGATAATAGCCAATATTGTAAATTTAATTTAAATTGATATAAATGGCGAGATGCAATCAAAAGAGCCATCCAAAACATTGAACCTCGTTAATATGGGTAACAGCACATCTGCAAAGATGTTATAATTAGGAAGTAAAAATATTGTAAACTGTTACAAAAATATGTCAGTATTTCGAATATGGTTTTAAAAAAATGTTTTGATATGGTTTCTAGGTGTTCCTGATTCCAATTCACTGATTAGGGTATACCTTAATATTTTTTATTTCAAAATTCCACACAATTTATCATCTGACTTAATTAATAAATTGTTAAAAATCACCTATGATTCACCAAGACACAAGTTCTATACAAATAAATCTTTATTAATAAATGGTTGATGTAACTTGTAAATAAAAGCCTTTTTATTAAATTCTTGTCTCGCCGAGAATGAATTTATAATTAAAAAAATGCAAAATTTGGATTAACAGTGGTATGTAATAAAGAAATAAGCCCATTTTGTTCGTTAATTATCGGCATAACTTTTGAAAGTATCCTCACCATTGTAACGTGCCTTTTTTTTTCCCCTTCTACAGTTCCATTATAATTATATCTCTGATGATTTTATATTCCTCAAGTACTCGTAAATAGTGTCGCGTACCGTATTTTGTTGTAACTTAAATATATCATTCGTTGTAAATAGTGTTGCATAGCCTCGATTATTGTGTATTATCGATTATATTATTGTTTGGTTTACATTTCTGTGTAGATGAGGCCAGCTATCAACACTGACGAACGCGATTCTTAGTGTGGAACATAGACTTGTGAATATTCTTGGTTTACGTCAATTCCGTGTCATTTCTTGATATCCGGCTTGGGAAGTAGGGTGGTAGTCGGAGTCGTGTGGTGAGAGTCTTGGGAGTCGTGTGGTGAGAATTTTTGGGGCGGTGTGATATTAACAAGTGTGCAAAACCTCTACGGTTTTTTCTTTCATATCTGGCTGTATTTGGGCCATCTTAATTGGATTTTGAAGAAAAACCATTTAATTTTTAACTTGACCATTCTATCTTACCTTCGTTGTTGATATTTTGGATTTTGGTGTCGAGTTAAAATAACCGCATGCGGGATTTATTTGAGGGAAGCCATTGTTAATATCACACCGTCCCAAAAATTTTCACCACACCTCTCTCAAGACTCTCACCACACGACGACGACTACTAGCCTACTTTCCAAGCCGGATATCAAGAAATGACACGGAATTGACGTAAACCAAGAATATTCACAAGTCTATGTTCCACACTAAGAATCGCGTTCGTCAGTGTTGATAGCTGGCCTCATCTACACAAAAATGTAAACCGAACAATAATATAATCGATAATACATAATAATCAAGGCTATGCAACACTATTTACAACGAATGATATATTTAAGTTACAACAAAATACGGTACGCGACACTATTTACGAGTACTTGAGGAATATAAAATCATCAGAGATATAATTATAATGGAACTGTAGAAGGGGAAAAAAAGGCACGTTACACCATGCAGGAACGTTCCTTATTCTGTAGAGTTGTTTTTGTTTATTGTAAAATTGTCAACAAATTTAATTTTTTAGTAGTACCCACCTTTATGCTACGACGGGTGCGTATTGTATTTTTTTGTTTTTAAATGATCTACAAAGGCTACGCCACCTAAGAACAACAAGTAGCATGGATGTCTAAAATTATGCGAGTATTAGTTTAATAAAACAATCTTTGAATAGTTGAAGATTGGAAAAAGAGAACGTTTTTCTGTTCGGAACTGCCCGTTTCAGCTGAAAAAACCGTAAGCATGTTCGTGATAAAGCTTCGGTAAAAAAATACACGAACATAACTATATTTGGACTGCAACAGTTTTTCTATCTGGGTAGCAGTTTTTTTATCTTGCGATCATTTGGACTCTTAATTAGGAGAGTATCATAATCTAAAGACCCCTTTTATGAATAGCTACTGCAGTTTAAAGTATTAACTCTTTGTTAATCAGAGCTCCCTATGGTCCTTTTAATAATAGGTAATTTAAATTTAAAAAGGGAAATAAACGGGTAAATATATCAAAATAACGGTAAGCGTGACAAGCCTAGAGCTTAAAGTCCAAAGATTACGGCTTTGAATCCTACTTAAACCGGGATCCATTTGTAACTTTTTATTTATAATGAATAATTTTAAATAATCATAGTAAGATTTATTACGTAAAAAAGGAAGCATGCACAGAATACGAAGTTATCAATCCCAATTGTTTAGATACTGTCAACTGGTAAAATACCATCAGTTTAACTGACGAAAGTTTTAAATTTTTCAGTGTAAGTATGCTTCGTTTAACTTCCAGGATACGTACAAAAGCTATTCCGAAAATTTTTTTTTGATACACACCGAGATAACGATTTAAAAGTCGTCAACATAATACACGAACTAGAGTGGTGAATGATGCAAAGAATTTACTTAGAGAAACCCAAATGCTTTAAGAGCTCTGTCATTTGTTTATGTTATTGTCGTTTTATGATTCTAGAAGAAGTTTAAGAGTTTAAGACTGACGACAGACAAACGGCATTTCATCCCAACTTTTTATCAATTAGTTTAAATTATAGGGGTTCCATTGTTACCTACATACCGAAACGACGATTAAAACTTACATGGACCCCTAATAAGTCAAAATCGACATCATAGGGACCAGATAGTGCGCTCTGGATTAATTTGGTTTTTTTCTAACTGAAATGGGAGCAAAAATCCTTCCATTTTTTTTTAGTTTTATTACTATGCATACCTACAAGTGAAACTTCATATTTTATTATAAATTTAAAACCCAATTTCTTAATAATTGGCAACGTCGGTTTAAGATTTGTGACCGTGGTCTATAGATAGTACTTCAATGTAAGTGGTTCTTATTTCTCGTTTGGAGGTGCATTTCCTTCTTTTAAATCTTATTCAAATCCCCGCGAAAGTTTCGTCTAGTAATAGGGACTGGTTTAAAATATATACACAAAGCAATTCTTATTATTAACCCTTTCGGTATTGTTTTGGACACAAAAATTTTACAATTTCAATTTATTTTTACCTTCCCAAGTACATCTTTTTACAAAGGACCAAATTAAAGTATTCTACGAGTTTAGAGCTAAAAGCATTTTGTAACTGCCTAGGACATCTCATTGAAATATTATAAGCATATGCGCACGAGCAAGAAAGGAGTTTGAAGTTTGTGGAATTTCAATTTAGTCATTCGTTGCAACCTATACTGACACGTCGCTGGGAAGTTGGATTTGTTTGAAAAGATATATACTGATTTTTCGTGTTTATTGCAGATAATGTCGAAAAATAAAAAACCTCTTAGGAAAGAACAACTTCTATACTATTTAGAATGATCATTTACAATGATGACGATGAAGACGTTTTTGAAACTGTAGTTACCCAGGATGAGGACGAAAATATTAAGTTAGATGATGACGTGCAAGCTGAAACAGCAGAGTTTTTTAAAAAAAGTAGAGAAAAAAGTCACACCCGATATACTAAAACAAGAAATTGAAAATTTTATGAAAGATCATGGTCTCACAGCCAAAAAGAAAAAAAAAGGATCGACAGCAGGCGGTTCTTCTTAGTATACAAAAAAAGAAGATAATGGATCTTTTGGATTTTAGGGAGGCCGTTGCGGAACATCTTATACTGTTTAAAAGTCCCCCCAAAAAAGGAAGACCAAGTGACCTAGATCCCATTTCGGTTAAAAAGAAGAAATGTAATGAAGCGACTCCTTTTGAAGAAAAACGGTATGATGGTTAACCACTTCCCAGACGTTGATGAGAAGAAAGATAACTCGAGATGTAAACTAAGGGGCTGCAAAAATAAGACTCATATATTTTGTAAAAAACGTGAGGTACACTTATGTCTCATAAAAAAAGGGAAGTGTTATACAAAATTTCATTCTAAATACAGTTTAGTATTTATAATTACCTACGTAATAACATATGTATGTATTTCTTAATAATAAATGTTCTATTTATTTCTGGTATTTACTGTAAATGTTTACTATACTGAGTCATAATGTCCCTTCCAAGGGACATTACAAAACACAAGAAAGAGGGGAAATGACATTAAAAATCTTAACGAGAATTACTTGTAAAATGGTAGAAAGATAAATATAATAATAACATTTTAATTTTTTATTTCAATAAAGCGCGATTATTTACTGAGAGGTTACCATATGCAGTGTCCCTTAGGAGGGACATTTATACCGAAAGGGTTAATTTTATTTCTGAAAACAGAAACGGTTAAAAATAAAGCCTGAATCTTGAATGATTAAAATTATCATTAGTTCATATTATAGACTTACACCCTGAGCATTTAAAAATATTTTTAAAATGCAGAGTGGGCCATAAGTCAGTTGTCAAAAATACAAATTTATTATTACCAATTTTATTTTCAGCACAAATTTAAATCTTGTTCAGTTAAATTCCTTGTTTAATTTATTTTTTTAATTTTTCGGGGTCAAAAATTAAAAAGTTTACCACAAAAAACGTATTACTTTTAAAAAAGGAACAATTTATAAGCTTTTAACGAAAATCCATCGCAGGTATTGCACAAAATTGTCGATTTTACAACAAATTTTTTGAAACTGTAAATCTAAACGAATCGTTTTGATAGCTGCAATTAACAACGAGACAAAATATGCATAGCTTAACCATTCAAATGCTCGATAAACTTCAAAAACGTACTCAAGAAAAAGATATATTTATTTTTTGAATAATTTCACGAATAAATAATAAAAGAACTTAATTGATTTCTGATGAGTTGATCCAAGAAACAATACCAAAACAAACGCCAGGGTTGGCTTAAGTCATGCTAACCGACAACTGAACAAAACGAAATGTAACGGTAAAATTCCCATTACACGCTTAAAATCCCTGCCCATACACTGATGCCAGGAGAGTTTAACTCTGTCTCAATCGCCTAATGGGGATCCATGAAATCTCAGTAGACGAAGTTGCGTCTTTTTCCTTTGTATTAACCTTAAAAACCGCTTTGTCGCTTTAAAGAATAGTTTTGTAAAAGTTAGGATCGGCTTTTTTATGAATTGTGTACAAGTTGTAAATTAGGTATAGTCTCAGTTGTAGACTTTTCTAAATCCTTCGTAGGCTTGTTCTTAATGTTCCATACTTCTTAAATGTTTTTTTTAAGATTTAGTCAGTGATTGTACAGCATATTGCGCGACAACATTAGGTTAGGTTAGGTTAGGTATCATGTGAGTGGGGCGTGGTCGCCCCTCCACTGCGGCCTTTAGTAGGTCTATTGTGGCTCACCCCTAGAGGTTACAGTTCACCGCACAATCCATCCCTTGTCACGGAGTTCATGTTTGTATAGGGTGAAATTTTTTTAAATTCGGTAGGTTCTAGGTTGGTCTAACCAAATATGTTGAACCTTATTCTTCCCAGGCCGGGGCATGAATATGAGAACATATGAACATATATGTTCAGCAGTTTCGTCTTCTACGCAGCAAAACCGACAGTTCGTTTGTTGATTCAGACCTTTCCTTCCGAGGTGGTATTTTAGACGACAGTGTCCTGTAAGCAGTCTCGGTAGAATTTGCAGGTCATTTCTGCTCCATTGTAAGATCTGCTTATTTGTGTTTCTCGAGGGTTTAGGTAAGAACACCTTCGAGTGAGTCAACACTGGTATATCGGACCAGTACGTGAGTATTTTCCTCTCCGCCCAGTCCAAAATAATTGTTTTGCGGCTCTTGTGGTAACTCCAGAAACTGGTTCTGGTCAAGTGAACGCAGATTTGGCTCCCTGTTTTGCAAGGGTGTCGGCTTTTTTGTTTCCCTCCACCCCCTGGTGCCCAGGTACCCACAGCAGGGTCACCTTGTTGTTAGCACCAAGGTACTCCCTGGATTCGATGCAATTTCATACAAGTTTAGAATTTATCATGTTGGAGTTTAGTGCTTTGGCTGTCTGATATTTTATTTAAGTATGTTTTTATTTGCTACAGGTCTGTTAGTCAGCTCTCTTACAAACAATTCAATAGCAAAGACTTTAGTCTGAAAGATTATAGCATACCTACCAAGACTGGTAGATATTTAAATCTTTGGTTTTCTGCTAAAAACACCGGCCTCAACTCCATCTAGGGTTTTTAAGCCATCTGTATACATTACGTATTTAGTATCTGGGAAAAGGATTTTTCCCCTCACCCATTCGTCTGTCTTTGGAAAGAGGACTTTGAACGACTTTTCTACGTGTATTTTTGTGGCTAGCATGTCAGGAACCATCCCGAGAATTTGGTGGTTTTTTTGTTTCACTCAGTATCCCGGTGTGGTCTCCGAGCTTCAGTTATGACCAGGCATGCCAGCCACTAAAGGCCAGCAATCTTTGCTCTAGCTGTATGTTGTAACCATTTGGTCCACCAGACTACTAAACCATACGTGACCATTGATGTTATCATTGTTTGATAAATCCAGCAATTCAGTTTGGGGTTCATTCCACAAGATTTGCCGCATACTTTATGAGTTTTCAGGGAAAAAACCTGGTTTTGTTTATTGTTTTTTCCAGGTGGCCGTTCCAGGCGACAAACATTAAGATTTTCATTTCCAGTCTACCTTGAACAAGGATTTTTCGCTACCGACCCAGTCTCTTTAAATTTCGATTACCTTGTCAAAATGGAGTTTTAATTTTTGAAAATGTTTCAAAAACAAATTACAAACATCACTGTACGCACCACTCTCTCTATTTCTACGAATAAATCGGCGAGACGCTCAAGTTTTACTTTAAGCAGAAATATAGCTTTATGTTTTCTTTTCTGATAACAAGACATTTCAGTCGCCCGAAGAATAGCACACTACGAATTAAACATAAAACGAATTATGAGCTTTACGGTAGCTTTCAATTTTTATCATATTCTTAAAAAGTGGGTATCAGTTCCATCTTTCTAACTACGTTGTTAAACCGCTGTACGCTTTGCGTGTCAGTCCCATATTCGTAATTAAGTTGTTAAACCGCTGTGTGCTTGTTTAGTTACATTTGGGTTTACTTTCAAAATATTTCTGTGTTCGCAAAGATATTAAAACGAAAGACATTGCAATCGATTTTATGTTACATCCAAAAGGGCAGGAGTCCATACTTGGAGCAGAAAAGGTCGATTGTAAAAACTCGCATTGGAGCCAACGAACATTCATATTTTAGTAAATCCCTTTTTACAAAGTCGGTTACATTCTTTTTAGTCGATCTACGCCGGTTGCATCCGTATTCTAAATATAAAGTCCACAGTTAATCTCGGTGGTTACGTAATTCTTGGATTTACAACCCTTAAGAATTATCTAACAACCTTTCAAGCCACGGTGCTTACAATCACTGTTATGGTCAAGTTTCCACTATGTTTGCAAAACAAATACACACTGTTCAGTAATTTACGTTCCATTTAATATTCTCAGATAACAACAAACAACATAACCCCAGACAGCTGATGTCAACTGACTTAGGGTACTGCACACTAGTCAAGTTTAAAAATGACTACCACTAAGCGAGGCAAAACTAATTTTAAGGATTTTTAGTGACAACTGACTTACGGTTCACACTGTATTTCTTAATAAAACATAAAAACAAACTGGGAAAATGGGTACGGTGTATATTTTTATCTGTGAAAAAACGGGGTGTAAAATCGTTTTACGTAGTCAGCATCTTGTTCTTTTTCGTATCTCATATTATGTGCATGTTAGCTTGTTTTTTTCACCATCAGATTTTTATTTCCCTTCGATCTGATGTTTTAGCTTGCTGCCGAAGAGTTGGCATCTCGATTTTATTCATTGGCGTATAAATGATTTCTTTTTGTTAATGCTTTTAAAGTAACATGATCAAATTTAAAAAGCTATCATGTATTAACTAAAATGATAAATTTAACAATTTTACAGACAATTTATTCTACAAAGATTATGCAGACAGATCTTTACTGGGAAACTTTTTTAACGATTTTCTTTATTCTTTAACCCTCTTGATCCTATAACTACTTCTAAATTTAAAAAAATTTCCCAACTTGATGAATAATTTTTTTATTTCATTTCTTACTGAGTATAACTTTTACTATCAAGTTTTTTTCTCCGAATACGTCTGCTTTCTTTTATATTAATTCTCATACTCTAATTTTTAAAACTATTTCAACCAAAAAAACTTCTTCCAGACCACCGCTTGCAAATATTTTCTTTTTTATACCCACTATGATACATAATTCAAAAATTTTATAATTTAAATTTTTTAAACCATCTTTGATCTAAAATCTTTATAATTTTACTTGAATACACCCTTAAGTTATACCTGTCATGTGTAATATCATTTCATTGTGTTATATCGCAATTTTTTTGTACAAAGAATTTGTAGTTGTATATATATGCACTGTACATTAGTAAATTCCCCTTAGATTTAAACCCGAATTAATTATTATTAATTCTACTAATACAAACATTTTTAAATTTTTATAAAATTGGACATGCAATATATTAACATCAAATATATTATGAAAAAAGCAGTACCTATATGTTAAAAATGTTTAAAAAAAAATAAAATATAATATTTTATAAAATTATTAATTACTAGTAAACATTTCTGTTTAAACTGTTTGCTTATACATAATAACCGAAGAGCATTTTTTGAAGATCTTTTAATTATTTCACTAGTTGGGGGTATATTATTTGTTTATTAGTGTGGAGAGGCGTGAGAGGTTTGTAAGGGTAGTTTCTTTCTTATTTTATTTAATTCTTTTTATAATCCTTGCATCGGTTTAAAGCAAGTTTTAAAACTCTTTTGTTACTAATTATTAATTATTTTACATTTAAATCTGATAAGTTCCAAAGAATTTTAAATTTGATTGTGAACATGGGAACATTATTTAATTGTTGGTAGCTGCAAATAATAAAAATATTTTAACAATCTTACACACGTCTTATCTTTTTTTAAAGGATAAAACTTTATCTGCCACTGGTAAGCGTAACTTAAAACACACAAAACTAAAACAGGACTAACCTACACATGCTCTAATACATTTAATCTCCTTACTAAGAATGGAAATCCAGAAAACCAAGTTTAAAGCCAACCCCTAACTATCCCTTTAAGCCTTTTGGATAACTGTGCATTAAAATATGTTTAATAATTTCATTTTACAGGTAAAATTTAAATTTGCAGCTTATTAAAGGAGAAAGAATCGAGAAAGAATCGAAGTAAATGAGTTTGTAAACGTGGGTTCAAAGTTTACGAGAGACGGAAAGGATGACTGTGACATTAAGCAAAGGATGTTGGCAGGGAAACAAATAAATGTGGCCTATAATAACTTTATGAGCAGCCAAAACTTGTCAAAGAAAGAACGTCTGGGTGTGCATAGGAAAGTGCTGGTCCCTACAGTTATGTAGTTATGTAGTTATTGGCTGTTGGGTTTGGCAGAAGCATAAAAATAAGATTAATACTGCGGAGATCAGTAGTCTGAAAAGTATAGCTGGAGTGACTCGGTTAGATAAAGTAAAGAATAGTGAGATAAGAGAACGCTGTTGTGTAAAAGAAGATGTGGTATCAAAGATGTATAAAGGAATGCTAAGATAGTTTAGACACATAGAGAGGATGAAGGAAGATTGACGAAACAGATTTATAAGGCGGGTGTGAATGGGTAGAGGTCACCTCGGCGAACATATCTCGATTAGATCGAAAGTGTTTTGAGAAAAGGCCAGGTTAAGAGTACCAACAACCGATAAGCATGTTTGAGAGCACTGATGAAAGTAGAAAAAGTGAAAGATGTGTGTAAGAACGGTAGCAAGTGGAAGGAAGTGGTCTCTGTCTACCCCTACGGAAAAATTCGTGGCTATATGTATGTATTAAAAAGCAGGATTAAGTATACTAATTTTTTTGTAAAATTTTTAAAAATAAGTAAAATAAATATTAGATGGTAATATTTACAAAATAAATCTTTTCATTTTATTTTTCATGGTATACAGTGCGTTTATAAGTCGTAAACGAATTTTTTTAAAACCAAATACATGATTACATGATAAATAAAATACTTTTATGTAATATCCGTGGTGATTTCACTTCTTTACAACTTATTTTATCCACAGATAAAATCAATGTATATTGGTGAAATAAGTAACCCCAACTTGAATACTGAAATCAAAAAAAAATTTTTTTTGAACATTTATAATAGGTATCTGTATTTCTTAATTTTTGCATGTTTTTAATTCCAAACAAAATCAAAAATGACACACCTAACTAATTGGTGTTAGTTTTCTTAAATATAGATCATTAATAATTAGCTAACATATTTTTACTCCAAAAACTTTAATCTTTATAGGACTTTGAATCTTTTGTAGTAATACTTTAATCAATAAATTGGAAAACAAATTTTCTTAATCTCCTGTTTTATTGTTGGCCCAGACATTTTTTACTACCACTTAAAAAGAATTTCAATTATTTTTTTTGATATTGGATAAGTGACGGTCAAAATTTTTATTCTTTATCTTTTTATTTTGGTACCTGGAATTATTACTATTTTAAGATTGTTGCTAGGGGAGTTGAAAGTTTTTTAAATATTTAAAAAAAAAACATTTTTTAAAAATTTTTTTACGAAATTTTTCAATTCTAGTATGATTTATGAAGCAGCTGTAAAATCACATTGTCTCATATGATCCCTTTTAACTTACCGCACTCCCTATGTAAATAAGACAGCTTTCTCTACTTAGACTGCTGGTTAGCAACACAGATTTTGTGAGTATTGTATATGCTTTTTGTTTTTGCCGTGATGAAAAAATAACAATTCGAAAAATTTTAATTTGATTGTGAACATGTACCGTGATTTGTTGGTACTCTTTACAACATTGGGACTCCAAATTTGGCGGGTGTTTAAAAAAACTTGACTTGATAAACATATGGGGCATATATTGTTACGATTTTTTGAGTGCGTGTCTCTATTGACTCTCGCATTGAGACGACAGCGCGCCGACCACAAGGAAAAAAAAGTGCAGGGTAACCGCAGGCATAATATAAAGCACTGGATGATTCTCAAAAAATGTCTGGAGAGGTATCGATTTGTCAAGAACATTGGTTTGCAGAAAAATAAACGGAAATAGATCGAGGTTTTTAAGTAAGTTAGTTTAAAGTCAAGTAATTGAAGTCATTATAAAGTGTTATACAGTTGTGAATGTCTAAGAGTTTTGTGAAGTAAAATTTATTGTGTGGAAATATTAAAGTAAAAATTGTTTAGTTATTGTACTAAGTGTTTAGAATCACCAAACTCTAAGAGAAAATATAGTAACAATATTTTAAAAATACGGGTGAAATAAAATTCATTTTAAATTATCTTTGGGCAAAAAAAAAAGTTTCATATAGTAGTGTGTTCTTATCAAGAAAAAACAAGATCCCTAAAAATGAAATAATTCATGTAAATCCATAGATAACGATAAAGAATAATAAAGGTTTTGAAAAATAAAAAAAATTACAGACAAATAATTTAAAAAATCAACAAAATTAAATAATTTATTATAATTTATTTCTGCATTAATAAGCTATAAGTAGGTTATTAAAAAAACAAGCTCATTTTTAACGTTTAATAGCTTTTTAGTTGATTCCCAGTCGAATTCTCTTTTTAAGTCTTGAATGTTATTTGGTCGAAATAATGTTAATCTTTAAATTTATAATATAATTATATTCTCATAAAAAGAAATCCAGTCGAGTAAAAATTAATATTTTTGCTTTTTTGACCTAAATATTCTTTTTTGCAAATACTTATTTATAAATGCTTGCAAATTATTTAAACGGAATTAATAATGGCAAACAAGAGCATCTCGCAAAAAGCCGAATAAATTAAACGTAAACATGAACAAAAAAATATTACCATCATCGCAAAAAATGTGTTAATTTGGTTAGCATTAATTTTTAGTTAAATTTGGAGTCGTTTTGAAAACGAATCGATTCCTTAAGAATTGAGAAGGAAAGATAAGACTCGAATTTTTAAGTGGTCTGGTTTTAACCTTTTTTTCCCAGTGGAAGTTATAGTAATGGCTCCGATTTTGCGAATCCCGAATTTTGACATATCTCCACAGTTCAAGGTCCTTAGAGTCAAATACAATAGTTTTTAAGTGGACGTCTCTGTGTGTGTACGTACGTATGTGCGTATGTTCGTATGTGCGTTCGGAATTAGTTTTCGTCTCTCAATTATCTCGAGAACAAAAAATGATATCGACGTGAGACCAATTGAATTCGACGCATAATTATGCAACTTAGAACTGATAAGACTTTCAGCAAAATCGGTTAAGCTGTTTTTTATGTAGAGTAAAAAAACTGAAAAAAATGGTAAACGTTCGGAATTATTTTTCGTCTCGATTATCTCGAGAACAAAAAGTGATATCGACGTGGGACTAATTGCATTTGACGCATAATTACGCATCTTAAAACTTATTAGATTTTTAGCAAAATCGGTCAAATTGTTTTTTATGGAGAATAAAAAAACTGAAAAGAATGATAAACTACCTGAATTTTGCAATCTATAAATTATACTATTTTTAATACAGAATTTTAGATCTTTTGAATAATATGATATTTTCCGATAATATAATTATTGCATGTTAGAAATATTTGCATGAAAACTATGATGACAATCTTTTTAATAATAATTATAACAGCAAAACATATATTTTTTTATTCTATTTACTGAGAAGTTAGTCATGTGAACCTCTCGGGTCGCAAACAGACCACTGATATTTCAACATGGTGATTTTCATATTTTTTTTCGTTACAATCATTCAGTTTAATGTGTCGTGCCGCCTAGTCCAAATTCGGTTCGCTCCACCACGAACAACTATTTAACACAGTGTAGTGTGGAAAAAAGCAGAAATCCAACTTCAACGTGAGTCCTATCTATTTACTGTCCTAACTGATATAACATATTCACGCGATGGGTACGAGGCGTAAACAAGATATTAATAACATAATAAAAGAATCGATAACCGAATGATTTCATTACTCAGCTGACAAAAAAACTAATGGAGAGTCTCGAACAAAAAACTAGAAAACTAGAAAACTAGAAATAAAAAAGCAAAACGATAAAATATCCATACTCGAACAAAAAGTAGACTCTATGGAACAAAACAGCAAAAGCAACAACATTTGTATATACGGAGTGTCCGAAATTGAAGAGGAAAACGCCAAATCCAAAATCATTGAAATTTTAAAGAATAATGCCAATCTAGCTTTGAAAAATGAAGAGATAATCAGCTGCTATCGAGTGGGTAAACAACCCAGCTCCCAATATAGACCGAGACCACTGATACTCAAAGTTTCCAGTAAAGCTGTGAAAGTAAATATCTTTAAATCCGCCAAAAAGCTGAAGAGTTCTAAAGTTTACTTCACGAAAGATTTGACACTATACAGAAGACTTTTAATGAAAACTGCGAAATCAGCTCTCGAGGGAAAACCTGTCTGGTCCTTCAATGGCCAAATATATACAAAAGGTAATGAAAAAAACGTTAAAATAAGTTGCGACTCCGACATTGAAAAATTAAGATAATGTGGTTGTACTATAGTTGGTGAAATTGAAATTCTGAATTGTCAGTAATTCTACATCCTAATGTTACATTATTTTCTATTTTTATTATTTCCTGTACTTCGAGAATATTCACATTCTGAATTATTCTTAAGTACCCAATCATGTAATTCAACTTTTCTAACACTGCACATTCGAGTTTTTTTGTGTTAGTTAATTTTCTGGTGGTGGTGTGATCCATTTATTGGTGACCTCTGACTGAATACTCTTTTTTTGTTACATATATATGCATACTTGTGTGTTTATATTATATACTACTAATTACACTTATGATCATATACTTAATTTCATTAAACTATAATCATGTTGGATTTTTTTGATAGTCTGGAATAATACGAAGAAAGGGATACAATAGTCTGTGACATTGGCGAGAGTAAACATGTGTTAGGCGGTGAAAATCAATTGAATATCCTTCACTTCAATATCCGAAGTCTGAGAAATAACTTTGATGAACTTCTTCTTTATATTCAGTCATTCAATAATGCTAACATCGGTGTAATAGTCCTATCTGAAACTTGGTTATTGGATGATATTCGCACTTTTTATCTTCCCAATTTTGATGTTATATATAATGACTCACATTTTAACCAAAATGATGGTTTGATCCTGTTTATAAGGAAGGACATCAACTACAATGCATCTATCAAACGCCTATCTGAAACTAACCTAGTTCAATTATCCTTCGAACTAAATAACCTATCTTTCCTCCTGATAGCCTCTTACAGACCCCCCTCCACCAACGTGGATCTATATCTAACGGAACTCGAAGATTATCTCTCCTCGCTAGATACTCATCATGATATAAATATCTTTTGCGGAGATATAAATATAAATACTCTAAACCTTGCAGATAGGAATGTCATTAATTATACCTGTATATTAGCAGAATTGGGATTTTTCCCTTATATCAATAAACCAACAAGAGTAACAGATAGTACCTCCAGCTTGATTGACCATATCTACGTCAAGATGCAAAATGCAAATGCTCATAACGATACAAGAATCAGATCATATATCTTTAAAACCGACATAACTGATCACTACACACTTATGCTGTCCGTACACCTGGATTCTCCAATAAAGGTGACTGAACATTCCGATATAATAAAAAAAAAATCTACCAATTATAATAAACTCCATAAGTTATTGAAAAGAGAAAACTGGGCGGAAATCTATCAGTCGGTTGAACCAGAAACAGCATTTAATTTGTTCATTGGAAAAATATCTCATTATATCGACGTAAGTACAATAACGAAAGTAATTCACTTGAACAATGATAGTACAAAGCTTAAACCTTGGATGACTACTGGTTTGTTGAATTTCATACGACACAGAGATCGTCTGAAACAAAAATTTATAAAATCAAAAAGTCCCGAATCTAAATCTGAATATAAAATATATCGCAACTTCTTATCCAACCTCCTGAGGACCACAAAAAATCAATATTACAGGAACCAAATCGAAATGGCACAGAACAACTCAAAAAAAATATGGGAGTGTATCGGAGAAATTACGCATAACAAAAAATCTTCAGGCTCATACACCTTCAATATCCATGATGATGAAAATAAAAAACTAAACACGGATAAAAAAACTGCAGATCACTTCAATAAGTTTTTTTCCAATATAGGTACAACAATGGCAGGAAAAATATTAAAATCCGATCAATCTGGCCCAGAAAAAAAGGTGAACATCAAAGATTCGCTATTCTTACACCCTGTAACGAAAACCGAATTGGTCAACGTTATATCGTCTCTAAAAAATAATACCTTATCGGGACCCGATGAAATTTCTGTGTATCTTTTAAAAAAATTTCATACATTTTTTGTTGAACCATTGTGTTATATTTTGAACTTGATTTTTAGTCGTGGAATAGTGCCTTCCCGATTCAAGGAGTCAACAACATCACCAATATTTAAAAGTGGTGACAAGAAAAAAGCTACCAATTATAGGCCAATAACTGTAATAAACAATTTTGCAAAAATTTTTGAAAAATGTTTAAAGTCCAGACTACTCCATTTTTGTACTAAAAATAATATTCTGCCGGATAACCAATTTGGATTCAGGGAAAACCTCTCTACTGAAACAGCGGTATTTCAATTAACAAACTCGATATTTGATTGTTTTCAAAATCAACAAAAATGCTTGACAGTATTCTTAGACCTGGCTAAGGCTTTTGATACTGTCAATCATGAAATACTTTTCAATCGTCTGGAGTGCAGTGGAATTAGGGGCGTGTCATTGGATATACTGAAAGATTATCTCTCGAAAAGAATGCAGGTAGTTAAAGTGAATACTTCTTTAAGTAATCCATTACCAGTCACCATGGGAGTTCCACAGGGGACAGTTTTGGGCCCTATCCTTTTCTTGTTGTATATAAACAGTATTTTCTCTATTGAACAACTCGATGGCAACTTAATATCTTATGCTGATGACACCGCTGTGTCCTTTGTAGGTAACACCTGGGATGAAACATACGATAAAGCTGAAAAGGGAATGGCATTAATTTCTAGCTGGCTCAGTAATAGTTTACTAAGCCTCAATATCGAAAAAACCAAATTCATGGCATTCTCTTCGACGGCCAAAGATCAACCCACTCTTCAGACTCTACATATCCATAATGTCAACTGTGATGCATCCGCTAATTGTCAATGCCCCTCCGTAACTAAAACTCAATCGATAAAATACCTGGGTGTTATGGTAGATCAATTTCTGCGCTGGAATGAGCATATCACATACACTACAAAAAGACTTCGTAAATTGATTAACAAATTTTACCAACTCAGGAATATTCTGAATAAAAAAACTCTCATGATGATCTATAGCGCACTATCAGAATCCATTATTCGTTACTGTATTATTGCTTGGGGGGGAACACTCAAAACTACATTGTGTAATTTGGAGACAGTCCAAAATACATTACTTAAAATCTTATTGAAGAAAAATAAAAGATTCTCCACCACGAAATTGTACGAAGAAGCAGATGTCTTCAATGTGAAGAAGCTTTATATTTATCATTGTCTCCTGAGGATTATGAACACACCCTTGAATTTTAAAATACACCCGCTTAACACCCGCCTTAACACAAACCAGAACATTGATGTTCCCTTTGTTAGACTTCGTCATAATCAGAGATTTGTAACATATATTGGACCCAAACTTTATAATCAATTACCCTCTGAATTGAAGAATATTACTAGTATCAAAAAAATTAAACCAAAATTGAAATTTTTTATGAAGAATAGTTTTGATTGCTTAAATGCTATACTGGAAAACATTTAATGGCCACACATGTTTGCTCTCGACGAACTAGTCTACATTTTCCATCAAATGAATTGTATCCATATAATGAGAACGATAATGCCACAACACAAGCTTGCTTAGGTGGCATCTCCTTCTCTATAAACGTTTATCCCCAGCTGCTATATATTATGATTGTAACTTTTCTACTTGCTTAGATTTCTCCAAAGCACTGTTGCTTAACACTGCTTTTCCAAGTCCAATTAAGATCACTAGAGATATATTCCATTTGTTACTTTACACTTACTTTAGAACGCTAGAACCCAAAACAAAACAATTTTCTGAAAGAAAGGCCAACTTTAAAGTAGTTTCGAATTTACTTATAATTTTAATTAGTAGGTACATTTTTATTTCTTAAAAATAACCTTTAAATAAAAAAAGACTATAAGAGGTGCATTAATTATTTGGGTACATTACAAAATGGTACACGTTTTTTGTGAACTATGGCAAATGATGCATGGTGCAAAATATTGTACTTTATTTTTATTTTGTCGTTTAACAAATACCAAATGATCTTATACAGGTACCTATGTGAAAAGTATAATACAGCAAAAAATAAACTGGTAGAATCATAAAATGTAATGAATGTAATGTAATCTCTTGCGGTTTTTTATCGTCAAAAACCACCTATCTTAAATTACATATAAGATATGTATCGTCGCAGTTTTATACAAAAGCAACGGTTGTATTTTTTTACAGACTAAGAATGATAAATTAAGCTGTAAATACCATGGTAATAATTTTCGTAGTATAAATCATTAGCTATTTTTTAACACGCTTATATTAGTTTCACCTATATCTAGTATGTATGTATTTATGTTTGTAACTGACACTTTGGCCTCGATTTTGCCCTACTTTAAGCGATCAGATTTAATTTAAACTTTGCACACTTGTCAAAGATCGACGACAATGCAAAAATTTGATCAAAATATTCGATTATCCTGGATACTTTCGCCTGGATTCCTAAATTTCTTCAGGGATCTATTGCATAAGAGTAAGAAAAAGAAAGAGAGAGAGAGAGAGAGAGAGAGAGAGAGAGAGAGAGAGAGAGAGAGAACTAGTGCGTGAATTACGCATGCGCGCAGAACAAATGTTAAAACAGTTCATCGCATCGGTGGTTCAGTGGTAGAATACTCGCCTGTTATGCGGGCGGCATGGGTTTTATTCCCGGCCGATGCATAATTTTTGTGCTTATACCATTTAATACATAATTTTTAAGGGAGTAAAACAAATCGAACCAAAAAGCAAAAAATAAATTATAGTTTAAAAAAACTAAAAAACACGCTTTTAAAGTTAATCAAAGTAAAAAATAATGTTTAACATAACAATAAAATTACTGACGAAAAAATTAATGTCACTATTCCTAAAGCGTGGGTTGCTTTGTATGACATTTTTAAACTAACTCTGCGTTTTGGAATTAAAGCACCCCACTCTTTTAGAACAGTGACATTCATTTTCTCGTCAGTAATTTTATTCTTGGTAAGGATTATTTTTTACTTTGATTAACTTTAAAAGCGTGTTTTTTAGTTTTTTTAAACTATAATTTATTTATAAATATTGTGCCCTCTGGCAATATGGCACTTCAGTTATAGTTCAGTTAAAGGAAGAATTCTATGGAACTGTATACGTATTGGTAACTAGCCGTTTTACCCGGCGGTGCCCAAGGTTTCTGGAAGGTTCATAAAGCTCTGGAATGCCGGGATCGGCGTCGGATATAATTGGGAATGTTACTATTAAACTCGGCGACCACAAAGACTATGAATTTGACTCTAATATTGGCTATTTGATCGTTTTTTTATTACATTCTTTTCCCACCCCTTCAGTAGGCATGTTGGGGGTGGGTCGCCTCTTTAATATTTGTTTCCAGGTATTTAGCTTTTGCGTGAACTAAAGTTTAATTAAAATTTGCTCCATAGAGGTTTTTTATTATTTATTTGGGTAGCAAATAGCAATAGCAATAGCAATTCAATAAAAATTCTTCGTTTTTTTAGTCAAGCTTTCGAAAATATTTATTTTCTTTTTCAAGACTTCTCCATAATATTTTTTATTAATATAAGAAAAATCAAATTACAAAATTACTTACATGAAAATATTAAAATTATCACATGAAGGAACATAAAATGTTTTGTTGTAAGAAATTTAATATATTTAGACAGTGTCAGTTAATCTCTTATTGCAATGTCAAAAATATGTATACAGATGAGAATTGTAAATATTTAAGTATTATGGCTGTCTGAAATTTAATTGTTTTTTTTTATTAAGAATATTTGAATAAATAGCAATTTGTTTATCAAATTTTGTACATGGATTTTGACAAATTTTACATTGGTCAAACAAAATAACTTTTGGAAGATCGAATCACAGGTCATAAAAGTGATTGTAGGAGGCATATAAAATCATATTCCCCAGCCACTCATTCTATTGCTGAGAATCATTGTATAGATTATAAGAATACGAAAATTTTAGAAATGGAAAGTATTTTAACAAAAAGACTATTTTTAGAAATGGTACATATTAATAAAAATAAGTAGGTCTGAGTGCTATTTATACAAACCCTATCCTATGTTGAATTATGCTGGAGTTGTCAACAATTAATTGTCTTGAATGTGATAAAAACTTTATTGGTTAAACAACAAGAAATTTATAATTAAGAATTGTTTCTCACATAAGTTACATTCGTTTAAAATCAAATCCTTGCGCTTTATCAGAACATGTAAATATTACAGGACATTCAATTAATTTTACCAATATTTCAGAAAGTAATTTAATTAAAAAACGTTTTTTAAAAATGGTTTACATAAAAAATGAAAAAAAACTCAATAAAAAGTTATTTTTAAAATTGAAACATAATTTATTCGGTAATAATTTAATTCAACCCTTCACAAAAAAAATTTATAAACCATTTTACCACATCCTATATACCCACTTTTTTATTTAATAACTTCATATTGACTTTTCACATAAGGTACTGTCTAAAAATTATTACTTATTCTAAATGTAATTTTATCTTTTGCTCATATACTGTAAGTATTTTATAAAAAAAATTTGTCTATTATTAGTAATACCAAGTTTTTTTAGAGTGACTATAAAAAGAAATAAATTAATTTCGAAAGCGTTCACAAAAAAAAGAGTTTCATTAAAACATAGATAAATCCTCACAAAACTTCATAATTGTATTTAGCTACAAACAAGAAACAAGACTTGTTTAATGTAAACTTTATTGTTTAAAAGTACCTAAATTGACATCATATCATACATGACAAATAGATGTCAAAAAAAAAAGTATAATATAATAAAATTTAGATTATTTGTTCAGATCAGATATGGTTAAGAAATAAAAGCCTAACGCCAGTCTTCTGGTAAGCTACCGCTGCTCCAGAAAGGGTTAAAAAGGCGGTACAGCAGACTAGCTACCTTTTTCCTGTCCATCCTTCAGCATTTTTACCGTAATCCTGTCGTAACCTCAGCCTTACCCAATTTTATACTGTTCAACGCTTTCAGAATTTTTGTCGTACTTATTTTAGTTTCATTGTAACTTTTACTCATGTCTTTAAATGGGACCTGTGCTTGTGTATTTTTTTTCTTAAATAAACTTTTGAAGTATTTCTTTTATCTCTTTAAAACGCATTTCTCTCCTTTCACCATACCAATATCTTGGTTTCTGATTTTTTTCAGTTGCGAAGGAGTATTTTTACCTCTGGTTTTTTTTTTGGACAGATAACCTTTTATCAAATTTATTTTTATTATTATCTTTCTTTTAGCCACACCTTTCAAGCTTTTATACTTATTCCTTGCCTTGTTAACATCTTCAGTCATTGCCTTTAGCGTTCTTTTATTTGCTTTTGTAGCCAGCCAATCCAACCAAACTTTTTCTTTTTCTTATACTGCTTTTTGAACCTCTAGGCACATCTTTTTTAACTTTTACTTTCTTTTCTTCTTTTACTTACACCACACACTTCAATAGCAACATCCACGATTCCTTTCTTGAATAGCACAATTCTTTAACCTCTCATGCTTCATCTAAAATGTCAAATTTCTCAATTAATTTACTTACAAACTCCTCTTTTTCTTGCAAATTCTTAACTTTTATACGCTCTAATACACTATTCGATTCCTGAATACTATGTTGCCACCGCTTAAAGAGACCTCTTAATTCGCTTAATATTAAGAAGTGGTCTGTGTCAATACCTGTACCGTGGTTTGTCCGAGTGTCCATCAATTTCTTTTTAATTTTTTTAATTATAATCACAAAATCAATTATACTTCTTGACTAGTGTACAAGTAGATCTTTTTATGGTTATACTTTGTGTTTATTACCACAAGATCCCACTTCAAACATACTTTTAGTACACTTTCTCCGTTTTTATAAATTTTGCCACCACCGTACATTTTCAGAAAACTGTCACATCCATCGCGCTTCACTCCCATCCATACACACATATATACATAAAGTCACGCCTTTTTCCCGTAGTGGTTAACAGAGACAACTTCCTTTTACTTGCTACGGTTTTTACACACATCTTTTGCTTCCTCCACTTTCATCAGTGCTCTCATACATGCTTGTCGGTTTTTGGTACTCTTGACCTGGCCTTTCTTAAAGACAATGTTGATTTGATCAATATATGGTTGCCGAGGTCAACCTCTACCGACTTGTCCATATAAAATTGCCTTTTAAACTTGTTTTGTCAATCTTTCTTCATCCATCCTTTCCAACTGTCCAAACCATTAAAGCATGCCTTTATCTATCTTTGTAACCACATCTTTTTTTACACCACAGCGTTCTCTTATTTTACTATTTTTTACTTCATCCAACTGAGTAACTCTGGCTATACTTCTCAGACTACTTACCTCCGCAGCATTAATCCTATTTTCATTCTTCTTCTGTTAAACCCAACATTTAATACCATACATAAGTGTAGTAACCAACACTCCTCTATGCACAGCCAGACGTACTTTTTTAATATTTTCTAGCTGTTCGTAAAGCTATGCATTGCCCCATTCATTTGTTTTTCTGCCAACACCCTTCGCTCAATGTCACTGTCATACCCAAGTATACAAACCTATTTACTTGTTCCACCCTTTCTCCGTTAATCAGAACTCCCATCCATCCAATAAAATTGCCCAGAATTACTATTTTTTTATTTTGGTTACACTCATTCAAAATATCTGTTACACTTTTTTAAAAATCCTGCCTCTCTTTTTGGGATTTTAAAGACCGGTCCCATTGTGCATGTTTTACACCGCTAGAAAATAAGCTCCTTATCTAAAAAACCATACTGAGGCCCATTTGGTTGTTTGGCATCGAACTATAGGGCTGCAACAAACCTAGTAACACAAAAATCCTGCAAACGTTCCAATTCAAGACGCTTTGTATGCTAGCCAACACCCATGGTACGCGTAAAATCAAAGCTTTCGTAATGATTTAGCGATTCCTTTCGTCAAGGACGTGATCAGTACCTACGCTAACAAGACAAAAAATCTACACACAACAACCAAATATTAAATCTTAAGCCATTAGAAGACAAAAGACTTAAAAAACCTTGCCTTAAGATCTTCTTCTTCTTCCTTCTTTAATGTAAGCAATTTGCTTGTTTTTCTTCGTATCCTCTGCCGTTCAATTATTAGAAAGGTTGTCGCTCTATCTCTTGCGGGGTCTTCCAACGCTTCGGCGCCCTAAGGGTGACTTATCTCTAGTTATTTTAACTATTCTGTCGTCACTCATCCGGTCTATATGTTCGTTCCACTCTCTCTCTTTCTTTCCAGTATCCATTCATTTTCATTGTCTATTTTACATGTTCTTTTAATGTCCTCGCTTTTCTCCCAGTCAAAAAGTGTTTTTTCAGCGATCCTGCGCACTATTTTCATTTCGGTGGTTTCTAATATTCTCTTTGTGTTCGATGTATCTGGTCTAGTTTCCGCTGTGTATGTTTATATAGGTCGGATGACCGCCTTGTAGATTCGGGATTTGGTCTTGATTCCGATATATTTGTTTCGAAGGATTGTATCGTTCAGGTAAGCTAAGGTTCGTGCTGCTTTGGCGCTTGGTTTTTTACCTCCGCCTCGATGTTACCATATCCTGATATTTCTATGCCTAGGTATTTAAATATTATCTCCTGTTCTATAATTTTATCATTCACAACCAGTTTGCATCTGATAGGTCTTTTTGAAGTGGTCATGCATTTCGTCTTTGCTGCAGATATCTTCATTTTTAGACATTTTGCCGTTGTGCTAAATTTGAATAGTAATCTCTGTACGTCATCTTCGTTTTCTGCAATCAGAACAGCATCATCGGCAAAGCAAAGGATTTTGACGTCTTTGTTCCCCATTTTATACCCTTTCAGGTTACGAGTGCTTTTTATTATTTCGTCCATAACGATGTTGAACAATAAGGGGCTAAGGAAATTTCCTTGTCGAATACCACTATTTACAGGAATTTCTTCGGTAGTTGTGCCATTAATTTTGGCTTGTGTTTTGTTTATCTGGTAAATATTTTTGATGGTTTTTATGATGTTTTATGGGATTTGCCTGTTGTATAGAAGGTGTACGACGTCCTCCAGTTTTATTGGGTCAAACGCCTTTTTAGGTCTATAAAACACATGAAGAATGGTTTGTTATACTCGATGGATTTTTCAGTTATTTGTCGCAGGACAAATATCGCATCGGTACTAGATCTTCCTGATCTGAATCCTTGTTGATCATCGCCCAATGTGGTGAGTTCGTTTATTTCATTTGTTATAATCTTTGTTACTAGCTTTAAGGTTAAGGCCTTAAGATCTAAACTATTAAACGCTCGAGAACCATCGCTGGATGGTACCCAACAAAAGATGAGGACAGCCAAAACATTTACTTATTACTCATTAAGGATTAGAGTGGCTATTTACTAAAAAAGAAAAATATTGTTTATTTTTCGTTTGTTTATTGAACCGTTTGTTTGTATTTTTATTACGTCTGCTTCCAGTTAGTGAAGATCAGTTACCTGTTTTCAGTCAGTATATCCGTTATGCCGAATATATTCCACCATCAACCGAAATATATTTTACCCAGGTAATTTTAAGTCGTTCCCATTAATTATTCACTCTCCAGTAGATATAATGAACTCGAGGGTATTGGAGGAAAATAGAATTTGACGCTATTATGAGAGAAGAAGGTGAGGAAAGATATAATTCCCGATGGTACTTTCCAATTACATTTACTCTAACGCTGAGTTTAAAAGATATTTATGGACGGTCGGAAAATTAGCTGGTGGAGCTGTTTTAACCATAATTTCGTCGAAACGACCACTTTATCCGACGAGTCGACGACTACATAGACTAAATCTCGGAGAGCTATTACACGTACAGAAACAGCGCTGTGTAATATTGGTGATGATTAAAAAATACGCAGCTTAGATGGTCACACTATAATTTTATAATAAGTAAAATTAAACTCGGCTATTCTTTTTACAAAATAATCCAACACTAGGTGGAAACTTTTAACACAGATTTCGATTAATTATTACTGACAATTTTTTTTGCAACTTTATTAAAAACTAGATAAATAACTGTGTACAGAGTACAATACATTGTTAGTGAAATTTTTTTCTATAAAAAAAATCCAAAACACTAACTACACTTTTCTTTAACTTTTCTTGACACCTGCTTAATTTTTTTAGATATTTTTGTTTTTTAGTAAGGTATTTGAATAAATCGCAACATTTAAATATAAAAATTCAGCAGTTTAAAAAAAAAGTCTGAATATATACATAAAACGTACTTTTTAAAAGGACCACTTCTCCTTACTTCAAAACTTATAAACTCTTGTCACAAAATGATGGAAATTTCATATTAAGTCATGAATAATTTATTAAAACATTTATTGATAAATCATTTAAAAGAAACATTTTCCGCAGATTTTTTTTTAATTCGTACCCAAATATTTACCCCTGTTGAGCTGGCCCTACCACTTGGAAAAAATAAAAAAAAACGTAGCGCAGAATTGTGTGCTATTTATGAGCTTTTACATTTCACAATTAAAAATTTTGAGCTTGTTGTCCCGTGCAAGAATTTGATACTTTTGTGGGGAGCTAAGTCAACATTGACCACCACAACTTAAAAATTAAAATATTGAATAAATTGTTACGGCAGAATTGGAAGCTAATTATGCGCTTTTAAACTACTATAATTTTGATTTTTAAGTTCACCTTCTTAATCCAATAACCACCACTAATCAATGAAAATAAAAAACAAAACGTCTAAAATATTGAAAATCCATAGTATTACAAATATAACGTAGAAATAGGCAATAACAAACTCTTAAAACACGTGCGCTTCAATATTTAAAATACAACCTTTACACAAAAAACCACCCTACTTCTTTCCGATAAAAGGGAAAACTGTACTTAAAAATAAATATATTGAACAATTTTTATGGTTGAATAAGAAGCTAATTTATCAGTTTTAAAATTTATATAATTTCGATTTTTAGGCCTATTTTCTTAAACCCAAAACCATCCCTAATCAATGTAAGTAAAGAAAAAACATTTAAATATTCAAAATAAATTTTATTGAAAGTGTTATACCATACATTTGCGATTGTCAATACCAACTCTTAAATAAAGCGCATTTTAATTATAAAATTACATCCCTCACACAAAAAACCACCCTACATCTATTCGATACAAGAGAGAACTGTACTTAAAAATAAATATTAAAAATAAATTTTAACAGTAGAATTAGGACCAAATTTAAAACCATTGTATCGAAAATTTGCTTATAATTTATTTTTTAGTTCAGTTTTCTCTTGTATCGGAGAGATGTGGGGTGATTTTTGTGTAAGGGTTGTATTTTTATTATTAAAGCGAGCGTGTTTTAAGTGTATGTTATTGCTTTTTATACGTTTGCATAACTACGTATGATCAATGTTTTAGAGTTTTTGTTCTTCATTTTCATCTACTAGTGGTTGTTTTTGGATTAAAGGGGTAAGCTTAAAAATTTTATTAGTTTAAAAGCTCTCCTAATTCTGCCGTAACGATTTATTCAATATTTACATTTTTAAGTGATGGGGGTCAACGTTGACTTAGCCCCCCACAAAAGTATCAAATTCCTGCCCAGGATAACAAGCTTAAAAATTTTAACTTTTAAAATGTAAGAGCTCATAATTTTGCACTATTTTTTTTAAATTCGCCAGCTGGGGTGGGGGCAGCTTAACAAGGGTAAAATATTTACTACATTTTAAACATTTTGACCAGAACAAGTGTGAAAAAATTATGTTTTGAATATTTCTTTGAATAATGCAAGAAATATATTAAAAAAATTTGTAAACATCATTTAAAGACTAAAAATAAAAACATTGTGTGAATAAATAATGTAAAAATATCATTAGAATAATTAAATTAAAATAAAATAAATAAAAATAATGTATTAATAAAGAAAAAATTATATTTTCTCATGGTCATTTAACATACATACATTTAGTCATACATATTGCCACGTCTTTTAGTTCTCTAAAGAGTACTCTGCCAGTGGTCTCTCTACTGGCAAATTATGCCCGAGCTCAGCCGTAGAGGGTAGAAGAAAAAAATATAAAAGTGAGCCGCGCCACCGACTTAGACGGTACAAGCCGGAAACCCCTAGGCCTTGTAGGCACTAGCAGAGCCACACGATAAACAACAAACAATTATGGTGAACTAGATAAATAAAACTATATTTACAATTCCTGCAATATATTAATTAAGTAAAAATGATGTTCTGATTTTTTACAACAAATTCTGTATTTTGTAAAGTGGATTAAACGAATTTAATACACTTTTCTTAAAATAATATTTAAATTAATTATAACAATCTTTCAGATAATAATAAAAACCTAATGATGTACAAAAGAGAATTAAAAACAACAAAAAATAAAAATGTTCACAATATTTAAAATTTTAAAAATAATTGGTTTTATATAGAATTCCTGATGGCAAAAGATTAACACAAAAAAAAATACAAATTAAGTGGACTTGCAACAAAAATAATAATTTGAAACCCTCACAATAACTACATAAAGTATATTCAGTAATGTATAAATTCAGATTCAACTTGGAGCAGGTACAAATTTAATGAAAATAATTTGTTACTTTTTAACTATTGAAAACACTTAGATCAAGCACATAATATCTGATAAGTTGATAAAATTAAACTCAATACTATGTAACCAATTGAAAACTTTATTGAGACGCCACTGTTACATCGATGATCCAAGAAACAGAAACACCAAGTAGTATTTTTAAAGATTTACACTGTTAAAACAATCGAGCTTATTTTAAAAAAATTTTTTTTACGATGGCTGTCCTTCAAAATAGCAATATTGTAGGATATTTACAAATAAGTATGAATAAACGTTTTTACTTGGACACAAAGAACTATTGAGAATATTACTTTAATCAAAGCTCAGACTCGGCATATTATCCAATGCAATAAATAGTTTTCAACAGTGTACCGTATTAATAAATTAAAACAAAACTTAATCGTGGTGTCAAAAATAAGTTACGTCGTTTAAATATACTAAAATAAATCACTTGTAACCTTTGGATACACGAATTCACGAATCCTGTGGCCTACTCCTGGCCGGTTTGAATTATGGAACAGTACCTGCTACTTAACAATGGCTTTCCTTCATCAGATCCCGCACGCGGTCATTTTAACTCGACCCCAATATCCAAAATATCCACCACAAAGGCACGACAGAATGTTAAAAATTAAATGGTTTTTCTTCAAAATCCAATTAAGATGGCCCAAATACAGCCAGATATGAAAGAAAAAACCGTAGAAGTTCTGCTCACGTGTTAATATCAAATCGTTCCAAAAACTCTCACCCGACCTCCACGACTGACACCAAGCGACTGATATCAATTCCTCACTCCCAGGCCGGATATCAGAAAATGAAACGGGACACGCGTCAGCCAACCTTTGCAAATCTATGTTCCCAACTCATAATCGCGCTCGTCCGTGTTGATAGCCAGCCCATCCACACAGAAAAGCAAACCAAAAATCAAGGCGAAATCTAATAACAAAGACTCCCACTCCAATTAACAAAAATGTCACAGCCATTAATAATTAAATCCTATCACTACTAGGTATGCAACACTATTTACAACGAACAAAATACGGTATGCAAAACTATTTACGAGCACCAGACTATCAGAGACACAATTAATAATGAAACGGTAGGTGGAAAAAAATAGGCACGTGACAATATAGTTAACAGTTTTTTTTAAATATTTTTTTACATTAATTGGCATTTATTTTTTAAGTAGTAAATTTATGTAAAATAAAGTCAAATATTGCAAGGGTGACTTTGTCAAAGCGTCTTTTTGCTAATAATTTCATTACATGAGCTATCAATGTTTTAATAAACTTTTTAAAATTATCTGCAAGAAACGTTAGGCTAGGCCTCCACGAGCGATTTCTAGTCGCGACGACAAAATAATCGCTGACTGAAAAAAATCTATGTACTGCGAAATCTACATATTGCGAACCATAAATAGTTAAATTAAAACAAAAAGTAAACAACGCAAACATCGTTATTGGATCCAAAAAAAAAACCAGATTATTGTAAGGGCAGTTTTACAATATTTGAAGATTTATGTGAGCAGAACTCTGGAAAGTTTCGTCATTACCGTTTGACAAACAGTAGTTTTAACAAATTTTTGTAAATAATTGCCTTTCAGTAACGTATTAATGTTAATATATGTTTGACACATCCGGTATATTCGTTATCAGATATTTTAAACAAGTGAAATTGGAAGACTGAAACAAGCTGACTTTAAAACTGTTACTAAACTATCGCAAAAGGGTATACATTATTACCCCTGTTCATGTGATTAATTTAATGAGTTATATTTATGTGAATGAAATATCAGTGGTCTGGGTGCGACCCAAAAGGTCCACACGACTTACTTCCCAGTGAAAAGAATGAAAAAATACCAAATGTTTTGTTGTTATAACTATTATTTTTCTTCTTCCATTCCTTGTCCGTTACCGGACGTTGGCGATCATTCTGGCAATAATTATTTTATTAACTGCGGCCCTAAATAGACCCGTGGTGGAGGCTGCAAACCAAGTTCTCAGGTTTTTAAGTCATAACATCTGTCTTCTGCCTGGTCCCCTCTTTCCAAGCACCTTTACCTCAACATCAACGACCTGTTGAAAACCACCACATACCCTATTTACAGCTTCGCAGACGACAGCACACTTGTCTGAACTTTCACATCCTATCGATCACTTTCGGTGAATGATACAAATAGACTCAGACAGAAACAGGTTGACTCCATCAATAGAGATCTTAAAGCAATCGTCGAGTGGGGAACCAACAATCTTGGTCAGTTCAACGCCCACAAAAAACAAAGTGCCACGTTTTCCTAGAAAGTGAATTCCTCAAATCATTTTATCACAATGTCCAGAAATACCCTTGAATCAAGTCCCTCCATCTTGATTTTGGGAGTCACGGTGTCTATTAATATGTCCGGTCATGACCATGTTGCTAACATCGCAAAGTTAGCAAGCCAGAGGCTGGGTTTTCTGTAGAAAGCTAGAAAGTTTTTTACTCCTGATTAATTGTTGACGAAGTACAAGGCTCAAATCCGACCTTTACTGGAGTATTCTCGCACATTACTCTACAGATATTTCCATGGCAGATGCTCCAGAGAAATAAAAACTCTTATGTCACCACTGGCCACATTCGGCCGAAGAACTCGGCACGCTAATCAGTCTTACCCATTTACTTTTAAAATTGGCACTACAAGGACCAATCTCCATTAGGAATCCTTCTTTTACAGGGCTACTACGAAATGGAACAAGCTTCCAAAATCTAATTTTTCAGAAAACTATGACCTGCAACTTTTCAAAAAGCAGGTCCACAATCATCTTCTTTCTTTAATCCCTTCCCCTTCTTGTAACCGCAGTGCGGGCCGTGCGCGGCCCACACGATAGGTCTACCATTTTTGCGACTATTTTCAGTAAAAAAAAATAAAATACAGAGGGGACCAAACTCTGGAAATGGACAATTATCTCGTAAATTGGTAGTCCGAATTGTATGAAATTTGGGATAAGCCTATTTTAAGATACGGAAATTCCAGATTTGACATTTACAATGTTGTTAGATTTGCCGTTTCTCTTATATTATTAGTCACTTTAGTTTTTAAATACATCACCCTGTATATTCAGCCAATATTGGAATTTCCTTTTCAATACTAGTTCAGCTATATGTAATACTTATGATTCTATGTAGTGTAGAAGGTCTTAAATAAATAAAAGTGTGGCAACGCCTAATTGTCTCAATAATTATTTTAATAAAAACTATTTTCAACTACATTTAAACGTAACAATTAAAAGATAACATTTTTAACGTAATGATTACTTAATCCAGTGTTCAAAATGTGCTCCATTTGTAAGTTGACGGTACCCTAATCAATGGTAGAATGCGTCTACCACATTTCTCCATAATTGTTTAGATCTGGACTAGACTTTTAAGAGTACAAAAAATCATAAGTGTTACATATGGCTGAACTCGTATTGAGGAGGAGATTCCAATCATGACTAAATATACAGGGTGATGTATTTAAAAACCTAACCTAATAATATCACAGAAACGGCAAATGTGACAAAATTGCAAATGTCAAATCTGGAATCTCCGTATCTAATAATAGGCTTATCCCGAATTTTGTAAAATTTGGACTGGCAATTTACGAGATAATTGTCCGTTTTCAGACTTTTTGTCCACTCTGTATGCAAAAATACTCAAAAATATCTGTAAAATTTAGTACCCAAATTATATTATATAGTTTTTCTTTTGAAACTATTTTACACGACAAAGAATAAACACATTTTATTCTTTATATTTATCGTGGAATATAAACAGTTCGTTTTGAATATATATTTCAAAAACAAACGGGTCGGTTTAAATTTATAGTAAACCGTATTTTTGGTCATAATCTTGGCTAAAACCCATATAAAATGGAGCAATACTAAATATTTGAGTGTTGTTGTATTTTTCCGTATGGAGACATCCCAACAGCAATTCATTTGTTGTGCAGCATTGTTTAGGTATATGGCGGAGTTGCAGATGTACATTATACAAATAGATACATTTTTCTACATTTTCAGATTGTTTTTTATTTGAAAGAAAGTACGTTAATAACAAGGTACCGTATTTCTTGATTAAAAGTGATCTAGCACATCGGCATAAGCATTGTTACTGCTATTACATTATACGAAAAATCAAAATAGCACACTGATGGAATACGTACATAAATATAAAGGACTTCTCGTCACTGCCTTGTTGAAAGTTAACATAAAAGAAGAGAGATTTTCTGAATGCGTATTCAGCTGGAAAAATGTTTTATGCAAGTCTCTCTAATATATTGTATAAGAGATTAAAGAGTTTATTTAACAAAACATGTTGTGGAGTTTACCGCAAAAATATTCTTTTTTGGTTGTCGTAAATGCATTTTTAAATTATAATATTTTTATCAGAAATTTTATAGCGTTAGATGAAAATAAATATTTGATACTTATTCGAAATAAAGCTAAAAATGTGTTGCTCAAATCTTTAATATTTATAATTGGTGTAAAACCATGTCTAATGGACTCTTAATAGTCCAAGATCCGAAGTAAAATCGACCTTTACCCATCTGTGGATAAAAATTATTTCATATGTAATTTAGTATGTTAAAAATTATAAAAAAATGGGTTGCCTGAATAAATCCTGGCCAGGCTTAAATTAATTAAAAATTCAAAAATCACGTTTTTTTTTTAATTTCTACCAATGAATTTAACGTAAGTACAAAGCCTACAAAATATGCAAACGTAGGGTTGCTTATATTTTTCCCAATCTATCGGGTTGCCAGGTATAAACAGGTATTTTGGTCCTAGTTATTTTCACCTAAATGTTTAATCTATAACTTAAACATAAAAATAAGCGAACACAATGATATAGGGTTGCGCGCAAAAAGTCTAACCTGAATGATGGTTGTTGAATTTTAAGAAATAAAATTTTAATGCGACTGTGAACGTGCGACAAAGAGGTCCAAAACAAATATCTCGTGCGATAGACGAAGACAGAGAGTGCGTATGTTAGTAGTTCATGCAATAGAGAATGATAGCGATAAACTAGTAAACAACAATATTTTGGAGTAACTGGTAGTATACGCACGAAAGTAATATGAAATATATAATAATTTAAAAGTTGATATATGTTAGATTTAAATAATAATTCAAAAATATTACAAATATATATTTAATTATAAATGCTGCATTAGAGTGTACAAATGTTATCATGAATAAAGATCTGGAAGCGATGTATACTTGCTTGTAATTTTTATCTTTTTTTAAGAAAGTAAATAAAAATAAACAAAATGAACCGTCGAAAATTTCAAATTAAAAAAATTAAAAAACCAACTCTAAGGATATTTTGTCCAGCACAAAAATTTTATTAAACAATTTTAAATTGTTTTTGATAATAATTTTAATAATAATAATGATAATTATAACAAAACATATGGTATTTTTTCATTGTTTCCACTGGGAAGTTAGTCGTGTGGACCTCTCGGGTCGTACCCAGACCACTGATATTCCTAATTTGGTAACGCAATAACCAAGTAACTTTAAATTTATCAGCTGGAAGTGTTTATCGCCCTGCTTTATATAACATACGAAAAAAATTATGCTGTATTTTGTAGTATTGACTATAAGCATAAAATGGTGCAGTTTTGCCCCATTATAGTGTAGTTTTTTATTATTAAAATGTTTTGCGAAATTTTACTATCGTAATTTTGTAAACTAAATAAATAGTTTTATTTTTGTGCTTAGTCTTATTACAAAAAGTTACATTAATAATTATTGATCAATTCGGGTAAGAAGGAAGAGTACTTTATCAAAACTTTATACTGAAAATATATGATCGTAGCTCGTTGGTTTACTATAAATTAGCACTTATAAACCGCGGCGTTTGTTAAATCCTCGATATACATACAAACATTAAAGCAGATGCCCAGCTACAAACACGACCATTAGCTTAAAGTTTCATATTGCGGCTCCCTCGCCCGGATATTGTGTTTGAACAAGATTGTGCAACAAGCTCGCGAAAAATAAAAAGTCCCACTTAGTTTGCAGTTTAGTTTTACAGTTTAAACAAGCGCAAGAATTAACTGAGAACGATTAACACTTCAAGGTGAAAAAGCCAAACTTTTTATTTGCTCTTAGGATGTGATTCACTTGACCTTATTCTGTTTTGGTAATTATTTGTAAGTGGGGTCCACCACATTTTTAAAAAATAATCATCGAAAAACATTTTAAAATTTTTTTTTTTTTAAATTAGTCTGTTTCACGGTGGATTTATTATTTAAAAAATATTACTTGTTTAATTGTTTTTTTTTTTAGTTTAAAAGTACAAAAAATCAAATTTGATATTTTTTTCGTAAACTTTTATTGTTTACATTTATTAAATGTTATTTTGTATTTTTTTTTAAACTTCATAAAAAAAACAAATAATTCAAACAGAATTGAAAACAATTTAAATCAAAGTATTATAATAATAATTATTATAATTTATGGTTTTTTCGGGGTATAGTTTTAGATTGGTTTAAAAAAAAAATAGGATTAAATTGTCCAATACAAAATTTTTACCTGGTACCATCCGCTAAGTTAACTACAAAAAATTAGGTCTAAAGCCTTTTAAAGAATGCAAAAGAATTCTCACTAGTAATACTACTAGAGGTCAAAAAATTTCCGGATATTAATTTGACCTCGCGTGGTATTCGATAAGCAAATTTCACACCGAATTGTGGTGGAAAATCAAATATTTTTAAAATTTATTTTTCGACTCTCAACAATGCAAATTATTTACTTCATCAAGTCACCAGCGAAACATAAAATGTGTGGTCGACTTGTAGCTCAAAAGTGCCATTTAGGGACAAGATATATATATAAATATATATATATATATATATATATATATATATATATATATATATATATATATATATATATATGTGGAAAAACACTAAAGTCCAACCGATTCCGAAAAAAGGGAAAGAAGACTATTCCTGCAAATTATCGCCCTATTGCATTGCTTTCAGTCATATCCAAAGTTATGGAAAAAGCGATTAACACAGAACTTATCAAATATCTAGAGAAATTTGAGATAATCCATGACAGACAATATGGATTTCGACAACTTCGGTCTACTGGAGATTTGCTGGCTTATGTCACTCAGCTCTGGAAAAACACTATTGAAAAGTTTGGTGAATCCCGTGCAATAGCCTTAGATATATCTAAAGCCTTTGACCGCGTTTGGCACCAGGCATTGTTAAATAAATTATCTGCCTGCGGTCTCCCAACCAAACTGCGCAAATGGCTCTTGAGCTTCATGCAAGATCGCTCCTTACATGTGGCAGTTGACGGTATTTCTTCTGATGCGTTTAAAACTAATGCCGGGGTCCCCCAGGGTTCCATCCTGTCCCCCACCTTATTTCTTTTATACATCAACGACCTCTTAAAAACCACCACGAACCCCATTTACAGTTTCGCAGACGATAGCACAATTGTCTCAACTTTCACATCCTATCGATCACTTTCAGTGAATGATACAAATAGAATCAGGCAGGAACAGGTTGATTCCATCAATAGAGATCTTAAAGCAATCGTCGAGTAAGGAACCAACAATCTTGTTCAGTTTAACGTCCAAAAAACACAAAGTGCCACGTTTTCCAAGAAAGTGAATTCCTCAAATCATCCCATCACAATGTCCGGAAATACCATTGAACCAAGTCCCTCAATCTCGATTTTGGGAGTCACGGTGTCCAATAATATGTCTTGGCATGACCATGTTGCTAACATCGCAAAGTCGGCAAGCCAGAGGCTAGGTTTTCTGTGGAAAGCCAGAAAGTTTTTTACTCCTGATCAACTGTTGACGACGTACAAGGCTCAAATCCGACCTCTACTGGAGTATTGCTCGCACATTTGGAATTTAGCACCAAGGCATTCTCTTCGTCTTCTAGATTCCATTCAGAAAAGAGCCATTCGCTTGATAAACAGCTCAACTCTCACAGAAACCCTTCACCCTCTAGAACATAGAAGAAGAGTTGCAGACCAGTCATTACTCTACAGATATTTCCATGGCAGATGCTTCAGAGAAATAAAAACTCTTGTACCACCATTGGCATCATTCGGCCGAAAAACTCGGCACGCTGATCAGTCTCACCCATTTACTCTCAAGATTGACACTACTAGGACCAATCTTCATCAAGAATCCTTCTTTTACAGGGCTGCTACGGAATGGAATAAGCTTCCAAAATCAGTTTTTCCAGAGAACTATGACCTACAACTTTTTAAAAAGCGTGTCCACAATCATTTCCTTTCTATAATCCCTTCCTCTTCTAATAGTCGCAGTGCGGGCCGTCCGCGGCCCACACGATAGGTCTACCCTTTTTGCGACTATTTTCATAAAAATATATATATATATATATATATATATATATATATATATATATATATATATATATATAATATTCTTTTATTTTATAGTTACTTAAGCTCACTAAAAGTGGTAGAAAATTATAATTTTAGAGGGTCTTCGGGAAGTTGCATAAACAGATTCATAGCGCATTATAGCTTTGTCAGCAGTTATTTAGACCTTTAAATTGGTAATTTCTACAATTGTATTTGCATGGAAATACCATTTTAAGATAAAAAATGGTATATTATTCAATTTTATATAGGTTTTGAGTAACTACAAGTGGTAGAAAATTCTACTATACTACTATATGCAAAATATGCGTAAAATTGTCTGATATAATGATCAATCATCGTACTATGACTTATTTATTCGCATTAATATAGGATGTTGGCTCCAACTTGAAGAAAGAAAATTTGTTCCGAATTGTCCACGAATATTTGCATCTAACCTACGCAAAATTGAAAGTACTGAATGGAAAAAGGGTAAATAAATTAGGGTCTAAATATTATATATATTTTATTAGAAATAGACACTTAATTGAAAACATTCAAAGTCCTGCATTTTCGCCATTAAGAAAAGAGGAGGTATCCAAAGAATATAGAAAACATCTTAGCTTTGTAATTAAAATGTATCGAAACTAAATATTATGTGAACAAATAAAAACCAGTCTGTCAATAATGGTCTGCTATTGTAAACGTCAAAAAATTTCCAGTATAATTTGCTGTTGGGTATCCTACGAGAAAAAAAATTCCACTAAAATACCTTCGTTACCGTGGAGATCTGTCAAAATACCGTATTTTGATTGGTTCGAAGTTGCAGGTGTGGAATTTTCAACAAAAAACAAAACAAATTATTTCACATCACACAAGTTTTGAATATCTGGTAGGAAAACCACGACAAAAAATACCAGTGAATTTAAATAATTTTAGTCTTAAAATGTCTTAAACTATCCTTGAAATACAATTTCTAATAATAATTTGCATCTTATGTTAGTAGTGACATGCTATGTTTTTATTATTAGTCTGGAATTAGTTTTGAATGATTTACATATAAAACGAAAACTCAAATTCTAGTTTAAGTCAAGATTATATTTGAACCATATAAATAGGGTCCCCAAAAATTAGAACGTCTTCGGATTGTCTTTGATGTGTAATTATTTATGGTAAATAATTTTATAATTATATTTTGTATGACACAATAAAATAAATCTACATAAATTTTGTATAGAAAAGAACCATTTAAATATAAATTTCGATCTTTAGATATGTACACTATTTTGTACGAATAGTTTGTTACTTCCCTTTGTTACTGTATCTTCTTTTACACCACAGTATTATCTTATACTATTCCTCACTTTATTCATCAAAATCACTACAGCTTCTTAGGCTGGTTATCTTCGCAGCATCAATCTTACTTTCATGCCTATTTTGCCAAACCCAACATTTACTACCATACATAAGTGTAGAGTCCAGCACTCCTCTATTCATAAGTGTGGGGAATAGCTTTTCTCTATCCTGCATTTTTTGACAGGTTCTGGCTGCTCATACAATTATAAAGGGCCCCATTTATCTATTTTACTGCCAACACCCTTCGCTTATTATTACAGTCATACCTTCCGTCTTTCGTAAACTTTGAACCCAAGATTAGAAAGTCTTTCTCTTGTTTCACTAATATAACCTAATCATCGACGAAAAGAAGGCATTTGACGATCAAATCATCAATTTTCAATCCACACGCACTCTCTTTTAAATCTTTTAAACAATCGTCTATGTATAGATACATACATACATACATAAAGTCACACCTTTTTCCCATAGGGGTAGGCAGAGACCACTTCCTTCCACTTGCTACGGTTCGTACACACATCTTTTGCTTCCTCTACTTTCATCAGTGCTCTCATACATGCTCTTCGGTTGTTGGTACTCTTGACCTGGCCTTTCTTTAAAACAATGTTGATCTGATCGAGATATGTTCTCCGAGGTCGACCTCTACCAATTTGTCCATTCACTCTCGCCTTATAAATTTGTTTCGTCAATCTTCCTTCATCCATTCTTTCTACTTGTCCAAACCATCTAAGCATTTTTTATCTACCTTTGTGACCACATCTTCTTTTACACCACAGCGTTTTCTTATCTCGCTATTCTTAACTTTATCCAACCGAGTCACTCCGGCTATACTTCTCAGACTACTCATCTCCGCAGCATTAATCCTATTTTCATGCTTCTTCTGCCAAACCCAACATTCACTACCATACATAAGTGTAGGAACCAACACACCTCTATGCACCGCCAGACGTGCCTTTTTTGACACTTTCTGGTTATTCATAAAGCTATGTATATATATATATATATATATATATATATATATATATATATCACGAGACTATGATATTCATTGAATGTTGAGCATTGGCTTAGATTAAAGGACCTGAAATGCTTTTATTTTAACTGGCTAGAATTGGATGATGAAATGATTTAGGAGACTACTTATTGCAAAACTAAAAAAAATTTGGCTTGTTCACTAAAGATATTTACAAATATACGATATGGTGTTTACTTATATCACTGATTTGGGTACAATACAATGATGCATGTTTTCTTTTAAATCTTACACAGTTCATTATTTATACATACAGATAGTCACACATTTTTTCCGTAAGAATAAGCAGAGACCACTTTTTTTCACTTACTACGGTCCTTATACACGTCTTTCGTTCTTCTACTTTTATCAGCGCTTTTATACATGTTTGTTGATTGTTGAACCGCCCTTTTTTTAAAACGATTTCGATCTGATCAAGATACGTTCGCCGAGGTCGACCTCTACCGACTTATCCATTCACACTCGCCTTATAAATTTGTTTCGTAAATCTTCCACGGAAGAAACAACAACTCATACACAATGGGCAATTAGTAAAATCCAGGCTTAGACGAAACGGTGGAAAATTAAAATCAATGATGATAAATCGGTTAACGTTAATTTTACACATAGAAATATAAATTATATACTAGTTAATTAAAAATAATAATATATCTAGTATCCCGATATAATAATATTATGCTAAATATCTAGGTTTAAATTTGAATGCCACACTAAAGTGAAAGGAGCATGTTAGAAAGAAAATGGATCAATTAAAAAAAACAAATGCATGTACTGGCTTTAAGGTAGAAATAGTAAACTTTTCATTTAAAATAAATTGTTAATTTATTAACAAGTATTTAAACCTACGTCCTATGAGATTATACCAATAAAAGCAATTATAAATGTCTCCAAACTTTTTAAAATCGAGTACTTAGGAACATGGTAAATGCTCCTTGTTAGGTAAGAAATAAAGACGTGTACAGAGAACTCGCAAGCTGAATTTATCCAAGAGAAAATAAAAATAATTACTAGAGTCACAAGGGAAGCTTCATAATCATCCAATTCTTTAGCTTTTAGACAACCCAGGATTATTGCAAAAACTAAAGAGGTTCAAACTACTTGAGTTGGTGTAAAGTGGGTAAGTGTAAAAGCAGAGCATAGTACTAACTAGTCATCAATATTGTGTTATGATTTGTGTTCAATACTAGGATGAAACATATGTAATACCTATATAGTATAGACTTCTTAAACAATTAAGGTCACATTAATAAATGTTGATTAATATTTAAGATTGGGGGCATTCTAAAACTTTCAAATAAAAAAATCTAACCTGACGGTATAAACTATGTTCCATAATGACAAAATTTTTTCATAGAGAAAATTTAATAAATAAATGATTAACCCACTCCCAACAACAATAATCCTATTTTTATTTGTTTTAACTTCCCAGTGGAAGTTATAGTAATGGGTCCGATTTTGCAAATCCCTAATTTTGACATATCTTTACATTTCAAGGTCCCCAGAGTCGAATACAATATTTTTTAAGTGGACATCTGTTTGTGTATGTACGTATGTGCGTATGTTCGCATGTTCGTATGATCGTCTGTTCGTATGTTTGTATGTGCGTTCGGAATTATTTTTTGTCTTGATTATCTCGTGAACAAAAAATGATATCGACGTGGGACCAATTGCATCCGACGCATTATTACGCAACTTAGAACTGATTAAATTTTCAGCAAAATCGGTGAGCTGTTTTTTATGGAGAATCAAAAAACTGAAAAAAAATGGTAAACTTTCGGAATTATTTTTCGTCTCGATTATCTCGAGAACAATAAATGATATCGACGTGGGACCAATTGCATTCGACGCAAAATTACGCAACTTAGAACTGATTGGATTTTTAGCAGAAAAAAATGGTAAACTACCTGAATTTTGCAATTTATAAATTATACTATTTTTAATACAAAACTCTTTTAAATAATATGATTTTTTTTTGACTGCGGGAACTTATAATATGATTACTGCATGTTAGGAAGTTTTGTATGAAAACTATAATGACAATATTTTTAATAATAATAATAATAACAATAATAATTATAACACCAACACATAAGGTATTTTTTTTTGTTTCCACTGGGAAGTTAGTCGTATGGACCTCTCGGGTCGCAACCAGACAACTGATATTTTATTTTTCATTTCAATTGTAAAATTTTGGAATTATTTTTCGGCTCGATTATCTCGAGAACAAAAAATAATATCGACGTGGGACCAATTACATTCGACACATAATTACGCAACTTAGAACTAATTAGCAGAATCGTTTATGCTGTTTTTTATGGAGAATAAAAAAACTGAAAAAAAATGGTAACTACCTGAATTTTGCAATTTATAAATTCTACTATTTTTAATACAAAACTTTAAGATCTTTTAAATAATATGATTTTTTTTACTGCGGGAACTGATAATATGATTACTGCATGTTAGGAATATTGGTGTTAAAACTATGATGACAATATTTTTAATAATAATAATTATAACACCAAAACATATGGTATTTTTTCATTGTTTCCACTGGGAAGTTAGTCGTATGGACCTCTCGGGTCGCAACTAGACCACTATTATTTTATTTTTCATTTTAATGCGATGATCCGTATAGCATACTTATGCAAACGAAGTCGCGGGCAGATGCTAGTTTGCCATTAAAACTCTATTACGTCTCTTTTAAAACTATTTGAATTTTTTATGATAAATACAATACAAATATTTTTCCCACATTAACCATTATGCTTTATGTAAAAGTTTCTTTGTTAATGACGTATATTTTTTGTTCCAGGTAAGCTACATTTTTATTATCATCAATCAAATTACCATCGTGAGTATAATTATGTATATGTAATGTATTGTTACGTCTAGGTTGTGTGAGCCATTAACTGGTTTTTATTAAATGGCAGTAATAAATGACCGCTTGAATTAGCTGGTAAAAATGTTTTATTCTCTATTCCTGAAAAAATAATATTTTTTAAAAAAAAATCATCAAGGTATCAAATTATTGTAATAGGTCAAACTTTCATCATCGTAGTTATTGCTAATTGTGCGACATTTTGGCCGACGTCAGCTCCTTTTTTCTAGTGGTGCGAACGCCCGAAGATAATGCTCGAAGCCCTTTTTCATGGTAGATTCGAAGCGCGTAGTACACAGTGGAAACTATCTGTTCTTTTTTGTCGTTGCCCCGTTGTTGGGAGACTGCCTTAATAACGAAAACGTGCAAGAAATACCTAATAGCTGTACATTCGTGTCGTTCGAACGAAAAATGATTCGTATGAGTGTCTAAGGTTTTATTGCTATTGTGTCGTTCTTTTCTCTTTGTGTGTTTGTTTGGCGTTTTAATTTTAAATATACATGTGACTGCAAAAGAGTATTATGCAGATATTGCTCGAGCAACAATCAAAATTTTCATTGCAAAGCACTGAACAAAATATTTGTGGTGTTGCAACTACTAGTCTATCTTTTCTCATTTTGCTTTTACTGCAGCAATTATACAAATATAGCGTGTAATAAACATTTAAAAATTGATTTAACATTATATATCCACATAATAATTTGTTCACACATGCAAATAATCTAGGGATTAGGTTTGTGCCGTTTAAAAATGTATTCCATAGCGGTTTATCATCAAAATGCATTTTGTTGTATTCTTGTATCGTGTTATGTTTTTTCTATTAACTTTCCAATGAAAGTTATAGTAATGGGTCCGATTTTGCGAATTCCGCATTTTGACATATCTCCACATTTCGAGGTCCCCAGAGTCGATACAATAGTGGACGTCTGTGTGTGTATGTATATGTTCGTATGTGCGTTCGGAATTATTTTTCGTCTCGATTATCTCGAGAACAAAAGATGATATCGACGTGAGACCAATTGCATTCGACGCATAATTACACAATTAGGTTTTCAGTAAAATCGGTTTAGCTGTTTTTTTATGGGGAATAAAAAAACTTAAAAAATGGTAAACTACCTGAATTTTGCAATTTATAATTTATACTATTTTTATTACAGAATTTTAAGATCTTTTAAATAATATAATTATTGCATGTTAAGAATATTTGTATAAAATATGATGACCATATTTCATAAATAAGATTTAGAAAACAAAAATAGGAATTGGAGAATTTTAAACTTGTGTCATTATTAAGAGAATAGCGTTGAATACGCTATAACAGGAAAAAATTATTGTTAGTAGTAATTAACCATTGTTTAAAACAATTGAATATTGTTACTTACAAATGAATATTGATCATAATAATTAAAAAAAAATTTCAACTGTTATAAACAATTAAAAATAGCTCCCGCTTATGAAATAATAAGAAAAGTTTTGAAAGAATATGGTTGATATAAACAGAATATTGTTAATGACAATTATAATTAGTTATAAACAATTTAATATGAGGTTGAAGAATTGTGAAAGCCATTCAAGAAAATAATCGTGGATATTGCTATTAAAGTATGGGGTGTAAGTAAAAGAAGAAAAGGATGCAATTTACAGAAAATGTGCGTAGAGGTTTAAAAAGCAGTGTCAGAAAAGAAGAAAGCCTGGCTGGATTGGCTAGCTACAAAAGCCAATCAAAAAACGCAAAAGGCAACGATTGAGGATGTAAACAAGGCAAAGAATGAGTATAAAAGGTTAAAAGGTGTGGCAAAAGAGGTTTTGACAAAAAAAAAGAAAGTAATAAAGATAAATTTGATAGAAGGTTATCTGACGATTTCCAAAACAATATTAAACTCTTCTGAGGATAAACAAGTACAGGCCCCATTTGGAAACATGGGTAAAAGTTGCAATGAAAGTGAAATTACTACGACAGAAATTGTGGAAGCGTTAAACAGTATGAAATTGAGTAAAGCTGCTGGGTATGACAGGATAACAGTTGAAATGCTAAAGGCTGGACAAAACGTGGTAGCCAGTCTGCTGTACCGCCTTTTTAACCTTTGTTGAAGGAGTGGTTGCGTACCAGATGACTAGTGCAAGGCCGTTATCGTACCGCTTTACAAGGAAAAGTTTTGCAGCAGGACTGAAAGAACTACCGAGGTATTAGTTTATTCAGTATAGGCGGCAAACTGTATGCAAAGATATTGATTAAAAGAGTAACGAATGAAACTAAGATATGGGATGTGCAAGCAGGATTTATAAGAGAAAGAAGTTATATGGATTAGGTCTTTTCATTACGAAGTATAGTTAAAAATTTTTGGCTAGAAGTTCTATTGGGAAAGTGATGGTTTTTAAAAAAGAAAAAAGCATGACAAAATGTGAAGTTTCGATTGAGGGAGAAAGAGTGGAACTAGTAAATGAATTTGTGTATTTTGGTTCAAAGTTTACAAAAGATTAAAAGTATGACAGTGACATTGAGCGATGGGTGTTGGCAGGAAAACAAATAAATGGGGCACTGCATAGCTTTATGACCAGCCAGAAAGTGTCAAAAAAGGCACGTCTGGCTCTGCATAGAGATGTGTTGGTTCCTACACTTATATATGGTAGTGAATGTTGGGTTAGACAAAAGATGCATAAATAGGATTAATGCTGCGGAGATGAGTAGTCTGAGAATTAAAGCCGGAGTGACTTGGTTGGATAAAGTAAAAAGTAAGAGATAAGAGAACGCTGTGGTGTAAAAGGAGATGTGGTTACAAAGATAGTTAAAGGAATGCTAAGATGGTTTGGACACTTAAAAAGGTTGAATGAAGGAATATTGACGATACAAATTTATAAGGCGAGTGTAAATAAACAAGTCGGTAGAGGTCAACCTCGGTGAACATATCTTGATCAGATCAACATTGTTTTAAAGAAAGGCCAGGTCAAAAGTGTATGTATGTATGTATAAAGAATTTAAAATCGTTTTTTTTTAGTAATTTTTATAAAAATAATAATTATAACAACAAAACATATGGTATTTTTTCATTCTTTTTACTGGGAAGTTAGTCGTGTGAACCTCTCGGGTCGCACCCAGACCACTGATATTTTTTTTTTTAAATAATTTCCTGTACCAAATTATTATATTGTGTCTTAAAAGGATGGGTTGTGCAGACCCGCTGTTGAGACCTGAACCCAGTGTGGGCTTAACGAAATCTGCTGTCAGGAGGAAGGTCAAGTCTTGGATCACCTGACATTAAAAACAAAGCTTGCAAGAAACCAATAGCCTGAATCCGAGAAAATGATGGGATAACCAAACCCTACACGTTGCTCGTTACGAGTCTGAGAAACATTTGCATAGCATTGGCATTTTTTTTGGAGAAACCAGTTTGTAGACTATGTGAGAATGGAACAGAAACAGCATTCGACATCATATTTAACTAGGACGCCCTCACAACGTTGCGCATTGAAACGAGGCCTCTTACATTTAAGTGAAAAGTTTAACCTCGTTTAAGTTAAGCCAGGATACCAGTTGGTTCAATGCCAACTAGGCTAATGGGTAGTAGCGGTGGAACACAATAAGCTTAAAAACTGCAGTGTGAATTTTTCTAACCCGACCGTTTTTTACAAAACATCAAAAAATAGTATTTTCTCTTAATTACAAATTAACAGAAAATAGTATTTTCTCTTAATTACAAATTAACAATAACTTTTGATGTACTAACTGCCTGTCAAGTGGGTTGTGGACATATTCTAACATTTAAAACAAACTCTTTCAATAAATGTTTTGTTTTAAAATTGCACTTGAAAAGTAAGTTTTCTTTTGCCCAAAAGTGATAGTATTTGATCCAATATTGTTTTTATAAAAGGTTATCTTTAGAAAGATATTTTTGTTTTAATTGTATTACTCAAAAGTGTTTTAAACTTAAAAAATAAATCACTCAAAAAACTTATCACTGGAGGAGAAAGTAAAAGCTTTAACTTTGCTAAATAAAGGATACTCAATGCGTTATGGGGCCATTGGACAGTAGAAAAAAATCTTTCTAGCATAAGTCGTATAATAGGAGGATTTAATGAGAAAGGATCTTATCTACGAAGACCAGAGCAAGGGTGAAAAGAAACTACCAATCTAAGGAATGAGCATTTTATTAGGCTTACTTTACTGGAATTTTGGCCGTCTCAGCGAGACGTTTCCAGGAGACGCCGGCAGTAAAGTGGTAATTGTTTATCGTGTATTGCTTGCGTGGAGGCTTCTTCCGTGTCCCCCTAAGAAACAGAAAGAACCACTGGCAATATGCTTGAAAATGAGCTAGCATCTGCTCGCAATCTTAAAATGTCGTTTTAAACGATTAAAAGACATTTCGATAAAGCTAGACTAAGCAGTAAAGTACAGAAAAAAAACACTGCTCACCACAAAGCAAAAAATTAGAAGACTGCGTTTTGCTAGAAGCATCGGACCGTTAATGATTGGAAGAATTCTCTTATCAGATTTAACAAGATTTAGTCTTAAATCTCTTGATAGACGTGAGCATTTTTGGCGAAAAGCAGAAGAGAGATTTGTAAGTTGCAATATCTCTCCAAGGATGCCTTTTAGTGGTTGCTTTGTAATCTTTTGGGAAGAAGTTTTTTTCAACGGACGCACAGAGGTGACCTCTATATGGGCAAGTTTATAAATTTGTTTTATTACTTTGAAAGCATCAAAATAGCAAATGTCATGTCATTTGCCACGTTAAGGGAGCCCAATTTATTATTTATGCAAAATAATGCTCATAACAATCGAGTGTAAACTGTAGAAAATAATCCGGAAAACTTATTTACCGAAAACGTTTTGTTAATATTAAAAACGTCAACAGCTGAAAGTATATCTGTCGCTGGAGATCTATTATCAAAGTTTTCATTGGAGATGAATCGTCGATTATAAGTTGTAGGTGTCGTTAGCTTTCGCGCTTAGCTACTATAACGAATTAGTGCCTTCTCTCGGTAGATAGTGTTTCGGTTTAAATCTGGTGACGAGAGGGAGGCATCAATCCGAACGCACTAAACAACGGAAGATCAAATTATCATCCAGCCGTTAAGGTGTCTCCGAGGAGGTCTAAACGGAATTGATAAGTTAGTTTTGGGAGACGCTGAAGATAAGCGACAAACTTTGGACGCAAATACCGATGACGAAATTTAAGGATTGAATGGGATACATTTAGTGAAGTGGACACGGAGAATCTGTCTCATAGATTCATTAAATTATGCACACAAACTGAAATAATACGTTTCTGAGACGATATTATCGTACATAAATACTCTCACAGTAGAACTAATATATTGTATCAATTTTTTGTTTAAAATTTACTCTAACTACAAATATGCGAATCAATAAAATGTCTTTTACATCAAAGTCAATAAAATATATCATCCGGAGTAGGACCGTACAATATTATAAAAATAGAGACTAGCTTCAGCATTTTATACAAAATGTATTGAACTTCTTCAGGAGAAAAGGAAATAAAGAGAAGTACAATTACTCAACGACTCAGCCTTACCAGAAGTAGAAGAGTTTCACCTCTGGAATTTTTAAATATTTGCAAAAAGCCTTTGAAGAGTTGCCTTTTTTGAATTTTTTTCGTCAATATTACTTTCAGCTACACAATCCAAAAATGACTTCATCTTATACAGATTTAAAATTATCCAACTTAACCTATTAACGCCGAATTTTTTTTTTGCATCTAATATTTTCTTTGTACAAAATATGTCGTACTGGATAATAGAAACTAAAAACAATTAAAACTTTTTTTTGACAGATTGACAGGTAATAAGATATTAGATGTTACCATATGACAACGCTAGGCCTTTACACTACCCAAAATTGAAACACACCTTTTTAATTAGAAAATATCAAAATTTTATTATAGAACATTATAATGATGTAATATAAGATAAGTCAGCAAGTTTGGAAAGTTAACGAAAATGATAGGGTGCAAGCCAGGTAATACATAGGGCTACATTACATTTTGAACACATGGTTCTTATTGTGGAGTTGCATATTTTAAGTGCACGTCTTTGTCGTTTGTTTTGTGTTGTTTGTTGAACTAAATGGTCTAAACTATCAAACCGGATATTATCCGAAACTCGTGAATCTGAAGATTTCAATGATGAAACTCGTCGCCCAGATCCTTTCGGCAAAACTTGAAATTTTTTCGAGTATACGGTCGCTACCTTCCTTTTACACTCTTACTGTGAAACCTTTTCTTTTTGAGATTGATTTTATGGTATCAGAGAGTTTTAAAGAGCAACATCTAAAATCCAAGTTAGCAATGGCCAATACCATTTCTTACCTCGAATACCGATCCGATAGCATCCAAGGTTCTGGTTCATCTGATCAGTTCCTCCTATGTAGGCATTAAATTTCGCAATAACTTTTGGTCGTGGAACCATTATATTTTTCTTTTGTTGTTTTGAGTACCTTTTAACTTGTCCAATTTCTTGAGCCCCATGCAAAGTAGACACCATAGTTACCACTGAATTATCCATCATCCATCTCACATACAAGTGGCCACCGGTTTTCTCTATGGCTGTTTAGAAATATTAACGGTCTGAGTCCTCATCTGCGTCTACATTTGGTTCTGTTGGCTCAATGTAAATATCACCATTAAGCTCATTATTATGCACCATATTAAGCGCTTTTGCAAGTAAAAAACCATGTCTGTAATTATTTAAAATCACTTAGTGTAAACGCCATATGCCAAATGCCATATGGTAACATACAAGTTTACACCCTTGTAACTTACCAACTTATTTATGGATTTTATTTCAAATTTAGCTAAGGATAAGCCTTAGTATTCTAAGAATAACAGTATAACAAAATAACCCCTACTTTTACAAATAAAAAATAAATGATACTTACTCGAATCGTATATCCATATTTTCACGATGTTTGGCCAATACTGGCGGACTTTGAGAAGTCACGTGTTTGCCGTAGCCATGAGGCAACTTTAGGCGTTAATGGGTTAAAGTTTAAACTATTGTTAAAGCTACTTTATAATGTGTACGTAAAAATATTAAATCAGACAATATGAATTATTGGGTTTGTAGTGTATTTTCAGCTACTCTTAGTTTAAAGGTACTAACGAGGGCTGGGGTAAATTTTAGGATGTTCAACAAACACAGCTGGGTCTACCATTAAGTAATTTGTAGCTTTAAAAACCCCCTGAAAATCAAAGGCTATTGAAGAGTCCAGAGGTAAAACTTGCAATGGTTATCAAGTAACAGAAGTTTTCTGTGCAAAACACGTAAGCCTCGAATGCCACTAAAACCGAGCACAACGAATATACTAGTCATTATAAAAAAAGTAATGATTTTCGAAAGAGAAAAACACATAACAAACTACGACTAAAAAAGAAAGAGCGGAACAAGTAAATGAGTTTGTATATTCCGGTTCAAAGTTTACGAGAGACGAAGAGTATGACTGTGACATTGAACGAAAGGTGTTGGCAGAAAAACAAATGAATAGGGCTCTGCATATCTTTATGCTGCGGAGATGAGTAGTCTGAGAAATAAAGCCGGAGTGACTCTAATGGATATTATCGATACAACCAAAAGTTTCTTTAATGGTTCGAATCAAATCTTAGTAAAAAAGACACAAATAAAACATTTTGATGGCTTTACTTATATTTTTTAAATAAAATATAACAAATATTATGATCTGCTATCTTATATTATTCTTTAACAAAAACTAACATTTTCATGAAGTTGTACCTGTTGCTTACAAAGATAAAAATAATGGTATGTAATACAAGTATAAACCTTGCTATTTAACATTTTAACATAATTCAGAAGTTTTGGTTATAACATTTCACGTTTAGCGCACTTTGAAAACCTTAATATTTTGAACAATTCACGAACCAATTCGCAAACATTGTTTAGGCGCTGTTTTGGGAGCTATTTAGAATGTTCGACCGGAAGTATATGGTCGAATAATTTCGGAATAGTTAAGTACGATTTTGCGAAGCTTAATTTATTGTTGATGTAGACTGCCAACTGCGACTACTAAAGTAAATTACAAATTGTAAATTTATCCCTAACTTACCTACAACAGTTGTTGTCTTAATAAAATTATTGATTCACCAAGTTTTACGTTTTCGTTTAAAAATTTGAAACATTTATGCATTAAATAATTCATTCAATCAAAACCAAGATGTTTGCAAGAAAATAAAGCTATTTTAAATAAATTTCATAATTAACAATGCAATATATTTAAAATGGCAAACGAATTAAACCATTGTTATATTGTTTATAAAAGATTATTCTGAACCTTTTGTGCCGTCATTAAAAATAAAATTGCTTGGTAAAAGATTTATTCTTAAAAAAAGGGGCATTAAATGTTAAAATAAAAATGTACCAAAAATGTATTTAGAAGAAGACTTAATTGAACTTAAATCGGGATTAATAATTTGATTTGATTATGGGTATTTGATCAGGGCCAGCAGCTTTACCTCGTTTCATAATTTTTAAGGCATATCCCAATTCTGATTTTAATATTGTTAAGTGTACGTTGTTCACTTTTAAGACCGGCTTTGGAGGTCCTTCGTCGAAGAGTTTTAAAAGGTATGTTAGTCTGTCTCACATATGAGTTATGATATGCCCATCTGTGTCTTTAATAACCGTTTTGATTTTGTGGTATTTAGCCAATTTCTTTACCTTTTTGTGCATAGAAAAGCCGATCTCACTGTGCCTAACATAACTTTGTCAGGAGTAACCATACCACTGAAGTCATCCATATCGATGCTTGGTATTACTATCAGCAATAACCTTTCCTGAGAAAATCACATGAGGTCCATTGCCAAAAGTGCATCCCAAAAACTTGGTTTTTTGTTTCGTGCCAAGAGCTATTTCACCTCCAGTCAGCTGCTTATGATCTATAAGGCACAGATCCGACCTGTACTGGAGTACTGTTCCCATATTTGGAGTGCAGCACCTAAACATATGCTGAAGCTACTGGATTCTGTCCAAAAAAGGGCAATTCGTCTCGTCGGTGATGCCTCGCTTACAAACTCGCTCACTTGTCTGGAACACCGTAGAAAAGTTGGCGATTTGTCTCTATTTTATAGATATTTTCATGGGCGATGCTCTTCTGAAATATCAACAATCGTTCCTCCTTTGGCAGTCTCTTCAAGATTAACCCGTCAAGTTCAGTCTTCACACCCCTTCGTGGTCACTTTGGAGACCTGCAGAACATCACTTTCCAAAGACTCATTCATCCAACGAATTGCGAGGCTTTGGAACTCATTACCTAGGGAGGTGTTCCCCGAGGCATACAACCTCCAGAAATTTAAGAAGAACACCAACTCCTACCTTCTTTCCTTTGGTTCCCACGATGTTCTCTGAACATTACAGGATATCCCTTTTCGTGGGAACCAGAACATAAAAAAAAAAAAAAATGTGGAAGCAATCAAATTTCTTTTATAGAAATTTTATCCCTTCACACTGTACAGTACAGCGAAACAATGGACCATGAAAGAAAGCTCCTTCAAACATGGTCCATTAAAATATACGTAGAAATCATAGACCATTATCCAGAGGAGACAAAACATCACATTCATAAAACTTTGTTTGTTTTATCGCAATGATCACACGAGAGTGGCCATGAGTATGACAAAGAACACCAATCAATTATCTTTGTCCCGTTCTCGGGATGGCAACGCTGTAATATTATTGTGGACTAACAGCCACGCTTGTAATCAGTGGCGTGCTGTTTGTTTAAAATGAGAATATATCTATCGGGTAATATTTAGTTTTTTATGAGAATATATTTAGGTGATACTCAGTTTTTTATCAAATTGAAGTTTTGTAAAATGTATTCTTCTAAACCCCAAAAATTGGTCGCCAAATTGTGTTACCCTAAGTAAACTATTTTTCTTAAGTTACAATAGTGGGGTGCCAATTTTGTGTAACATTAAAACACTTACTAATTCCACAAATGTTGGGCGACAATTTTGTGTTACGTTAAAGTTTCCTACCTAAAGCTAATTGTGTTTAATGTTATAAGTTACTTTGTTAAAACTTAATTATTTTAATTCAAGAGTTGTTAATTGTTTTACTAATACCCGTTAAACTAATTTTTTTTATTAAATTAAAGAATTTTAAAAAATTCTAGCTGTCTACAATGAAAAAAAAAACTTAAATAATTATCATTTATATTAATTGTACAAATAAAATGTAATGTATTTTAAATTTAAATTTTAATGTTCAAACTATTTATTAACAGCTAAGTAACCCAAAGGAAAAGATTAAAATATTATACTCAGGGTTCCGTGACTCCTTGATTTATCGATTGGATTACATTTAAGGTGATTTATAGATTACTTATAAAATACTACTATAAAATGGATCAGGAAGGTATACATTTCTTCAAATAATAACGGAAGAAGGATAATACCACTAAATAAGTGTTGCTGAATAACAGGGAAATCATGACTTTTTTGAGAATATCTCGAAAAGTATTCATTTCCGCATCGTTTGGTTTTCAGATTCATGTTTTACTCCTCAAAATAATACCTGTTTATTTTGATATCGAAATTGTCATCGCTTTACCACTGGATGAAAGTATATTAAAAAACATAGACCTATTATGGTAAACAAAGATATATTTCAACTTATTTGTGAAAAAAAAAAACACTGCGGCTTAAATAGTCCAGTTTTGTTCACACTTGGCAATGACGAACCATTTCTTTCACTAAATTTATCACTTAATGATTGGGATTGTTGTGAAACGGTATAAATTAAATACTTAAATGTTCCATACACTTTTTATTTATATAAATTTTAATAAATAAATGGAAGAATCACTACTGAAACTAAAATACTAATTGTCTTTTTATAATCATTCGTAAGCTAAACGGTTTGTGATTAATACTCATCGCTCTCGACTCTCAACTTCAAACTTCTCGAATTCTTGTCTTTTTGTTTATATATCAACTCGCCTGAATTATTGTGGTGTTAAATGACGGCCGTGCGTTATAGGATGTCATTCGGAGCTTGTTAAAAAGCACTCAAAACAATAACTCGCGATCTTCCAATTTGGAATTTTGATTGCATGTTGAATGCAGTCAGTTCGATGACTTTTTCGCCGCATTGTGTATCGTGCTCATTAACAAACGTTGCCGTTAAACGTACCCGGAAAAGTAAATATAATCTTGACGCTAATTGTAGTTAATACGACAGTTGATATGCAGTTCTGCAGTGCTTATCAAATATTGCCTCTCTGTTTAAAATAACAAGCAGGTATTTAGAAAATGTTTTAATAAGAAATCCTGATATGTTTATTGCGTTTTTTGAAAAGATGCCAATTTAAATTTTTTTTTTTAAACAATTAGAAAAGTCTTAAAACATTATTGCTAGCGTTTCAACTGGCGAACAAAAAACTATATTATTGTCGATTAATTTTTAGATATTTATTCAATTCATGCGTAATAATTATGTTAATAATAAATTATTTAACAAAATGAACAGTAATGGTGTTTTTTTACGAATTCGTATTTGTTTTTATAAAAAAAGGTATTTGAGTTAAATTAACCATTAACTAAAGTGACGGTTTTCAGTCCGCTTGTACATTGCATCCTAGTCACAAAGAAAAATTCCTAAAAGTTTGATACATTCATTAAGAATTTAAGAAACTGTTATATTAATGTGAACTGGTTGGGCTTGGTGGTATTTATGTATTAACCATAGTCATTCCAGCAGTATTTTCTCGTTTACCTACGTCAGCACTCTCTGTCTCTTTGTGTTGTTTTTTAAAATTTTAACTAAACAAAAACGCAGAATACCACGATATGACATTTTTAAAAAAAATAGATGCCCCTGAATGTAAATAGTATATTTTATTACTTATGCGGGATAAGTAGTATCTTAGAGCACGCTGTTGCGGTTGAAAAATAGCTGTTTGCCTATTTGAGTGCGACAAGTTTACTTGGCGCACGCTTACGTCATTTGAGTGTTACTAGGCGCACGCAAATTATACTTAGCACACGCAAATTATCCTTGTCACTCGCAAAATCGAACCACCAACCTTTCGGTTAACAGCCGAACGCGCAACTGTCAAGTTGACATTACAAAGTTTATATTTTTATTTTAGTTAATATTTTTGGTCTGGACCCCTGTTTTATGCTCGCGTTTATTCCGCATTCGCAATAAAAAATAGTATGTGCAACCCGTGCGATGTTGTCGAGCAAATGAACGCTCTCGCTTCGCTCGTGCGTTGAACTTTGCTCTTATGAGCAATGGCCAACTTATCGCACTAGTACAGTAAACAACAAGTTTAGAAAAGCAAAGTTTTACTAAATGAGTATAGCTTTTGAGTACGAGCGAGTGCAGCGAGCGAGAAACTTAAAAGCTATATGAGTATTTTGTTATTGGAGGATGACAAAAAACGCACTGAGAACCGATGAAAGTGTAATGCTAGCCCATTTTTTTTGAGAAGGTAAGCCATTTTTTATACATATTTTAGTGTTTTTATACATTATCTTTCATTATTTTAGGCAAAAGCTCTCAAGACATCCAATTTATGGTCTACTTATTCCACGTATGGGGTAAGTGGTAGTTTAATACGAGCACTGAAGTCACTTTACGAGGATTCCACTGCTTGTGTCAGGATAAACGGAGCTTTCACGGACTGGTTTAACATCGAAAAAGGTGTGAGACAGGGATGTGTGGCTTCGCCATGGCTGTTTAACTTATACATAGACAATCGTTTAAAAGATCTGAAAAAGAGTGCGTATGGATTAAAAATGAATGATTTGATCGTCAAATGCCTTCTTTACGCCGATGATCAAGATAATTATCGTTATCTGAAGAGGAGTTGCAGGCGATGGTTAATGTTATGCATGATGCCCTAAAAATTAAATGGATTAAAATAAATGTAAGCAAAACGAAAGTAATGGTTTTTAAAAGAGAAAAAAGCATGACAAACTGTGGAGTTTCGATTGAGGGAGAAATAGTGGAACAAGTAAATGAATTTGTGTACTTGGGATCAAAGTTTACTTGAGATAGAAAGTATGACAGTGACATTGAGCGAAGGGTGTTGGCAGAAAAACAAATGAATGGGGCACTGCATAGCTTTATAAATAGCCAGAAAGTGTTGAAAAAGGCACTTCTGGCGGTGCATAGAGGTGTGTTGGTTCCTACACTTATGTATGGTAGTGAATGTTGGGTTTGGCAGAAGAAGCATGAAAATAGGATTAATGCTGCAGAGATGAGTAGTCTGAGAGTGACTCGGTTGGATAAAGTAAAGAATAGTGAGATAAGAGAACGCTGTTGTGTAAAAGAAGATGTGGGTACAAAGATAGATAAAGGAATGCTTAGATGTTTTGGACACGTAGAAAGGATGGATAAAGGAAGATTGACGAAACAAATTTATAAGGCGAGTGTGAATGGACAAGTTGGTAGAGGTCGACCTCGGAGAACATATCTCGATCAGATCAACATTGTTTTGAAGAAAGGCCAGGTCAAGAGTTTTAACAACCGACGAGCATGTATGAGAGCATTGATGAAAGTAGAGGAAGCAAAAGATGTGTGTAAGAACCGTAGCAAGTGGAAGGAAGTGGTCTCTGCCTACCCCTATGGGAAAAAGGCGTGACTTTATGTATGTATGTATGTATTCCATGTTAAAAAGTACTATACATATAAACGAAAATGTGGATATTTCACAATACAAAAAGTTAGTCGCCTTTTTGAAACGTCAAAATGACACATACGAAGCAAATAAATCAAAAGTTTTGACCATGGAAAACGTTATTACCTCAAAAAGTTGCAAAATACTTAAAACTCCCAGCTTCATCCAGTTACACTGGCCATTGCTTGAGGAGGACGTCTGCCACCTTGCTAGCTAAAAGTGGAGCTAACATTAAAACACTCAGAAAGCACGGAGGATGGCAGTTAAGTAGTGTGGCTGAAGGGTATATCGAGGAAAGCATTGCCAATAAGTTGAAAATTTCAAAAAGTATATTTTATTAGCAAGAACTAGTGGCACCACAAGATTATTTAGAAATGCAGATAAAGAATCATAATAGTTTTGGAAAGAACAAAAAAAATTAAATAAATTTGGTGTTTTGAAGTTTTTAAATTTGTATAATTGTACTTTTAATATATTTAACAATGTTTCCAATAATAAATACACAATTTTCTGTCAAACTGTTTTTTATTGACAGTGACAGTACTATGCAGTAAAGTGACAGTTCTATGTGATAAAATGGCACTTTAGAAAATGATTTTAAATTTAGTAAAACAGTACATTATCAGTCAAAATGCGAAAAATATAATAACTTAATTAGGTACCTACTTATGACGATATCGTTATTAAATCTGTAGTTGGTACAAACTTTCAAAAAATTAAAAACAATGATCTTTGTGCAATTTTACTTTATCTTAGTTAAAAGGAAGGTTTTCATATTTTAATCGAGGTTTAGACTTCTTCAGGAATCTCGATTAAGCACGATATGTTAACATTTCATTGGTACCAGAGAAAAATGGTTTAATATGCATAAAAACAAAAGAATACTCGACATTTTAAACAAGGAAATGGAGATCATGGATACAGTCAAAAGTTGAAAATTGGAATACTTAGGACACATCATGAGAAACAGCGAAAGATACGGTCAGTTGCAGCTTATCCTACAAGGAAAGGTGCTTGGAAAGAGGGGACCAGGCAAAAGAAGAATCTCATGGCTTAAAAACCTAAAAACTTGGTTTGCAACCTCCACCACGGGTCTATTTGGGGCCGCAGTTGATAAAATAATTATTGCCAGAATGATTGCCAACGTCCGGTAACGGACAGGCACTGGAAGAAGGAGAAGAAATCTGCAGAAGCCTCATACAATTTTGGGCAAAATTTCGAGCCGTATCCCTAAACGACAACCGAAATTTGTTATTGATACAGTAATATTATTAGAACACACGATTCCATCTCCAATGCCCGGTATTTCATGCAAATTTGCATTACAATCTGTACTCGAAACATCGACTCCGCCTTGAAATGCGGTTCTAAACCTGTAAACAGAAAGAAACGAGGACAAACGATTAAAGCTTGCTGTGTTGCATTAATTAAGGGAGAGTGCAAACATTATGCACGATCAATTTAGAAATATGTGGAGAATCTGCCAAATTTGGTCACTGCATAGTACAAAATAGTGGAATATTTAATCCCCTTTATAACAAGAATTTTTTTTATTTTGTGCAAATGTATTTTCCAGTTTCGATATTCTGGATTTGAGTAACTACCTACTTACTGTAGAGTCGGGGGACTGGAAAAGGGATTACCAAATCCCGATGGTCGGTAAATTATGTCGTAATCTCTATATTTATTTATTTTATTTTTCTTGCCCTCAAATTCCCTCCTTTTTATATTAAATAAGGTAAAGTTGATTGATTATATTTTTTATTAATTTAAATATCTTTTTTTAATTTGTTTAACATTTTTTTTGCTTGATAATTTTAGGTAATAAAAAAATAATAATTATAAAGCAATCAACTTTTTATTTAACCTTTTTTTTCTACTTTGTAAAAAGCTATCAAAGTATTTAACATTACAACTGGCTAACAGAAATACATGCACAAAGAATTTTTACGTAGTTTGCTCTACTATCTTTTTAGATGTGGCTCAAGCTTTTGATAAAGTTTGGCACGAGGGTCTAATCCATAAAATGAAGAAGTTTTTGCCTCAACAATACTCGCAACACTAAACTTTATACATTTTAAAAAGATATTTTAGAACTAAGCAAGAAGATGCCTACTCTGACTTAAAACAAATACAAGCAGGAGTGCTACTAGGTAGAGTACTAGGCCCAATACTTTACCTACTCTATACCAGTGACATACCAGATCTTAAACAGAACACAATGGCAACTTTTGCAGATGATATCGCAATTATTGCAGTTGAAAACAATCACGAAGAGGCTACTAAAAAGCTCCAAACCTCGATAGAAAAAATTAACAAATGGACTAAAACCTGACGTATCAGGTTAAATGAACACAAATCTGTACACGTAGATTTCACTAACAAGCACAAATGTTCTCCCTATTAGAATCAACGATGCCCAGATCCCGAATTTGAATTTAGCAAAATACCTGAGCATGCACCCAGATACAAGACTACACTGGAAAGTCCTTGTGAAAAAAAGAGAAGAGCTCGGTTTAAAATACAAAAAAATGTATTGGTTACTTGAAAGAAATTCCAAGCTGTCCATCTACAATAAATTGCTCCTGTATAAGCAAGTTTTAAAACCGGTTTGGACCTACGGCATTTAACTATGGGGCTGTGCTAGCAAATGCAACATTTTAAAGATTCATAGATTCCAGAATAAAGTGCTGAGAAACATCGTCGATGCACCTTGATACTTTCGTAACTGTGACTTTCATCGGGACCTAGAAATAGTCACAGTTAACCAGACCATCTCCAAAAGTGTCAGAAGTCATGAGCAAAGACTTCTCCAGCATGTGAACACCGAGGTAATCCAGCTCCTCGATAACGCCAATTTTTAAGAAGACTCGAGAGGACCAAGCCGTTTGAATTGCTGTAGTAATAGTTAAAAGCAGAGCACAGTGCGTAGTTACACGTTTATTTATTAGTGTAGTTAAGTTATTAGAACCTTTGGCAGACTAGTAAGTACAACCTTAGTTAAGTTTGAACTGTATTATTTTAGGCTAGAAAAAAATTATTCATTGATCAAACTAATCAGATTATAATAATAAAATAAAATATTCCGTAAGGGATAAAAAAACAATTTTTATATTTGTTAAGCAATGCTTTAACTAAAAATCGTCCATAATTATTTGGAAAATAAAGGTACACATTAACGTGCATAACAGAGCAAATACTAATATGAGTTTGTTCAACTGTATTTCGTAAATACTTGACAAATGTTTTTACAAAATTAGTATATTTATGTTGCAATAGCGTTCGTTACATTTCCTTTAACTTTTTAGTTTACGTGATTTTGTACAGTTTATGATTAAGATTGGCAGAGCAAAACAAAGCAAAAACTTATACTTCGCCAATTTTTTTTAGAGATGTGAAGACATATTTTTTTATGTTCTTACAAAAACAATAAAAGAACTGTAAGAAAATACCACCTACCAGCCAACATTCCAAAGCCCCCGGTGTTGACAGAAAATGGTCACGTATCCCGTAGAGGATATATACGAGTAAATCGGAAACGACGCGAAGACGGGGGATATACTTTTTAGAATTAAACAGATCAGTAACATACCGTTGTTTTTTTAACTCAAAATTACATAATTATAAGAAGTCATTCTTTAAGTTACTTAAACTTGTGGTGTTTTAACAGAACTAATTTAAAAAAAATTGCATGAGTCAAAAGTTTAAAAAAAAAATAGGTAAATACTTAGGACTGCATCTATATAGCAAACTAAAGTGGCAGGAAACGGAGAAACGAAAATATAAAAAGTTATATTTCGATTACTAGGAAGAAGCTTACAGCTTACAAATAAAAATAAGGTGCTACAAATCTTAAAATCAGAACGGACTTACTGTCTTCAACTATAAAGCTGTACTAATTATGCTTGCCTTCAGGGAGTCCAAAACCAAGTACTAAGGAATATAGTCAATGACCTATGGTATGTTTACAATAAAGGCCTATATTGAGAACTCCACATTAAAACAGTTAAAGAAGATTGCTAATGGCCACAAAGAACAACTCTTTAATCATGTAAACAGCAAAGTGTTGGACTTTTTAAACAATTTAGACTTAGTTCACAACCTTCTGAACTTATCTGAAAAGATAAAGTTAAAGCTCAGTTCAGTGAACCTTAGCAACAACAGTTTAGTGTGCATAAACATTAATTTCCAAGGTGGACCGTTGGGAATACCTAGCACAGTAAAGTAGTAGATTAGGTCAAATGCAAAATGTTGGTCAATCGCAAGATTAGGTACAATTTTTATTTCAATTAAAAAATGAGTCAAAAGTGGTATTGCCACAACGAGGTTTTGAAGGCTTTAACGTTATCTTGAGATGATGAAAATCCACCTATTGTTTAACATTTTTTGTTAGAATGTAAATCGTTGAAGATGTTAAATTGTCCTGATTTCATTGATGATCTCTTGCAATAAGCTTGTCAAAGCCCCTCCTGGATCAAAGACCTTTTGGTCTTTGGCCAAAGCCATAAATAAGAATTTCACAACTTCTTCTTTACCACCACTCGAGAGGTCCAACGGCACGACAGCCGTATCTTCCAAAGAAAAAGCGGATCTGCTGGCCGAAATGTTCAGCTCTAACTCAACCCTCGATACCAATGGAAAACAACCCCCAACGATACCTAGAATAAACGCATCAATGCCTGAGGTCACTATCCGCCATCGCACTATCGGGAAAATCCTACGAAATCTTGACTCTAATAAGGCAGTAGGACCAGATGGAATTCCGACAATTGTCCTGAAGACCTGTGCTCAAGACCTCACCCCAGTTCTCTGTAGACTCTTCAAGTTATCATACAGCAAAGGAGTATTTCCGTCCATGTGGAAAAACGCTAAAGTACAACCGGTTCCAAAAAAAGGAAAGAAGACTATTCCTGCAAATTATCGCCCTATTGCATTGCTCTCAGTCATATCCAAAGTTATTGAAAAAGCGATTAACACAGAACTTATCAAATATCTAGAGAAATTTGAGATAATCCATGACAGACAATATAGATTTCGACAACTTCGGTCTACTGGAGATTTGCTGGCTTATGTCACTTAGCTCTGGACAAACACTATTGAAAAGCCTTTGACCGCGTTTGGCACCAGGCATTGTTAAGTAAATTATCTGCCTCCGGTCTCCCAACCAAACTGCGCAAATGGCTCTTGAGCTTCATGCAAGATCGCTCCTTACATGTGGCAGTTGACAGTTTTTCTTCTGATGCGTTTAAAACTAATGCCGGCGTCTCCCAGGGTTCCATCCTGTCCCCCACCTTATTTTTTTTACACATCAACGACCTCTTGAAAACCACCACGAACCCCATTTATAGTTTCGCAGACGATAGCACACTTGTCTCAACTTTCACATCCTATCGATCACTTTCGGTGAATGATACAAATAGACAGGAACAGATTGATTCCATCAATAGAGATCTTAAAGCAATCGTCGAGTGGGGAACCAACAATCTTGTTCAGCTTAACGCCCAAAAAACACAAAGTGCCACGTTTTCCAAGAAAGTGAATTCCTCAAATCATCCCATCACAATGTCCGGAAATACCCTTGAACCAAGTCCCTCCATCTCGATTTTGGGAGTCACGGTGTCCAATAATATGTCTTGGCATGACCATGTTGCTAACATCGCAAAGTCGGCAAGCCAGAAGCTAGGTTTTCTGTGGAAAGCCAGAAAGTTTTTTACTCCTGATCAACTGTTGACGACGTACAAGGCTCAAATCCGACCTCTACTGGAGTATTGCTCGCACATTTGGGGTTCAGCACCAAGGCATTCTCTTCGTCTTCTAGATTCCATTCAGAAAAGAGGCATTCGCTTGATAAACAGCTCAACTCTCACAGATACCCTTCACACTCTAGAACATAGAAGAAGACCAGTCATTGCTTTATAGATATTTCCATGGCAAATGCTCCAGAGAAATAAAAACTCTTGTACCACCATTGGCCACATTCGGCCGAAGAACCCGGCACGCTGATCAGTCTCACCCATTTACTCTCAAGATTGACACTACAAGGACCAATCTTCATCAAGAATCCTTTTTTTACAGGGCTGCTACGGAATGGAATAAGCTTCCAAAATCAGTTTTTCCAGAGAACTATGACCTGCAACTTTTTAAAAAGCGTGTCCACAATCATTTCCTTTCTATAATTCCTTTCCCTTCTAATAGTCGCAGTGCGGGCCGTCCGCGGCCCACACGATAGGTCTACCCTTTTTGCGACTATTTTCGTAAAAAAAAAAAAAAGAAATTGATTTCTTATAGCAGTTTTAACTGCTGAGGTCATTAAGTGCACTTTTTTTTTTGCAAGTTTATGATTTTTGTATTAGGTTTACTCTTTTACAAAATTTCATTAAATTTATGAGTGGCAAAAGCACAATAGTTTTTCTTTAATTTATATCAAACCAAATCCCGACAAACCTTTAGGGTTATAATAAATTTATTTAAGAATGTCGTTGAATGACTATTTTTTTCATGTATTGTATTGTCATTTAAAATTGGAACTATAAAAAGCAACAAGGATATAAACTGTCAATAATTTATCAACTTTTTACGCTTCGTTTTGTCATATATTTTCAACAAGAACACATAACACTTTGTATAGCTTATTTTCATGTTTAGATTCTTCAGCGTGTAGCATAAAACCGATAAAAAATTCAATGCTTATATTTGACAACAATTGACACATTTGTTCCGGCAGACTTCGTTTTATTTATGTTTTCGAATTCCACGGTTTGACGCATCCAAAATCGAGAATATACACACACACGAAACGGAAACAGCTTTTATGAATATACTTGTCGAAAAAAGCCGACTTAAGACATTTTTTATCGTAATCGAACTCGACTTGAAAAAGATCACGTAAGCGGATATTTCATATTTAATTGGTACACGCTACGTCTTGTAAAAATTGTTATTAAAACACGTCCAATAAATTTGGATAAAAATACAGGGTAAGCAATATAGGGTGGCGCAAAAAAACCGACTATTTTTTTTAGTCTCGTATGAAAATATATGTTAGTTTTTGATGTTTTAAGAGCCCGCTCCAAAGGACAGCTCAAAAAAAAAGTTATAAAAGGTTGCTTCAAATTTTTTTAAATTGCAAAAATCGAATTTTTTATTTGTTAATTTTTTTTTCTCTTTATAGTAGAATGTTATAGACCAAAAAAAAATAAATTTCTGAAAGTTTCAGCTCAAAATTTGAATTTTGAAAGGTCGCTCATAATTTTTTTTAAATTTTTTTATTGTAAAATTTCAATTGAAAAAAAATAGTTAATGATACTGCTGAGCGTGGTGTTTCATTGATACCAAACCATTTACAAATTGCAAGAAGTGAAGAAGAAATCCAGAAAGTAATACAAGTGGTCGAAGAAAATCGAAAGTTATATCCTAACGCAAATAAGATGAATTTAATACATACTTTAAATAAATCATATTAATCTTATTGTTTACTTTATAATTATGTTTAACAAAAATATTTAATCATATTGTTAAAATAGTGTAGTTAATTAAATAAAATTATGGAGTTTTTAAATAATTATATGATATCTGTATTGTGTTTAAATTTTAGTTCATCTCGTGGTAGATTTTTATCGATTATTTTACCAAATAACAGAAAAAAAATGTATGGAATTTTAATATGAATATTTAAAGGAAGCTCGAAAAAATCTAAACTAATGCACTAACAAATTAAAAAATTATGAGCGACATTTCAAAATTTAAATTTTGAGCTGAAACTTTCAGAAATTTATTTTTTATTGGTCTATAACATTCTACCATAAAGAGAAAAAAATTTCAATTTCTGATGATTTTTGCAATTTAAAAAATTTGAAGCGTCCTTTTAAATTTTTTTAAACTGTCCCTCTTAAAACATCAAAAACTAAAATATTTTTATACGAGACTTATTTGGAATTTGTTTTGCCTAGCGTAGTGGTAGTCAGTTGTGTGTAGTACCCATAAGTCATTGAATATAAAATTAACTATAGAACAACGTGTATTTGCTTTGTACACATTACAACAATTACACTAATAATTGTGATTTGTCTGTGGAACGTATTTCAAATATTCATTTTTCATCTCGACCAGGAATACTTCATAAAACTGGGTGGTAGCGAAGTTTCCTTTTTCAAGTGGGTCAATGTCTATACGTGTCGAGATATTCTTCAAAAAGTGTTCCTAGAACTGGAAAATAGTTCATTTCATGACTATTTGAAGCAGTTTATTGAAAAGTTGATATGACTTTCTATATGAAAACTTTGATAATGGAATGGGCGTACAATTAAATGGCTTTTACGATCCCTAGATATTACTAGAATTTGTAGCCTGTGGTATACTTTAAGCATCTTAGATTTGAAGTCTGGGGTATGCTAAAAATATGATTTGTTTACAATATTCGAAGACACAAATCCAATCAGGATTTGGAAACTATAGTCTCTGAAAATTTGTTGTTTGTAAATCAGAATTTATTATAGAATAAAAAGTTTGTTACGTTTTGAATACAGTTCAACCTCAGTTATATTTTTTATACTGTATTTGTGTAATTGGAGTTTTATGCCCAACTACTTATTAATAAAATAAATTAATCAGGTATGCAATCATTGATTTAATATTTAATTAGTAAATAAAACGAGTTTTCGAATATATGTTGGTTTCCATATTTGTTTAAGCCATTACTGTTTTCATAAAATATATTTGATTTACCATTAAATTTTCACATTACATGGTTATCCATTTCTGGTAAGAATATATTAATTGTGTAAGTAGCAGCTTTAAATTATTATAAATAAAATTAAATAAATTAAACAAATAGTCAAAATTTTGACATATTCAATACACTTATGTAAATTATTAACTTTAGGTTTATTCCCAAAGTAAACAGTTCGTGATAGTCTGGATTGTGCGCAGTATATATATCCAAAAATAAACATGAATTCAGAATAAATGAGGTATATTTATTTCTCTAATGTTATTTTAATAATTTAAATAACTAACATTTATTTATATTTAACCATATTTAACAAACAATTAATATTAAGCAATATACACTTAATGTATCTATATAATAATGTTATATAATGTTTCCATAGTAGGTTTAACATCGGTCAGAAACAGACATGCGCATTTACTATGATTCTTTGTAGACAAAAACCCTTTTTCTCCCGTAAAACTTTTTAAAATTACTTTTTTGACAACTTGTTAGTTTCATTGCGGACAGTTAATGAGTTTGGTAATGTTTGATTGAAAATACCGGTAGCATTGTATGTTTTTGTGTTTTAATTAAGCTGGAAGACAATAGTAAGACATTAAACATTTTACTTTCCAGAAATTAAATTAACACAGTTTTAATGCGTAATCGGGCTGGTTTTAAAAGGTTGTGACATTGCAAGTTCAGTTGTCTTCTCGAGCGCCTTCGTCATGCGACCGAAAAAGAAACAAGGCCCAAAATGCCAAAGGGGGCCTAGACCGGGAGCACTTGGGGTTAAATTGGTGTTGGTAACTAAACGGTAACACAGAACGTGAGCTGGGTTATAGTCGATATAAACGGACGTTGGTATCCCCCAGTTAAACTTTACCAGTCATGATTTATTCACTACAACACTGAAGTCGGAAAGTTAGCGAGCAAATTTACTTTAATTGTTTCTTATTGTAACAAGTGTAACTTTGCCATTTCGACGAAAAGCTTGGCAAAGTGAATTCGGGCAATTCGATTTGATAAACTAATGCTACATTTCGATTGGTGATTGCGGTAAAAGTGCATTTAAAATACAAACGAAAAAATTTAGAGTTGTTTTTATTTTTAATAATATTATCCTTTACAACCTGTTAAATAAACAAAAATATATCTTTATTAAATAGCAAAGTAATTTCAAAGTTGTCTAATAAAATTGGCTGTATATACTTAAATAAAAAATTTTCTTTTAAATCTAACCAATGTGTGGCTGTTAAAAAAAAATTATTTTTAAAGATCCATAGACTTCATTATTCCAATTAATCCCGCTAACTCCACAAAAACTAATAGATGTTAGTAAAAAGAAACCGTCAATAATTTGCAGGGATTTTTTAAAATCAGACCTTGGATGACAACTATTTGTTCGGACGATGTACGAAATGTTGAAAAAAAACGTATTTATATTGTTTTTAAAACTGTGTTTTCGTCTTCCCGAGTCATATACTTTCTACCTATCATAAAATCTGATAAAAATTACTTTTTTATTTTGCATAAACTACATGTTGGTAATAAGCTGGGAGCGGTTCTTTCCGAATTCCGCCAACAGCACTCAGACAATGTCCATTCTTCTTCTTCTTCTTCCGTAGCCTTACAACTCAGGGTGAGTTTTTGCTGCCTGTACTACTTGCCTCCCTCCATCTGCTACGGTATTCTGCAATTTCCTGCTATCTATCTACTTCGATTCCCAGAGTTGAGAGTTCCTTCCTTATGTTATCTCGCCATCCCAATTTAGGCCATCCTAGCAGCCTCTTTCCTTGAGGGGCCTCCTCCCATACAGATTTAATGAGTCTTGTGTTCTGACTCCTTTGTATGTGGCCAGCCCATATTAGTCTATTTGCTTTTATTTCTTGTATGATGTCCGGGCTATTGTACAACTAGGCTAGTCCAGCGTTAGTTCTTATTCTGTAATGGCCTGTTTGTGGGTCGTGGTAGGGACCGTATATTTTTCGGAGTATCTTTCGCTCAAAACGTTATAAAATTTTAGTATCATTTACGGTCATGGTCCATGTTTTTCATGCATATGTTACAATAGGTCTGACGATGGTCTTATATAAGATGATTTTTGAGGTTCTAGGGAGGTGCTTGGACATGAAGAAAGATCGTAAGGCGAAGTAGCACTTATTTCCTTTGTAATGCGATGTTTAATTTCTTCATGCATCTGTTTGTCCGCTGTTAATATTGTTCCTCGGTATTGGAAGTTTTGTACATGCTCGAAGTTACGATTTGATTTTCTTTCACGTTAATCGTACTACAGTTGCTGTTCTTGCTGCCTTCTCTATTGCAATGTTAAAAAGAACAAGTAGAGAGTGCATCTCCCTGTTTTAGAACTGTGTTTAGGGCAATGTCCATTGTGTCTCCATATATAAACTAAATAATAAAAATAAAACAAATTTGTCGTTAGAACCTTTACCAAGAATATCAACACTAGCTCTATCTCCTTATTATTTTACTAGCTTTTGCCCGCGAATGTTTAAAATTGGCATTAATACTAAGAGATTGGGCGGTCAATGTGAGAAAGAAAGACGGGACCGAATTTAAAGAAGAAGCAACGGTGTAGACAATGTGAAACATTTCGTGCAAAATTTTGCAAGAAGAAGAAGAAAACTACTATAATAATATTATGATTGACCTGTTTAACAATATAGTATATAGTTTAGTTTCGTTAAATTTGTCTGAGGTTAACAAAATAATATTGCTATCGGATAAAAATAATTAGGTTCTTATTCGTAAATTTTACCATATTGTTGCTGTAAAATTAGCGTGGCGAGGGGAAGAGGCAGTTACTTGTCTGGTGAATTTTTTCATAAATAATGATGACTTTCCAACAAATCGCATTAAATACAATTCGGTGTTCAGTAAAACGTGCCAAGGTGGTTCTAAAAGCTGTACAAGTGGTAAATGAGTGATTTCCAATAGTAAAAGACAAAGCTGCCCTGTACGTCTTTTTCATAAACTGATATCAAAACGAGGCGACAATATTACCTCACCACGACTGTTCTTAAAAACAAATCGACACTGGAAAAATAAAACTGAAAAATGGTACGATAATGTTCCCGTTTAAAAAAATACAATAAATGGATGGACTTAATCTGCTGCCGAGGAAATTGGCTTAAATGTTAAGGACAAAAATAGATCAACTGCTGTTAGCGAATTGGCAAAAAGTGGTGTAGAAGAACAACAATTGCTGAAAATTACTGGTCATAGCAATCAAAATTCTATAAAACCATACTTAAATCTCGATCAAGAACACCACAACAAGATCATAAATATTATGCGTGGTAATAGATCTTCTATAGTAGAGAACAGCAACGAATCTAATGTAAAGCTAAATTTTAATGATTGAATTTTCACTAACTATGCTTTTAAGAAATAAATAAATGTTTCGTTATTTTGTGAAACAATTTTTCTCCAAATATTTCACGGACATTGACAAATGCCTCATAATTTTATGACAAATTTCTCAAGCTCGTTGCTTGGTAACAGCCCTCAGCCTTCGGCTTCGGGCGTTACCAAGGACTGAGCTTTCGATTGTCATAAAATTATCTCGTCTATTATCAATGTCCTAGACATATTACTACTGATAACAATTTTAATTAACCCCCCAAGTGATGTCAACATTAATGTCAAGACTGAATCTTTTTTAAAAAATTTAAAAGCTAATTTTAACAAGCGTACAATACAGTTACATTTGTGTATACGTTACATCTCACATAATTTTTATTCAGACATTTCTTTTCCTTCTAGTGTCATAATAGGTGCTAAAAATAAAATACGAATATGTAAGAGTAGTGTTCCAAACGAAATGCGAGTGTTTTTATCAATATGATATACTATTGACAGTCCCGAGCAGTGTAAACTCTTACCCTAATTTCGTCCGAGTGCTCTTGCCTACCGCTCACAATGCACCCTCTTTTTGACGGTCTTTTAGTCACTTAAACAACTCGAAAAACCCACTTGCTCTATTACTAGCTGGTTGGTTGGTATGCCAACTTTGCTAAGAAAATCGAAGTTTAAACTTTATAGATGGAAATTTAATTATCTTAAAGTTAATTTTAAGGAGGAACTAGTGGTTAATCTTGAATCGTAAGTTGTAGCTCGTAGAAAGTCCTGCGTGTGATTAATAACGTAAAAATAAATTTTTCTTAATATATATATATATATATATACATATATATAATATAATATATAAATATATTATATATATATAATATATAAATATATATATATATATATATATAAATTTGTGTCGTCAATCTTTCTTCATCCATCCTTTCTTCGTGTAATCACATCATCTTTTACACCACAGCGTTCTCTTATCTCAATATTTTTTACTTTATCCTTCCGAGTCACTTTGGCTATACTTCTCAGACAGCATTAATCCTCTTTTCATGCTTCTTTTACCAAACCCAACATTCACTACCATACATAAGTATAGGAACCAACACACCTCTATGCACAGCCAGACGTGCATTTTTGGACACTATCTGGCTGCTCATAAAGCTATGCAGTGCCCCATTCATTTGTTTTAAAGACTGAAGAAAATGTTAGTATTGAGTTGAGTGTAAAGAAATTAACATATATTTTAAGTTAAACATGAAAAGACACCATTTAAACCGGGAACAAATGATGAGAGCCATTGGCATGATAAAAAATGAAACTCGATAAATAGTTGTAAGTTAACATTTGGCATATCTTAAAGCATCCTTTTCCGCTTGTACATACAGCTGTTGCAAATACATGGAACACAAGTTTCTTTCAGTACCATTATAAATTGTTTCAAGAAGCTCACTTAGGATCGATAAAACCGCTGAGATGTCATTCTTTAACAGAAGACAATCGCGCTGCTGTTTAACTTGGGCTAAAAAGCACGTACCAAGGGAAAATGTCCAATTGAATCCTATTTATTTTTAATATTTGAGATACATCGTGACTCAAGATGTGTTGGAATATAAAGGATACCAGGAAGTGAAGCACTATTGCAAAATGTTCAGGATGTTCATTCCTATAGAGGATCTCGTTTTGCTGCAAACATTTTTGAATGCTTAAAGTTGTTGTTCTTTGTTTTTTAAAAGGCGTATCGCCTGTTAAGTTCCGGTTTTTTTGTATCGATTCTTGTGAGGTTGATTACCAGCTGTCTCGCCATGGTTTTGGTGGTTTTCCTACATGTCTTTTTCCGTGTGGTGTGTTTTTTCCTACTACTTTGGTTGATTTGTTATGATTTATTAGGTTAAAATGTTGGTTTCAACATCTTCTTTTTTTTATTATTCATCTGACTACGTCATCTATTTGACACTTTATTTTTATGTCTGTGTTTTTTGGGGTCCTCATCTCAGTTGTTCTTGAGATCCGCTTGGTTACTGATGTTTCAGCTCTTGTTTCCAAACCATATGTCATCACTGGTCGTACGTATGTTTTATACAAAGTGGATCAAAAGTCTGAAAACGGACAATTATCTCGTAAATTGCTAGTCCGAATTGTACAAAATTTGGGATAAGCCTATTTTGAGATACAGAGATTCCAGATTTGACATTTGCAATGTTGTCGTTTTGCTGATATTAATAGTCACTTTGGTTTTTAAATATATCACCCTGTATATTCAGACATTATTGCAATCTCCTTTTCAATACGAGTTTAGCTACATGTGTCACTCATGATTTTATGTAGTCTAACGGTTTTTAAATAAATAAAACAGAAATGTGGCAATGCCTAATGATATTAATAATTTTTTAATACAAACAATTTTCAACTACATTAATACGTAACAGTTAAAGGATTACAACATTTTAACGTAATGATTACTTAATCAAGTGTTCAAAATGTGCTCCATTTGTAGGTTGACAGTACCCTAATCAATGGTAGAATGCGTCTACCACATTTCTCCATGATTGTTTAGACCTTGACTAGATCTTTTAGAGTACATAAAATCATAAGTGCTACATATGGTTAAACTTGTATTAAAGATGAGATTCCATAAATGACTGAATATACAGGGTGATGTATTTAAAACTATGACTAATAATATCAGAGAAACGGCAAATCTGACAACATTGAAAATATCAAATGTGGAATCTCCGTATCTCAAAATAGGCAAATTCTGTACCATTCAGACTAGCAATTTACGAGATAATTGTCCGTTTCCAGACTTTTGTTCCACTATGTATATTCTCAACTTACAATCTGTACTTCGATATTTGTTTTATCAGATATTGCAGCGGCTTTGTTGACGTGTTTCCTCACCCTGCGCTTGTAATTTTGCATCCAAGGTATTTAAAGGACAGTCTGGTCAGTCGTGTTATTTTTTATTGCCAGTTTTCAGTGTAGAGGACTATATCACAGAATATTGAAAATCTCTTGAAAGGAAAGGGTGACGACCATATTTATATTAAATCCATTAATTTTTTTTTAGTTTTAACCAATTACTCGTGATAGTGCCTAAGTAAAAGAGAGTTCCACCTGGTTAAAAACTGCATAACCGTTAAATTAATGAGAGAGCCATGTAAAGACAAATTAGACAATCAGGATGTTCCCAAGGATATATTAAAATTCCTCATATGTCGCTTCCTTTTTGAAAACCCCTTGCGATACCCGCACTAGAAAATTGTTGGAACAAACTCGACAAAAAGTGGTTCTCTGAATAAATATGTAAATCGTGCGAAGAAAAGGATAAAGAAAAAATCACGCCCTCGTGACTGGCACATTTAGCTTTTTGTTCGTAACATTTTTTTATTAACTTACATCGGAAAGGAGAATTACATACCTGCGAATAAACTGTCAACAGCATTTTTTTCAAAAAAGTTGCAGGTCAAATAAAAGTTGAAAAAAAATCTTTTCACGTACCTTATTGAATTTTCCCTTGGCGAAATATTCAAAACATTTTTTTGGCTAAGCCGCAACATTTCAATTTGTATGTATTAAGTTTTCTTTAACATCAAGTGTCAAAAATTTTGCACTGTATAGGTAACATTTTTATGATTCATATGTCAGAGAGTTTTATTCTTAATAAAAGTTGGTACATTGCGTAAAACTTAATATCAATATCAAATTTACAAATAATCTTACTATATACAGGGAAAAACAAGAAATGGGAATTATAAAAATACAAAACTCTTGTTTCTGACATTATCAAAAAAATGTGTAAAATTCAAAACAATGTTTATATTTAAGAACACAATCACCCACGCAAAAAAATTCCTTTTATTGTGTTGCGTCAGTAAATATCTAATTTTTTAAACGAAAAATTAGTATATTATAAAATTAAAGAAATACATAAATAATAAGTTTGTTTATTTACATTTTTAAACAATTTGTACGTTTATTTTCCTTTATACTCGTATCTATTAGTTTATATAGCATATTTCACGAATATACGGTGCTTTCGGATTATCATTAGAAACTCGATAACCAGTACTTAACTGTACAATTAAAAAGTACGAAAGTAAATTACTTTAATACTTTTAAACAAATTTCGTTGGTAACGAATTTTATTTTATAAGAGACTTCTTGTTTGTTTGTTAGCACGGTTAATTTTGCAACCAAATCTGTTTTTAAAGGCTTTATTTATTGTACATAATAAGAGGGTACGTAAGTAATCCAAACAAATTTTACTAATTAACTAAGCTATTTAATTTGGCTTAATTTAATGCTTGCTTAATTTAATTAAGCTTTAATTTGGCTTTAATTTTTGTTAGATTTCTAAAAAAGTAATTAGTAATCGTGGGTTATGATTGTAGTGGGTACTGACATTAAAATCCTATAGTACCAATTCTTAAGAAATTATACTTACCTGCTGAAAACAAGAATGCTCTTCATTTATTTATCTGGGCGAAATTTGGATTTTTGCTCAAGAATTAGGCAGAACGATAACACAAAGTCTACAATACACACTGACGGTAAAAGAAAAAGACAGATTATTGTGCATACAGGTAGATAGCATGGTTCTGTTGATAGGGCGGATCATTTATTTTCGTCAAAATCGAAATCGGCCGATTATCATGACAATATGGATACAGAGATGTTTGTAAAATGGTTAAAAGAGAAACTATTACCATTGTTACACGAACCATCTGTCATTGTATTAGATAATGCTGCATACCATTCGGATATTTTAAATAAGCAACCAACAAACTCCTGGACCGTACAGAAAATAAAATAATGGTTAACGAACGGAAATATCCATTTTCACAGTATTGCTTTAAGCCGGAATTATTATCGATAGCTGAAAGGCTCGAAAGAGAAAAAATTTACAAAGTAGAATAAATTATACTCAGTTATGGACATCGTGTGCAAGGACTTTCGCCAATTTAATTTCATTAAGTATATTTGGGAAATATTCAAAACTTATTATGGCAATCACATTGGATCTAATGGTTACAGTGATAAGACTGTTATGGAAACCTGGCAACGAGCACTTAATACTGCCACTTCTGAAATTTGGGAAAAATGTAAATGTAAACATTTAATAGAGGAATTGTTGGTTCGTAAAAACCGCATCGAAGCAGTTAATCCTGTTATCATTTACAATTCCAATGAGGATAACGACGACAGTGATTCTGATTATGATGAATATAAATCTGATGCTTAATAATACCGTACTACATGCTAAAATATATCTATTTAATTGGTACCGACAATTTATTTTTGTTGCATTCTCTTTTAACATAATTAAATATGTGCCGTTTTCTAACCAAAAAAACTCATCGAGAGCTACATCAACGATTTCTGTTCACAATAAAGCAAAAAATAAAAATAAAACGTCTTATCAAAAGTATAATAATAAACAAAATTTTTTTGGGTTAAAATCATTGAGAAATTTACTAATGTACCTCTCAACACAGTGCGCCTGTTAAGTGAGTGCCTCGGTGACTAATCAGATACCGTCGTATATTGGTGAAATGAGCTATAAGGTATTAACGTTGTAGCTACCAGTATTTATGTAATGATAAATAAACTAAGATTTGTTTTATCAAATTATTTAATTTAAGGCGGTTAACTTATTTTTCCCAATTAGTTCATGGCGGTGGTTTTTATGTGCCAGATGGACAGATAAGAATGCAAAGTGCTGTATCTCGGCAACTATTCGTCTTACCGCATGTTGTCTCCAAGAAAAATTAAAACTTAATTTTACTCATCACCTTTTAGGGGTGATATCTCGGAAGGATGTGACCTGAAGAAATTTTGTTATAGCAAAGATCCATTATAATTTCATACAGGCAATTACCTTCTGAAGTTTTTTGCATAAATTTAGAAACACCCTGTATATACAGAATAAAACGACAACTTTGCATCAAAAACTAAAAAAATCATAAACATGTCTAGAAAACGTCCCAAATTTGAAAAATTTTTGCACTAAAATTATATTAAAGAAGTGAAAGGGGGACATCTAATTTGTATGTGGTATTCTATGTACAGCCAAATACGAAAAAATGTTTTGCGTTGGTGGCTGTAATTTTAAATCCAAACATTGTGTTAAATTCCAGACGACTTTTCTAATTAAACTTTTTTAATAATGTCGAACAGGAGTATTTTACTCATAATCAAAATTCCTGTATTTGTTCTCCCATGCATACCGTTGGGATATTTGGAAATTTAATGGCACCAATGTACGAGTAAGTCTCACGCAATGCCATTTTATTAGGAATAAAAATTTTTAACACATGATTAATACAAATTGTACTCATGTATTGCACACTTTTTGACACCCTTACTATTGTTAAAATACGGAAGTAACTTAAATCTTCGTTATTGTCAAGGACTAGTTAATTCTTAATACACAAAATATTTATTTAACAACTGTTACACTTAGCCTGAAACATGCAGCAAACAATCAGGTTACTCAAGTTTCTGGAAGGGGCCTTCCAAAGCTCTTAGACATCAGAAATTTAGCCCCCAGGAAACTAATAAACTTTTCTCGAAGTCTCGGAATCCCGAGCCTCGAATAGATTAAGGGTTATGCACAAAAGATCTGATAGGTCAAAGTGCTTAAGAGGCAGCATGGCCTTCACGACCCACCCTACAATCCACAATCTAGCCTGAAACATGTGCCAGGGTAATGGAAATAATCCGAAATAATCATTATATCAAAGTAAAACACTAAACGACAAGACCTTATACATGCCAGTCACCATGCCCTCCCAACAGCACCAAAGCTTTTCGAGAGACACCTTTTGAAAAGGCTGAGACCTATAATAGAGGTTAACAAACTGATAACTTTCCATTAATTTGGGTTTAGAGAAAGTCACTTAGCCGTGGAGCAACTGCATCGAATCACAAATGTGGTTAAAAACTTCCTAAAAAAGAAGAAAATATGCTTGACATGGCCCAAACTTTTTACATAGTTTGGCACGACAATCTGAAATGCAAAATTCATAGAAAATTCTACGAAATTCTTAGCTCCCATCTCAACGATAAATATTTTTGGGTCAAATTTAAAAGGGCCTTTTCTGGCCGTAGGAATATAAAAGTCGGCGTCCCGCAAGGCACTGGGATAGGACCTATTCTAATTATTTGTATACGAGTGAAAGTATAATCGTCCCCATACACAAAAAAAAGATAAAAAATGCAGCAATTACTGGGGAACCTTCCTTATTAGTACAAAATATAAAGTTCTAGCCAACATAGTCCTGGAACGCCTAAAACCAATTACGGAAGAAAGTATTGGAGATTATTAGTGCGGCTTTCAAAGACACAGATCAACAGTTGACCAAATTTTTACTACAAGACTATTGCTAGAAAAATTCTGGAAGTTTAACCGGGATGTCCACCATCTTTTCGCAGACTTTAGTTAGTCAAGCATACGACAGCATATTGCGTGTCAAACTGTGGGATGCAATGGTGGAAAAAAAGAATACCTAAGAAATTTATAAATATACCCAGGATGTGCATAAACGGTTCCCGAAGTAAAGTTCGAATCGGTGATATACTTTCCGACCCTTTTAAAGTAAACAGCGGGCTTAAGCAGGGAGACGAGATAATTTTATTCGCGATAATTTTATTCAACATTGCTCTTGAAAAAGTAATAAGAACCACTAAAATAAGCGTTGAACTTTTTAGTTGGGATGGCCCAAGATCGGCAACAATGAAGGCCAAGACCCACCCCGTGTTGTAGAGCCATAGAGTAGTAGTAGTAGTAGTAGTTGCAATATTTGAAAATAATATAACCATCTTGACAGTACGCAGTAGTATAAAAAAAGGTCTGCTGCTGAATAAAGAAGTGACCGTATGAACGTATGTCAACTTCACCAATAGGTAGGTCGACTACATTCTCATTGATAGAAACAAAAAGCAGATTTATTTTTGGATATTTGGTCATTTAAAATTGAGCATCTTTAAAACGATGCTTCTCTATTAGAAAGTGCTAAAGCCTGTTTGGACGTATAGAATACAGCTGCGGGACTGTAGAAAGTAAAGCATTACTAATATTAACCAAGTTTTAAGAACCAAGTCTCACGATCGATTGTAAATGCCCCTGGTCTGTGAAAAACTGTACGCTTCGACTCAAAGTTTACTCCAACATAGAAATCAGAAAGATGCTAAACTCGCCAAGCCCTATCCGCTTTTTGGCTGGTTACTCTATCTTTGTAAAAACAACTACTGAGCTGTAGCCCACCAAAAATGAATTGGTTTATAGGAAAGTCGCCAAATGAGCAGTCCTTAGATGCCATAATATTAAATATAATAAAAATTTTTAAGCAAATATTCCCTTAACTAAATAAAATACTAAAATATCACTGTTAATCACCTAATAATACATTTTTTTAATACTATCTTATTCTACAGAGTTACATAAAATATCTGTATACAGTAATTTTTTGCAGGATTGACAATAAATTGTTACAAGTAGGGGTTTGCTATTTGAACTTTTAGCTAAGGTGAGTGGGAAACAAGGGTGCTATCGTAAAAAGAGTTGCAAGTGATTTTTAAATTTTTCCTATTATATTATGTATTGCTTATTACAGGTTGAGTTTAATCGAAGTTAAAAACTAAATAAATGGGTGTATGTTTCATTTACACGAGTATCCTATAACCCCACGTTCGAAAAGTCAATCTACTGAAATATATAGAATTATACAAGTGTGAACATGGAAAGCCAGTGTGAAAACCGAGATCTTTTTTTATATAAATTAACATTTTCAATCAACTAGGATTTTACTCCGAATGCTTCACAACTTACTCGATGACAATCATAATTAATAAGATAAATGTCTGCCGATTATCAAGATACAGAACGGGTAGAAAACGGGGTCGTGTATATTATTCAAACCTTTGAAATGCTTGACGTTTAGGAAAGATTTATTCTAAGGTTATTTGTTTTCTAAAAGGCGAAAATGGTCCTGTTGAAATATCGATACAATTGCTGCTGTTACTTAAACAAAATACGGAATGAAAAAAAAAATATGCAGACATTACAAAAATAAATACCATATTAAGAGAATTATTAAACATATAAGTTACCGGGATACACGGTAATATGCTCAGATAATACCACAGACCGCAACATCTGGTAATATATGGGGATCAAGGACTTCATTAAATGGTACCTCTTCTCCCTATATGTTCATCAAAATTTTTAATTTGAAATTTTCTTACATCTCTTTTGACTCCTTAACGTGGGAGTGCTGCATATTGTAGCCACACCAACTTTTCCTTAATCCTTAACCAGCTGCAAATATTCATTAAGTGGACTATTTTCTAGTTCTTACAACACTTCTTGGTACTTTACGGAGGTGACAATAACTTTAAAAATATAAGGCCCAATTATTTCACCGCTTAAAATCCCAGCCCATAGCTTTTAACTTTATCGCAATAAACACAGCTGTGTTTGTCACTCTGCCATTCACCTTAAAAGTACTGTAATTGATTTTAAAGTGTTTAAACGTTTTGTAGATTAGCTATAGTAAATTTATATTGTTTGTGACAAATAAAAATGTTTTATAATCTTGACAAAAGTCTTAACTTTGGACAATTTAATGGATATTTTCAATTATTATTTAAAATTCACGGGTATTCAGTATAAGTCAAAAAGAAAAACTCCTCTTTACTTTGCCAGGCTTTCGACAAATTTATTGTCTTTTTCAAGGATGCAAAATGAGTTAAATTAAAGAATATGAGTATATAACATATATACATTGACATAACTTTAAAAATAATTTTTAAAGTTAGCAAAGTAAAGAAAAGTTTTTCTTTTTGACTTAGACTAAATACACGTGAATTTTAAATACTACTATAAGTACAGTCGAAAAAAAAATTTACCATTTATATATATATATATATATATATATATATATATATATATATATATATATATATATATATATATATATATATATATATATATATATATATATATATATGTATATATAATAATGTGTAACTGATTGTTTAAAAACCAGTTTACTTTCGATTTATGATTCCTTTTTTAATATAGGTATATATATGTGGGTCGATTATACATCAGATGACAACTACTTCCCTGACTATATGTGGCGACAGGCATTGAACTACATCCGATGTATAATCGTGTATACTACCCCATCACAGGAAGCAAGGTATACAGATGCTTGTTAAGTAGCAGAGAGGGCCATTAAATTTATTTAATCGCAGCTACCACCTATATACCGGTTTCAGGATAGGAACAAAAGTTATGAATTTATTTAATTGCAGATCATACCTGCCCTATGCTGACGATGGACAAATATCCTGAAACCGGTACATAGGGGGTAGCTGCGATTAAATAAATTTAATGGCCTCTCTCTTACTTAACAAGCATCTGTATACCTTGCTTCCTGTGATGGGGTAGTATACACGATTATACATCGGATATAATTCAATGCCTGTCGCGACATATATACAGGGGAGTAGTTGTTATCTGTTGTATAGTCTACCCACATATATATATATATATATATATATATATATATATATATATATACCTATATTAAAATAGGTGTCATACAGAGAAAGTAAGCTGATTTTTAAACAATCAGTTACACATTTTTACATCTATTCACGCTGTATAAAATAAAAACCCTTTATAGTTTACTGTAATAACACTACAGTTTTCTATAATGGAATTTTGCAAGTTGCACATAATCTGACAAAAAAAATTAGTAAAATTAGATATTGTTAATCAAAATAAACTTAAATGTTAAATACACCGACACTTTATTAACCTTAGGCGAGTGTTTAGAAAACTCTAGTGCAGCTGTTACGCGTTATGCAGAAAAATTTACTAGAAGAAACTTACCAAGTAAAAATACATTTAGACCCATTGAACAACGTTGTCGAGAATCTGGGAATTTTGATCAACAATATCTAATTTTACAAATAACAGGGTTTTAAAAATCTAATTATTGTTGACTTATCGTGATAACTTAACTTGGAGAAAATCAAGATATACCGATTAGAATGGATTTTTTTGAGACGTTACAAGAAAGGAAAGCCCTCAATCCCAGAAAAAAAACGATTTTGGTATACCTAAACGTAGAAGTTCTGCTGCCCACCCAGTCTCTTAAATTTAATTTAAAAATACCTTGTCAAGATGGAAGTTGAATATTTAGAACACGTTTCGCGAGCAAATCACATACATTACTGTAATAGGAGTCTTGTTTTCACCATAATTGCAAAACAAATACACATTCTTTTACAGTTTACTTTCCATTTATTGTTTAAGTTAAAAACGTAACCTTAGACTGATAGTGTCAACTGACTTATGGGTACTTCACACTAGTTAAATTCACAATTGACTACCACTATGCTAGACAAAACTAAGTATTTCTAGTGACAGGTGACTTATGGTCCACCCTGTATTTTGTAAGCCTGATGACTAACCCCTCAGGTTACGTTTTTAAATTAACTTTAATAAAGAATTGGGATTTTTAAATAAGTATTAACGAAAGAATGGTTGAAATTACGTTTGAGGCACGCCATTGTGAGATTTGACGGTAAAATATCAGCGAATATAATTATTTTTGTTGTCAAAAAATAAAACAAATTTCGTCGGAATAATGAGTCAATATGAAATACAAATATATTTTGGCTCAAAAATAATATCGCAAACAGATTTCCTTGCAAAAATGTCTTTAATACCGTCGAAGATCAATGTCCGTTGTATGCTTCCTTGGAAATTAAATTTCACCCCTTTAAAGATCGTAATTTTTGAGCCAAACGCAAAGAGCGACTAAAAAGATTTATTTTTTTGTCCTTGCCTTAAAATTTTATGACACAATTGAATTGAATCGAACAATAGTGCACATATTTTTCTTAAGTCCCTCACAGGGGTAACGTTGAAATTGAAATTTTTTTTGGCAAATGTGATAATCTAAGTGATTGGTTTTACAGGATGCGAAAATTTAAACTTTTCAAAAATCCTTTACAACATGTTTGCATATATTTATTTAGAAAAGGAGAAACTCCAAGTGATTTTAATTCTAAAAATGCCATTTTTATTTTACAATTTATCATTTTATTTAATTCTTATTTAAAAATATTTTTTTTCTTTACCAAACAAAACTATTGCAACTAATTTTTTTAAAAAACCCAAAGATAATCGAGTGAATTCCCATTCTTCGATTGGTACTGCTTTAAGTAATAACGTGTTTTTTACATTTGCCGCAATTCAATATCAACTCCGAGGTCAATGATTTTCAACAACAGATGATGGAATAAAAGTAAAATTTTAATTGCACCGCATTCCAAACTTATTAATAATTGATTTATTTGCATGAATAAATGTATAAATTGTAAAAAGAGTTATTAACTTTACATTGGAAGTTATAGTAATGGGTTCAATTTTGGGAATCCCAAATTTTGACATATCTTCACATTTCAAGGTCCCCAGAGTCGAATACAATGGTTTTTAAGTGAACGTCTGTGTGTGTGTATGTACGTATGTGCGTATGTTCGTATGTTCGTATGTGCGTTCGAAATTATTTTTCGTCTCGATAATCTCGAGAAAAAAACATGATATCGACGTGGGACCAATTGCATTCGACGCATAATGACGCAACTTGGAACTAATTATATTTTCAGCAAAATCGGTCAAACTAATTTTTATCGAGAATCAAAAAACTGAAAAAAATGGTAATTTACCTGAATTTTGCAATTTATAAAATATATCATTTTGAATACAGAATTTTAAGATCTTTTAAATAATATGATTATTGTTTATTAGGAATATTTGTATGAAAAATTTAATGACAATATTTTATAAAAAGAAATAGTTTTAGAAAACAAAAATGAAAATTGGAGAATTTTAAACTTGTGTCAGTATTGAGAGAATAGCATTGAAGACGCTATATCCGTGAAAAATTATTGTTAGTAATAATCAACCATTGTTTATAACAATTGAATATTGTTACTTACTAATAATTATTGATCATATGATAAGAAAAAGTTTCAAATATTACGGTTGACATAAACAAAATATTGTTAATGACAATTATAATTTGTTATAAACAATTTAAAATCGTTTTTTATAATAATTTTAATAATATTAATAATTATAACAACAAAATATATGGTATTTTTTCATTCTTTCCACTGGAAAGTTAGTCGTGTGGACCTCTCGGGTCGCACCCAGACCATTGTTATTTTGAAAATCATATTTAACCAGCTTCTAGTAAAACATAACGACATAAAAGTAAATGATTGACTACGCGCATACGCCTGAAATGCAATTTAAGGAAACAATAAATTGAATAGTTTATGAGGAAACCGTTTATCATGTTTATGAAATAAAAACTGCATCATAAACTTGAGTAAATTTTCCCGTAACGCAGGTCATAAGAATTGGCATAAAAATATTGATTCAGAACTAAGCTATAATTTAAACCTCATTATATACCTAAAACAATACCAGTTACTGAAATGCAGAAAATAAAGTGGTAATTTTTGTATAACAAAACCGTGAGAGATCTTTCGTAGTTTCTTTCATTATTGTTAATAAAAAAAAACGGCGCTTATACAATAAAGTTCCGAGTGTACCATAAATAAAAAATAATTAATTAGAAAAATTAAATATCAGTGGTCTGGGTGCGACCCGAGAGGTCCACACGACTAACTTCCCAGTGAAAAGAATGAAAAAATGCCATATGTTTTGTTCTTATAATTATTATTATTATTATTAGAATTATTATAAAAAACGATTTCAAATTGTTAATAACAAATTATATTTGTCATTAACAATATTCTGTTATCTCTTTTTATAAAATATTGTCATCATATTTTTCATACAAATATTCCGAACATGCAATAATCATATTATTCAAAAGATCTTACATACATAAATACATATAAAACCGCCTTTTTCCTGTGGGGGTAAGAAGAGATCACTTCCTTCCACTTGCTACAGTTCTTACACACATCTTTTGCTTCCTCTACTTTCATTAGTGCTCTCATACATGCTCGTTGGTTGTTGGTACTCTCGACCTGGCCTTTCTTCAAAACAATGTTGATCTGATCAGGTTGTGTTCGCCGAGGTTAACGTCTACCGACTTGTCCATTCACACTCACCTTATAAATTTGTTTCTTTAATCTTCCTTCATTCATCCTTTTTACGTGCTCAAGCGTTTCTTTATCTATCTTTGTAACCACATCTTCTTTTACACCACAGCGTTCTCTTATCTCACTATTCTTTACTTTATCCAACCGAGTCTCTCCGGCTATACTTTTAAGACTACTTATCTCACATCAATAATCCTATTTTCATGCTTCTTCTGCCAAACCCAACATTTAATACCATACATAAGTATAGGAACCAACACAGCCATTTGTGCCTTTTTTGACACTTTCTGGCTAATCATAAAGCTATGCAGTTCCCCATACATTTGTTTTCCCGCCGACACCCTTTAATCAATGTCAATGTCATACTTTTCATCTCTCGTAAACTTTGAATCCAAGTATACAAACTCATTTACTTGTTCCACTCTTTTTTCCTTAATCAAAACTTTACAGTTTGTCATTCTTTTTTCTCTTTTAAAAACCTTTACTTTCGTTTAACTTACATTTATTTTTATCCCTTTGATTTTCAGGGCATCATGCATAACATTAAATATCGCCTGCAACTCCTCTTCATATGACGCTAATATGACTTGATCATCGGCGTAAAGAAGATATTTGACGATCAAATAATTCATTTTTAATTCGCACTCTTTTTCAAATCTTTTAAATAATCGTCTATGTATAAGTTAAACAGTTATGGCGAGTCACAGATCTCTCTCTCTCTCTCTCTCTTACACCTTTTTCGATGTTAAACCAGTCCGTGTAAGCTCCGTTTATCCTGACAAAAGCAGTGGAATCTTCGTAAAGTGATTTCAGTGCTCGTATTAAACTACCGCTTACCCCATGCATAGACAATGTCAACTACCATTTACTCCTCACCACTCTGTCATAGGCCTTTCCAAGTCTATAAAAGCGCAATAGACCTTCTGACTTTTAGCCAAGAAGTTTTCGACGAAACCTTGTAATGAAAATACCTGTCCATACATCTTTTTCCTTTTCTAGTATAATTTATAAATTGCAAAATTCATACGTCGAATGTAATTGGTCCCACGTCAATATATTTTTTTGTTCTCATGATAATCGAGACGAAAAATAATTCCGAACGCAAATACGAACATACAAACATACGCACATACGTACATGAACACACACACAGACGTCCACTTAAAAACTATTGTATTCGACTCTGGGGTCCTTGAAATGTGGAGATATGTCAAAATTGGGAATTCGCAAAATCGGACCCATTACTATAACTTTCCACTGGGAAGTTAACAATCAATAGCAAAATATTTACATTTTACACAATAGTTATAGACCATTGTTTTATATTGTAAATATTTAAAAATACCAATAATCATAACAATTTCTAATAACTTCTATACATTTGTATATTTGAATAAAAAAAAAGACAAAAGCAATGGTTTTTAAAAAAGGAATGCATGACATACTGCAAGGTGCTAATTAAAGTAAAAAGAGTGGAACAAGAGTTGGTATACTTGGATTTAAAATTTACGAGAGATGAAAAGTATGACTATGTTATTGAGCGAAGGGTGTTGGCAGGAGAGCAAATGAATGGTGCCCTGTATAACCTTATAAGCAGCCAGAAAGTGTTAAAAATGGCTCGTCTGGCTGTGCATAGAGAAGTGTTGGTTCCTACACTTATGTATGGTAGTGAATGTTGGATTTGTTAGACGAAGTATAAAAGTAAGATCAATGCTGCGCAGATGAATAATCTGAGAAGTATAGCCGGAGTAACTCTGATGGATAAAGTGAGAAATAGTGTGATAAGGGAATGCTGTGGTGTGAAAAAAGATGTAAAAGATATATTAACAAAGATAGATAGAGGAATGCTTGGTTGTTTTGGACATGTAGGGAAAATGAATGAAAAAAAATTGACATAGCAAATTTATAAGACGAGTGTGAATGAGCAAGTCGTTAAAGGTCGACCAATGCGAACATATATCAATCAGTTCAAAATCGTTTTAAAAAACGGCCAGGCTAAAAGTACCAGCAACAGACGAGCATGTACGAAAGCGCTAATGAAAGTTAAAAAAGCAAAAGACATGTGCCTACCCGCAAGGAAAAAAGCGTGACTATACATATGTATGTATGTATAAATTGGTACTTTTGTCGTTACCCTTAACATATATCTTCCACCGTTGTTTTAATAATATTTTTATTTAATAAGTGTAATTTTGTAATAATACTTTTTATCAAGTTTATTTTGTTAATAAAGAGATAATTTAGTTTATAATTTAGTGTTTTTATTATTACAAAATTTTTACATGCAGCATATTTTTAAATTTGTAGCTGGCCTGTTTTAAAATGTTACTCATCCATGGTCTTAATGATATTTTATTTTTAGATATTTTCTTACGATCAGAATATCGTGAAAGAAATATTAAATTATAATTAAATTTTAAGATTAAATCTTTTAAACGGAAACAACACCTGCCATAATAAATTTGACGTCGTAATATTATTTAATGATTGCTCGCCCCACTTAGACTGTAAAACGCACTCACGGAAAAGAGCAATAAAGACATTCTTTTCGATACGGATTCCGAATTTATAAATGCTCTTCATGTTATATCCGAAAATTGGAAAAGAACATTCTCTGCTTTGCTGGAGGTTCTCGGAAAGAAAATTGGCGAGGTTTGCAAGCAGAGAATATACGCCTCAAAAGGATCGGACCCAAAGTGTGTACTTAAAATGATATTCTGTATACGTTCGAAATCTGTGGGCGTCAATTCGAAAAGAAGCGTTTTTCATACTACAGTGTGTCCTATTTTTGGAACATTTGCAGACTATTAAAAAAAATGTTGCAACAAAAATTAAGCTAATAGGGTAAAACCAAAAAATATGGGACGAGTAATAAATTAGTCTGTTAAATTGAAAAACTACCTTTCAAGGAACATTTTTTCCGACCTTTTTTTAAACTAATAAAATCCATCAATTAAAAAATATGTAGTGCAATAAAACGTTGTAAAATATCATTCACCGTCCTGATATGTGAAATTTAATATAAAGTTTTTAGTAAAATGTTTATTTGCATACAAACTATCATCTTAACGAAATTATAGAATATCATAAAATATATTTACAAAACAAGAGTATATACAAGTAGATCGTGACGCTGTATTAGTAATAAAGATAAAAAATATGAAAATGAAACTACGAGTAAAGTGTGTATTTTATTTGGTTTTTCTTGATGATCCGCAGTTTTAGCTGTAGGCACAGATTCGCATCTTATTTTGGCTAAATTTTCTCTGCGCGTCTGTTATACAGCCACAATTCTTTTATTTCTTTTGAAATCTGATACTTTGGAGTAATCCAGAAAGATATTTCTTGATAAATGTGGCTCGCTTACGTTTTAGCAATATCAAATAGTCATTGTTTGAATAATGCGAGGCCATAATGTTATTTAGACAATCCTACATAAAAAAATATTTGATATTACAGTCCTTTTCATATTCATTTTTAACTTCCCAGTGGAAGTTATAGTAATGGGTCCAATTTTACGAATATCAAATTTTGACATATTTCCACATTTCAAGGTCCCCAGAGTCGAATACAATAGTTTTTAAGTGGACGTTTGTGCGTTTGTTCGTATGTGCTTTCGGAATTATTTTTCGTCTCGATTATCTCGAGAAATAAAAATGATATCAACGTGAGACCAATTGCATTCGACGCATAATTACGCAAATTAGAAATAATTAGATTTTTAGCAAAATCGGTCGAGCTGTTTTTTATGAAGAATCAAAAAACTGAAAAAAAAGGTAAACTATCTGAATTTTGCAATTTATAAATTATACTATTTTTAATACAGAATTTTAAGATCTTTTAAAAAATATGATTTTTGGAGATCAGTAGTCAAGGAAGTGTAGCCGGAGTTACTCGGTTGGATAAAGTAAAAGATTGTGAGATAAGAGAACGCTGTGGTGAAAAAAAAGATGTGATTACGAAGATAGATAAAGGAATGCTTAGATGGTTTGGACACGTAGAAAGAATGGATAGAGAAAGATTGACGAAACAAATTTATAAGGCGAGTGTAAATGGACAAGTCGATAGAGGTCGACCTGGCGAACATTTATCTCGATCAGATCAACATTGTTTTGAAGAAAGGCCAGGTCAAGAGCACCATCAACCGAGGAGCATGTATGAGAGCACTGATAAAAGTAGAGGAAGCAAAATATGTGTGTAAGAACCGTACCAACTGAAAGGAAGTGGTCTCTGCCTACCCCTACGAGAAAAAGGCGTGACTATATGTATGTATTTTTTTTATTGTATCATTTATTGCCACGTCTATTTTTGCTTTTGTATAATAAATGGGTTTAAATTAAAAACCATATTTCTATTCATTACTTAGAACCAAAACGTCTAAGATGTAAAGGGTATCATAGTTCTCTTTTAAATAAAAATATCTTATTTTTCGAAAATAAATATAATCTTTGGCACTTAACACAAATTTTAAAATTAAACAACAATTTTCTTTTTATTAAAGTAAAAACAATTTTTAGTATGGGGAAAACTTATGGTTTTGTGTCACCCGACGTCAGCGTCAGCGACAGATGGGTGACGTCATACCTTTTTCTTCTTCTATATGTCTGTCAAAAAGTTACCTCGAGCTGATAGTCGATTTTTATTACCTTATTTATTATTCAATGATTTTAATATGGAGGGAAAAGATAAGAACAATCTTACATGGGAATTTTATTAAAAAAGTGTCGACATAATGGTGGCGCTGGTAGACGCGTGGTTAGATCTTAACTTAGCTGTTTTAGATAAAGTGTAGTAGATACGCAATAATTATTAAATAAAACAATTATGCAGTAAAAAGTTGCCCAAGTAAACATGAACATGTTAGTAAGTATTGTGTCTATTAATATAATATGTTTTAATTAATATACTACTTTATAGATTGTCTTGAAAAAGAAAATAAAATTTTCCTTAACTTGACAAAATCACGAAGGTTTATGTGGGTCGATTATGTATCAAAAAACAACTACTCCTCTGGCTATATGCCGCGACAGGCATTGAATTACATCTGATACATAATCGTGTATAATACCTCATTTCGGGTAACAATATGCAGATGCTTGTTAAGTAAGAGAGGAAACTATTAGATTTATCCATCCGAAGTAACCACCTATGGACCGGTTTCGGGGTGTGTATATAGATTCCGATTCAACCCTTTTGAGGTCAATTATTTTTCAGACCAAAGGGATTAAAAAATATTCCTAGTTGCTTGTCAAGCTTTTAAAAAATGTTTATTTTTTTATAATTATTTAATTCTTATTATAAACTTTGACTAAAATACAATCTAATTTAATGATAACACAAACAAATAAGCTCTACTTTGTTAAATGTACATACCAATATAAAATTATTGATTTAAACGACAAATAAGGAATTTTATTTTGATGTAAACTTTAATGGTGTTAATATTACCAACCCAAAATTATATAAAAAAATTCGTTTTTGGTGTCTTTTAAAGGCGTTCTCTTTAAGTTTGAATAAGTACCTATGTGTTATTTCTGCTTAGATTGTTAATATCTGGTTTATGTATTATTTAAACAATTACCTTTTTCGTTGAAATGAAACTATTAAAGAAAATTATTTTAACTTCTTATACTTAAATTTTCGTAATCCAATCTGTAATTGGTTAAAGTAACATGTTCTGCTAGTTTGCAAGACTGTTTTTGGTTTTACAGTCACTTTTATAATGCGACAGGATGAATTTGTTAGTTGTTATAGTTTCGAAACTTTTTTCTATTGGGAATTAGTTTCGTTTTTGAAATAATGAATTAAACTCGAATTCAAAGCACTTTTGAGTAAACTACGTTAAGTTTTATCAGTCTTCCTGCGTGTTCGTTGAAATTGCCAACATAATTACAGTGGCTGATTTTGAGGCAATTCATGAAATAAACTTAATGAAGTAATTCAATTTACTAACTTTGTAGCATTTCAGTAAGTATACACTGACATTCAACACAGTAATACCAAACAATACATTGAACGAAGTAGAAAACAGGACCTAACTTACCAATTTCACTAATATTTTAAATTAAGAAAATGTTATATTAGTCAACACCAAGTTCTATATCTTTATATCTTACTAATTTTATCATGTTATGTTACAAGTATCTTGCCCAGCTGGCAGATGTGAAAAATTAAAACTAATTTGTATAGAAAATATGCATGATAGGATTGTTTATTAAAGTAAATAAATATTGCAGAATAAAAAATTTAAAAATTGACACGACTCAATTTTTTTAATTATTTCCTACTGTAACAGTTAATATTTGATGCTGCTTGTGATGGTATTACTTTGACAATTGGTCGATGATTAGACCCACCGCAAATTGAACCCAGCCCACGCACATCCCACGCGCAGCACACGCGTGCACTATTTTGTAAAACATGTTTTGATACGGAGTGGCGCATATTGAACCCACCCCTCGGCCAGGTTCAATTTCAAACTATTTCGCGTGGGTCGGGTTGTGCTAGCAACACAGTTTCGTGGGTCTCTACTTTTGTCAGTGTGATCAGTTTTTTCGAACTGGAAAATGAAAAAATTCATTGAAATTGTTAGGAGCTATTTGGAATTTCACTTGTTAACTTGAACTCCCCATGACTGTTTTTTTTTCGTATATACTCATTCGTTTTACTTCTCTTTCTTTTTTTGCTGAGTAGGTGCAACAGAATAAATGTTTCTTTATCCTCAGATTCAGATTGTAAATCGAGAAGATGTTGCTGGCTTGCTGTCATCTTGAATACTGGGAGAAGTGATAGAGATTTGGGTATGAATCGTGGGTGTGGGCTATGTTCAATATACGCTGCTATTCAAAAATATGTACGGGGGCTCGGTTTCGGTCACACGTGGGCTACGCACGGGTTGTGCGTGCGCTGGGTTCAATTTGCCGCAGGCCTAACTAAAGTATGTTACAAAGTGTTGAACACAACAATAACAAGGTATCTTATAAATACTGCATCTATTGTAGTTCGATAACTGGTGGTATAATATCTTGGATTGTTATTAATTTACAGTTGAAATTATTCTTAAAGGTACGTAGTCAATGAACACAAGAAACCTGAGTATTTACATAAAATCGTTCGCAGGACTAACAAGAGAGTTGTATACTTTCACATTTTTGGCCAAAATAATTTTCCATCGCTGAATTTGTTAAATTTACGACTATAATCGCATAAGTTACAAAATGAAACCCAGCACTGTACACATGACGTTTTCTACGCGCGCTATTATATAAAGAGTTTTGAAGGAGAACTATCTCTATCAACGCCGCATATACTGCAACACGCAAACTGTTAATCATTCCGTTAATGTAGTTATTAGGGAAATGTTACTGAAATTAAATAATGATGTTACATACGGTTTAGCTAGAACGATGTAAACACGAGGTGTTTCAGTTAAAAGCTAAAATATTTTAACTTTAGATTGATTATCCAACATCGAGTTTTGGCTTACTTTAAATTTCTAGAAAATACTAATTTTTGCAGGTTGTTCCGCATAAATCCATATAGATGCTCTACAATAATCAACTTTTTTTTTTGAATTTTACCACTTGATATTATTTTTAAGTACAAATAAACAATTAGACTCTCACTAACAGTGAATATTTCCGTTTGATTAGGCATTGCTTTTGCACAGGACTTAATTTGTTCCATCGCCTTGGTAGCAGTTAGAATGCTTGGTTTATATCATGTTCTGGACTTCATTTAAACGAAAACTATTCATCTGATCAACGAAGTCTTGCTTATTTTTCTTCTTTGGTCCATCATAAAGAATGGTGAATTTATTTTAAAGAAGCTGCTAAGTACTATGATCTAAGTAGTCTTTTATTGTATTTATATAGCTGTGCAACTTTAAAGCTAAAACGGATGTTTGTAAACAAGTGAACTTGTTTTAAAGAAACTGCCAAGTACTCATGATCTAAGTGGTCTTTTATTGTATTTTCCAAGGTGTGCACCTTCAGACACCAAAAACTTTATAACTCAAACAGTTATTTGTTAACAAATAAACTTCTTTTTAAGAAACTGCCAAGTACTTTGATCTAAATGGTCTTTTATTCTATTTTTATAGCTGTGCAACTTTATAGCTAAAACGGTTGTTTGTGAACAAGTGAACTTGTTTTAAAGAAACTGCCAAGTACTCATGATCTAGGTACTCTTTTATTGTATTTTCCTAGGTGTGCACCTACAGACACCAAAAACTTTATAACTGAAACAGTTGTTTGTGAACTAATAAACTTTTTTTAAGGAAACTGGCAAGTACTATGATCTAAGCAGTCTTTTATTTTATTTTTTAGCTGTGTAACTCCTGGCACCAAGGAATTTACAACTAAAACGGTTGTTTGTAAACAAGTCTTTCAAATTCCACGTTAATTTTTTTTTCCTTTTAATGGTTCGTAACTTTTTAAGGTCTGTATCAACAACCTAATATTCACATCTACAGTGTTTTGGTCCACATAAACATCGCTTTCGTGGACTTTTTTGCATAAAAAACGTACATTTAAATATTTAGTATAGGTGTTTGCACCGTTAGAATATTTAATATACAATTAATTAAGAAAAATAAATTAAAAAAATATTAACAATACAAACTTGTTCAGCTGTAACACACAAATCAATGTCTCTTTGAGTTAAGGAAACTTTAATTTATTTGATTAACAGCAATTGTTTTTTTAAATAGTCAACAAAGTTTTGCAGAGTTTTCATTTAATTAAAAGGAAAATAAAACACAACTTTTATTTCGTAAACTCTGTAATACCTCTCAATTATTTTAAAAATACAGACTACGGCGTAAAACGGGCGGGATATCTCCATAATGAAACTGTTAACTTAGAAAAATACCTTTTTTAATGGAACCTAAACGTACTATTAGGAAAATTTATGTTACCTATACATTTGCTAAATCTTCTTTAACATAAACAGTGGTTGATATCTCCTAAGTTTAACTTTAACACGATAAGAGACTTCACCAAAGTAACGAAGAGTTTAAATGATTAAAAAGGTAGTTAAAGATTTTAATTTTTATGCAAATAAATTTACATTCTTATTATTATTATAAGAAAACCACTGTAAAAAATTTAAGAATAAGAATAGATTTGTATCAACCAAAAAATTAATAAAGTTGAATTTTTCTTACTATACAGGGTGTCGTGTAAATATACTATTAGACAAATGGTTTTTAGAAACAAATAGTAAATTCTCAGCAACGGTAGTCAATTCTTCTTCTTAAGGTGCCGAGACCGATTATGGATCGTTAGCTCTCATGTTAACTTTTATACTAACAATCATGGTCTTATTTACAGCCGCGCGACACAAGTCTGCTGAAGTTTGTTCGAACCATTGGTGGAGATTTTGGAGCCAGGAAGTAGTACGGCGACCAACACTTTTTCTTCCCATCAATACTTAATTATACTTATTATAAATTGAATTTAAATAATTGACATCTATTATAATAGTATATAATGCAACAATTAAGTATCAATATCCTTTACGTAATCGTGGCATACACCTTTTTTTCTACGACGAATAAAAAACATTAAAATAGTATATTGCGCACCTAGGGAAAAAAGTATGTCATTCCAATCCGCAAAGCGAGGGTGACAAACACGCTTATTGAGATAACATACTTTCTTCCCGTGATGCGCATACTTCTTTTTACCACATCTGTAATGGAAAGTTTGAATTAAATAAGTATGTAAATAAATGTTACTTTATTAAATTATGGGTTTAATTTCATATTTAACTTTACTTCATTTATTATTATTAGTGTTGCCCAAAATCGGTCTTGGTCTTGCATTTTTGCTAGACCAAGACCAAGACCGCGTAATTTTAGCAAGACCAAGACCAAGACTGACCGTGCAAGATTTGAGCAAGAACAAGACTAAGTCTGCGAGACTCTTGCGTCTTGCAGTTAGGACTGAGTGTCGTTTCAGGGAGCGGACAGGCTTAATTTATAATACAAGAATTTGACACATAGACAACAAACGAAACAAAATTAAATAAAGTACTAGTACATAAAATTTTGAAGAAGAAAATAGGCAGAAAATAGGAAGACTTAAAGTACAGATATAAATGACTATCAGAGCATTTTCGTTTAGCGGGGAATTTACGCAGTTCGAATAAGTAAATAATAAATAATATATTAAATATAGTATAAAAATAAATAAAAATATGAAAATAATAAAAACGAAAAATAAACTATATAAAATAAAGCGTAATAAAATTATATGTAGTATTTTACCCAAAAAAATGTTTATCTTATTAATATAATTAAAAAGAGTCAGGCCGAAAAAGAGACCTTACAAACTAATTTAAAATCTAACTTATAATAATAAGGTAGGTATAAGAGCGAAAAGCAGGACGCTATAATATCATGCATCTGTACGCCGCATGCGGCATCCTTTGGTTTGCGGTGGCATTCTTTTTCGAATCTCTTTCTAGACAGATAATGTTCTTTAAAATAAAGTCAAGTTAATGTCATTAATTTGTTTTTTATATGTTTTAACCATGTTTTAGCACATGTAAGCTTATTAAATGTAAACGTTTATTAAGAAACAGACTGACTTCCGTGGGATACGGTAGACAGCTCAGTTGGTTAGAGCATCGGCACGAATCATTAGGTCGTGGGTTCTCAAACCTCACCCGGTGTCAGTTGATTTTTAGAATTTCTTATTAAATGTTTAGACATTTATTAATTTGGATGGTCTTTACTGTGGCTATTATAATTTAAGCTCAAAATTTATCTACTCTGTTACGTTGTTCTAAGATCTAAAGTAACGTTTAATAAATAGCGATAGGCTAATAGGTAATTGCGATACTTGCGAGACTCTTGCTGCAAGACCATGACCAAGACCAAGTGTATTTGCGCAAGACCAAGACCAAGATTGGCTAAGTCTCGTCTTGTTGTTGCATTTGGGCAACACTAATTATTATGCGTTGCTAGGCTACAGTTATAATTATTTATATCTGAGTAAAAATGAGGCATTTTCTTTCTTGAAAACAGAAAAAAAATTCAAACTTTCCACGCAGGTGTGGTAAAAAAATTGTTTATTTCAAACTAGGTAAGTTTAATTATTTTTACAAAATTAAAATCTTTATTAATGCTTTTTATATTTATATAAATTATTAATAGGGCAATTTAAAAAAAAATTTCATAAAATTTCTGAGAGAAGAAAAACATTATTTAGCAAATTTATATTTTGTATTCACATTTTCGTTTCCTTACATTTTTTTTTGCACTCATAAAATATACTTACCTAGAAAAAACTTTAATATTGTTTATTATTTGTTAAGTCCTGGCCGCGTTTTTAACTCATAAAACTTTTCTATGAAAAAAAATGTGTCAATTAATAATTTTTACAATCAATAATTATAATATTATAAACATTGTTTTAAAGTAGTATTATATTCATTCACAATGATTGTATAATTAAAACTATAATAGACATCGGTTTAATAGTAAATATTCTAATAGTGAAGGGGACAACATCGACATAGATAACAGAAACCAAATTTAAGGATTATAATTCTTAGCCGTTACTGTTAGATCTGAAAGCAGAGCAGCTCCATATTATGGCCATTCTGTCTAGTACAATATAAGTTGGTTGCCAGATTTTGGGATAACAGCCTTATTAAAAAAATTTAAAAGTTGTCATGGAACTGTCAAAAGTTTTTTTATTGAAAACGAAGTTTTTACGAATTGTACAATAACATGGCAGCAGAGCGTGGTTCCCAGCAAAATGGATTATAACTTTACGTATTGAAGTAGTATTTTAAGTTAAAAGTAGCTGTCTTTTCTCACCATCACTACAAACTGTCTTTGAGTATGTTAACACCGAAGAACTAGTGAGAGGACTACATAATCAATAACAAGATGAAAGATCACTAAACAGAGCAAATTAGTCAAGACCTTATTAATAAAAAAAAAAAATTTGGGTGGTGGTTTTTACTGAATCTGCCTTACCTGTTATCGAAAAGCGGTACACGTCGTATGCCACTGCAAGGGACTGACAAGGTTCCGATTCCTGTACGTAGGCAAAGAAAAACCTGAGCCAGAGAGCTACATCAGGACCACTACCAGCCTTCGGAAATTTGTAAAACAACTGAGAATGAAGAAGGAGCTTTAACCTCAGGGAGAGCATACTTACAAAATGCCTCACATCTAATCTTATCTACCTGTTTTTCTCTAGAATAGGAGCAGGTCGCCGATCGGTAACTGCTTTAGATGCTTGGGCTCAAGAAAAGCTGAGCCTATCAGAGTCAGCCTTAGTTTGGCTTACGCTAAGAACTAGCCGATGATGTGGAGGCTGGTTTCCTCATTTTTACATAGTCCACAGTTAGAGCACAGATTAGATTAATATTTTTGGCATAAATAAACATTAGTTACTTTAAATGATTGTGAAAATGAATAACCATCACAAATTAGAAAAACATACAGAAATAAAGCTCCATCCATTTCTTTTGATGTTGTGATTGCCGACTCTACGACCTTGGCCGTGATGCCAGTTCTAAAACTAACATCCCGGGCACAGTTTTGCCTTTGAATAGGGCGTATAAATTGAATGTGTCAATTGCCATTAGCGCTAGAAATGGGAAATATATTTAAAAAATATTGTATTTTTGCTGCCATAGTGTTCTGAAAGATAATATTTTTGGCCTAAATAAACATTAGAAACTTGTGAAATTGAATTACTACTATGACTTATAGACGATTGTTTAAAAGATTTGAAAGAGAGTGCGTATGGATTACAAAAAATGATTTGATCGTCAAATGCCTTCTTTACGCCAATGATCAAGTCATATTAGCGTCATCTTTTTTTTTTTTATGTTCTGGTTCCTGTAATGTTCAGAGAACATCGTGGGAACCAAGGGAAAGAAGGTAGGAGTTGGTGTTCTTCTTAAATTTCTGGAGGTTGTATGCCTCGGGGAACACCTCCCTAGGTAATGAGTTCCAAAGCCTCGCAATTCGTTGGATGAATGAGTCTTTGGAAAGTGATGTTCTGCAGGTCTCCAAAGTGACCACGAAGTGGTGTGAAGACTGAACTTGACGGGTTAATCTCGAAGAGACTGCCAATGGAGGAACGATTGTTGATATTTCAGAAGAGCATCGCCCATGAAAATATCTATAAAATAGAGACAAATCGCCAACTTTTCTACGGTGTTCCAGACAAGTGAGTGAGTTTGTAAGCGAGGCATCACCGACGAGACGAATTGCCCTTTTTTGGACAGAATCCAGTAGCTTCAGGATATGTTTAGGTGCTGCACTCCAAATATGGGAACAGTACTCCAGTACAGGTCGGATCTGTGCCTTATAGATCATAAGCAGCTGACTGGAGGTGAAATAGCTCTTGGCACGAAACAAAAAACCAAGTTTTTGGGATGCACTTTTGGCAATGGACCTCACGTGATTTTCTCAGGAAAGGTTATTGCTGATAGTAATACCAAGCATCGATATGGATGACTTCAGTGGTATGGTTACTCCTGACAAAGTTATGTTAGGCACAGTGAGATCGGCTTTTCTAGAGAAAAGACATGCTTGTGTTTTGTTTGCATTGAATTCTACCAAGTTATTGGATCCCCATTCGAGAATTGTTGCTAAGTCCATATTAATATTGTTAACATTTCTTCCTCGTTCATTTCTGGTTTCACGGGCTGATATAGGGGCCCTGGAAGAGAAAGCGGTATGGAGGGTACTATCATCGGCAAAGCTGTGTACGGGACATGAAGTTGCTTTCAATAGGTCGTTGATGTGAAGTAAAAATAGTGTTGGTGCTAGAATGGATCCTTGCGGAACACCAGCATTTATGAGTAGAGTGTCAGATGAAACTCCATCGACCACTACATGGAGAGACCTGTTTGAGAGAAAACTAGCAAGCAGAGAACACAGCTGAGGGGGCAAGCCATAAGATGGAAGCTTGGCGAGGAGTCCCTGGTGCCAAACTCGATCGAACGCCTTGGAGATATCTAATGCCACAGCTAAAGTTTCTCCATACTTTTCAATAGATAGCTGCCATATATGCGAGACGTATGCGAGCAGGTCACCAGTTGATCTCTGATGGCGGAAGCCCTATTGCCTATCATTGATAATTCCTGAGTCTTCCAGATATTTCATGAGCTCGATGTTGATGGCTTTTTCCATGACCTTTGAAATAATAGATAGCAGTGCGATAGGTCTGTAGTTGCTAGGTAGGGTCTTTTTGCCTTTTTTAGGGACTGGCTGTACTCTTGCAATTTTCCAATTGGACGGAAATACTCCCAAATTGTAAGAGTGGTTAAACAACTTGCAAAGAACAGGTGTTGGTTCGGGGGCACATTTCTTGAGAACAATCGGAGGGATTCCGTCAGATCCACAGGCTTTGTTGGTGTTGAGACCCAGCAAAATCTTTCTGATAGTACGTTGGCGTAAGGTGATCTCGGGCATGTGACTGTCAATAGGTGTAATGTTCGAGGGTTGTTTTCCCGAAGAATCCAGAGTGGAATTTCCAGCAAATAGGTGCGCAAAGATATTGGCTTTTTCCTGGGCAGTCGTTGCTAGTGTTCCATCTTCATTGGTTAGGGGAGGAAAAGAGCTGGAAGTGAAGTTTCTTTCCACAGCTTTGGCGAAAGACCAAAATGAACGGGATCCGTTAGGACATTCAACAAGTTTTGATCTTATTTTGGCATTATGAGCATCTTTTGAACATTCTATTATCTCTTTGCATATGCCTCTAGCCTCAATATATGCTGCTCTGGTCTCAGGTCCCGGATTTTTTTGCCATCGATGGTATGCTGCCTGTTTGAAAGCCACAGCTCTAGAGCAGTTTCTGTTAAACCAGGTCTTATCGGATGATGTTCTTCTTTCGGTATTCGGTATGTAAGTTTGCATCCCCAACATGATGATTTTAGAAATTGTCTCAGCACATCGTGTTGGATCTACTGAGGAGAAACAAACTCTCTTCCATGGAAACGCTGAGAAAAACATACGAAGACCCTCCCAGTCGGCCGAATTGTAATGCCACATGAGACGGGGTGGTATTGTGCTGCTCGATGGTAAATGGAAAGAGCATGTTGTGGAGATGAGGGTGTGAGTTTCCAAGTGGGGCACAAACTTCTATTCTATACGGGTCAGGATTGGTGGTGAGGAAAAGATCTAGTTTATTGGCAGCCTGGTTGTTGACATCAGGGATGCGGGTTGGTAGCTCGACCAGTTGTTCTAGACCATGAGTGATGGCGAAGGCCTCAGCTTGACGACCTGCATCATCAGTTTTGTTAGAGAATTTGAGCCAGGCAGCGTTATGTACATTAAAGTCCCCCATGATTATGGTTTCAGCTGTTGGATGGTTCTCCTGAATGTAGTCCAAATTGAGTGAAGAGGAGTTGCAGGCGATGTTTAATGTTATGCATGATGCTCTGAAAATCAAAGGGATAAATATAAATGAAAGAAATGATTGTTGAAAGAGAAGAAAGCATTATACTGCAAGGTGCTGATTAAGGTAAAAAGAGTGAAAGTTAATGAGTTTGTATACTTAGGTTCAAAATTTACAAAGGCCAAAAATACGATTGTAACATTAAGCGAAGGGTTTTGGCAGAAAAACAAATAAATAGAGCACTGCATAGCTTTATGAACAGCCACAAAGTGTAAAAAAGGCACGTCTGGCTGTGCATATAGGTGTGTTGGTTCCTATACTTATGTATGGTAGTGAATGTTGGGTTTGGCAGAAAAAGCATAAAAATAGGATTAATGCTGTGGAGATAAGTTGTCTGAGAAATATAGCCAGAGTGACCTTGTTGGATAAGGTAAAGAATAGTGAAATAAGGGAACGCTGTGGTGTAAAATAAGATGTGGTTACAAAGATAGATAAATAAATGCTTAGATGGTTTGGACACGTAGAGAGGATGGATAAAGGAATATTATTAAAAAAAAATTATAAGGCGAGTGTGAATGGACAAGTCGGTAGATGTCAACATATCTCGATCAGATCAACATTTTTTTGAAGAAAGGCCAGGTCAAGATTACCAACAACCGACGGGCAGGTATGAGAGCACCGATGAAAGTAGAGGAAGCAAAAGATGTGTGTAAGAACCGAAGCAAATTTAAGAAAGTGGTCTCTGCCTACCCCTACGGGAAAAAGGTGAGACCTGTTAAAAATATGTTTTAAATTATGTCGGGATTTTTCCCAGAAGAAAAGAACAACAAATTATGTTAATGCGAATAAATTGTATACGGAAAAATCTCTATTTCATTTCCAGTGGATTAGGTTTATTTTTTATCGAATTTGCCAAATAATTAATACACACAAGTTCATATAAAACGAAACGGTCACACCTGTGGAACAAAGAAAAAGCGAGCAAAAATTCATATTGAGCCAAAATCGGCAATATTGACATTATAAGCTCGTTAGGACAGTCGGCGGGCGCACTTGCGAAACACAATTAATCATATTTTTATCTGATTCAAGAGAGAAACGATACGAGAAGTTTTTTGAATGGGGTGAAACTGGAAAGAAAAACTTCAAATGAATCCAAAGATTAAATTTTGGCGTGTAATGATTCATTCGTCATTCTGATAAATTGGAAAACGAAGGAAAAAAATTTAATGTCTGCCCATTGACGGGCACCGAAGAAGACGGGGATTTTTTTAAACAGTAATAATCAATAAAATAGATTCAATAGTTTTTACGGAGCGGTTATACAGATTTTAAAGTTTTATGTCCGACACAGCGTATGTTTACTGAAATGTATACAGAGTGGGCCACAGAAAACAGTCCACTCAGATATTAGGCAGTATTAATTAGAATTTAAGGAAATGCTGAAACACGTCAATTTTTGTTCCAATCAGGATACGTTTTTACGATACACATATATGTCATTAGTCGACCGTTCCACATTCCCAAACCCTTAATTTAAAATAGAGCTAATTTATTCAGTCATATGATCATCCACAGTTTTTGTTTGATATTTACACCGTTTTTTCAAAAAAGTGTTAATTAATTTAAAGTGCAACAACTCTTAAAAACGAAATGCAACGTGAAACATAAAAGTAATGAAAATAATTATTACTTAAAATTACCCCATGTACAGTGCAACTGAAGTAGCTTGGCGGGCGAGAGATCACAAAATCTGCGCACACATTCGAATAACGATCCGATCGGCGACGACGAAATTTTCAGTAATCGTGAGTCTCAAGACCAATCGGAGGAAGAAGTTTACGAATGTGAAGTATATTCAGCCGAATATTTGTTATTTTAGAGGTAAGTCGCCCGCCAAGCTACTTCTGGTGCACTGTAAAATTATTTAAATATTTGTATTGTCACGGAACTTGCTTTCCATTCGTGACACTTCAAATACAAATACTGCATAACGGGGACACTGCGTTAAGAGGCACATTAGTAAATTCCCCTAGGATTTAAGTCCGAAATTTTTTTTAATATTATGCTTTTGTAGTGAGGTTTTATTTTTATTTTTTACTTTACTTTTTACTTTATTGTGAACAGAAATCGTAGAAGCAGCTCTCGATGACCTTTTTGGTTGGAAATAGGCACATATTTAATTATGTTAAAAGGGAATGCAACAAAAATAAATTATCGGTACAAATTTATTAAACCTGTTTAATTATGTAGTCCTTACGGTATTATCAAGCATTAGATTTATAATCATCATAATCGAAATCTCTGTCGTCGCGATCCTTATTCGGATTGTAAATGATAACAGGATTAACTGCTTCGATGCGGTTTTCACGAACCCACCATTTTTCTATTCAATTTTTACATTTTGTGACACATTTTTCCCAAATTTTAGGAGTGGCAGTATTAAGTGCTCGTTGCCAGGTTTTCAAAACAGTATCATCACTGTAACCATTACATCCAATGTGATTGTCATAATAATTTTTGCATATTTCCCAAATATACTTAATGGGCTTAAATTGTCCATAATAAGGCGAACGATGCCCAAAACTGAGTATAACTTGATCCACTTTGTAAATTTTTTTTCTTTCGTACTTTTTAGCTATAGATAATATTTTCGGCTTGAAGCAATACTGTGAAGATAAAATATCTTCGTTTGTTAACCATTCTTTTATTTTCTGTACAGTCCAGGAGTTTGTTGGTTGCTTATTTAAAATTTCCGACTGGTACGGAGCTTTATCTAATACAATGACAGATGGTTTATGTAACGATGGTAATAGTTTCTATTTTAACCATTTCACAAACATCTCTATCCACATTGTCATGATAATTGGCCGATTTTGATTTTGATTTTGACGAAAATAAGAGATCCCGTCAATTAGACCATGATTTCCACCTGCATGCACAATAATGCGTCTTTTTCCTGCACCGTCGGTGTGTTTTATAGACTTTATTTTATCGTCCTGCAAAATTCTTTTTGTTCCATCTTTAGCAAAAATCCGAGTTACTTTCAGATAAACAAATAAAGAGCATTCTTGTTTATAGTGAGTATAATTTCTTAAAAATTCAATTTTATTGTGCATGACTTTAGCTTTTTCACACAAAGCCTTTCGGTTGTCTTCCTTTTTAAACTTAAACCCTAAACGTTTTAAAATTCTTTAAAGACTCTTGCTAGAAATTTCAAATCCAATTTTTTCTTTCACTGCTTCTGATATTGAATCTAAAGATTTATATTTTTTTTTCACGCATTTATATGTTGCGAATTTCAAATTTTGTAATAAAAATATTGACTCTTAATTTCCAAATAAAATTCGTTACCTACGCAATTTGTTTAAAAATATTAGGAGAATTTAATAATATTAAATTAGGTGGATTTACTTTCGTACTTCTAAAATGTACAGTTAAATACTGAGAGTTTTTAATGATAATCCGGAACCGCCGTATATTCGTAAAATATGATTTAGTTTTAAATAAGTCAAAGTTTATGCATTATTTTTATTTATATACCATATTTTTAAGATTGTACTTATACTTTTGCACTTATACACAGTTTATTGTGTATTCATAGTGCCAAGTTTTGAAGATTTTGTCGAGATGCATTTACCAATCCTCTTGACAGGCTGTATAGTAAAATAAAATGAAAGAGTTCATTAGACCGTGGTAAAATTTAAAAAATGATTTTATAAAACTTTGATATAAAACTGTTCACGTCATGTAACGAGTTTGGCTCATTTGTTGCGAGAAACTTACAACTTCGTATATTTTTAAAGCAAGTTGTATATCGTAAACTTTTATTTTAGATGCCTGTAAGCTATACATCTACTTTGAATTCACAGTACATCTCGAATTTGAGCTTAAGGGTAGCTTTAATACAACTAAGTAGGGATACATCGGACCCTAGCTGATTAACTGTTTTTTTTCTTTTGTGCGGATAGTTTTTTCCTTTTTTGGGTCAAATTTTTAGACACCTACAAACGACTAAAATTCCACTGGTGCGATTAAACTGATAGGATCACATTAACACATTAACACATTATTGGAATAAAACGTTTAAATCTATTTAAATCGATCCAGCCAATTTTTTTATTTATTTAAAAACACTTAATCTGTTTCTATGGCTACGTAAAAGGATAATGTATGTATAAATGCAATACTACTAAAGTTATATAGGTAGTTACAGTTTGTTATTAATAGTACCTGGAGTGTTTACATGGTAACTTGAATTTAAGTTAGGAGGTAGCCCTGTTGTTTTAACAATATTTATATTCTATTTATAAACTAAAAATTCATATTATGTGAAGTTTCGTAATGTTGAGTTTTAAATGTTTGGTGCAAGCGAACATCTGGAACAAAATTAACACAACAACATATTAAGTCATACAAATTGCTTGAATGAATTAATTTTATTAACTTTATATGGACATTGGTTATAGTTATTAAAAATAAAAATTAGACAAAACTTATTCGGATATTTTAAAAGTGAATTAGCTTTAATATTTCTTTATTATATAATGGAATTAAAATTATTCTTAAGACTAATAAAATTGTATTGTTAAAGAAAATAAATTATGGTGTAAATAGGATACTAGTAGCTAAATTAGTGGTGAAATGCGACACTAGTAGCGTGTGTTACCTGCTCTACTTGGAATCGAAGCATTTATGCGTTTAGATGTGCATCTAATTAAATTTTGGATGAAATCTTAAGGAATTTGTTCCCATGCTGTGATAACTGTATTTTCAAGTTCCCTCAGGTTTCTAGATGCAGGTATTTGATGTTTAAAATTTTTCTTGAGGTGATCCCGAACATGCTGCTCTTTTAGATTTAGATCCGGGCTTTTTGGTGACCACTGCATAACTGATATACCAACCTGATTAAGATAATCGAGTACCCATATCGTTGTGAGGTCAAGCTTTATCTTGCAAAACAGAAAATTGGGTTCCAAAAAAGGACCGACTATTACAATATTTTCAAGATAGTAATTAGCATTTATGGATCTTTTTTTTAATTATCCACAGACTAATTTTGGTTATTTCAACAAAAACTAAGCTGGCAACACTCTGTTTTCCCTAGTAAGCAAGGGTGCAGTGCCTGGTCTCCTTACTGTTTAATCTCGGTCGTTAGTCATCCTATAAAACTAAGGCCCTTACTACCTCTTGTTCAGTAAAATTTCTTGCTTGATTCATTTTTCTTATTTTTCGGGGTCAAAAATTAAACTGTCTATCACAAAAACGTATTGCTTTCAAAAAAAAGGAACAATTTGTAAATTAACTTTTAAAGAAAACCTATCGCTAGTATTACACAAAATTATTTATTTTTTAACAAATTCTTTTGAACTCTGAATCTAAATGAATTGTTTTAATAGCTGTCATCAACAACGAGACAAAATATGCATAGCCTACTATTTGAATACTTGATAAACTTCAAAAACGGATTTAAGAAAAAGATAATTTAATTGAATAATTTCATATTTTTGTCTTTTTTTTTTGTCCAGAATTTCAGTTTTTTTTTTATTGATGTGATAACGTCTTATAAATCAATAAACGCCGGCTGTACGCACGAAAAATCGTGACTCATTGTCACGTTCCGCCTGAACCAAACGTGCAAGCGAGAGCGCGGAGCAAGCGATAGAGAGGCTTGATCGGCTTAAGCGTTCGGCTTGTGACGCATCTATCTCTCTTTCACTCCATTGGCCGATTCGTCCGAGTAAAAAAGAAACAGAAAATATTTAAATTAACGAGTGCAAATAAATGTTAATTTAGCGAAAAAATTGTAATTTTCAATTAACTGTCTCTTTGTATTATACAAAATATTGATAATTTAGTGATAATAATTCAATTCAATTGGTAAAAGTATGCAATTTTCATCAATGTTTTCTTATGACGTTATCACGTAAAATTATCGTCCGTAAACCGACTTTACAGACAACCAATTTTTTGTTATGCAATACCTTTTTTTGCTGCAAGACAACAATTAATACTAGTCTAACTGACAAATAATTTTAATCTAGTTTATGCTTAAAACTAAGTATGTATCTACTAAAGTCAATCCATCGATGTCTTTTAGTTTTTTTCTGATTAGTTAACATGTTTTATACATGCCAACCCACGTACTGCACTTTGATTTTGCACAATACACTATGCGTGCAGTATGCGTATTTTGTAGATTTTTTTTTTTACTGAAAATAGTCGCAAAAAGGGTAGACCTATCGTGTGGGCCGCGGACTGCGACTATCAGAAGGGAGAGGGATTATAGAAAGGAGATGATTGTGGACCCGCTTTTTGAAAAGTTGCAGGTCAGAGTTCTCTGAAAAAACTTATTTTGGAAGCTTGTTCCATTCCGTAGCAGCCATGTAAAAGAAGGATTTTTGATGGAGATTGGTCCTTGTCGTGTCAATCTTGAGAGTAAATGGGTGAGACTGATCAGCGTGCCGAGTTCTTTGACCGAATGAGGCCAGTGGTGGTACAAGAGTTTTTATTTCTCTGGAGCATTTCCCATGGAAATATATGTAGAGTAATGTCTGGTCTGCAATTCTTCTTCCATGTTCTAGTAGGTGAAGGGTATCTGTGAGAGTTGAGCTGTTTATCAACCAAATGGCCCTTTTCTAAATGGAATCTAAAAGACGAAGAAAATGCCTTGGTGCTAAACCCCAAATGTGCGAGCAATACTCTAGAAGAATTATTTAAAATACATCTATTAGCAGGTTTACGCCACTACGAGCCGATAATTAGATTTTTTGTATTATTTTTCCCATATTCTGAGACTTCAAACGTTAAATGTAAAAAAGTTTTAGATTTTAGCAAATAAATTTTGATTTCTGACCGCTGCTGTGCTTGCCAATCGTGTCAAAAAATTAATTAGATTTTTTTTATTATCTTTTCCGTAATCTGGGACCCCAAAGGTTAAAAATGGACAAGTTTCAGAAATTTGTACACCTAAATCGGTCATATTTTCCACTGTGCGCCGTTTGTGACTAAAAATAGCCAGTGAAGGTCGAGCCTTTAAAACGAACAAAAATGCGATAACTATAAACAACCTTTAAAAAATATTACAGCGATGACAGCTCCTTCATATCGCAATCAGAAAGTTATGAGACGAATTGGACGAAAGCCATAAAAGAAATGAATTCATTATTTTTCTCATATATTCATAAATAACGACGTGTGATCTCTATCGCATCTTGTTTTTCAAATTGGGGCATTAAATTCTAGTCCGTAGCGTAGCGGCGGCTCTGTAAACGATAAAGATTATCGTCGCTCAGATAGCTCAGGACATTCTGAATCGGTATAAATGTTTCATAAAAAGAAGTGGACCGAAATGAAGCAGTTTAGTGACCTTTTAGTTCGTCACGGCGAAAATGTAATCAGTCGGCGATAGTGCAACCGGAGGGTTACTTTCCCCGACACGTTACTCGCTAACGCGTCGTTTTGATACCCCAAAAGCAATAACGGCTTACCATATAACAATAATCTGTCAGTAGTCTTACGTAGTATAAAGGTAATTGAAAACTGTAGTGAAACTAATTTTTACAACCATCTGTATTGTCATCCCTAGCGTCGGACGCTAAGCATTCGACGTTTTGCAAATCGAACCAACAATTCCATAACCATTTAAATTTAGGTTAATAAAAGAATATTGACAAAACAGATTTATAAAGCGAGTGTGAGTGTACAAGTCGGTAGAGGTCGACCTCGGCAAACATATCTCGATCAGATCGAAATTGTTTCGAAGAAAGGCCAGGTCAAGAGTACCAACAACCGACGAGCATGTATGAAAGTAGAAGAAGCAAAAAATGTGTGTAATTTTTGAATAATTATTTTGATAAACGCCAGAAAGAAACCAAAAAACCTTGAGAAACTAATCTTGTTAAGCCGAATAAAAGGTAAATGTCCTCGTGGAGGATATCCTTTTCGCTAGTTTAATCAGCACAAAATGATAACAGAGAGGATAAAAACAAAGAGAAATGTCAATACAACAATAGAGCATTCTACCAGAAACAACCTTTAGTAATTGAAAAGTACAACATATAAAAATATTAGAACTGTCGACATCAAGACCGATGTATACATCGCAACGAAGATTTGAAGACAGCTGTTGTTGAATGATTGTTTAGGATTTAAGAGGTAAATAATTTTTTGGTTGAGAAATAAAAAAATAAAGTTTTTTACTTATTTACAAGGGAAAATCTTTTATAGACGCCCTTTGTTGTCAACTGCTCTAAAAAGAACTAAAATCTCGACAAAGGGTAATGTGGGACTAATCGAACGCTCGATGTTACCCACTAAAAACCCTTGTGGTTCTATGGATTATTATCTCGTGGTGAAGACAATTTTACCCATTGTGTAGGTGTTTGTGTGTGTGTATGTTTTGTTGGTAAAGAAATAAAACAATAAAGTGTTATTAAATCAAATATTTTACTTCGAAAACTCAATATAAAGGTGAGGTGCGCGTGAGCGTTGACCAAATCCCGCAGATTCAAAGTGGTTTTCTAAGCAGTACAATTGCATAGACATAACTGCCCAAACATGCTCAGAGCATTAAATGTCCTAAGAACGAGCTGATCAGTCCATTCTAGAAATTTCGTTCAGGTCTCAAGTACGTCATTGATTGACGGTGCATTATCATCTATCAGCACAAAAGTTTGCCAACGGCAGCAGCAAATGGGTCAATAATTAATTTGTTCGACAATCATGCCACGATACTTTATAGCAGTCATTGTTGCCTTATAAGATTAATTAATTTAAAACAAATGCTACACCTAACACAAATTGAATCTTCTCCAATAAGCGTGGTTGGTGTCATATATTGCCTGCCGCTGATTTATATAAACGAAATTGGAACTCATCCTAAAACAGACAAGTACACATAATGTCCAATTTTGGTGTTCTTCTGCTCGTTGACGCCTGGGTACTACTCTATGTTGCCTACTCTACCGTGGATGGGTAGTACGTACTCTCGCTCTTACATTGTTTACATGAAGTTGGTATTATTTTTACGATTTAATTTAAAATAATGGTACCGCAGCGATATATTGATCACAGACTTTAAATAAGTTGGATTTCGTCAAACTGCTAAATATGTTTTGCATACATTTAAAATTAGCCATAAAAACCATTAAATAACAAATTTTGATATATTTTACCGCACTATAATTTATGGAAAGTGCCGACAATATGGCGAGAAGACAACATATCCTTCCTTGGCAAGGATGTCGCAAAGTGCCAAAGGCGGTCAAAAGGCCGGCGCTTCTGCAAATTTCCACACAGGATATAAAAGGACCTTTTGTTCTGTTGACGCCTATTCTGTCTTATGGGAGTATAATTTTAAGCTTGTGCAGTTACATTTGTAGCAACGTATATTGATATATAGAACACACGTTTGAAACTGAAATTTATGTACGATGGATTTCCATAAAATTTATGTTTATTTTCTAGGATTTGTATGAAATGGATGGAAATTATTTAGTGAAATGAAATAATTTTAAAAAATATAGAAATTTATTTTAAATAAAATGATAACAAATTAATTTTCTTCATATTGCTCTTTTATTTTCTAATAAATTAAACGATTTTATGTAAAGAATATGAATGCCGCCGTTTAAATTTTCACAAACAATCACTAAGTAGCGCCTTAGAGATTTGACATTTACTAGAACTGATAAAAAGATCTACTGAAACTAATTGTTCAAAACAACATGGATGCTGTGTGCAAAAAAATTTCAGAAGATCAGCATGCGTCTTACAGTGTAAAAAGACATCTTTGGGATAATGTAACTTAGTTAAGTTTAGATCAGATTTTAATGAGAGTCTTTTGGTAAGTATGCACTCCGACCTAAAGAGGTCTATTGCGCCCTACCTGTGGTTAGAACTCCTCTTTCAGACCCAATTGTTTTACCAACTTCCAGGGGCTGTTTTGTTGAGGGTCCTAATGTATCTCTCTGGCTTATGTTTTTCTTTGCATAAGCACAGGAACTGGGACCTTGCCAGTCTCTCGCAGTGGCATAGGATGTGTTCCGCCGTCTTTTCTTCTTCAAGACAGAAACGGCATTCACTATTCTCAGTCCCTTCTAATCTACAAAGGTGTTTGCGGAGTCTACAATGTTCTGTTAAAAGGCCACTCTTATTATCAGTATGGTACGCTAAGCTACGTAGTCAAACTCTTTTTAACACGCTTGTATTAGTTTCACGTGTATGTTTGTAACTGACTCTTTGACCTTGATTTTGCCCTACTTTAAGCAATCAGATTTAATTTAAACTTCGCACATTTGTCAAAGACCGACGGCAATGCAATAATTCGATCAAAATATCCAACTATCCTGATTACTTTCGCCAGGATTTATAAATTTCTTTAGGGATCCTTTGCATGAGAGTAAGAGATATAAAACTAATGCATGAACTACGCATGCACGCAGAACAAATATTCACTCAGTTCATCGCATCGCTGGTTCAGTGATAGAATGCTCGCCTGCCACGCGGGCAGCCCGGGTTTGATTCCCAGCCGATTCATTCCTTTTGTGCTTTTTCCATTTAATACATTATTTTTTAAATTATATTAAGGTATTCGCGAACTACATTTTAAAATTGTTTGGCATATCAAAACGGAAACAGATAATTTTCTTGAAAAATGAAATAGTTTTTAACACGCTTTATTAGTTTGACCTGATTCACCCAATCCAATATACTGGTGAGAAACGTGCCGAGGAATGAATGGCAAGAGGGGGAGTAAAACCTAAGAATAAAATTACTGACGAGAAAATTATTGTCACTGTTTTAAAAGCGTGTGGTGCTTTGTATAAAATTTTTAAACTAACTCTGCGTTTCGGAATGATAGCACCCCACGCCTTTAAAACAGTGACATTAATTTTCTCGGCAGTAATTTTATTTTTATATTAAGAATTATTTGCTCTTTATTGAGTAATTTACCGTATCTAGATTAACATTTAGTAAGCTAGTGTATCCAGCCTTATTGGTTTTTTTGGGATTACTATATTCCCTACCTTTAAATTCAAAAAGTCACTGACTTATCAAACTGCCCTCTTATATAAACAAAGTGTTAGTACGAATGGAGTATAATAGTTTATGGGTATCTACTAAAGCACGCAGTACCTACTTTAACCAATAAAATCTTAAATGTACACGTTGCAAGTGCATTTAAAAGTTCATAAAACACATTATTTTGAAAATTGCTGTTCATAATAAACTCAAAATTTAATTTAGTTAAATTCATTAAATAACTCACATAAAATGGCAGTAAAGTGTGGAAAGTAAATTTCCAAACTTACCAGCTTTAACTTTCCACTGTAAAAGTTACAATTTGCTATTAATTTTGTTTAACATTGTAGACCTTTCGGCATCGAGATTGCAATTATAACTTTACATGAAAACTAGTGTAGGTATTTAGTTTTATTTTGTTCCACGACGACCGTGTAATGTGATGTCGAGTTCATAATACGTGCATGTATTTGAAAAGATAGATACCCCACTCAATCTTTTAGTCCTTTATTGTATATTGCTGAAATTAATTACTTTTCAAAGGGACCACACGTAGCTAAATTTAACGAATGGAGGTTAGACGTCTACAAAGTACCTACGTAAGCGGGTAAATGTAGTTATATTGAAGTAAAAATTTAGTGTAGTTTTTTGCTGCTCCGGTTTTTTTTTTTAAATACAAATTTAATAATATCAGTGGTCTAAGTGCGACGCATTAGGTCCACACGACTAACTTCCCAGTGGAAAGAATAAAAAAATATTATATTTTTTGTTGTTACAATTATTATTATTAAAATTAAAATTATTATAAAAAACGATTTCAAATTATAATTGTCATTAACAATGATTTGTTTTTCTCAATATTTAAATTTTTTTTTTAATTATTATAATCAATAATCATGTGCTAGTAACAATATTCAATTGTTATAAACAATGCTTGATTATTACTAACAATAATTTTTCACTGTTATAGCGCCTTCAATGCTATTTTCTCAATACTGACACAAATTTAAAATTCTCCAATTCCTATCTTTTTTTTTAAAACAATTTTTTTTATGAAATATTGTCATCACATTTTTCATACAAATATTTCTAACATGCAATAATGATATTATTCAAAAGATCTTAAAATTCTGTATTAAAAATAGTATAATTTATAAATTGCAAAATTCAGGTAATTTAGCATTTTTTTGAGTTTTTTATTCTCCATAAAAAACTACTTGATCGATTTTACTCGAAATATAATCAGTTGTAAGTTGCGTAATTATGCGTCGAATGCAATTGGTACCATCTCGATATCATTTTTGATTCTCGAGATAATGAAGACGAAAAATAATTCCGAACGCACATACGAACATACGTACAAACGAACATACGCACATACGTAAATACACACACACACACACACACACACACACACACAGACGTCCACTTAAAAACTATTGTATTCGACTCTGGGGACCTTGAAATGTGAAGATATGTCAAAATTCGGGATTCGAAAAATCGGACCCACTGGGAACTTAATAAAGGCAGACTGAAAGGTAAGAAGAACTACCCTGAGGAGACTAAATCAAATAGCTGTTTTACATTGTTTGCGATAACGTTGTTTTGCATCTCCTAGAACATTTAATAGTTGCGTCGTTCTGAAACTTATATTTCGGAATGACAGGAACAAAGGATTCAAGAAATTGGTAATTATTTTCCTATTATACAGAGGCAACGGCCGAATTTAAACCTAGTTTTACAAGAAGTACCCACGCAATGCACAAGTGGACTTTGAGGGTGGCCTGTCAATTTCAAGAAAAGTATTTTTTGAATTAGGTTTACAGTGGTAAAAACACTCGATTGGAGAAACATATTAATTAAACGTTATTATGTAAGATTAAACTGTAAACGACGAATATTACTGTTATTTTAAACCTCACAGTAAAGGAGCAAAGTTACTTATAGTGCACACCGGTGGAAAAATGTGATTTATAGACAGTGGTCTTCTCATATTTAAATCTGGACGAAAAAGTGGTTCGTGACTCGGTTACCAACTTCATCCCCTTTTTTCTTCTTTTGAAGATGAAGTGGCAATGCTTAAACTTTCCTTTTCATTAACAATATATTTTTTGTATAAAAACAGATTTTTAATTAAGTTCATAGTATTTTGGTTTCGAATAAAATTATATTCTTATTATTAATGCAAAGCAAAAGTTAAACAATAAGTTATCTTGGTTTTGTTAACCTAACAATTACCAGGTCACTTTGATGTGGGTTCTATGTCACAGGGAAGTTAAAGGCAACCAGGAAGCACACTACCTTGCCAAGGATGGGGCAAATACACATCTTTCCGGCCCAGAACCATTCTGTGGACTCTCCAAGGCCCACTTGAAAGAAGAGGTTCGACGCTGGAAAACAGATAAAATAAATTCTTACTTAAATAAAGTTCCAGGATAAAGACATACGAAAAGGCTAGTGAGCCATTCGCCAAAGAAAGCTTAACAGCTTCTTAAATTGTACAAGAAATACTTTAAACCGGTGACAAGACTTCTCCCACTGGATACTGCCCTATAAAGTATCACTTGGAATTGATGGGCAAAACAAAGAGTGATAGTTGCTGCTACTGCGAAAACTTCGCTGAAACTGCAGAACATTTGCTTTGCGAATGCCCAGCGCTTTTCTGAAAGAGGCTTAAGTTCCTGGAAGGAGCCTTCTTAAAGTTCTTAAATGTCAGGAATTTAGCTCACAGGAAACTGACAAACTTTGTACGAAGTCTCGGAATCCTGGAACTCAAATAGATTAAGGGTTGTGTACAAAAGATCTGATGGGTCGAGGTGTTTGAGAGGCTGTATAGCCTTTACGACCCCCTCCCCCTACAGTCTATAATCTACAATGTAACCCAACAATTGTAAACATGATTAATTCGGAATCATTGTGAAGTTCTTTGTACATAATTTATTTGTGTTTAGACAGGTAGATATCCCAAAAAATATGCAACATTTTCAATTGCAGCAACAGAATTGAAATACATTATAAACGCACGAATATTTTGAGTTTTCGATGATCAAATAATGCAATATACGTGACATTTAATATTAGTAGAGAGATTTATGCGACATTTTTATTTGGATGAAGTTGCGCAATATACATGGTGAAGCAATAGTGCGTTAAAATATTATCTACTTATTATACAAATAATTATGCAAAATCTTAACCTTTTGTTTAATTTTATAATAATTTTATTAATAAAATATACACTTATATGTTAAAAGTACTTGAAACAAGAAATGGTTTTAAGAAAAACAAAAAAAAATACTTAATTTTAAGTGCTCATTATGTTTTAAATATTCAGCTTTGATGTTTTAAATGTACTTTAAAAGTAAAGGCCACCACATAGAGGAAAGTACCATGGGCCCAAGTTTGGCCCATGCTTGGCATAAAAAGTAGAACTCTGGGCCAAGCTTGTAAGCCAGGCTTGGCCCAGTCTTGGTAGAAGAAGTCTGTAGTGATAACGATGGGCCAGACTGGGCCATGCTTAAATGCCAGAACTGGGCGATGCTTACAAGCCAAGACTGGGCCATGCCTAATTGACAAAACTGAGCAATGCGTAAATTCCAGGACTGGGCCATGCCTAATTCTCAGGACTGGGCCAGGCTTCTTCTTCTTCTTTAGATGCCCTGTCCCCCTCGGACGTTGGCATTCATCAGCGCTATCTGAATCTTGTCTACAGCTCGACGGAACAATGTAGTACCCTCGGATGGAATTTGCATAGAAGTATATACGTATTTATTTAAAAAATGGGTCAAGATAAATAATAAATTTAATAAGAACTTTCCGGAACTACATAATTTTATCACTTTGAAAAGGTCCCCAAAAAAAAAGTTTTAAAAAAATTAAAATTCAAATTCAACACTAAAATAGGAAAAAAATCACTTTAAGTCAATGACACGTGCCAGAACAACGAATTGAGCCAATAGGAAATAAGCAAATTTAACCAACATACCACTGTAATTTGTTACTTGTACATGTGGACTTTTTTTTTAGAGAAAAGAAATCCCTTCGGATACCAGGCTCATGGTTCTGCCCTAGTCTGGTTATGTGGTGTAGCCACTAAAACCTCTTCCGTTGCCCTCTTTGACCCCGAAATCGGCGGGGTGCATAACATCAGGGTCAGCGGCGTTTCTTAAGTCTCCTACATTCTGTCTTTACTTGTTTTCATTTAAAACCATGTTTTATACCAGGTTGTTTGTATTCAGGTTTAGGCCAAGGCTGTCGTACAGTTGTGTCCTTTGGTTTTACCATCTTTTGCAATGGAAAATGGTGTATTCCACTGTATCTACTGCTCCACAGTATACGCAGAGATCATTGTCTGTTTTCTTCATTCTCTTTACTTAGGTTCTAAAGGATCCGTGGCCTGTCATCATTTGTGTTAAAAAATATTTCGTTGTCCTGTGTCCACATTCGATCCAATCGCGTATCCTAGGTATCAGGGTTTTGGTCCAACGAGCAGTCCCCTCTGTATTATCCCAAAGTTGTTGCCAATTATTTATCGTCGTCTTTCTTTTATCCCTCTTGGCTTCCGCTGTGCTTCCGTCTCCCCGTTTATATAGTCTTCACCTCTCTTTTACTAGTAGTTCGATGGGAATTATTCCTGGGATGACTTGTACGCCCATGGCCGATACTGTGTCACCCCTAAAAGCATTTTACGCTGTATCTTTGTCAGTAGGTTTATGCCGTTTTATATTTGTGTACTCATGCCAGATTCGTGCAGCATATAGTTAGTATAGACTGGACCACATTGTACAAAATCTTTCTCTTTTTGAACCCAGGACCTTGCACGTTATGGGTTATTCTGCTTAAGGCGGAAACACATGTGGACTATTATTCCAATTAGAATAAAGCGACGTTGCCAATTATAAATTATTTATGCGGTATTAGTATCATAAGTTGTTTAGGAATAATAAATATATAGATAAATTATTGATAGGTACTAAAATATAATTATAAAAAAGAAAAAATTAAATCTGACTATATTAAACTTATATTAAACCATAACTGCCAATAATGTGCTAGCTATGAAGTTATATACTCCTGGCGACATCCTCTGTTTTATTAGCCCCGATTAGCCCCATTAGGGATTATTTATTATCAGCCAGGGGGTTTTCGCCCCTTCTCTCGCGTTCGAAACGGAAGTCTGCGATATTATCTACCGGTCTTACCTCACAGTTAATACGAAAACTTCCCTTTCCAGGCATTACGTTGAATACATTTCTTTTGCTTAATAGCCCAGACAAAATAAATTTTAAGGTTTAAGTTGCGATTGCTAATTTTTTTACACCATAAAATGGGTATGGGTATTGTTATTTGTCAAATAGTTGCGAATGGGTGAATTACTTTAAATTTAATTTTACTTTTTCCATGCCATGTTGATGAAATTTCTCGTTAAACCAAAAAGGCCAACCAAAAGGGTGTTCACAAGGTGGGGTACTTTTCCCCCTAATGTGGTCACTCCTAGTCGACTCTCTGCTGAGCGAGCTTTACATGCAGGAAGTAGATTTTTAATGCTTTGCGGATGATCTGGTCGTAATATTTAGAAGAAAATTTGAATCGACGATCTCAAACGTCTTCCAAGAAGCCCTCAACACGGTATACAGATGGTGCGAGAGGGAGCAACACCCGGAAAACTGTAATAATTCCTTTTACAAAAAGGAAAAAGCAAGATAAGCTTCGGTAGCCTGTCCTATACGGAAAGAGCATTCCATTGCGGCGGAAGTAAAATACCTGAGTGTGGTTCTGGATAAAAGACTCACCTGAAACGCCCACCTGGAAAAAACAATAAACAAATCCAAATCTGGAATCTTAAAAAAAGTATACGGCAAATCTTGGGGAATCAACTTCAAACAGATTTACTGGATTTATCAAACAATGATATCTATGGTCACGTATGGTTCAGTAGTCTGATGGACCAAAGGGTTACAACAGACAGCTAGTGCAAAACTTGTTGGCCTTCAGCGGCTGGAATGCCTGGCCGGAGCTATGTTCAGCACACCAACGGCAGCGATGAAACACCTAAATCTTCCTCCCCTAGATATTCTCTTAGAGAGAGAGCCTATAATAGTCTCCTACAGATTCCTGTCTTTGGAAAAAAAAATTAATAAAGAGCAAATTGGGGATCACTCCGGGATACTGAGTAAAACAAAATACCACCAAATTCTCGGGATGGTTCCTGACATGCTAGCCACAAAAATACATGTAGAAAAGTCGTTCAAAGTCCTCTTTCCGAGAAGAGACAAATGGGTGAGGGGAAAATCCTCTTTCCAGAGACTGAAAACGTAATGTACACAGATGGTTTAAAAACCCCAAATGGAGTTAGGACCGGTGTTTTCAGCAGGAAACCAAAAATGAAAATATTAACTAGTCTTGGCAGGTATGCTACAATCTTTCAGGCTAAAGTCTTCGCTATCGAATTGTGTTCAAAAGAGCTGACCAACAGGCCTCTAGCAAACAAAACCATAAGTATAATATCAGACAGCCAGGCTGCTTTAAGAGCACTGAGCTTCAACAAGATAAATTCTAAACGTGTATGGAATTGCATCGAATCTTTAGAGTACTTTGGTGCGAACAACATGGTGACCCTACTGTGGGTTCCTGGGCACCAGGGTGTGAAGGAAAACGAAAAAGCCGACACCCTTGCAAAACAGGGTGCCGAATCTGCGTTCACTGGACCAGAACCGGTTTTTGGAGTCATTACAAGTGCCGCCAAAACAATCATTTCGGACTGGGCGAAGAGGAAAATACTCACGTACTGGTCCAATATACCAGGGTTAACTCACTTGAAGGCGTTTCTAACTAAACCTGAGAAACACAACTAAGCAGATCCTAGAATGGAGCAGAAACTACCTGCGAATTCTAGCGGGACTGCTTACAGGACACTGTCGTCTAAGATACCACCTCGGAAGAATGGATCTGAACCAACAAACGGACTGTCGGTTTTGCTGCGTGGAAGACAAAACTGCTGCACATATAGTATGTTCATGCCCTGGCCTGGGAAAAATAAGGTTTAACATATTTGGTTACACCAACTTAGGACCTACCGATTTCAAAAAAATCTCACCCTATACAACCATGAACTGCGTGAGAAGGGCTGGATTTTGCGGTGAACTGTAACCTATGGGGGTGAGTCAAAATGGACCTACTAAAGGTCGCAGTGTAGTGGCGACCACGCCCCACTCACATGATACCCAACCTAACCTAACCTATTAATGATAAAATACAGTTTAGGTCGACAGTCAGTGACAATATTCTAAAAGATAAAAGAGACTTGAATTTGTACAATTGATCATGTTTCAATAGACGACAAAATGGCGTCTTCATGTATAAAATTGTAATATACTAAACAGGGTAATTATATAGTTTTAATTTCCTTAAAAAACAAATCTACGTGTTATGGACAGGATAACCCCACAATTTTCGGCAACTTACAGTAAAGGAGGACAACTAGAACAGCGACCAACCCTACCTATCGAATAATCAACATCTCAACGAGGCACGGCGAGATTTAGCAGAGGCAGAAATTTTCAATCATCCTACTTTTCTTTCTCTTCTTCTTCTTACTCCTCCCTTGTCTGGTATGACAAAAATGTCAGGTCTAACTATTTTATTCATCTGGCTTGTGATATAATGTCAATAAATACAATTCGTTTTTACACTACCATTAAAAATTCTGTCATAAATCTTAATCTTAATCAAATTATTTTGAGGTAACACCACTCGTTTTGCGACTTACCAAACAATTTAATCTCCATGATTTCTAACATATCTACTATTGCGAGCACTCATGGTATTACCATCGATGTGTCTGCATTCAAGAACAACGAAATTTACGATTTCTAATTATTGAATTAAAATTCGAAGAATATCGTTAAAAAGGACCAAAGTTATTAATAATAGCCAAAGACATTTTGGAATAAAAATAAACTTTATGTTTATTGTAATATCTACTAAATGGGTCATCCGGTTAACTATACAGCGAATGTCTAGCGCTTTTCTGCAAGAGGCTCAAGTTTCTGGAAGGGGCCTTCCTAAAGCCGTCCGATGTCAGAAACTTTGCTCCCAGGAAACTAATCAACCTTGTACGAAGTCTCGGAATCCCGGCAATCGACTAGATTATGATTTATGCACAAAAGATCTGATATTTCGAGGTGCTTAAGAGGCTGCATAGCCTTTACTACCCCCCCCCCTTCAATCTACAATCTACAAACCAACTATACAGCAAATGAAATTTTCAAGCAAGGAGCATCAATGTCATATGTTGGGCCAAGAACTTTGTGCGGCGTAGCTAAACCATTAAAGCAGCCACAAAAACATAAAAGTCACAGCAATGGTGAAAAAAAATAGAACAATGAAATTGTTAATAAAATTTCAGCCTGATCTAATAAGCAAGGATTGTAACTGTTAAAGCTATTTTAAGGCTGCTAACCTAATATTGTAAGCCTTTAAAAATCATGAAGTTGAGGCAACACCACGTGCACATTTTGTCAACTAAAAGACAAACAGTAGAAAGATTCCAATTACAAACCTGAAAGTCTTTATAAAAATTAGCCAAGATAGATAATGTCATGAGTATAAATCAATTACAAATGTCGCAGTTGAATAGTTTTAAGACCAGTTCTTACTTTATCTTATAAAAAGTAAATAAAAGTAACATTCTTCTGATTTAATACAGTCAATATATAAATACTCTGACTAGACTATAATGCTATCAAGCAGTATAGATATCGGTTTTCCACAATCTTAAATCCGAATATAAGTTGGCGTATTTACTTAAAGCAGTGCAAATACTAACTACAACAGTATTATTGCAAATCACAAAATATACTCTAATATATTTATTAACAAGTAAAGTTTCACGACTTCGTTCTATGGCCAAATATGTAAACAATAAAGTATTCACAAATAAATGCTTGAATAGTGTGTTTTAAGAAATAATAATTTATTATATTATTTCGCTGGGTGAGTTGTGAAAACTTTTTTATTCAAATGCTCTAAAAGGAGTCCTAAAGACTTAAATATTTATAGATGTGCATGTTAAATAAAACTGGTAAAATTGGTTAATTTGATCCTTAAATATATAAAAATGGGTGTAAAATTGAATACATAAGTTGCAACACTTACAGTTCGTAATATTTTTTATATCGCTTTTTGATAATATCACTTTCTCCAAAATTCAAGAAAACCGGTTGCGTTGTGATATTTTTGTCATAAACCAATTCCATTTTCATATGTAATGTATTGCCACGTAAAAATCCTGTTGATAGTATTATTATAGGTTTGTTCTCACAGCAATCAGAAACAGTCCGAATTGTGCGCAGTATATATACAGACTATGGTAAAGAACCGAATCACGCACACGTTCCAGTTCTTTTTATTCCTCTTCTTTAATTGATGAATTCTGGAACGACTTTAAATTCAAAGAACTCTTCGCAATACGGGGATGGTTTACGAATTGTTGTCCCTAACATAGAAGCAAACAATAATAAATTATAATTTCTAATTCATAATACTGCTTACATAAACTTACCTTGGTTAAAAAGATACAATTCCTTAAAAATGTTTACCAAATAAGTCTAAATTCTGATTAGTTAACATGAGAGTCTTCAATTGTTTCAAAATTTCTATTAAAACCGCCATTTGGGAGGGCTCATGCGCATTATGTTTTAGTTTTAGCACATTGTGTATCTTCCCTGTGTTAATATTTTTTCCAAAACAATCAATCTTTTATTAAAATGGACACCATAGATCATTTTTTTTATAATCCATAGCAAATACCGTTTAAATTATTTCCTAAAATAATTGGAATTTCAGCAAAAGTTAAAAATTAGTGTAAACTAATCTCACTTATTTTGTAACGGACCATGTACAATAACAGTTTCTTAAATATTCAACAATATAATTAATATTACAGTGATTTGTAATTAAAAAGCAAGTGAAAGTGTCACACCTATAGTGAATGTAATTAACGGAAAAGAAATACTTACCTTTTGGATTATTAATAGCTGTCTTGAAAAATAAGGTAACATATCAACATTGGTATGAACTAAATACATTTAAGTGTGAAACTAAATTGAGGAATTTGTTTTTTTAAAAATTCTTAAAAAAAAAAATTTAACATTTTATTGTTGAAATAAGCGACATGGATCTTTTACCGATTAAATAAACCTTATTGTAAAATATTTGACGTTTAGATATCTTTCAACGATAAAATTATCATAGACGTTGCCAGATCAATCTTCCAATTTATCTTGTTAATAAAAAAAAGAGTTTTAAATTATTTATTTTGTATCATTTTTAAGATTTTGTGAATTAGAGTGACAGGTGTGTGATTCGAGTTTATTCATAGTGTTAAGATATTTATTCATTTGTTTGGTTTAGTGTTGTTCTGATTAATTTGGTTTTTTCTTCAGGTGTATGTAATTTTTTTTGGTGTTTGTGTTTAATTAAATTTATAACCACATCAGGTAGCTAGGTATCTACCATTTGTTTTTATTTGATTTTAAAAGAAAAGGTTATTTATCAGGCCTTTTGAAACTACCTCTGAGATTGAGAAAGTGCTCTTGTTCTAATAAGATTGTACAACAATAATAATAAATACAATAATTTTGTAAATTTAATTTGATTAATAACAATAAAAATAATAATTTCCTATTTAATTTAAGAAACAAAACATTTAAAGAAGATAATCTTATAAGGAAACATCATAGATATAGAGGTAATAATTGGTTATTTTAATTATAGTTTATTACATTAAAGGTTTTATTTAGTAAAATTATTTGTTACATCCATAATAACAAATTGGCTTCCAACTTTAGAATCTTAATATCTCAAACTTTTAATTTACAGAAATTTTTGAATTTACAATTTAAACTTATAATACTCTTACTCTTATTAACACTTACAAACTAAAATTGAATTTAATTTTACTTTCCATAATAATTTATTTACAACAAAGTTTATTTACACATTTATAAAAATTATTCACAATTTGGTACCCAACGTTGGCTAATAAATCTTAAAGAGCTAAAAAATATATATTTTATTTAATAACAATTTTATTACATTCAAATAGATATAAAGAGAAAAAAGCATGGCAAATTGTAAAGTTCTGATTAAGGTAGAAAGAGTGGAACAAGAAAATGAGTTTGTATACTTGGGTTAAAGTTTACTAGAGATGAAAAGTATGACTGTAACAGTGAGCAAAGGGTGTTGGCAGGATAACTAATGAATAGGGCACTGTATAGCTTTATAAACAGCCAGAAAGTGTTCCTACATTTATGTATGGTAGTAAATGTTGTGTTTGGCAGAACAAACATAAAAATAGGATTAATGCTGCGGAGATGGGTAGTCCGAAAAGTATAGCTGGAGTGAATTGCTTGGATAAAGTAAAGAATAGTGAGATAAGAGAACGCTGTGGTGCAAAAGAAAATGTGACTACAAAGATAGATAAAGGAATGCTTAGATGGTTTGGACACGTAGAAAGGATAAACGAAACAAATTTATAAGGCGAGTGTGAATGGACAGAAGTCGGTAGAGGTCGACCTCGTCGAACATATCTCGATCAAATCACCATTTTTTTGAAGAAAGGCCAGGTCAAGAGTACCAACATCCGACGAGCATGTATGAGAGCAATGATGAAAGTAGAGGAAGCAAAAGATGTGTGTAAGAACCGTAGCAAGTGGATGGAAGTGGTTTCTGCCTTCCTTTACGGGATAGGGGCGTGACTATATTACTATTTACATTACCTGAATGTTTATTAAAGGCCTATTTTTTAAACATATATATATATATATATATATATATATATATATATATATATATATATATATATATATATATATATTAAGTTTGCTTTAATAATATTATGGTTTTCTATAAATTTTGCAGATAACAATACTTCTTCGCAGAAGCTATTCACCTGGTGGAGCTTGTTAAAAAGTATAGATGTTGTGACTGGCGCTTTTCGCGTAGCACTTCATGTATACTTGGTAGGAGTCAAAGCTGTTGGTGTCTCTAGTCGAGGTAGACCTACCCTATGCTGATAAGGGGCAACACACCCCGAAACCAGTCTATAGGTGGTCACTTCGGATGGATAAATCTAATAGTTCCTTGTAATTGATGTAATTCAATACCTCTCGCGGCATATAGCCAGAGAAGTAGTTGTTTTTTTATACATTTTTCCCATATATATATATATATATATATATATATATATATATATATATATATATATATATATATATATATATATATATATATATATATATATATATTAAGGTTTGTGTGTGTTTAAAAGATAGGCCTTTAATATACATATAGGTAATGTTTAAGCATTTGGACTAAGTGAGGAAGGTTATAAAAACCGACCCTCCCAAAGCGGTCTTTTTAAATGAAGAGTAATTACAATTAATGGCAAAGAAGTCATTTATTTTTCTTTTTGACAATGTTTTCTTATTCTCTAATTTTAATTAAAATTTACTGGCCTATTCGATTCTTTATACGTCAGCTATCTAAGTAAATGGTTTCGTATTTTAGAAAAAATAATGATTCAAAAAGATTCTCAAGAGAGTAGACAAATCTCGCCGTTTTTAAAGCAAAAGCAAAGTGTTAAAAGTCTAAAGAATAATAATTAAAGTCGAATTCAAATAATTTCGCTTTTTACTATTATGCAGTTTGTGCCAAGAGAAATTATTTCTTTTAATTTGAGTGTACCGTCTCATTACTCTACGTTTTGAGAGTTTTTTTTATTATACAACAAAGCGTTTATAAATAAGACTAATTTCTCAATAAGTACAAAAAAATGCTTATTGTAGTAAACTTCTTTTATTTAAACAAGTCTAGAGCCCTTTAATATCCATCGACTTGCAACAAAGAAACAGCAAAGTGTAATTTTGTGTACTATAGAAGTTTTAAATTATCTTTTCACTTTATTTTATTAAAACTACTAGTAACATCGTATTTTAACTGTAATTTTTTTCGTGTAGGGTAGTTCAAGTAATCACGTAAATCTGACTTTTTTTAATTGTTAAAAAAAATCACCAGTATTTTAATAAAAAATAAGAATAAAGATCTTATTTTTAATAGACGTTATTGACTAACTGATGATACTTGAATTATGATATTTTAAAATGTTGGCCTATACAGGGTGTTTAAAAAAAAGGTATAGGTAAAAAACTAAAAAATACTTGGGGTTTGCTTTGTAAAAAATTTTTGTAAAGCCATCCGTATTCAAGATAAAGGGCGTTGAAGAAAAAAAATGTATAAACATTTATTACGATTGTTTTAGAAGCTGATACATCTCATGAATTTATTTTTATATCTGACTTTTATAGAGGGCGTTAGTTACACGGTTTGTACCAAGTAGTATTGAACATAACTTTTTTAAGGTTAGGTTTATTATCTCAAATTTCCAGTAAACTTAGACATTATTTAATTTTATACCAAAAAGGTACTCTTCGTGAAATTCGATACTGTGTACCGTTTTTGGAATATTTTGATTTAAAAATTATAAATTAATAACCAATGCTGGTATAAAGTAATGATGTTTAAAAAAAGTGACCCCGTCTTTAGGATAGGTGGAAAACTGAAAAATAATTGGGGTTTGTTTTGTAAAAAATGTTTGTAACGCCATCCGTATTTAAGATAAGGGGCGTTAAAGAAAAAAAATATATACACATTTGTTACGATTTTGCCGAAACTACTGAAAACATTGTAATGAAATTTTATACCAATTTGTTTTAAAAGCCGATACATCCCATGTATTTGTTTTTATATCTGACTCTCATAGAGGGCGCTAGTTATACGGTTCGTACCAAGTAGTATTAAACATAACTTTTTTAAGGTTAGGTTAATTATTTAAAATTTTAAATGAACCTGAACAATATTTAATTTACACCAAAAAGGTACTCTTGGTAAAACTCGATACTGTGTACCGTTTTCGAAATATTTTGATTTGAAAATTATGAAGGAATACCCAATTTTTTTTTCTTCAACGCCCTTTATCTTGAATACGGATGGCGTTACGAAAATTTTTTACCAAGCAAACACCAATTATTTTTCAGTTTTCTACCTATCCTAGAAACTGGGTCACCTTTTTTTAAAACACCCTGTATACTTGCCTTATTTATTTTTTATGTATTATGGTTATGTCACTGATATGTAGGTAATAACCATACTTGTATTTGTCAATTAATTCTTCTTCTTCTTATGGTGCCGTCTTCCGTCGAAGGTTGGCGATCATCATGATTATTTGCATTTTGTTGACTGCTGATCTGAAAAGATGATTTGATGAACAATTGAACCATTCTCTCAGGTTGCGGAGCCACGACATTCGTCTTCTTCCCACGCTGCGCTTCCCTGCAATCTTTCCCTGCATCACCACTTGTAGCATTCGGTATCTCTCTCCTCTCATAGTGTGGCCCAGATATTGTAATTTTCTGATTTTTATTTCGTTATTAATTTCTGTTTCTTTTGAGAGTCTTTTTAGTACTTCTTTGTTTGTAATTCTGTCCAAATAAGATATTCTCAGTATTCTCCTGTATAGCCACATCTCGAATGCTTCTATTTTTCTCATCATGACTTTTGTCAATGTGGCCGCTTCTATGCCGTATAGTAAGATGGTGAATATGTAGCATCTCAGCATACGTATTTTGAGATCGTTATTTAAATTTCTGTTACAGAAAAACTGTTTCATATTTATGAAGGCTCTGCGTGCGATTTCAATTCTTGCTTTCAGTTCGCTAGCATAATCATTGTTGCTGTTAATCCATGTTCCCAAATATTTATATTTATATACCCGTTCTATTATCTGGTTGTTTACTATCAGCTGTGTGTTGTTGTTTCGGGTCTTTGTGAATACAAGGAATTTTGTTTTGCTGAGATTCATGTTTAGCCCGTATCGAATACTGACATTATGTACCTTTTGTACCATTCTTTGTAGGTCGATGGCATTTTCGGCTAGCAACATAGTGTCGTCCGCATACCTTATATTTGAAATAGGTATCCCATTAACTCGCACACCAGCTTCTTCAGCTAATGCTTCTTTCATGATCGCTTCTGAGTAGATGTTGAACAGCAAAGGGGAAAGCACGCATCCCTGTCTCACTCCGCGCCTGATCTCTATATCTTCCGTCTGTGTAATGTCTATTCTGATGTTTGCTGTTTGATTGTAGTACAAGTTTTCTATAATTCTTATGTCTTGAGTATCTATTTGTTTTTCACTTAGAATTTTTATGAGTTGGTCATGTCGTACTCTGTCAAACGCCTTTTCATAGTCTACTAGACATGCGTATACTTCTTTATTCACATCTAAGCATCGCTGTGTCAGTACGTTTACAACAACAATTAATTAAACTGATTAAAAGGGGACAAAAAATTCTCAATTTTTTTTATTTTCGCGTACCCATAATAATAACACCAATTAATAATGAAACAACTTCTAAATAATATTTAATTATAGAAAAGTTTTAATTAACATGTTTAAGAATGGCAGATATTTAGTATTTTTTTAAATTTGGAGATATATACCTTAATGACTACAATTCTTTCGGTAACGCTGGTTTTTTTTTCAGTGATACATTTCATTTTTTTTTACTCTATTGCAAAGGTTTTACCAAGTATAGGAAGATAAAAGAGGAGCGAGAACGGAGATGAATCAACAGTTTCATTAAAAATTTTGTTCTTAAAAGAAATCGCATCATTTTTATGAATGTCTCCCCGCGAGAGTTGTGAAATTACTTATTTATTACTTTTTATCGCAGTCATATTAAAAGAACAGATATTTACTTTTTATCTAAAATGTAATATTCATTTTGAATTAAATTCCTTCGACATTGTTCTTGTTGTTTAATATTTTATGGAAATGCTACAAAGATCTTTAATGCACTTCTATTGCTTCTTACTCGAGTATAAAATGATAACGATTTCGTAAACGAAGTCTACGTTCTCACAATTTAAATTATCATTTTTTTAAAACCTTTTTAGGTAACTTTATGTAACTTTTTTATGTAAACTACTTATTTTTATTGATGGTTTGTAGTTCGCCATCGCACTATCAGGCAAATCCTACGAAATCTTGACTCTAATAAGGCAGTAGGCCCAGATGGAATTCCGACAATTGTCCTTAAAACCTGTGCTCAAGAGCTCACCCCAGTTTTCTGTAGACTCTTTAAGCTATCATACAGCAAAGGAGTATATCCGTCCATGTGAAAAAACGCTAGAGTCCAACCCATTCCGAAAAAGGGAAAAAAGACTTTTCCTGCAAATTATCGCACTATTGCATTGCTCTCAGACATATCCAAAGTTATGGAAAAAGCGATCAACATAGAACTCATCAAATATCTGGAGAAATTTGAGATAATTTATAAAAGACAATATGAATTTCGACAACTTTGGTTTACTGGAGTTTTGTTGGCTTATGTCACTCAGTTCTGAACAAACGCTATTGAGAAGTTTGGTGAATCCCGTGCAATAGCCTTGGATATATCTAAAGCCTTCGACCGCGTTTGGCACCAGGCATTATTAAGCAAATTATCTGCCTACGGTCTCCCAACCAAATTGCGCCAATGGCTCATGAGCTTTATGCAAGATCGCTCCTTATATGTGGCAGTTAACGGTATTTCTTCTATACATACATACATATAGTCACGCCTTTTTCCTGTAGGGGTAGGCAGAGACTACTTTCTTCCGCTTGCTACGGTTCTTACACACATCTTTTGCTTTCTCTACTTTCCTTTAATGCGTTGAAAACTAATGCCGGGGTCCCCAGGGTTCCATTCTGTCCCCCAACCTATTTCTTTAACACATCAACAACCTCTTGAAAACCACCACGAACCCCATTTACAGTTTCGCAGACGACAGCACACTCGTCTCAACTTTTACATCCTATCGATCACTTTCGGTAAATGATACAAATAGACTCAGACAGGAACAGGTTAACTTTATCAATAGAAATCTTAAAGCAATCGTCTAGTGGGGAACCAAAAATCTTGTTCAGTTTAACGCCCAGAAAACACAAAGCGCCACGTTTTCCAAAAAAGTAAATTCCTTAAATAATTCCATTCCAATGTCCGATCCAATGTCCGAAAATACCTTTAAATCAAGTCCCTTCATCTCAATTTTGGGAGTCACGGTGTCTAATAATATGTCTTGGCATGACCATGTTGCTAACATCGCAAAGTCATCAAGCCAGAGGCTGGGGTTTTTGTGGAAAGCTAGTGTTTTACTCCTAATTAACTGTTGACGACGTACAAGGCTCAAACTCGACCTCTACTGGAGTATCGCTCGAACATTTGGGGTTCAGCACCAAGGCATTCTCTTTGTCTTCTAAATTCCATTCAGAAAAGGGCCATTCGGTAGATAAACAGCTTAACTCTCATAGATTCCCCTTCACCCACTAAAACATAGATAAGAGTTGCTGACCAGACATCACTCTACAGATATTTCCATAACAGATGCTCCAGATAAATATAAACTCTTATACCACCACTGGCCACATTCGCCGATCAGTCTCACCCATTTACTCTCAAGATTGACACTACAAAGACCACTACAAGGATTAAATCTTTAACATAAATTAACTTTTACTATAATTGTAATATTTAATGATTATAATAATATGTAATAATGTAATTGTTATTTTAATTAATTATTGTTGGGTATTGGTATTTTCGAAAAAAATAAGTAAGTGGAGAATTCCATTTAAGATATAATAAATGTGTTGGTTTTCTTTAAGGACGTGACTTAGCGCTGACAAATTTGTTAACAAAGAAAAGGGTTTTTTATGTTTAAGTAGTTAGTTGGCATTATATCACCAAAACAACTAAAATATCTCTGGTCCGATCCCTGGTTTTTTCCATCTTTCTGCACGCGTCAAAGACGTGGATTACCAAACAGGCTGATCGCCATCGTATAGATGCCTTCGAGATGTGATGCTGGAGGAGAATGCTGCGGATTCCGTGGACGGCACATAGAACGAACGTCTCAGTTTTAAATGAGATTGGTAATCCCAGGCGCCTATCCTCCATAGTATTAAAGCGTGCCCTGACATTCGCAGGAATGACAACATGGAGAAACTAGATGTACATGGCCATTCCCCCACTGGTCGACGACGTGGTCGATCTTCTACACGCTGGGTGGATCTAACAAAGATGTGTCTTAATCTAAAGGTCAGCGGGGCTTCCGAACTAACTTCTAATCGGATGAGATGGCGAAACACCGTTAAGAGAGCAATCGACAAACTATATATTAGTAATGCCTTGGCCAATACCAGCAACAACTAACAACTCATCTGACAAGATGTTATGACTGTGATGATGATGATGGCATTATATTTTTGCGAGTAGCGGACGCCCATAATTATTATTTAAAAATAAAAGTAAAGTTTGGTGACTTTAGTGTTTTATTACAAAATCATCGTAATACTTTATTAAAGTATAAATTTAAGTTATTTTGCTCAGCAGTAAGGCTATAGAACTGTGATTAAAATAAAAGATATTTACACTAAGTTGTTATAAATAAAATATAATTATTTTAATGGCATCGTGTATAAAATTCTTAAGAATACTGCAACGATTAAATGACAATTATATTATTTTGCAAAACTTACGAATTCAGTACTGCCGTAAGCCTCCAAGTTGAAACAGCAAAGCGTTAAACTGGAAAATATGTGGAACGCGTGCTAATCTCCAAGACAAAGTTATAAATATCTTTTCAGAGTATAAAGTCTCTTGAGATATAAAGGCTGTTTTGCGAAAATTTCACAAATTTACACAACAGGTACCGGGATTATCAGCGTTTGCTGTAAAGAATAGTAAATAATGATGTATCACAGTAAAAAATTTTTTTTTTTGTTTTTGTTTGTTTGTTGATGATAATTTAATAAAAATTTGTTAGTTAAAATGGATAATTCAAATTAACCATAAGTAATGCGTCGGGAAAAAAATTTAGAGAAAAATGGTTTATTGGTAAGATTATCACAATATACAGGGCGATTCATTAAAAATGGGCAATCTCTAAACTGGAGATACTACACACCAAAATATGGCGATTGAGTTAAACATGTCATACGAATGTTGCAGGTTTACGAGGTACAGGGTATTTAAAGTTGGAATTTTAATTTAAAATGTCTTAATAATTTTGTGATTATAGCAGCATCGTCTTAAAAATTGGCAACTTTATGTTTTTTGGCATAAAAACTACGAATTTTATGCTGAATTTAGCACTATTGATACAGGACGTTAATTACACTCTATTACTTAAGTAAATTACAACATATCTTTTTTGCCTAATGAGTTATGGCTCAAATGCTTTAAAAATCTAAAAGGCAGTTCAATTTTAAATAAAAAAGGTACTCCAGTTTATTTCATGTAACTCTATCAATTTTTGAGTTATTTGCATTTTAAACATTCAATGAATTTTGTTCATTGTGAAATGAATTTATTTCTTTAAATGACTACTATGCGAGGTAACAACAGTAAAGACTACAAATAACAATCAGTATATAATAGTAGCAGCTTCTTGTGTTTTCTCTCGTTATTCTTCGATGGAATTAATTGTATCTTTGTAAACCATGTCCTTCATTTGTGACCATATTGAGAAGTCTAAAGGGTTTAAATCTGGACTATTACGACAGAAAATTCAAGAAGCTGCTAATATTATGTACTGATTATTTGTTGTCTTTACTGTGGTTACCTCGCATAGTAGTCATTTAAAGGAATAAATTCATTTTACAATGAACAAAATGCATTAAATGTTTAAAATGCAAATAACTCAAAAACTGATAGAGTTACATGAAATAAACTGGAGTACCTTTTTTATTTAAAATTATTTTGCCTTTTAAATTTTTTAGTCATTAGGCAAAAAAGATATGTTGTAATTTACTTAAGTAATAGGGTGTATCTAACGCCCTGTATCAATAGTGCTAAATTCCGCATAAAATTCGTAGTTTTCATGCCAAAAAACATAAAGTTGCCTATTTTTAAGACGATGCTGCATAAAATCACAAAATTATTAAGAAATTTCAAATTAAAATATCTCGTAAACTTGCAACATTTGTATGACATGTTTAGCTCAATCGCCATATTTTGGTGTGTAGTATCTCCAGTTCAGAGATTGCCCATTCTTAATTTATCACCCTGTATAGGGTTAAAGAAAGTACTGTGTGGTATTTGCTTTTGGTTTCACATAAAAAACATCCAAAATAAAACTGCACCAAAAATAATGTCAATGATGATCCAAATATTATTTGTACAGGGTGTTTCAAAAAAAGGTGACTCCGTCTTTCGGATAGGTAGAAAACTGAAAAATAATTGGGGTTTGTTTTGTAAAAAATGTTTGTAACGCCATCCGTATTCAAGATAAAGGGCGTAAAAGAAAAAAAATGTATGCACATTTATTACGATTTTGCCGAAACTGCTAAAAACATTGTAATGAAATTTTATACGTATATGTATTAGAAGTTGATATATCCCATTAATTTGTTTTTATATCTCTGACTCTCATAAAGGGCGCTAGTTACATGGTTCGTACCAAGTAGTATTGAACATAACTTTTTTAAGATTAGACTTATTAATAAAAATTTCAACTGAACCTAAACATTATTCAATTTTACACCAAAAAAGTACTCTTGGGAATACTCGATACTGTGTACCGTTTTCGAAATATTTTGATTTTAAAATTATGAAGTAATAACCGATGTTAAGTAATGATAAAGTTATTAATTATTATTAATTAGTATGCATTATGTAAATTAACAATTTTTGTCGCGTAAATAAGACCTCATCGATAAAACGGATTAAAAAATTGGTATCAAGGCTTTCCTTTCTTGTAACGCCTTACAAAAATTCATTCTAATCGGTATAACTTGATTTTCTCTAAGTTTATCACGAAAAACTTACAATAAGTCAACAATAATTAGATTTTTAAAATTTGTAAAATTAGGAATTGTTAATCAAAATGTACTCAAATGTTGAATACACCAACATGTTATTAACCTTAGGCGAGTGTTTAGAAAACTCTAGTGCAGCTGTTACGCGTTATGCAGAAAAGTTTCATAGAAGAAACTTACAAGTAAAAATACATTTAGAGCCATTGAACAACGTTGTCGAGAAACTGGGAATTTGAGACAAAAAAAAAATTAAAGTCCTGAGTATAAATTATCTAAATAAAATCGTTGTGTTGTAAAGTTTATAACAATGGAGTGATTTGCAAAATACGTTTTACGCAAGTTTTGTAATGAAGTATTAAAATATAAGAACTAACGTAGTAACAAGTAACATGTGTTTAAGTATATAGGTTCAGTCCAAAAATTCTACATACACTACATATTTTTAATTAGTTTTATCCAGCTAACTGTAACTATGAAAAATAAAATTTATTTTTGAGGCCTAACCAATAAAAAAATAAATAAAAAATAGCTGCTAAATATTTTATTAAAATGTTAAAAATAACCAAAAATATTTATAAAAAGCATGTAGTGTATGGAGACTTTTTGGACTGAGTGTATATGGTAAACTGTTAATACATGATTTTTACTTTTTAACTTATAGAATAAATTTAACATAATCAAAAGTTAAATGTAAATGTCATTTTACCTATAACGTCAAAAAATTTCCAGTGTAATTTCATGCCCCTTACCCCAAGGAGGAGAAAAATTTCCGGAAATTTTTTTAGTTGCTATGGTAACGATACAAAATATAGGCTTTTAATTTTTTTTTAATTCTGGTAGGCCAAGAACAAAAGAACCGATAATAAAGAAAATATTATTTTAAATTTAGTTGATCAAATCCAACAGTTAGCGTAAGGAATATGGCAAGACAAATATCTTCAAATACTTGGAGGATACTTAAAGAGCAGCAGCTACATCCTTATAATTACAGACAAGTCTAAAAGCTCTTGCCAGACGATCTACCAGTTAAAATGGATTTTTGTCAAACATTACAAAAAAGGACAGCCCTCATTTCAAATTTTTTTAAATGTATTCTTTTTACCTACCCTAGATACGGAGTCACCTTTTTTGAAACACCCTGTATAATAAATGATGCCGGAATAACGCTGTAGGAAAAACAACCGGCAAATCTATTCAAGAATATGAAAGTAATTACTATTGATGAAGGTATTAGACAGCTTCACCATGCCTCGATTGTCACATATAACAAAAAGTACCTTTCTAGAAATGTCTCTTCAAGTAAATAACTGTATGAACAAAAAAAAATGAAATTAACCATTTAAGTGAGATTTATTCCTATTTACTGTCAATTAATAACAACCTAGTAACTATAAACAATAACACAACGTAATTATCATACAGGGTGATTTATAACATAGGGACATAGGCTAAGGGCGAGTGATGTGGACCGAAATATGAAGATAGGACCACATATGCCTTAATAAAATATTGCTGTGAAAAAAGATACAAGGCGTTACATTTGAAATTTTGTTTTCATTTTTTGCTAATTATTTCACTGTAAATTTATCAATTATTATCAAAGTCGGCAGAGAGGCATAACTATAGACAAGGAATCTTTTTTCACATTTTGTTATAGAGGGCGCCATGTGAATAATTCCTGATAATGAAATCGACTGGTAATTTTTTTTGACGAAACCTTTTAGTGATTTTGATTAGAAAATATAACGCAGGCATTATTTTTACGTAATATTTGTGTTTAAACACGATAATTTCATCCGTTTTCGAAAAAAAACTCAATTAAACAATTCTCAGAGGGGGATTTAAAATATAATTTAATTTATTGTGTGTGCTTTGGACTGTCGGATAATTGTTACTGGTAAATGTCATTTCTTGTGAGTAAATTATTGTTGCTGTAATATTAAAGTCTATTGTTGCATTTTTTTAGAGCTTTCATATTTTTCTTTTATTAAAATGCCTCGTCACAATCATTTTACAATGAAAAAATGCGGGAAATGATTTGTGCATAAGCAACAGTAAATGTTTACGGTCGCTCTGCAGCATATGAATTGTTATATCCAGGCAGAAGGCAACCACATCGCAAAACTTTTGCAAATCTTTTTCATCATTTGGGTGAAACCGGCTCATTTCATAATAAAAGTTAGGGTGGTCGTCCGAAATAAATCACACCCCTACTCAAAAAGATGAAATTTTGGTTCGAGTAGATGAAAATCCTGCAGTAAGTTCACGTCATCTGTCAGCAGCAACAGGAGTAAGTTAGTCATCTATTATAAGACTTTTAAAAACAGAAATGTTTCACCTTCACTACCGTTCACCGATAAAGCAACTTTTACCAGACAAGGAGTTTTTAATTGACAAAACAGCTATTACCGAGAAGAAGAAACCCCGCATGCTATAGTTTAAATTCGATTTGATTTTTATGTTTGGAGACATATGAAGTCCCTAGTTTATTCCAATAAAGTTAATTCACGAGAAACATACAAAATGCGACTAATTTTATTAGGGGACATATATATATATATATATATATATATAAAGGTAACGAACAGCGAAGTTAGCTGGTTTTTAAAAAAATCATTTATACATTTTTCACATTCATTCACGCTGTCGAAAAATGTTTTTAGTTTACTATAATATTATTATAGTTATCTATAAATTTTGCAGATATATATATATATATATATATATATATATATATATATATATATATATATAAATATATATATACATATGTTATTTAGGTCCAAATCACCCGCTCTTAGCCTATGTCCCAATAGTTATGAATCACCCTGTATATACTACCCACTAGTTGCCACAACTGTTGACTGTTAACTTGACATATGTCACTGTCAATTGTCTGAGTTGTTTAAATCTCTAACCTGCTAGTTGAATTCCTACCACATAGTTGAAGACACATTGATTTAAAGAATAATCTGGGTTGTAATAGTTCACTTTTTCGTGCAAAAAAGAAAAAGAGCATTGCGAAGTCATCGTTAAAATTAAAAAAAGAAAAGTAATGCGAAGTCATTGTTGAATTGGAAATAATTAATTATTGTAAAGTTGTTATCAAAATCAATATTTGGTAACTCCAATTTTTGCAGCTATTACTGCTTGGATCCTCCTGGGCATACTCTCAACGCATTTGAAGCAGTTTGCTTTAATCGATTCAGATATGTGCCATACCTATATCAAATCTTCGATCAGCTTGATTATGTGTTCTCTCGCAATTTCCTGCTTTATCAGCTCCCAAAGGTTCTTAATTGGGTTCAGGTCAGGGGAATTTTCAGGCCAATCAAAAACCTTGATTTTTGTGTCACTAAGGAATGTCGTTACCTTTTTTGCTTTATGGCAGGGCGCAGAATCGTGCATAGACGTGCAATTACCATTGAGAAACCAACCACTCCTGTGTCTGAGGCAGTATCCGTAATACCAAAACAGAAACTCAGTAGAAATAAGTTTTAACATGAAAAAAGGTTGCTTGATTGCAAAATTCGGTATTTTAGCGGGTGGCTCCGATAATACTACTGTAATAATTATTTTTAGTGATTTTAAAAAGTATATATCGATTATCAGAAATCCGTTAAGAGTGGACAATAGAATAAAACGAAACATTTATATTAAGCGCATACATAATCAATGTTTTACAAACAATAGACAATAATTGCAGGTACACAAACACACACAGACAGATAAACCAAACACCGACCACGGTATACCGGTGCAAAATATACACAGAAACAAAAACAAAACTTCACCGATTGTATTGCCTAACCTAACGCAACCTCAAAGACATACGAGGGCAGTTTGATAAGTCAGTGACTTTTTGAATTTCCCGCGCAGTTACTCCAAATGCAACAGTGCTGCCGTCAACTATAATCTATCAGTGGGCAACTTTCTAATTTTGAGCAAGCTACGTCGTGCAGTTGGTGTTTGATAGCCGTTCAAAGCAGACAACCTCGTGAATTTTTACGAAAATGGAAAAAAGTGAATTTCGTGTGCTGATTAAGCATTACTTTTTACGTAAAAAATCCATCGCTGAAACTAAGGAAAGACTTGATAAATACTACGGGGACTCGGCACCATCAATTTTAATGGTTTAGAAGTGGTTTACAGAGTTCCGTTGTGGTCGTACCAGCACTAGTGTGACGCCGAACGTCCAGGTCGCCCAAAAGATGTGATCACGCCGGATATCGTCGATAAAATCCATGAAATGATATTGGATGATCGGAGAATGAAAGTGCGTAAGTTGGCTCATGCTGTAGGTGTATCTCAACTAAACGGGTACATTATATTTTACACCAATATTTGGACATGAAAAAACTCTCTGCGAAATGGGTGCCGCGATTGCTCACACTCGACCATAAGCGCAATCGTGTGACCACTTCAAAAGAGTGTTTAGCGATGTTCAGCTGTAATCCGGACGAATTTTTGCGCCGTTTTGTTACTGTGGATAAAACATGGATCCATCACAACACGCCAGAGACCAAGGAACAAACGAAACAGTGGGTTGTTTGGGGTGAACGTGGACCAAAGAAGGCGAAACAGAGTCTGTCAGCCAACAAGGTCATGGCCTCAGTTTTTTGGGATGTATGCGGTGTCATTCACATCGATTACCTCAAGAAAGGTAAAACGATTACCGGCGAATATTATTCAAAGATTTTGAATAGATTCGACGTTGATTTGAAGCAAAAACGGCCGCATTTGGCTAAGAAGAAGAAAGTGCTGTTCCATCAAGACAATGCACGTGTGCACACTTGTCTAGTCACGATGGCCAAAATCCACGAATTGGGATACGAACTGCTACCCCATCCAGCATATTCTCCAGATTTAGCCCCCTGCGACTATTTTATGTTTCCAAACCTAAAGAAATGGCTGGGCGGTACGAGATGTGAGTCGAATGAAGAAGTCATTACCGAAACAAACGCGTATTTTGAGAGCTTTGAAAAAACCTATTATTTGGAGGGAATAAAAAAATTAGAAAAACGCTGGACTAAATGTATCCAGTTAAAAGGTGATTATGTAGAAAAATAAAATGTTTATTTGCGGAAAAAAATTTGTTTTATTTAAAAAGTCACTGACTTATCAAACCGCCCTCGTAATTTATCTGTCCTTACTGGCGGTATCTCTGCTCCTTTATTTTATATTAATTTTTAAATTTTGGTCACTCCAACATCACAGGTTCTGACGCCAAATTTCCATTTTATATTAGTAAACAAACAGTATCGGATAATTGAAATGTTCTTTTGCCCTTTTTTTATTTTTTAATATTTAGTAAATCTTTAAATGTTCAAGCTACAGATTTAAAATAAAAAATTCAGGAAAAAATTGCAAAAATAAAGTCTATTTACCAAAAACAGAAAAATCTTAAGCAACAAAAACAAATCTTAGAACAATGAGAACGATTTTTATTATCTGGTATTGCTTCCTTTGGTTGTACTGACAGCTCTTCTTCGTTGTGGAAGACTTTTTTTAAAATTCCCAATTACTTCTATTAGTATCTAAACTTTTTCACTTGTTTATTTCATCATCATATATACAGGATGGGGCACCCCATACGACACGGTCCCTGTAAACCAAACCAATATATTTTTCGGGAATTTTTTCAATTTTTTAGATGTTTATTGATTAAGACTGCAAAAGGAAATTATTTTGGAGTCTACAGGGTGGCTCAAAAAAGTGTGACATATCAAAGTTGCGTTTTTTTAAATGGAACACCCTGTATTTAGTTAGTAGAAATGGATTAATATTTTACTTTTAATCCAGTGGCTTAAATAAAGATTAAGCATTATTCTGACAAAAACTTTTATAAGAATCTAATAATATAATCTTTATATATATTTTTTTTGTTTCAGGTAAGCAGTAATTCAATAATTTTGGTAAATTATTTACTGTTCCGGTAAATACATACGTGGTACGTACCTACCTAAAATCATTTATGTTTAATCTATTGGTGGACTTATCTTACATCTATTGTAAAATAATTGTTTCTCTTTAAAAGTTATCACAGTTATAAAAAAGTATTGCTAGAAATTATCGCAGTTTAAGTAACAGCTGACTAAAGAGATAATTGTATAATTAATAAATGTTTTATCAACAGTAAAAACACAAGAGCTTTTTTTTATTGGAATCGAATTTCTTTTAGTAACGAAATAAATTTGCCAATCAGTAATTTTACAAGAGAAACTGACATGAAAAAATCGCGAGACCGAAGGTCGAGTAATTTTGTGAAATGTCAGATTTTCGAGCAAAATTACTGATGGAAAATTTTTGAGTTATAAAGAAATATATCCTAAAAAGAAAAGCTCGAGTGTTTTTTGGCAAGATAAATAAACGACCGAATATATGAATGAACAACAACAATAATTATCTTTATTGATACAATTAAATTATTTAAATGAACAGTTATTACATACACAATTCTTACAAATTGTTTCATTCAGTGTACTAATTTCAAAATTTTCTTCTCTGGTATTCACACATGTAGAATATTCATTTTGATTTTTCTCACTTTAGTATTTTTTGTGGATTGCGGGATTGCTTTTTCTATATTTTTTGTTATTTGTTGAATCGAAACTTCCCCAAAACGACTCATGTAATAATCCAGTATCAATTACAATTATCAACAATACCTAAAAACTGACAGGGCAGACATTAAAGTTACGTAAGCATACTAGATGTAGACGCTTAAGAGGAACAGGCATTTTTATCGGTGATAAAAAACCGATGCACCTTTTTTATCGCTGTCAAACTGACAAAACAGTCATCTTTAAATGACACATTTTTTACAGGAGTTAATTTATTAAGGTAAAATAAGGATCCGATGTTTATTCATTTTTTCAGTTCTAACAGGATGTTCATACGATTTCGCTGGCGAATTTCTCGTAGTTTTCTCGGGATCGAAAGTCATTTTATGTAATATTTATTGACATCGTCAATTCTATGCCTTGCTTTTTTGTTAGTTTTTCTAGATGTATCACAAAAAATCGTTCATTTTTAAAGTCTAAAGCTTCCACCCATCTTTGATTGGATTTTTTCTCGAGAAAAAATAATGCCATATATAAGACAGAGTTAAACGATTAACTATAACTAATTTTGTACAATTTTTATTTGACACAATCATATATTTTCAGGCTTTCGTGTCAACATATCCAATTTTCGATATTAATATAGTTGAGCAAATCGAATAAAGTTTATAACCCAAAGAAACCGATATCGCGTATTATACCACCGATCGCTTTCATCTTCAGCTACTGCGTCATATCGCATCGTGCAGATGTTGAGGCAATACCTTGCGTTGCCGTTAGTTTGTTTATAGCGATACTAGCCCGGTCAATATAGACATTTAAAATACCAAAAATTCCCGGAGAGCCAAATATTGGTGGAGAGCCTGGGGTTTACTATAAGAAATAAAGTTTTAAAAATCCCTATCGATCCTATGTGTGCTACAAGAGTTATTCGTGGTCAAAGGTCGAAATTTGAGGTTTTTTGGATTTTTCTCGAAAGCTGTAAGTTTTATCAAAAAAAACTTTCTTCAAAAGTTGTAGATCTTAAAATTTTCTACAAAAATGGTGTTTATAATTTTTTTTCTAAGAGTTACCATTCCTGAGATATGCACACATTTTTACGCCACCTGTGAGTTAGTATACTCGGCGCTTTTTTTTACCGTGGTTTCCCCTGTAGGCCTACTCCACTAACTGTCATGACAATTTTAATTTAAGGGAACAATACTCGTTAAGTTCTAGATATTACCTTATTATTGATATTGCTATTGATTATTGGGTTAACTATTGTTTTGATTTCTTTAGATATTTTAATCAGATTCATACTTTTAAAAGTCTACTTTAACAGTCATGTCTTCTTCGATTTCTTCTTTTTTCTCTTTCCCTTGCTGGATGTTTATAAATTGTTCAAATGTGGCTGAGTCATTGGTCTTTTCATTAAAATCACAGGAATCTTCCTCTATTTTACTCAACTGGACATTTGAGCAAGACTGACCTTGGTAATTGGTACACGCTGAAGAACACAGCAACCCGACTTTTTTACAGCCACATTTGGCACTACAACCTTTTTTGCAATTGCAAAAAATAGTGTTAAGGAGTTTTTCTGGAGCAGGTGAGAGTAAAGTTTGAATCGGTTCCATAGTATTATCTATCAATTTCCAACCTCAGTCTTCTAGGTTCAGTTGATTGCCTAGCCATGTTTGAACTTGATAGTATACTCTAGACAATGGTTGAATAGCAGATGCCGATGTAGAAGGAAGACATGATAGTTGTACTTGTTTCTTGCTTCGCGGATATTTTACATAAGTTAAGTATCGGTATTTATCAATGCAAGTAATTTTTTTGGAGCTCCATAAACCGCAAGAAGAAAGAAAATTCCTTTCGTAATTATTGTTTTTAGTCTGGAATCAATTTCTGTAAATACTTTAGCGCAGTCAGTCAAATCTTTTTTTTCGAATAATTTAAATACTGACGTTTTACCCCTTCTGTACATTGCTGGCGAAGTGTCGCGGCAGGTTATCGCATGTAAAAATAAAATATAGTTTTGGCATTTGGGATAAGCAGATAAACTTTTTGAAGAATATATTTCTGTTCGCTGTTGAGCCCTTCCAGGTTTCAGTAAATAAATAATTTTATTCATTGTAGTCCTTGCAGTAAGTAGTACTAACAAATCAACATCTTCACCAACTACAATTCTTTCACTACAATATTAGCAGCTGTTAGTTTGTCACTTAAAATAAAAATGAAAAGAGATTTATTATTAATGTTGGAAAAAAATAGTTGTTGATTCGCTGGAACTGTCATAAATTCATCAAAGATAAACTCGGAACCCAATGATGTTTTTGTAGTACGAAGACGTTGTTCTGCAGCTTTAATATTCTTTGTCGAGTCACTGTAGCCGTCAAATACTACCGTCACTGTAAGCCCATAATGTCTGCGTAGATACTGAACATATTTATCAAAAATAACGCTAAAGGTTTCTTCTCGATCCCACACAACGTGATGTAGTAGGTATCCTCCATCAATAATGTAAGTAGCGTTTTATACTTTATACTTGTCTTAAGTGCCCGATTATGCACTCGTATATACGTGGCTTATATGTGCATATCATGTATAATATGACTCTTAGAATCGCGATATCTCAGGAATGGTAACTCTTAGAAAAGAAATAAAAAAAAACCATTTTTGTAGAAAATTTTAAGATCTACAACTTTGGTAGCAAGGTTTTTTTGATAAAACTTACCGTTTTCGAGAAAAATCCAAAAATCTCAAATTTTGACCTCTGACCCCAAATAACTCTTGTAGCACAGATAGGATCGATAGGTATTTTTAAACTTTTATTTGTTATGGTAAACCCCAGGCTCCTTATCAATAATTGGCTCTCCGGAAATTTTTGTTATTTGACCACTATTTTTGTGTGTCTAAATTGACCGGACTATACTCAGGCAAAATGGTAAATTAGTTTTGTTATTTTATCCACTTTTGTATGCCGCTCTGCTTACATTATGAATTGTGTTGTACAATTGAATGATTTTTTTATGTAAAACTGTCTAAACACAAAAAAAAATCTATAATTCCTTTGAAAATACTCGTCTCCATTTAAATTGGAAAGATTATTTATATTTTATGAGCAAAAATTTCTTGCTTACCAAAGTATAGCTGTGATATTATATTATAATGTGCTATCTTTGTTTCAAAAGTTATATATACATTACTTCCAGTGGACATAGACACATACTGACATAAATATTAAAAAAAACAAATTTATCTAATAATAAATGTTACAATATTGTAATCATTTCTTATAAAAATCTAAGGTTAAAAAATTTCATTGCAATTAGTTGACTTTGCGAATTCTTTTGAGAAGTTAATTCCTGCACAAAATTAGAGCAACAACACACTAAATCATACAAATTGCTATAATATGTAAATTAATTTTAATAATTTATTGTGTACATTAGTTACAATAAAAGTTGGAAAAAACGTATTCGAATACAGATTACATTTAAAATTGGAATAACAATTCTTCTTAAGACTTAATAACAAAATGGTAATGTTAAAAAATATAAATTATGGTCTAAATAGGACACTACTAACAAAATTATAGGTGTAAGTGCGACACTAGTAGCGGTTGTTGCCTCATCTACTTCGGATCACAGCATTTATGCCTCTAGGCATGCTTCTAATTAAAATTTGGATGAAATATTAAGGAATTTGTTTTACTGCTGTATTTTCAAGTTCTCTTAGGTTTCTAGGTGCAGGTGTTTGACGTTTAACATTTGTCTTGAGGTAATCCCATAAATGCTCGATCAGATTCAGATCCGGGCTATTTGGTGGCCACTGCATAACTGTTGTACCAACTTGATTAAAATAATCAAGTACCTCTTTAGCTATATAGGTTAGGTTAGGTTAGGTATCATGTGAGTGGGGCGTAGATCGCCCCTCCACTGCGACCTTTAGTAGATTTATTGTGGCTCACCCCTAGAGGTTATAGTTCCCCGCACAATCCAGCCCTTCTCACGAAGTTCATGGTTGTATGAGGTGAGATTTTCTTGAAATCGATAGGTTCTAGGTTGGTATAACCAAATGTGTTGAACCTTATTTTTTCCACGCCGGGGCATGAACATAGTATATGTTCAGCAGTTTCGTCTTCCACCCAGCACGACAGTCCGTTTGTTGATTCAGACCTATATTTCCGAGGTGGTATTTTAGACGACAGTGTCCTGTAAGCAGTCCCGTTAGAATTCGCAGGTCATTTCTGCTCCATTCTAGGATCTGCTTAGTTGTGTTTCTCGAGGGTTTAGGTAAGAACGCCTTCGAGTGAGTTAACCCTGGTATATAGGACTAGTTCGTAAGTATGTTCCTCTCCGCCCAGTCCGAAATAATTGTTTTGGCGGCACTTGTAGTGACTTCAAATCTTCACGTCTTCTTCCCTTTTTAACAATTTTAGTAGTGGTTTAAATAATTCTTTATTAACATATTCTAAAATATCAGAATACTGTCACAACACAATAATAGAAAAAATAGAAATTTATGCGGGCATTTTATTTCATCTTGTAAAAGGAGATGAACGGAAACCTTTACAAGTTTTATCAGGTAGTTTTCTTTATGTTGTAATAAATATTGTTATTCAAAAAGCAGTGATAGCTATCTCATACACACAAACATTTATTTTACCCATCATTAAAAAATCGCTCACCTAACAGACTAAAAAAATAAAGCAAACCCAAATTACGATTAAAATCTAATTATTAAGAAACCGTGAGAACAAAGAAACAATTCCGAATAATGTCTTATTAGTCATGGTAACTTGGTTATACAGAAGTCTCAGTCAGCAGTTTTTTTATCAGCTTTATTTTTTATTTATAGGTTCTCACGAAAATAAAATTCCAATTTTTTTTTATTTAAAAACAAAAATTTAACACTTATGTTAAACTTAAACTGAATTTGACGGATTTTTTAAGGAAGTTCTTGTATTTGGAACAAAATATGACAATAGGACCAAATATGCCTAAATAAAATATTGTTGTGGAAAAAGATGCAAGATGGCAGATAGCTCCAGAACAAGCTGGTTTTGTTAAGGGACGCGACAAACGTGAACAGATTATAAATCTGAGACAAATAATTAAGAAGGCCAGAGAACTTCCCATATATATATATATATATATATATATATATATATATATATATATATATATATATATATATATATATATATATATATATATATATATCGTAGACTACTCGAAAGCGTTTGATAACGTACAATGGGCTTAACTATGGGATTTTCTGCATGTCATGGGGGTTCCTGCTCATCTGATATCAATTACTAAACAACTCTATGAAAGCAACATAGCTCATAGGCGAATTGACGGCATGCTGTCAGCCGAAACAAAAACGAAAAAAGGAGTTCGTCAGGGCTGTATAGTATCCCCTATGCTCTTCAACGCTTACTCTAAATTCATTATGCGACAGGTGCTGGACAACTGGGAGGTATAACTATTGGTGGAACTAGAATGTCTAACTTGAGATTCGCCGACGACACAGCTCTCCTAGCACACAGAAGCTAAACTATTTGCTCTCCTTAATACCTTTGAAAAAATTTGCGAGGCTTTTGGCCTTAAAGTCAATTAAAACAAGACCAAAGTGATGATTATAGACAGAGAACATAACAACCATCCTTAAAAATTCCAAGTTGGAAGTTGTCAAGTGGTGCAGAACTTTGTATACCTCGAATCGTTAATTGAAAACACAGGCAGCAGCGAAAAAGAAATCCGCCGGTGCATGCAACAGGCACGACTAGCCATGACAAAACTTAATAGAATATGGCATGACTCACAACTAAAATATCTCTGGTCCGATTCCTGGTTTTTTCCATCTTTTTGTGCGCGTCAGAGACGTGGACTACCAAACAGGCTGATCGCCATCGTATAGATGCCTTTGAGATGTGGTGCTGGAGGAGAATACTGTGGATTCCGTGGACGAACATCTCAGTTCTAAATGAGATTGGTAATCCAAGGCGCCCATCCTCCATAGTATTGAAGCGTGCCCCGACATTTTTTGGACACATTCACAGGAATGAAAAGATGGAGAAACTAATTGTGCAGGGCCTCTCCCCTATCTGGTCGACGACGTGGTCGATCTTCTACACGTTGGGTGGATCTAACAAAGATGTGTCTTGATCTGAACGTCAGCGGGGCTTCCGAACTGACTTCTAATCGGATGAGATGGCAAAACACCGTTAGGAAAGCAATCGACAAATTATTTATCAGTAATGCCTCGGCCAATACCAGCAACAACTGACAATAAAATAAGTTCACAACACATCTGACAAGATGTTATGAATGTGATGATTAACCTTAACTGGTATATTTTAACTAGTAATTATGTTATCTAAAACACTTTCGGACCGTTTCCACTCAAAAAAAAACGTTTGCCTGATTACTGTAGTATGTCAAGCCGACATGACAGCCATTACCGAGGCAGCCGTCTGAACACTCCGCAACGACCAAAAGTTCAGCGAGATATCCATTCTTTGCGACAGCCAGGCTGCTATCAACTGAACTCAGTCTACTTGACCTCTATGAACCCTCATGCACATCATCGAAACAGATTTGGCCTAAACTAGATCTACGTCGAAGTAATGATGTTTGAACTCTATCCAGGGAGTCCATGCGGCCATAACAGGACACTGGGCAGGTGGATCCCATGCACGGCGCATGGGAATTGCAGAGCTACGACACGACTTTTGTAGAAGTTGTCACGATAAGAAAGAGAAGAAAACAATGATATATCTTCTATGCCACTGCTCTGCCTTAGGCAGAAAACGTCTTTTTTATACTAGGGCAACCAAATTTGATGACTTATCTGATCTCAGCTCAGTTAGCATTATAGACCACACACTTTTTATTAAAAGTGTCAACTGGGGGAAGGCACCTCCGTCCATCACGGTATCACAACGGGCCAAAAAGCTTAAGTAGGTTCCCTCCGAACCGCCTTTTTAACCTAACCTAACCATTACTCTAATATATTTCGAAAAAAACAAAAATTAAAAAATAATTAGTCAGTTTTTCAAAAACGTCGACAATCTTTGCAAAAGTGTCTCGACCACGAAGAGAGACATTGTTCATTTTACTTATCGTAACCTGACATACCCCAGATATATATTTAAGGTTCAACCTTAACTGGTATATTTCAACTAGTAACTATGTTATCTGAGACACTTCCGGACCGTTTCCACTCAAAAAAAGAACAAAAAAAAAAAGAAACAAAAGGGCGAAGTTTTACGGATTCCAGTCTCGAGTCGATCGTTGAAATAGAAAATCTCAAGCGCCAACAGACAAAGAGAGCGATTCTAATAAATATTTGTAGAAAACGTCGTGCCTGGCATTAAGTCGAACGTGACAGGAACGAAATACACTTTTATAAACAACTAGAAATGCTCGATAATGGATTTATTGAATTTTAAAGGGGTCCGCTTTTCTTTTCGACGGAGATTAATCTTTTAGAAATTCCTTTCCTTCGTATCGGACGCGTTTGTATTGTGTTATGCGACGAAATTTGGTAAGCGACGTAAACGAAATTTATTTTCATGATTATCAGCGTGTTACAAAGATAAAAAATTGATTCTGCATTCAGAATTTTCACGTATCCGTTGTAGCAAAAGTACTAACAACTGCTTTTATTTTTAAAAATTCGTCCAAGAAAATGACAATACGTATTGGGATCGGACATTTTTGCGACGGCACCTGGCGGCAATTTTTGTAAGTAGCCCACCGATGCAAAGTTCTGTCGCGTACGCTTGACAAATATTGAAAAATAATGAGATTAATTCTTGAATTATCATATATTTTCATCATGTAATTTTTTTGTATCAAAATAAACTATCAATAAAATCCAACGATATATAAATAATATTGTTTTTTCTCACCTAACCTCTTTCGGCAATATCCTACCTTCATTTTTATTTACGTATAGTATTTTTTGTGATGTCAATTATCACAATACATTAATAGAGTTGTAATCTTCATCAACACAATGAATTCCATCGTTTTTCTTTGAACAGATCTCGGGCAACATCACATTGCAGTATACTTTCGTTAACTGAAGCAATATTTCCGTCACAAAATTTTTGCCAAGAACGACTTTCACATTAATCAAACTCTTGTCGTAAGGGGCGTAAATAATGAAAGACATTTCTTTAATTTTTAAAATTGCCATTCCTAGCTGAACTTGCCCATAATACTTATGTTTTTTCTTCAGTCTTATTGGCTCAGTTTCCATGTTTAAAAATTTCCCGAAACTGTCTCTGATCGCTTCTCTTACAACTTATATGATGCATTGTCGTGGATAATAATATGGACTTTGTTGCGAAACAACCAGTCCTACTACGACCACAGTTTTTTTTGTATTAAGCGCGAACGTATCGCGTGCCTTTTTCTCAGTCTTTTTTCCATACTCCGTATATTGCGTGCGGAAATCTTCGGAAGCAAAGTATGCGTCACATTTGGTGGACCAATTTGTTTTTTATTGCGCGTGTAAGTGAACAGACCATAGCACGTGATACGTTACTTCCTTTCATCAGACCAGGTGGCATAGCAAATCTTCGTCTTCGCTGTTAAGAATTAGTTCCTTATTGGTGGGTCGACAGCACGAATGATTTTCCAGCGGTGCTGCAGCAAATTGCCCAAGTGCTCTCTGTTGCAGCTTCTTCCATCCACATTTTCTATCTTTACTGGTAACGGTTGGCAAATCTTGCTCTTCAACCATACGAAGTATTTACATGTCGATGCATTATTTAAATTTTATTTTATAATTTGTTTAGATTACAATTTTAAGGTTAGAAACTTACCGCTCCAAGTGCAAAAGCTTTGCTAACGCAGGCCAGACTTGCACGAACATTTGATATGTTTTATCAATTCATTTTTTATTTGGGTATTTCGTGCATACTCCCTCTGATTTGTGACGTTTGTAAACACAATGCCAAGGAGTCCAACGTGTTTGAGCAAGATTTTCACCAGCCCAAAGACAAATACTATGGCGATTCACGGACATACTATTGATATTTACGCGAAAGTCTTATGCTGTGACATGTATTTTCATGGGATTTGCATCGGTGTCAGCGCCATCTTGGATTTTTTTAATTAGGCCCCGTCCCGAGGTTTAGATCTCAATAGTTTAACTGTAACAAAACGTCTTGTTTCGTTTTTTACGTAAGTTTTCTCTTTTCCATCGTTTCCATATTGTCATCGAATCTGTAAATCTACTTTTAATGGGTCTAATATTAATATCGAATGTCGTTACTGCGTCATTTCTTACATGTTATCGATACAAATTAAAAATGGGAACATTCAAATGCAGTTCTAGAAAACATTTTTAAGTAATAGAATATTTCACACATGGAATAGCCTACCACAAGATATAGTAAATGCTGAGAGTGTTAACATTTAAAAAAATTTTTTTTTTAAGTTTTTACAGGGATAATTTGTTTAATGTTTATTGTACAGTTGTTTTCTGGTCTTGTCAGTTTCTTAATTTGTAAGTATTTAAGATATTATTTTGCGTTTTTAATATACTTTAATTTAATTTATATTTTTGTATCTGGGCTCATAGGTCTTACTAAAGCTCAGTCCTTATTGGATTTATAATAATAATGTTTTTCATTTTTGAGTGCCCTATCAGCTATCTGGTTTACTCTTGAGAAACCGCTTTGACCAATCTAAAAATTATATATATATATATATATATATATATATATATATATATATATATATATATATATATATTTAACTTTAATAATTTCTTTTCTCGTTGTATATGTTTTTCTTTTAAGTTCTTTTGGCTCTTAACCATAAAACATTTTAGTCTTTTTATCCACATAAGTTGACCTTAAAAGTTAAGAAAAATTCCTTCTGAATTTATAAATAAAAAAGACATTTTTTTGTGATAGTCTCAAATACTGAGAATGTTACATTTGCAAAATTTATTGGTAAAAATTATACTTTTTTAAACTAACAAAAAAATGTTTGTTAAGACCATTATGTAAAAAAACGAATTCAATAATGAAACATGCAAGAATATTTTAAAAACTTTATGAAGCTAAAATGAAATTTTAAAATTGACTACATAAACGTAAAAAAATAAAATTAATTAATTACGTAATTTGTAACAGATTAAACAACGATAGTAAAAATGATATTGCTAATGATCAATATATTTGTGATAGAACCTTTCTAACATGGTAAGACAACTTTTGCAAGACTTTTATTAGGTAAAAGGACCCCTATCAAAAGAAGGTTTTCTAAAGTGGTGATGAATTATTACATGTTATTTTACCAATATCAGACGGTTTCGGGTTAATCACCAAGGCATCGACTTAACGGGCGCACTGTTTTGAGAGTTACATTAGTAAATTTATACATACATATAGTCACGCCTTTTTCCCGTAGGGGTAGGCAGAGACCACTTCTTTCCAATTGCCATGGTTCTTACACAAATCTTTTGCTTCCTCTACTTTCATCAGTGATCTCATACATGCTCGTCGGTTGTTGGTACTCTTGACCTGGCCTTTCTTCAAAACAAAGTTGCTCTGATCGAGATATGTTCGCCGAGGTTGACCTCTACCGACTTCCGTCCATTCACACTCGTCTTATAAATTTGCTTCGTCAATCTTTCTTCATCCATCCTTGCTACGTGTCCAAATTATCTAAGAATTCCTTTATCTATCTTTGTAGCCACATCTTCTATTACACCACAGCGTTCTCTTATTTTACTATTCTTTATTTTATTCAACCGAGTCACTCTGGCTATACTTCATAGACTACTTATCTTCGCAGCATTAATCCTATTTTCTGCCAAACCCAACATTCACTACCATACATAAATGTAGGAACCAACACTCCTCTATGCACAGCCAGACGTGCCTTTTTTGACACTTTTTGGCTGTTCATGAAGCTATGCATTGCCCCATTCACTTGTTTTCCTGCCAACACCCTTCGCTCAATGTCACTGTCATACTTTCCATCTCTCGTAATGTTTGAACCCAAGTACACAAATTTATTTATTGTATCACTCTTTCTTTCTTAATTAGAACTTTACAGTTTGTCATGCTTTTTTCTTTTTTAAAAACCATTACTTTCGTTTACATTTATTTTCATCCCTTTTGATTTTCAGGGCATCATGCATAACATTAACCATCGCCTGCAACTCCTCTTCAGATGACGCTTATATGATTTGATCATTGGCGTAAAGAAGGCATTTAACGATCAAATCCTTCATTTTTAAAACATACGCACTCTCTTTTAAATCTTTCAAACAATTGTTTATGTATAATTTAAACAGCCCTAAAATTAAAACCCGAGCAATTTTTGTTTATTCATCAGACATGGATTGAGCTGTTCTAAACATGTTTAAAAAAATAAAATAGTCGGAATAGACTCTTGGTAATAAAATTATAAAAATTATTAACAAAAAAATTTAATAATATTGGTCCCATGTGAGATCTCTGCGGTACACCTGAAGAAACTTTAATTGGATCTGATACTGAACTACCATATTTTAAATATTGGACTTTACCACTGACTTATTCTAATATGTGGTTTACCTGCATTTTATTCTGAAAAGAGTTAATGGTAAACTTTGGTAAAGCAACAAATTAGTGGTGATATGTCAATTAAATGCGGAATAATTCTCTGATATATATATATTAATAATAATTTAATAGTTAAAACGTTGTTGCCTGTCAGTTTTGTATAACTATATTTGGAAATTCGTTTCGTTCCAACAACTGGATCGACCACAATGAAAATAAAAGTAAACTATCCTGTTAATTCGCCTAACGTGTTCGTTAACAATACTGTAACTCCATGCCATATGAATTAACCCAAATCCCAGTTGTATTTTTACGTAATGCCCATGGCGTTTGAGATAACTGACCGGAACTTTTACAGTTATGTAATTGTTGCATTAATTTGGGTCAGATTAAACTAAAGCTGTTTAATATTCATCATCATTAAATGTCTGTCAGTTTCAGAGGTTTACTTAAGCTTATTTTTTTTGCAATTTTACCTGTGCATAAACTCGTCAGGTTGGTAAAGAATAACAAAAATTTTTATTAGCCTATAAGCTTACAATTTTACTACGTATTTAATAATGGAAACATATTTTTCACAAATGAAAAACAAAATAAACTGCTTCATTGCACTGCATATAAAATCGTCATATCTCAACATGGCTGTGCATTGAGGTGTGTTGGTTCCTACACTTATATATGGTAGTGAATGTTGGGTTTGGCAGAAGAAGCATGAAAATAGGATTAATGCTGCGGAGATAAGTAGTCTGAGAAGTATAGCCGGAGTGACTCGGTTGGATAAAGTAAAAAATAGTGAGATAAGAGAATGCTGTGGTGTAAAAAAAGATGTGGTTACAAAAATAAATAAAAGAATGCTTAGATGGTTCGGACACGTAGAAAGGATGGATGAAGGAAGATTGACGAAACAAATTTATAAGATGAGTTTGAATGGACAAGTCGGTAGAGGTCGACCTCGGCGAACACGAAGGCCTCGGCCACAACGAAGAAATTGGAAGCATTCGAGTTATGGTTATATCGTAGAATATTGAAATTACCATGAACAGATCACATAAAAAATATCGAGGTTCTCAGCAGAATGGGCAAGGAAAAGGAAGTGGTTAATACTTTGAAGGAACGAAAGCTTTAATATCTGGGAAATTAAAACAGATTTTACTTATTGCAGACTATCCTGCAAAGAAAAGTACTAGGAAAACGAAGTGTGGGTAAAAACGGATCTCATGGTTAAAAAACCTTAGAACCTGGTTTGGTATAAGTACAACTGAGTTGTTCCGGGCTGCAGTGAACAAAGTTAAGATAGCATGTATGATAGCCAACATTCGAAACGGATAGGAATTATAAGAAAAAGAAGAAACAATAAAATACACTTAATACTTTAATAAAATTGTAGTCTCTCATCATGGAAAAGAAAATATATAAACAAAAGGTCATAGCAGATAAAATTAAGCATGTACATTTATGATATATCAAATTGAAAATATATGAGCGAAATTTATGTACAAAGCCGCTTAAAGTGTACTAATAAAACATCACTGCACCTCAGGTCAATGAGCAACAGGAAGTGTTCACAATCAACACATCAAGATATAAACAAAAGTAAACCAGGAAAATCCGCGCGAATTTATCTATGTGGTTTTGTGTTTGGTAATAAAACTCCATATCGTTCGTCAATTTTTAGCACGTGCAGTAAATTATAACGTACACAAATAAATTTTTGCCAAAAAAAGATCGACTAAAGATGGCAGTTAGTCAGCCAAACACCAATTCTGTGCTTTAACTTATCAAGGAAGATTGGAATTCACGACGCAATCAACACAGCAATTACTTATACAAGCGAAAGTGGAAAAACCAGTAGTTTAGTTAAGACAGAAACAAGTTTGGCGACTTTGTGGGGTAATAAGAAGTTGACGAGTTTACTTATAAAGAAATATGGGTACAGTGCAACAGAAGTAATTTGGCGGGCGAGAGATCACAAAATCTGCGCACAACGAAAACATATGAATAACGATCCGATCGGCGACGACGAAATGTTCAGTAATCGTGAGTTTCAAGTACAATCAAAGGAAGAAGTTTACGAATGTGAAGTATATTCAGCCGAATATTTGTTCTTTTAGAGGCAAGTCGCCCGACAAGCTACTTCTGTTGCACTGTAGATATAAAGGCTTATTTGTTAATTGTTACATTTAACATCGGTTAATTTTTATTAAAATACTTTTATTTTTTAAATATAATTTAAGCTTTAAATTCTTGTGTTTTCAATCTACTGCTTCACTACTAACAATCTATTGTTATATATATTTTTTAAACATTTAAAGAATTATCAATTTTATTAACGTTATAAATTATTGTCCAATACGAGTATAGTGTTTAAGAATCTTGTAAAATTGCTTTGCAATAATACAGAATCAAAAAATCTATTCATTAACGGTTATTTCCGCAAGTAGTAAAAGACATCTTTTTTCCAAAAACAGTGGAAGTAGGAAAACTGGGATTTCAACAGTTCGTTACCGATTGCCGGCCACCAAAACAAGATTAGGCCAATTAGAGACGTGTTTCTGAGTTGTGGAAAGTAAATCAATCAGACAGGCATTTCACTTGTTTTAGAAGGGATTTTTTTTTTAAATCCCTTGCCCACGGTTTCACCCCTTTCCCCACCCGATGTATTTTCAACCGTAATTCCCCGGCAGCTAGTTTCAGCGAATTTTGTAGTGTTAAGTTTGATGTATGTTCAAGTGGCGTTAATGCTAATTGAGCCGTTATAAAGTTTTGAACAACGCTTTATATGAAACGAAATTTATCGCGTTTTGAAAATTAATCCGAAACTTTATACTGGCGATGGAAGTTGTAGAAGTACCTGAACAAATTATATGTACGTTGAATTATGGATTTGTTCCGTTCAGTTAGTGTACTATAAGTCTAATAAATCATTACGCTTGCAGACATTTTTCATCATATACGCCAAATAACGTCGGAAGTTGTACAAACAAAATAATTAATTCATTCATTAGGACTAACTACAACACACAATGGTTTTAAATATTTTGGATTTTTATATTATTATTATTACGCGATGTATTCGATATATTCGATAGCTGATCGGCTAGATGGGGCTACGAAACTGCTGAACGAGCTTTATGTTTCATCGTTAAGAGCGGGATTGAAAATAAACAACTCAAGCAATGACAAATCTTGTTACTAGTGGAAACATGTACGTAGGAACAACAGCCATAGACCAGGTAAGGACAGATAAATATCTAAGCCACGAGATTTGCATCGGAAGAGACAATTAAACCACCGAACTTCTACGTCGTATAGGGCTGACTTGGGCAGATTTCGGCAATTTGAGTTATGTTTTCAAATCTAACCTCCCAATATGCCTGAAGTAAAAGACCTATAACCAATGTGTGTTACCGGTGTTGACCTACGGCGCAGAAACGCTAACCTTGACAAGGAGAACGGTGCAAAAATCCGAGTGACTCAAAGGGCGATGGAACGTGTGATCTTGGGGGGTTTCTTTGAGAGACAAGATCTCATTTCGCGGAATAAGACTAAGGTCAAGAGTAACAGATGGACGAGGCGGATACTGGAGTGGCGACCGAGAGACGAAGCATATCGAAACAGGGGCCGCCCACCAACACGATGGACTGATGACATAAAGCGCTGCCAAACAAAATGGATGCAAGCGGCACAGGTCCGATGCGAATGGAAAGTGATGAGGGAGATCTATGTTCAGCAGTGGACACAAGAAGAATGAGTGATGATGATTCGACTGTTTTAACATTTAGAATTATTACTTAATTGTCTTCAGCAATAGTAAAACACTTAATTACTTACTTGCTTGTTGCAAGATAGTAAGCTATTGTGGTATTTAGAATTATAAAGCTATCCTGACAACATTTTGACCACTTTTAACGTTTAGATATTTATCAACCGACGTGGCTTCCATTTTTTTAGCTGTTTTTACAAACTCAATTCTGATTTATTTCTCATTGTCCGTACATATTCTCTCTCTCTCTCTCTCTCTCTTGTCCTTTTACTTTCGAGAGAGTATGGTGACATCATGTCTCAATTGCTCGGATCGTAGTTCTCTATAATTCTCTGTCTTGAGCTGCAAGAGAAGCTTCTTGCAGACCTTAACCAATGATTTCTTTGGTTTGGTCCACCCAGCGCATCGAAAACCTTCCTCTTGGTCGTTTACCATTGATTTTTCCCCCTATAATAAGTTTTTCCAGCCCATTCGTTCATTTTGAAATGTGTCCAAAATACCGTAGGTATGATTGGTTTATCCTGGTTAATAGCCTCGTGGTGATTTTTAGTTTTTTAAGAATTGACACGTTAGTACGGTGTTCTGTGTGCGATATTCGCAGCATTCTTCTGTAGGCCCACATTTCATTATCATCTATTATTCTTCGATTGGCCATTTTTAAAGTCCAGGTCTCAGAGGCATATGTGGCAATAGGAAAGGTCAAGGAGTTTAATAATTTCAGTTTTTTGCGTTGAGATATTGCAAATTTTTTCCATATTCGAGTTTTATTGTTGAGTTACGTGTTATGGCCAGTCTGCGTTTAATTTCTCCATCACAGCCGCCTTTGTTTGTGATAAGTGATCCTAAACAGTTAAATTTCTTAATCACTTTAAAACCATCGATCTGTCTAACATTGGCAGATCAAATATTTTTTAATATTCCTCTATAGTTGCAGAAACGTTCTGAGATTGGTTTGTGATTTATGTCTCCAAATCGGTCATCGCATTCTCTTTTCACCTTTTCAGTAATAATCACTTGGTATTCTTCTTCTGTTTTATTTTTGACAGTGTTTTATAAAAAATTATAGCTGTATATTGTTGCAAAATACCTCACGTCAAATAATTCTGTATTAGTTTGAAATACAAAATTTGATTATTATTTAATAAAATTTTTAATTTTGCCAGAAAACAACTCTTAGTATTATTAATATAATTCATTAAATTATTTTCGGTACCAATCCTGCAAAAGGTTCACTTAACTTGTAAACAAAATTTAAAATGTGTTTTTAATAGCTAACATCTTATTTAAAACCTCACGCTATTACAGTTGGAAAGTCCTAAATGCATTGTGCTTCTTCTTTAAGTGCCATCTTTTTTTAAAAGGTTGGCTATTATCATAGATATTCTCACTTTTGATGCTGTAGTTTTAAACAACTCAATGGAACTACAATTGTACAATTTTCTCAGGTTATTTAACCAGGAAATACGTTGTCTTTCTCTGTTTTTTTTCTCTGTATCTTTCACTGCATAATATTCTGCAACAATACATATTTCTCTTTCCTTATCACGTGGCCCAAATATTGCAGCTTCCTTATTTTAATTGTGTCCAATATTTTCTTTTTCATTTTTTCCAGTACCTCCTTATTTGTTACCATGTCCACCCAACTTATTCTTAAGATCCTTCTATATGAATACATCTCAAATGCTTCCAGTCGATCACTTATATTTTTCTTTAACGTCCTTGATTCCATCCAATATAGCAACACCGAGAAAACGTAGCATCTCAATATAATGACTCTAAGTTGTAAGTTAAGATCTTTACTACATAACACATTTCTAATTCTATTTAATATGGTTCTGGCTTGTTCAATTCTTGATTTTATTTCTTCAGTGTACTCATTACCTTTATTGACAGTTGTTCTTTACGCCGATGATTAAGTCATATTAGCGTCATCTGAAGAGGAGTTACAGGCGATAGTTAATGTTATGTATGATGCCCTGAAAATCAAAGGGATGAAAATAAATGTAAGCAAAACGAAAGTAATGGTTTTTGAAAGGAAAGAAAGCATGACAAACTGTGAAGTTTTGATTAAGAAAGAAATAGTGGAACAAGTAAATGAATTTGTGAACTTGGGTTCAAAGTTTACGAGAGATGGAAAGTATGACAGTGACATTGGGCGAAGGGTGTTGGCAGTAAAAGAAATGAATGGGATACTGCATAGTTTAATGAACAGCCAAAAAGTGTCAAAAAGGGCACGTCGGCTGTGCTTAGAGGTGTGTTGGTTCCTACACTTATGTATGGTAGTGAATGTTGGGTTAGGCAAAAGAAGCATGAAAATTGGATTAATGCTGCGGAGACAAGTAGTCTAAGAAGTAAGCCGGAGCGACTCGGTTGGATAAAGTAAAAAATAGTAAGATAAGAGAACGATGTGGTGTAAAAGAAGATGTGGTTACAAAAATAGATAAAGGATTGCTTAGATGGTTTGGACAAGTAGAAAGGATGGATTAAGCAAGATTGACGAAACAAATTTATAAGGCGAGTGTAAATGGAAGGAAGTCGGTAGAGGTCGACCTCGGCGAACATATTTCAATCAGATCAACATTGTTTTGAAAAAAGGCTAGATCAAGAGTACCAACAACCGACGAGCATTCATCAGAGCACTGATGAAAGTAAAAGAAGCAAAAGATGTGTGTAAGAACCGTAAAAAGTGGAAGGAAGTGGTCTCTGCCTACCACTACGGGAAAAAGGCGTGACTATATGTATGTATGTATGTTCCTAAGTATTTGTACTTACTGACTTTCTTTACTAGTTTTTGTTGATCCATTGGTTTTCTTGTTTATGAACTGATTTTTTAATGGTTACAAATTTGGTCTTTTTGATATTCAAGGTAAGTCCGCTCTTTTTGCTGCTCGTCACTACTTGATCAACCAAGCTCTGTAAATCTTCTTTTGTTTCGGCAATAAGTATGATGTCATCTGCATGCCGGATATTTTTAATGGGTATTCCGTTACCCTTTACTTTCGTTGTTGTTTCCTTAAGTGCTCTTTGAATGATTTCTTTTGAATAAAGATTAAATAATAGAGGCATTCAGCTGCACGGTCGCAAATAATTAGAGCTTTTAGATATAATAAAAGCACAGCACTTCAAATGTGACAACAATAGGTACTTCAAGCTTGTTTTTTGTTGTTGCCATTTTTGCAGTTACAAATGAAAGCAATATCTTTAAGCACGAATCAAACATTTTGTTTGATCGCCATAATACATCCATCTTTTTACCAATCTGTATCTTGTGTAAAAGCAAGGGCTACCAAATTAGTGTTGGAAAGGATCTGATGGTGTATGTACATGCCTGCATAAATGTTGATTGGAATCACGAACTATCGAAAGCATGTGTTTAATAACAATAGTACTACTTGATTTCTCAATTTGAATCGTCCTTTATTGTTTATTATCATTTAAAATTCCCACTTCTATTAAACCCACATAAACTACTCATATTTACGAGATTGAACGCCATATTGTAAAACATGTTTTGCATACTTTTTTATTACCTAAATATCCTCACTTTAAATCCTTTTTTCAATTTAACGACCCATTAACTAAAAAAAGTTTATTAGGAAAGTCTTCTCTAATCTATGAGACGTTAAAATTTTATTATGGAATATATTATGCTGCATACAGTTTGAAATATGGAACACAGATCTTAACTCTTTAATAGCTAATGGAAAATGTTTTCTGGATAAATAAATATTGCTAGTTAGCCAGTATAAATTTTATGCTTTAATGAAATAGACCGAATAAACAAGTGGGTTGTCAAGTTAGCGACCAATTTTAAACTATAACACTTAACACCCGGTTGTTCTTATTCACCCAATCACCTTTTGGATAAAATTTAGGTGCACAGGTGTTTAGGTGCAAAAAAATAAGTGTATTAACACTTAACCTGCAATTAATTTATATTTGTTCTATGTGTAATTTTAAAAATATTTCCTTTAATTTAGTATAACTTAATTGAATTTATTAAACATTGACAAAAACTTCTCGATCATTTTTAGTGATGTTGCTGACGGTGTCGTTATTTTTTGGAACAACTGTTTGTGATAGTAAATATCAAAAGTCATTTCCGGAGATCTAAACTACCGGTGGAATAATCCTATATTCCGGTTCGGTTTTACCAGACCTTTCCAAATCAGAGATGTAGCTAAGCGGACAACGTGAAAGGGGCTTTGTTTGATTGGTTTATGTTATGAATGTAAATCAACTCAATCTATTTTTTAAATTTTTACCCTTTATGCATTAATATAACAATAATAAATAACTTTTAATTAAATAGAAGTATAATTCCATCAAAAACATAAATTGGAAAAAACACCAAGTCTCGCAACTCAGTTCTTCTATCATAAAAAGTTGTGAGATCCATGTAATACCAAGTCGGTTAATTTATTTAGTCCTTTTGTCTTAAGTTATTACGTAATTAGTTAGCTAACCTAACAAGATCTTATAGAGATCATATGAATATTAAAAATCTTTTATATTTTAAAAAAAATAGATTGACTTAGCCACCGCATAAAAACACAATGTATCTCACATGTAATACATATTATGTTAAATTAGATTGTTTAGTGCGATTGCCAAATGTTTATTTAAAACAATAGATTTTTAATCTTAATTTGGTCACTATAAAATGTTGTTAGGTTAGCTAATTACGTAATAATTTAAGATAGAAGGGTCCTTTAGTAGGGACTGAATAAATTAACCGACTTGGTATTACATGGATCTCACAAATTTTTACGGTAAAAGAACTGAGTTGCAAGACCTATTTTTTTTTACAAATTATGTTTTTGATGGCATCTCATTTTTTTTGTAGATATTCCTACTTTTTTTCCTTTATTATACATATACAGGTATACTGATTTATTCACTGCAAATGTATTTATGCAGTTGGTGTATCTAGAAAACTCGACCGAAATTGCAAAATATTTTAGTTTTTCCTTGATTTATACACTAAATACTAATTGTATTATAAATTTAAAGCTTCTATGTCTGCTAAAAGTGCCTTAAAGTTTTGATGATTGGTCAGTCAGTAAGTGACAAAACTTTAACTAGTTATACTTCTTAATCTACTGGTTTAAATTAAATGAAATTTCAAATATAACGTGTTTATACAATGTCTGCTTGGTTGCTGAAAATGCAGGCTTTTAGTTTTATCCACAACAAAGTTATAGGGGGATTCAAAATGGCCTGAACTGCTTCGAGAAAAGAATGGCAGGGCCGTGCCGGTTTTTTGCTCGACTTGGCGGAGGCACTGCCGTGCCCCTAGATCGCCGCTCAGAAGAAAGGATCTTTGTTTATAATAAAAAAAAATAATTGTTCGTAAATTAATTATTAATGTACCTAGAAAGTCTTCATCATTTATTAAGTTTATAGATTAACACAGGATCTATTTTCATCATAAAGCGGTAGCAGACCTATTCTTTTTTTTTTTGATTCCATAGACTGTGTTATTAGTTTTTTTCTGGCAGTATAAAAAAATACTACAAGAGGATTTGTGTAGGACATACAACTGGAACGATTATTGGTAAACAAGGCTTCCAGAATTTGAAACTAATTTTCTACTAATTAGATTTTTTCCTTAACGTTAAGCTCTTAAAAATTCGTATTTATAGACTAACACAATTTAACTTGATAACATAAACGGTACATGGACAGCGCTCCATGGGTGCTAAATACGTATATATAAACTGTATTCATTTGAAAAAGACCCACCCTTAATATTTCAGAAATGCGACATATTAGAAAGAAATGCCAAGACACGTCAACTTTAAACTTGGGGAGAACACTTTTTATTGCTAATGTTATCAACGTCAGATTCACCCCCTTCCTACTGGAGATACCCCCTAAACTTAAAGAAGAAAACTTTGTGACCAGATCAGGACAAAATTTTCTAAGTAATAGAGTTTTTGACGCCTGGAATAATCTCGATGTTGATATTATTTCTGCTTCTTCTACTAACATATTTAAAAATAGACTGGACCGCCTTAAATATTAAAAACCTTTAATTTAATATTTATCCTGATACCAAGTATTGTACTTTTGTTTTGTTATTTTATCTTTTTTATATTTTTTATTTTTGTTTATTTTAATTTATGTAATAATTTGCTTGTAGTTAATTGATATAAATATATATATATATATATATATATATATATATATATATATATATATATATATATATATATAAATATATATTATTTACAGTTTTTGGGTAATATAGGGACCTCAGCCCTCAGCCCTCAGCCCTTGTTTATATGTAATAATTATTATTTTTGTTAAATGCCATTAGGTATCAAGATATACCTCATTTAAAAGGTCTGGTAAATCTCTATTTAATCATATTGTTTTGCCTTTGATACCAGCCTTCCATTGTTATTTAATCGTTGTTTAAAATTGGCTTTCTTTGTGTTTAAACCACCTTAAATATTTTAAAAATGTGACATATTAGAAAGAGATGCCGAATCGTCAACTTTTAACTTGAGGAAGACATTTTTCAGCGCTAATGTCATAAACAACAGATTCACCCCTTCCCAACTGGAGATACCCCTTACATTTTTTCAAATGGCGTGAGGTAACAAGTAATATCTCAATTAAAAGGTCTGGTAAATCTCCATTCAATCATATTGTTTTGCCTTTAATACTAGCCTTCCATTGTTATTTAATCGTTGTTTAAAATTGGCTCTCTTTGTGTTTAAACCACCTTAAATATTTTAAAAATGCGACATATTAGAAAGAAATGCCAAATCGTTAACTTTTAACTTGAGGAAGACATTTTTTAGCGCTAATGTCATAAACAACAGATTCACCCCCTTCCAACTGGAGATACCGCTTACATTTTTTCAAATGGCGTGAGGTATCAAGTAATATGTCAATTAAAAGGTCTGGTAAATCTTTATTTAATCATATTGTTTTGCCTTTGATACCAGCCTTCTATTGTTATTTAATCATAGTTTAAAATTGGCTCTCTTTGTGTTTAAATCACCTTAAATATTTTAAAAATGCGACATATTAGAAAGGAATGCCGAATCGTCAACTTTTAACTTGAGGGAGATATTTTTCAGCGCTAATGTCATAAACAACAGATTCACCCCTTTCCAACTGGAGATACCGCTTACATTTTTTCAAATGGCGTGAGGTATCAAGTAATATGTCAATTAAAATCTCCATTCAATCATATTGTTTTGCTTTTAATACCAGCTTTCCATTGTTATTTTAGTCGTTTTTAAAAATTGGCTTTCTTTAAACTTTTAATTTCATATAATGGTATGACAGAAAGACTTTAAAAAAAGTTAAATAACAATGGAAGGCTGTTATTAAGGGCAAAACAATATGATTAAGAAGATGATTTACCAAAACTTTTTATTTAGATATTACTTGATACCTAATGTCATTTGAAAAAATGTAATGGGTATCTCCAGTGGGAGGGGGAGAATCTATTGTTTATGACATAAGCGCTAAAAAGTGTTCCTCTCAGGGTAAAATTTAATGTGTTTTGGCATTGCTTTTTAATATGTCACATTTTTGAAATATTAAGGGTGGGTACTTTTCAAATGAACACAGTGTATACATATAGTCACGCCTTTTTTCCGTAGGTCTAAGCAGAAACTACATCTTTTCACCCGTTAGGAATCTTTTACACGTCTTTCACTTCTAGTACTTTTATCAGCGCTTTCTGTCAAACCCAACATTCACTATCATACATAAGTGTAGGAACCAAGACACCTCTATGCACAGCCAGACGTGCCTCTTTTGTCACTTTTTGGCTGTTCACAAAGCTATACAGTGCCCCATTCATTTGTTTTGTGGACAAATAAATAAATAAGATCAAACTATTTTTAATTGTGTAGAAATCGGCCTGAAATAATCTTCTTCTTCAAGTGCCGTATCAGGTCCCCCTGACGTTGGCAATTACTTGGGCAAGTCTTTCTCGATTCTGCGCCCATCGAAACAGTTCCTCTGCTCTGCGTATACCGGTCCATGCACGGACGTTCCTTATCCAGGAAGCCTGCTTTCTTCCTACTCCTCTACGTCCTTCCACTTTTTCCATCATGATTAGTTGTAGGATTCTGTATCGCTCTCCTCTAAAGATATGTCCAAGATAAGAGATTTTTCTGCAACTGTATTTAGCAGCAAACGTGTTGCGTCGGCCCTGTTTAGCACCATTTCGTTGGTCTGCATAGCTATCCAGGGTATTCTCAGCATTCGCCGGTGTAACCACATCTCAAACGCTTCTAACCGATTAACTGTAGCGGCCTCAATGGTCCAGACCTCTGCCCCGAACATCAACACTGACTTAATGTAAAATTTTACCATTCTCTGCCGTAATTTTAGGTTCAGATTATGATTGCAGAATAGTGGTTTCATTTTTTTGAATGTTGTTCGGGCTGTCTCTATTCTACATTTGAAATAATACCAGTAAGATTTGTTACATGACTATTCCTTATTTAAATTAACATTGCTACTCGAAAAGTAACGCTTGGTAATTGTTTCACACATAATTTAAAATTAATAACCCACAGTAGCTAATTTCGAAGACACAAATAAAAAATAATAAAAGCTTACCAGAACATGGGGCACGTAAAGAAATAATAAAAAAACATTAAAATGGTTGTTAATTGCCATTACCAAAGTGGTAAATATTGATAATGTAATTATAAAAAACATGTTGTTTGAAAGTAGCAAACGACGACACTGCGTTAGGGAAACGAATAAGAGTCTGTTATGTTTGTGGGTCAATGTAATACAGTACTCTGGTAAAATCCTCTGGAGATTTTCCCTGCATCATTATGTTTATGGGATGTATCGGCGAAATCTAGATTCGTTCTTGATCCAGAAAAGGTAGCGGAACGTCTTGGAAATCTTTGTTTTAAATAAATTATTACACAGTGTTTATACAGGAAATAAAGAGATGTCAGTTGTTATTTAAAATTTTATTTTGGCAAGTAACACGATTTTTTTTACTGCTTAGCGTAAAATTTGTCGGTAATGTAATAACATTCTTGATTGGTAAGAATGTTATTGAATTTTGCTTATTTGCGTTATAATGTTAGCAAATACCACAATTTTTTTATACAATAACAAAACTGTTTTTTCTTTGATGTTTGGTTTTAAATATTTTATTTTTTTGTAATAATTTTAACAAAGTTAAAATATTTCTGCGTTTAGACTCTAGCAATTTTTGTTATAGTTTGTGTTTTTGTATATTAAAATTGTTGAAGATCTCAGTAACAATTTGTGCATAACAACTAAAAATAATTAAGATAACAGAGAAACGTTATCGTATGTTAAATTGCTTACAGAAATTCTTTTAATTGGATTAAGCACTAAAAAATTAATAATTAAATTTAAGGATCTCGTTTACCAATTTTAGCCGACTGTTAAAACTTAAAAAAAAAATAAAAAAACCATGATAAAATCAAAATCCATCCAATTTAAGCGAACGCAACAAACAAGCAAACACGGTTTACAACAAGAAGCAAAAAGAAATCGAGAAAAATTAGGCTCTCCCCGCGGGGCTATGAGAGAAAAGTAACAAGCCGTAAGATATGCAGTTTAACGTTCGTAAAAGAGAAAAAGTCATTTGTGTAATGTTCGCAGCTATTAGCCCTAAATCAGGCAGTTTTACAGTCGCGTCTCAGGCAACATCAACTTGCCGATGATAACAATTACAGTTCACATTATCCCTTTCCCAAAGTTACCTTTTTCTTGCTGCTCGAGTTTTTCAAGGACATTACAAATATTAAGCCCAGTCACGAAAAAATATTTTATTACACAAAAATCCCGAAAGTCAAGCAATTACAATTAAATTTTCTATACTAGACTTTAATAAGAAATTATAACAATTTAGACAAAAAATGTTAACGGATCTACACTTCTTGTAATTTAGTTTTATCTAACGAGTTTCTTTTTAAATTTGCATATAGATTTTCGTAAGTATAAAGCAATATTTCATGGGAATTTGTACTTAATTTATGAAGTCACTAATTCATTATACCTTTAGACCGTTTGCACAATAATTACAATTATTCTTCTTCTTCTTCTTATCCATATTTAAGATCTTTTAATCTGTTAGTTTTGCAGGTTCCTCTGTATCAGTTCATGGGAGGTGGACTGCCTTTCATCTCTTAGGTGGTCTTCCGAGTGCTCATTTCCCTATTGGTTTCCCTTCAAGTGCGATGCGTGGTAGACTGTTCCGTTCCATTTTTCTCACGTGAGCGTACCAGCATCTTTTCCTTTGTCCTGTTTTGGCCGCGATCGCATTTCCAATGGACTTCCTGGATAGAGTTAAAACATCATTAGTTCGACGAAGATCTAGTTTAGGCCAAATCTGTTTCGATGATGTGCATATGGGTTCATTTTGCCACCTCAAGTTGGCTTTTTAAGCTACTTTGCTGTGCAGGAGGAGCCGGCAATTTGCAATCGGTACTCCTTGCTGAGATGAGATACAGCTGGGAGGGTGGTGCCCTCTCTTGCTAGCTTGGCCACCTTACAGTTGCCTGGTATGTCCCTGTGTCCAGGTACCCAGACAATGTGAACTCTAAACTTAGCTGCTAGCTCATTCAAAGCGGCACGGCATTGCACCTTTGCCATAGAAGTCAAGTAGACTGAGCTCAGTGATTTGATAGTATCTGGCTGTCGCAAAGAATAAATATCTTGCTGAACTTAGGTTCGTTATGGAGTATCCAGACAGCTGCATTGGTCATTTCAGCTTGATACACACTACAGTAATCAGGTAAACGAAAAGACAGGCTAAGTGAGGGGTCTTCCGAGAAGATACCGCAACCTACTCTCCCCACTAGTTTAGATCCGTCCGTATAAAATACTGCGCCCTGAGATTTAACTAGATTCTCGGCCCAATCCTCTCTGGATGAGATTTCCAGGGATAGGTTGCCTTTAAACAAAGGTTTAGTGTGGTCAGTGTGTGCACAGGTCGTTTTCTTTTGGGATTCTAGAGTGACCATAGTGCGTTTCGGTCCATGGAGTCACAGCATTGAGTCTGAATCGTTTCAAGTGTTTTTGTTGGGGTAGTCTGTAGACAGCCTGTGATCAGCAGACATGCCAATCTCTGGACTTTTCCTACCTTTGTATGGTTGACTTCCTTCTCTAGGGCTGGCCACCATACTAATGTTCCATAGATTAGAATTGGTCTTATGGTCGTAATATTGAGCCAATGAACAACATGGGGTTGTAACCCCCATTTTTTACCTATGGCCCTTCTGCAGGTATAGGTCGCTACAATGGCTTTTCTTACCCTTTTTTTCATATTCTACCTCCACAGCAGCACAGGTTAATAGTTTGTCCTTCAATTTCTGGAAGGGGAAAGACGGGAAATTTGTTTTTTTTCGTAAAAAGTACTAGTTTTGTTTTTTTCGGGTTTACGCCCAGACCGCACCCTGTGCTCCAATGAACTAGTTTATGAAGCATTATCTGAGATAAAATTTTCGGGAATATACCCGAGACTAGTAAAACTAGGTCATCAGCGTGGGCCACGATTTTGCAGCAAAGTTTTCCATTCCTTATTGTTCAACATTTTTATGGACGAAATAATAAAAAGCACCCGTAATGGAAAAATGGGAAACAAAGACGTCAAAATTCTTTGCTATGCCGATGATGCTGTTCTGATTGCAGAAAACGAAGATGACCTACAGAGATTACTATTTCAGCACAACGGCAAAAAGTCTAAAAATGAAGATATTTGAGGCAAAACAGAAATGCATGACCACATCAAAAACACCTATCAGATGCAAACTGGTTGATAAAATCCATCGCAAGTATTGCACAAAATTGTTTATCTTCTAACAATTTCTTTAAAACTGTAAATATAAACGAACTGTTTCGGTAGCTGTCATTAACAACGAGACGAAATTTTAATAGCCCAATATTTAAATATTTGATAAACTTCAAAAACGGACATACGAAAAAGATAAATTAAATTTTTTTTTGGATAATTTCATATCGTTGCGTTCATTTTATTTGTTACGTTGATTTGGATCTGTTTGCTTTATCCTTAAAATAATTTTAAAAGAATGTTAAAAAATTGAAATTCCAAATAGTTTTCTTCTCGTTTTTCTAGTTATAGCTTGCATGGATTTGTGTGACTGTCAAATATTTTGTAAAAAAAAAGAAATGCCGTTAATACATTAATGATGTGATTTGTTTTTTTATCGGTAAAACATATATTTTTAACCTTTTAATTATTTGAAAGTAGCTTTTGCTATTTCAAATATTAACCTTGCAACTGGATAGCCGCAAACGATTCGATGAGTTTTTGTTACGAAAATTTTCGAAGATCAACTCTCCTATTTCGACCTTTTGGAATTATCATCTCTTCGTTTGGAGTGCGGTATACGAAAACTTGGAAATTTATCGTGGGTCATTATACTTGCAATTTACTCTGTGTTTTAACTGATAGATCGGGGTTAATCGTCTTTCACTTTTTAGGAAGCGCATACATTTCGATCTATCAACGGAAGCGAGAGTAGTAGTAGGACAGGACAGGAACGGGTTTTCGTATTGCTAGTTATTAAATTTAAAGGAAGATTGATTATATTTATACCCAACCAAAAAAAAACTGTTTAACATTATAATTTTTTTCTATTATCAGAGCTTTAAAGCTTCATGTAATAAAAATTTTTTCCTTGGCAAAACCATTTGAACAAATCTAGTAATTCCATCACCGCTCTACAATGTTAATAACTAAATGTTAAATACTTTTATTTATAAATATATTCAGTTTAGAACGTTTGGCAACGTATTCCGATTTCCAATCTCCATTTCTCCTATAGATTTCATTCAGGTTTTTTTTTTACTGAAAATAGTCGCAAAAAGGGTAGACCTATCGCGTGGGACGCGGACAGATTAGAAGGGGGGAATTATAAAAACTAGATTATTGTGGACCCGCTTTTTAAAAAGTTGCAGGTCATAGTCCTCTGGAAAAACTGATTTTGGCAGTTTGTTCCATTCCGTAGCAGCCCTGTAAAAGAAGGATTCTTAATGGAGATTGGTCCTTGTAGTGTCAATCTTGAGAGTAAAAGGGTGAGACTGATTAGCGTGCCCAGCTCTTTGGCCGAATGTGGCCAGTGGTGGTGTAAGAGTTTTTATTTCTCTGGAGCATCTGCCATGGAAATATCTGTAGAGTAATGTCTGGTCTGCAACTTTTCTTCTATGTTCTAGTGGGTAAAGGGTATCTGTGAGAGTTAAGCTGTTTATCAACCGAATGGCCCTTTTTTGAATGGAATCTAGAAGATGAAGAGAATGCCTTGGTGCTGAACCCCATATGTGCGAGCAATACTCCAGTAGAGGTCGGATTTAAGCCTTGTACGTCGCCAACAGTTGATTAGAAGTAAAAAACTTTTTAGCTTTCCACAAAAAACCTAGCCTTTGGCTTGCTGACTTTGCGATGTTAGCAACATGGTCATGCCAAGACATATTATTAGACACCGTGACTCCCAAAATCGAGATGAAGGGACTTGAATCAAGGGTATTTTTAAACATTGTGATGGAATGATTTGAGGAATTCACTTTATTGGAGCGCCTTGTGTTTTCTGGGCGTTGAACTGAACAAGATAATTGGTTCCCCACTCGACGATTGCTTCAAGATCTCTATTGATAAAGTCAACCTGTTCCTGCCTGAGTTTAATTGTATCATTCACGAAAAGTGATCGATAGGATGTAAAAGTTGAGACAAGTGTGCTGTCGTCTTCGAAACTGTAAATGAGGTTCGTGGTGGTTTTCAAGAGATCGTTAATGTGTAAAAGAAATAGTGTGGGGAACAGGATGGAAACCTGGGGGACCTCAGCATTGAATTGAGTTATTTAGTTGTTAAAGCCAGTACTGCGTTATTTGTTTAGTTATTACTAGGTAGATAGGCGACGACTTTTTGATATAATGATATATGATATAAAATTCCCCGTTTTGCTGAAAACAGCGATTCTTCGTTGGTAATAATTATAATTTTAATTTAATACGTGTACTGTTTGTAGTTAAGTAGAAATTTAATTTTTAAAAACAAATAACGAATAAAGGTCCAACGAATAACGGGCCAACGAATAGCGGGCCATGAATAATTGAATAACGGATTAGCAAATAACTAAATATACTAAAAATGCAGAATTAGTTTTAAAAAAATTAAGAGATCCATGAATAAGAGCTAAAGAGCTGTAGATGTAAGAAGAAATTAACTACTAACGGGATAACCCCTATTAACACCACCAGTCTACTGTTGATACAAGATTGATTGATAAGCCCTGTTAATAGTTCCATATGAATAGTTGAAATCTTGGATTGCCATCGCCTGGATACACAGATTAAGTTTTTGTTCTGATTCATGTTTCATTTGTTACTCTTTAATATATAAAATTACTGTAGTCGAATTGTTTTGACTTATATTTATTTATTAAACCCCCTTATTGTTCAACATAGTTATGGAGGAAATAATCAAAAGCTCTCGTAACCTGAAAGGGTATAAAAAGGGAAACAAAGACGTCAAAATCCTATGCTATGCCGATGATGTTGTTCTGATTGCAGAAAATGAAGATGACCTTTAGGTTAGGTTAGGTTAGGTTTTATGTGAGTGGGGCGTGGTCGCCCCTCCACCGCGACCCTTAGTAGGTCTATTGTGGCTCACCCCTAGAGGCTACAGTTCACCGTACAATCCAGCCCTTCTTACGAAGTTCATGGTTGTATAGGGTGAGATTTTTTTAAAATCGGTAGGTTCTAGGTTAGTGTAACCAAATATGTTGAACCTTATTCTTCCCAGGCCGGGGCATGAACATAGTATATGTTCAGCAGTTTCGTCTTCCACGCAGCAGAACCGACAGTCCGTTTGTTGGTTCAGATCTATCTTTCTGAGGTGGTATCTCAGACGACAGTGTCCCGTAAGCAGTCCTGTTAGAATACGCAGGTCATTTCTGCTCCATTCTAGGATCTGCTTAGTTGTGTTTCTCGAGGGTTGTAACGGTAAAAACGCCTTCGAGTGGGTTAGCCCTGGTAAGTCGGACCAGTACGTGAGTATTTTCCTCTCCGCCCAGTCCGAAATAATTGTTTTGGCGGCACTTGTGGTGACTCCAAAAACCGGTTCTGGTCCAGTGAACGCAGATTCGGCCCCCTGTTTTGCAAGGGTGTCGGCTTTTTCGTTTCCTTCCACCCCCTGGTGCCCAGGTACCCACAGTAGGGTCACCCTGTTGTTCGCACCAAGGTACTCTAAGGATTCGATGCCATTCCATACAAGTTTAGAATTTATCTTGTTGGAGCTCAGTGCTTTTAAAGCGGCCTTGCTGTCTGATATTATATTTATGTTTTTGTTTGCTAGAGGTCTGTTGGTCAACTCTCTTGCACACAATTCGATAGCGAATATTTCAGCCTGAAAGATTGTGGCATACCTGCCAAGACTGGTAGATATTTCAATCTTTGGTTTCCTGCTGAAAACACCGGCCCCAACTCCATCTGGGGTTTTTGAGCCGTCTGTGTACATTACGTATTCAGTCTCTAGGAAGAGGATTTGTCCCCTCATCCATTCGTCTCTCTCCGGAAAAAGGACTTTGAACGACTTTCCTACGTGTATTTTTGTAGCTAGCAAGTCAGGAACCATCCCGAGAATTTGGTGGTTTTTTGTTTCACTCAGTATCCCGGAGTGATCTCTGAGTTGCTTTCCATTTATTTGCTTTTCCAAAGACAGGAATCTATAGGAAGCTATCCTGGCCTCCCTCTCTAAGAGAATATTTAGGGGAGGGAGATTTAGGAGGTGTTCCATCGCTGCCGTTGGTGTGCTGGACATAGCTCCAGTTATGGCCAGGCATGCCAGCCGCTGAAGGCCAGCAAGCTTTGCTCTAGCTGTCTGTTGTAACCCTTTGGTCCACCAGACTACTGAACCATACGTGACCATAGATATTATCATTGTTTGATAAATCCAGTAAATCTGTTTGGGGTTCATTCCCCAAGATTTGCCACATACTCTTCTGAGATTCCAAAAAGAAAACCTGGCTTTGTTTATTGTTTTTTCCAAGCGGGCGTTCCAGGTGAGTCTTTTATCCAGAACTACACCCAGGTATTTCACTTCCGTCGCAAATGGAATGCTCTCTCCGTATAGGAGAGGCTGCCGAAGCTTATCTAGCTTTTTCCTTTTCGTAAAAGGAATAATTACAGTTTTTCGGGGGTTTACAGACATCTGTTCCCTCTCGCACCATCTGTATACTGTGTTAAGAGCTTCTTGAAGGACGTTTGAGATCGTCGCTTCAAATTTACCTCTAACTATTATAACCAGATCATCCGCATAGCATTGAAAATCTACTCCCTGCATGGAAAGCTCGCTCAGCAGAGAGTCGACTAGAAGTGACCACATTAGGGGGGAAAGTACCCCGCCTTGTGGACACCCCTTCGCCGCCCTGAACCTAACCGACTCTCCATGCAGTGATGATATTATATATCTGTTTTCAATCATGTTTTTGATCCAGTTACAGATTTTACCGTCTATCCCTCTATCCCTAATTGATGTATAGAGTGACTGTGGTAAGGCGTTATTAAACGCTCCTTCTATATCTAAAGATGACCTTTAGAGACTACTATTCAAATTCAGCACAGAGGCAAAAAAATCTAAAAATAAAGATAACTGCAGCAAAAAACGAAATGCATGACCACCTCAAAAACACCTATCAGATGCAAACTGGTTGTGGATGATAAAATTATACAACAGGAGATGAAATTTAAATACCTAGGCATAGAAATATCAGGATACAGTGACATCGAGGCGGAGGTAAGAAACCAAGCTGCAAAAGCAGCACGAACCTCAGCTTACCTAAACGATACAATCCTCCGAAACAAATATATCGGAATCGAGACAAAATCGCGAATCTAGAAGGAGGTCATCCGACCTTTATTAACAAACACAGCGGAAACTGGACCAGATAAATCGAACACAAAAAGAATATTAGAAACCACGGAAATGAAAATAGTGCGCAGGATTGCTGAAAAAAGACTTTTTGACAGGGAGAGAAGCGAGGACATTAGAAGAACATGTAAAATAGACAATATAAATGAATGGATACTGGGAAGAAAGAAAGAGTGGAACGAACACATAGATCGGATGAATGACGACAGAATGGACAAAATAACTACAGACAAGTCGCCCTTAGGGTGCCGAATCGTTGGGAGACCCCGCAAGAGATACGACGACCTCTCTAATAATTGAACAGCAGAGGATACGAAGAAAAACAAGCAATTTATTTACATTAAAGAAGGAGAAAAAAGAAGAAGACTTCAATATTTATATTGTTCATAGTTATGGTCTGTCCCAGCCGCGTACTTGACTTTATGGCCATGTATTTCGTTTTGTTTTCATTTACCAACAGTCCTACCGGCCATGCCTCTTTTATCAGCTGGCATAAATGTTTCTTTCACTGCCAGCACATTTTTTCCCACTATATTTAGATCGTCTACATATTCTATGACTTAGCATGATTTGTTTATGATGTTTATGATCAGTTTTAATTCCTGTACCTCTAAAAACTTTCTCAAAGTCTTATTTATAACTACCATATTATTAATAAGAATTATGGTAAAATAAACCTATTAAAAAATTTACAACACGCTAAAAATTTTAAAATATATCAAATCAATTTTAATAGAAATGAATGTTAACACTAGGGCTGGCAGCTAAGTTCTACAAACAGTCGATAGAAAAATAAAACTATGTATGCTGAGAAACTTGTGTACCTGCCTACTTATTTTTTCAAACAACGCTATATTTACTGATAGGTCACAACATGTATATTAAGATTTCCCACGCAAATCGATAAATGTCAGCGACAATTAATGATCAGAACCTTTAAAAACGCCATCCAAATAAACATCGTTTTTAAAGTTAACATGTACTTAAAAAAATAAATTGTGTATTATATTGTCAGCACAAAAAATAAAATCATTGGTGTAAGGAACAACAGCATCGGTGCCAGTATATAACCTTGTAGGAATTTTACTCTGGAGTTCTGAAAAAAGATTACTTATTGCTTAGATTGGCGATGAACATTGATTTTTCTTAACTTATGTTGGATGATAAATTACAATAGGTGTTTGGGATTTTATTTTATTTGTTAAATTCTTAGTTTCAGAACAATTATAAAGACATGACTCTTCTTACCATTGCAGGTAAAGGTTATGCTGAACCTTTCACCATTGTCCAAGCCGACAGATATTATGCCAGTTAGGTACGACTTCGAAATGCAGTTTAAAGTGGTCATAAACAACCACCAAGTTTGCACTGAGAACGGACCTCAACTAGAAATGGATGCTTTAGTGTGGTACACTGACGGATCCAAGATGGATGAAAGGGTTGCAGTGAGCGTTACAGAGCCAAATTTTAGGCTCTTAAAAACCACTTGGTAACAGTACCGACCTCTCGGAAAATTGGTTGACGTCTATGTGACGGCCAACTCTAAACGCGTGCTCATTCATTACATCAAATACCGTGCGCTTCCGCGACTTCCTGTTACTGTTACACATTTCACGATATCACTCCCACAAATTGCGAGAAAGCAAAAGGAAAGATGTTACACATAAAAAATGTAGGTACCTTTAAACGATTACTTTCCATGTGCAGGTCTTTAACACCTTTGAATTTGAGATGTTATTTTACTGAAGTATATTTTAATTTTATTATTAAAATATTGACTGACGTTAAAACCGGTTCTGTCTTACTGGCCACTAGAGAGTGTGATGAGGGTAATTATTACTTCCCTCTTTAACGTTTACGAAAGGAGATTTTAATAATTTACGCGTTAAATTTTCATTCTTATCCGTAATGTGCTCCACATTTTCCTTTGAAAAATTAAAGGTTTGATTTTATCCGAGTTGGAATGTGACATAGGTTTCATGATAAGGCGAAGTTTGAGCATAAGTAATCGGGGATTTAAAGTTTTTTTAATGGTTGAAGTATTATCACAAGTTAATTCCATTATTTATTGCAAACAACTATTTTATCGGCATATCATCTATTAATTCGTGAAAATAATTGTTAATTTATGAAAATTAAATTGTTTTAAAATTCACTTTATGTATCAAATTTTTGTCATTAGCGTATATTTGTCTACATTTTTAAATTTATTAAAGATGTGCAACAAATAAAAGTGAAAAATTACTTTTCTACTGTCAAGTTAGCTTAGAATTAAATGATTCCATTAGTTTCAAAGAAGTACCCCATTTAAGATGCATTTGTGTCTTACAATGATGTTAGGATATAATTAGTTAAAACGGTAAAAGGTATTTTATTTTGTTACTGCTTCAGTGAAAAGAAAGTAGCAGTGACCAACAAAAGTAAAATATAAAATATTTTCCTAATTAAGAATCAATTTAATATTTGTTAAAACTAAATTACATTTTAAAATAACATTATGTTTTTTTAACTTCCCAGTGGATTTTATAGTAATGGGTTCGATATTGCAATCCCGAATTTTGAATTATCTTCACATTTCAAGGTCCCTAGAGTCGAATGCAATAGTTTTTAAGTGGACGTCTATGTGTGTATTTACGTATTTACGTATGTTTGTATGTGCGTTCGGAATTTTTTTTCGTCTCGATTATCTCGAGAGTTAAAAATGATATCGACAGTTGAGCCGTTTTTTATAAAGAATCAAAATACTGAAAAAATGGTAAACTCTCGATTTTCAGCAAAATCGGTTGTGCTGTTTTTTATAAAGAATAAAAAAACTGAAAAAATGGTAAACTTTCGGAATTAATTTTCGTCTTGATTATCTCGAGAACAAAAAATGATATCGACGTGGGACCAATTACATTCGACGTATAATTATGTAACTTAAAACTGATTAGATTTTCAGCAAAATCAGCATAGCTGTTTATTATAAAGAATCAAAAAACTGAAAAAAGTGGTAAACTTTCGGAATTATTTTTCGTCTCGGTTATCTCGAGAACAAAAAATGATATCGACTTAGGATCAATTTCGTTCGACGCATAATTACGCAACTTAGAACTGATTAGATTTTTAGCAAAATCGGTCAAGCTGGTTTTTATGGAGAATTAAAAAAACTAAAAAAAATGGTTAACTACCTGAATTTTGCAATTTATAAATTATACTATTTTTAATACAGAATTTTAAGATCTTTTGAATAATATGATAATTTCATGTTAGGAATATGTGTATGAAAAATATGATGGCAATATTTCATAAAAACAGATAGTTTTAGAAAAGAAAAATAAGAATGGGAGAATTTAAACTTGTGTCCGTATTAAAAGAATAGCATTAAAGAAGCTATAAAAGTGAAAAATTATTGTTAGTTATAACAATTGAATATTGTTACTAACAAATGATTATTATTAATCTAAATAATTAAAAAAAAATTTGAAAGAATACGGTTGACACAAACAGAATATTGTTAATGACAATTATAATTTGTTATAAAAATTTTAAATTGTGTTTTATAATAATTTGAATAATAATTATTATTACAACATTACATATGGTATTTTTTCATCCTTTCCACTGGGAAGTTAGTCGCGTGGACGTTTCGGGTCGCACTCATATTATAACTCAGCCTTTTATTAAATTTACTCGTAAACAACTCAATTTAAGTTGCTCCAAAACTGCCAGTACCTTTTTCAAACTCAGCTATGCGAATAATCTACTTTTTTATCCGAAATTTTTTAAATCTATGTATAGATTGACAGGTCATTAGAATATTCCGGCCGTTAAAAGAGACTTCGTCAGTGAATAGTTTAATGACATGCAAGCAAAGCGGATTTTCTCTTCTGGTAAATTGGCAACATTTTATCACGTACAATCATTCAAATTTTTCGCAAAAAAATTGCCCAAATTAATATACAAAGCGAAAAATAGGAGCAAGCATTTTGAAAACTAAAAAAATAACAACCGTGTCGGAATGAACGCCCAGTGATATGGTTTATCAATTATTTGTTTTTGATGTATTGTATTAGATACTATCAATGTTATTATCTGACAAAAAGTCATCTCGTAAAAAGTATAGTTATTATAGTTTTTTGCTACGATTAATAGTTTCCCTTCATTACAAACGATAAAGTGGTCCTTCGAGCTATCTCAAGAATCATCCTTTGTGTGAAAAAGTCCAATCCAAGAATAAATCTCAATTGGAAAGATGTCGACAAAAAAACTGACGTTTGGTGATATTCATGACATCTCATTGAAACTCAAGAACACGGGTGATACAAATTTAGTGGAAAATCTTTATTTTCTTTTGTATGGAGAACAACCTAAAGTAAAAGCAGTAAAGAGGAGAATAACTGCATTCTCAGAGTATCCATTTCAAGAAAATTCAAAAGAATTTGAGAAACATCTTTCCCTAATCAGTGAATCATTGAGCATCAAGAATTTACAGAAACTTTGTGATTTCTTTTCTCAAAAGTTCATCAAAACTGCTTCTGCTCATGAATTTGCCAATATCCTTATAAGTAATATCTATAAATTACTAGGAAACGAAAATTCTCATCAGTCACGTGGATACAATGGAACAAAAAGTGTTCCGAAATCCGTGAACTGTAGGAGTAGCAGAAAAAAATCTATAAAATCATACAAATCACGAGATAACAAAATGCTTTTGGATATACAAATGGAAATAGATAGAATCCAAGAAGACATACTGAAGAAAAAAGAAAAAATTATCAACATACAATGTGATATAGAAGATTTAAAGAACGATGAAGAAACTCCCGCTCAAACACTCAAAATTAAAGAGAACGAGCTAGGAAAGAAAACAAAACTCCTTGCAATACAAGAAGATCGTCTTAAGAATAAAGAAAAATCGTTCAACAAGTACGAAGTAATCCTAGAAAAAACAAATGGATGTGATACAACAGACATTGCATCAGAAGAAGATGAAGAAGATTTCAATGATGTAGGTTGGTCAGTTCCAAACAGAGTACAAGAATGGGCAAATTCAGTGAACAATCAGAACGCATGTTTTGAAAATGATGGGATAGAAACTTTAACTCGTTCTATTAATAAAATGTTGACACGCCAAACAATTAGAAGCCAGTTGACCGAGTTTGATGGAACATCTTGTTTGAAATGGCCAATTTTCTATGCCCAATATATACTTTCGGATGAGGCTTGCAACTTCTCTCCGAAAGAAAATGTTTTGAGACTCAATAAAAGTCTGAAAGGAGAAGCAAGAAAAATGGTAGAAATGCTACTCATCACTGCAAAACAGCCAGACGAAATCATTGATATCCTCAAGAAGAAATATGGCCGTCCAGAACACATTATGGATGAACTACTCGCGAAAGCTCATGAAACTCCAAACGTTGAAAGCCTCGACTCATTTTTGAACTTCAGTATTACAATCAGAAATATTGTAGAGGTCGTTGAAGGAAATATTGCCAAAATCATCGATCAGCGGTATTTATTAGCTACTTTCGTCAACAAACTCCCACCTCATCTACTCACACAGTGGGGAAATTTCCTAATAGAGAAAAAAATCAAGGATCACCATGAATCTTTGAAAGATTTCTCTGACTGGATTCAAGAAATGTCGGAAGCGGTTTCACGAATCACCTTTATATCGAAAAATACTGGTAATCATCCTAGTACGAGAAATGAGTATGAAAGAAAAGATTCGAACATCACCCATAACAGTACACCAAAGCCAGCAAGCAAGATCTGCAAGTTGTGCACAAAAGGTGAACATCCACTGGAAAAATGCCAACAATTTTAAAACTTGGATGTACAACAAAGATGGAAAATAGTAAAAAAACATAATGCTTGTTTCTGCTGTCTTCGTTATCACAATGGAAAATGCAAAAAAGAAAAAGCATGTGGAATAAACAATTGTGAACGTTTCCATAATAACTTACTACATAAAAATAAAGAGAATTCGTCGAACACATTTCAAAGAAGTTGTGAAGCTAATACTTGTGTCAATGAAGTAACATGTAATGTTCTACTAAAAATGTTAGCAGCCAAAATCAGAGGCCCCAATGGTATATTTAACATCACTGCATTGTTGGACGAAGGAAGTACGGTCACCTTGATCGATTCTTCGGTAGCATCGAAACTCGGATTAACCGGACCGGTTTCACCCCTTTGTTGTAAGTGGACAGGAGAAATCTATAGATACGATAAACATTCTCAATTAGTTCAAGCAGAAATTAGTGGTGTCAATAGTATATCGTACCACTCACTAAAAAATATTCGAACTATTCACAACCTTGCATTGCCATTCCAAAAGTACGATCTTCAAAACGTTTTGAAGAAATATCCTTTTGTAAAGCAATTCGCTTCTGAAATTGGAATCGAAGAAAATCCAACACTTCTCATAGGACAAAACAATGCTCATCTCATTCTCTCTAGAAACATCTTACAACCCCATCCGAACGGTCCGATTTTATCTAAAACTAAAATAGGTTGGACTCTTCATGGAACTGTGGAAAACCTTCAGGGTGATTTGAAGAATGAAGTAGCAGTCGTTTGTTGTGAGGAAACTGATGATAGTCTTCATAACCTGGTGAAAAGTTTCATGAAAATTGAAAATGTTGGCGTTGTATCCATACAAGACAAAAGAAAATCGAAAGAAGATGAAAATGCAATTTCTTCAGCAAAAAATTCCATAAAATTTAATGGAACAGGGTACGAAATAAAATTACCACGAAAAAGCGACATAGAAGACATACCAGAATCAAAACAAATGGCATTTCGGAGATTGATGTGCCTTGAGAGACGTCTCAGAAAGGAACGTGATCTGGGTGAAGCATATTCTGCTGAAATTAAAAAATTGTTCGATAAAAATTATGCAGTTCCTGTTCAAGATCATGAATTACGGAAACAGAAAAATATTTGGTTCCTTCCACATTTTCCAGTCACAAACCCCAACAAGCCTGGAAAAGTACGTATCGTCTTTGATGCCGCAGCGAGAAGTAATGGTTTTTCGCTAAATGATTTTTTACTCACTGGACCAGATCTCCTAACTTCACTATTTGGTGTCCTGTTGAGATTTCGAATACATAAAACCGCATTTGCAGGCGACATAAGGGAGATGTTCAACAGAGTTAAGATAGCAGAAGAAGATAGCTTTTTCCAATGTTTTTTGTGGCGAAATTTGGAATCAAATGAAGTTCCAAAAGTATATCGCATGACTGCAATGCTTTTCGGTACAACTTGTTCACCGTTCCTGGCACAATTTGTGAAGAACTACAACGCCGAAGAACACAGAGCAGAAAATCCTAGAGCAGCGGATGCGATAATATATTCTCACTATGTTGACGATTATTTAGACTCCACAGAGAGCGAAGAAGAAGCCATTCAGTTGGTAAACGACGTAATCCGAATTCATGGCAAAGAAGGCTTCGAAATTCGTAATTTCATATCGAATTCCTCTGTATTATTGAACAATATTCCAAAACAGCTCATAGCAGACAATAAATTGAGCACTGAAGTCGACAAAAACTCTAATCCAGAGAGAATACTGGGAATGATGTGGAATCCATGCAATGATTGCTTCACATTCAAACTAAAATTCAATAAGATTCCGAAAGAAATATCAGATGGTGTCAAAATTCCTACGAAAAGACAAGTTCTCAAGACCGCCATGTCGGTGTATGACCCCATAGGCATGTTGTCACCGATAATCATCAAGGTAAAGATACTTCTCCAAAAGATATGGCGTGCAGGGCTAGGCTGGGATGATAGCATCACCGATAATATGTTCAAAAAATGGTTAGTTTGGTTGAAACAACTGGAAAAAGTCTACAAAGGTGAAGATGGAGTTGTAAGAGTGGCAGAAGTCCGCACGGCGCAGGGAACTTTCAAACGACCTGCGAGAAAACTCATATCAGCATTGACGAAAGAAGAGTCAATACTGGGGAGGACAATGTCGGAATGAACGCCCAGTGATATGGTTTATCAATTATTTGTTTTTGATGTATTGTATTAGATACTGTCAATGTTATTATCTGACAAAAAGTCATCTCGTAAAAAGTATAGTTATTATAGTTTTTTGCTACGATTAATAGTTTCCCTTCATTACAAACGATAAACCGGCTGGTGATGATAATGAGCAAAATGGTTTGCAATGTAAAAATTAAATACCATCCAAATTTATCACATTAATTATCTAAAGATTTTAATCGTCCTTCTTTATTTTCTCTAGAATATTAATGAACGACGAAATGAAAAAATTTGCTAAAAGAATTATGATTAAATGTCAACAACCCCTTTAATCTTTTTGAAAGTTTGAATTTTACCTTCAACATTAATTTTCATTTAACGATAATTTTTAATATTGGTTGTTTAAAGATTAAAAAAAAATGAATAACAATTAAAAAATTTATGCGTTGGTAAGACGAATATTACAATCATGTTTTGGATCCATCAGGAAGAGAAATTTATCTTCTATTTAAAGTTAAGGACGTGGTGTATATAGGACAAAGCAGTTTCTCATACCAATTGGGGTATACGGGGTATCAAAAGAAGTTACGCCAGTCAATAAAGATCCAAAACTGTATCGGAAAATTTCCACCTTAGTTTCGTTTGTTATGGGTTATTTTGTTGGATGACAACCCGACAAGCAGCTCACTAATCTCAGCTGAGACAGAAAATTGGTCTAAAGCTTACTCACTACGCGGGTACTTCGCAAGTACTTAGCAAGCAGCGAGTAATATGTACGGCGACTCTCACTGACTTGGACAAAAACTTACGGGTCCAAGTCTGCGCTACACAAGTTTATGTGTTTGTTTGAGGCCGATTTGTGTATCTAAATCTTGAAATGGCGTAAAAAAATAAAGTAACATTGAAGTTTCTTGATATTTATCAGAAGAAACCTATCATTTGGGACCCATCACATAAGCAGCAAAAAAGTAGAAATGATGTATTCGATGCCTGGAAACGAATTCAAACCGAGTTTTTTTACATAATGTGACATGGAATGTAGCATCAAGGATTTGAAAAAGAAAAGGGACTCTTTTATGGCCACCTTCCGTAACTGCAAAAGCAAACCAAAAAGCAGTGAAAAAAGTGGTGCTGGTTTAAATAATGTGTATATCTTTTACTGGTTTGCTATTTAAAAAATGGCAGGTTTTTTAATGAACCATGTATCTCCAAAGGAAACAATAAATTTAAAGGTAAGATATTTTTATTTTTTTTTAATTAAATTTTATTTAACAATATTTCTCCCGCCATGAAATTTTACTTTCATTCAAGAAAAATGCCGCAAATTCTTCTATGATATTCTTTGCTACCAAAGTTGGTTTTCTCGCTACTCTTTCTGAAGCTAGCATAGATAATCCATGCGCCAAGATCCTGGCTCAAAAGTTCCCTTAGCTTCTAGGTCTAATGTTTCCGTTGGTGTATAGGTTGTTCGTGAAATTTTGCTTTTACGTAGAAAATTATGTAGATAACAGCAAGTCATTGTTATAAGAGCAACTTTATCTGGCTGTAGCAATACAGGTTTTCTTAAAACTCAAAAAACGGACCTCGTTATTCCAAAAACATTTTCCACTATTCGACGCGCACGGAAGAGGCGATAATTAAATACTCTTTCTGAGCTTCCTTTCAAATGAACACCTAGGAAAGGTTTCAAAATATGTGGACTTAGTCCAAACGCATCATCCGCTACAAACACGTACGGTAAACTTTTATTTGTTCCGTTCATCTTCTCGTTCATTGGTAAATTTAATAGGCCGCTTTCTATTTTTTCGATTTTTTTTTATTCGTGTCAAAAGCATCACAAGATATATGCTATATATAAAATGTTGGACTAAATATTCTTTGACCAATAACGGGCGACGTCTACGGCATTGTGTTTGACTGACATTATAGGTCTTCCAAGATGCACTTTAAGGGGCACAATCTACATTCGTACAGGTGGGTGGTTGTCTGCTCTTTTCCGCAATCGCAGAGCGTTTTTCGAATAAGAAAGTATTTCTGAAGACAGCGCCATTACTCAATCTTCCTTGGGTTCCACAATCAACGAACGTAAAATAATAGTTGGCATCTACCAAAGCTAGTAAAACTACGGTGAAGAAGTTTTTGTGTTATTTGTGTTTTTATTGTTAATATTTGGACATAAAATTTAGAGATTATTACACATTCAATTTGTTTTTCTAGAACATACAACTTCATGAGACTGAAAACAGCGAAAAAAACTATAAAAGCCAAGACACCACAGTCCCACAGTTGGTACATGTAGAAACCGGTAATGATAACGAGATAAGAGATATTGCAAAAGTTAGTTCAGGTAAATTTACAATGACTTAGCCATATATTTAGTTTGAAATTTATTATTTGAATGTAATTTATTTCAGAAGTAAAGCTGTCGAGAAGACAAAATTTATGAGTAGATGGAAAGCGCATACAACATGTTAAAACAAAAGTCTACATCACAATCTGGACGAAGTGATTGTGCAATATATAGAGAATTGATTGCAAAAAGGCTAGAAAAAATGGAACCTAGCCAAAGATATTATGTTATGCATGAAATAAATAATGTAATGTACCAAGCACAACTCCGTTTGCACCACAATAGATATTACACAAGCTCATTTCCGTCTACCCCACTAATCTTAACTCAGTCTTCACTTGCTGCATCACCTTTAACCTCGTCTTTTTCCTCTTACATTTCTACTATTGAATATTCTGATCCATCATCAGTTGAACCTCATAACGAAGAACAGAATACAAAAGAATTGTATGAAAGTTTTATATAAATAGTTTTGAATATTTAAATTATGTATTTTGGATTTTATTTTAGTTTTTTAGTTTTAGTGGAGGAATTTTAAACAAGTAATGCAAGCTTTTGTAGCTATCCCTAGTTGCCAAAAAAACGTAGAGTTGTCGCCAATTATAGCAGGTATTGCTTCTTTAAATTGTGTATCTTTTTTTATAATATGTAGTCCAATTTTATTAAGCAGGTTTTCAAAATCTTCAAACGTAATGCGGGAAAAGTTTTGGAATAATCCTGAAGGCTCTTTCTGAAAATCGGCCAACATATCTATTACGCAGTATCTGTAAACAAAATTAAAATCTATAAAATGATTTAAATAAACAGACTTGATCACAAAAAAATATACGGTAAAATATAAGTACATTTGATACATACCTATCTCTACTATTGTTTAGAGTTGATATCCACCATCTTCTAGGTTTGCGCTTTTTTCTTCTATTTCTGAGTAAAAGATAACCACAATTAAATGTAACAAAAGCAGCTAAAGATGTCGAATCAGAATTCTCGTCCATTTTCAAGTACTCTTGCACTTCCCGAAATAAAACTGAAACTTTCAAGTAGGCACGTAGTGTGTTCAATTTACTTGGACTCGGACAAGGGCATGCCAAGTATATTGCAAGTCGAGTACTTGGCAAGTCCCGCGTAGTGAGTAGAACAATACACAGAATATAAAATTGGGCGCCAGAATGTTATTTTTACCCTTGACTATTGGATCGTATCTTCACAAAGAAAAAAAATAAACAAAAAATAGGGATTGTAAAAAGTAACAAAATCTTGGGTTGAGGTTATATTAAATGAATAAAGTTTGTTTAACTTGACGTTCCGCCCCTCGTTTGGGAGCTTTTAGTTTTATTTTATGTTTGGCGATGGAATGAAATGCTTAACAATTATTGGTATCAAATCTAATCAGTTTCATTTACCAAATTTGTCCAAGAAACGAGGAAGCGGCCCAATGTTATATGTACAAAAATTAATTTCAAAAAAAAAATATGAGCGTATAGGAAATTAAAATTCAGGATGAGTTTCTATTTCATGCGACTCGATCCTGATTACAGAACATAACCTAAAAAATTGGCAAAATTGCGAAAAGCTGTTTTTTGTTAATAACTAAAAAATTACAGCTCCGATCAAAAAAAGTTAAACCAGAAATTGTAGGTATTAAAAAGATCTATTTATTAAATATATTATAATTTTTCGGTATCATTGATACTTTTCGAGATATATTGGAAAAACCGTGAAAAATCGGGTTTTATATAACTTGTTAACGTAGTTAAACTTGTTACTTACTGTTGATTAAAGCATATGGCAAGCCAAAAAAGTGTTTTTTTGAAAAATTGATAAATATTGATTATTTTAAGATATAGGAAGTTTTCTCTTCTTCTTAGCTAGTTCTGTTGGGGGATAATGGTATAGTAACGATTTAGGGCTTATTTTTTTCTGTAAGAGTTGTACTTTTTTATTTTTAAAAAAGTATATTGATTTTTTAGTTTTAAGAGTCAAAAAATGACTTTAAAAAATTGCAATATTTTTTGCATGTTTTTTTAAAATAAATTTCTTAATTTTGTTTTTATAGCAATGACTTTCATGAAAATAGATTACTGGCATCATCAAAGAAGAGCCAATTGATTTAGCAGACCATTCTCCAATAAAGAAAAAAAGAATTATTTTTTAATGTAAATTTTTTTCAATGTAATATACGAGTATTTTTACTGTAATTATTTAATAAATGTTTTTTACGTAATAAAGTTATTCTATTATTTGGTGAATATGTTATTCGTGTTTATCTTGACGAGCTACTCCAAATTTAATACAAAATGATTTTTGTGCATAGTCCAGAAGCCAAGATACTCAAAATTTTTCATGCGCAAGCAACTTCGAACGCACGAAATGATTTTTCAGTTCGAGCGCTTAACGCTCGCCACTCCGCCATCCGCTACAGCTCCGCGCCTGCACGCCTCGTTTTATTCATCAATTAATAATACTGCAAATGAACTAGACATATCTTAGTATTTTTTTATTGAAAATATAGGTATTTAACCTTAATATCCATGAAGGTGACTGCTGTACGATGAGTATTGCATTTTTTTGAAATTCAAAAATTATCTCGGCTCCTAAGGATCGTACGAATTCAATTTTTTTTTTAAATGCGTAAAATGATGCCAGGAATCTATTTTCATGAAAGTCAATTCTATAAAAACAAAATTAAAAATTTATTACAAGAAGCATGTAAAAAATAGTGCAATTATTTTAAGTCATTTTTTGACCCTTAAAATTAAAAAATCAATATTAATTTTAACAATATGAAAGTACAACTTTTAGAGAAAAATTAAGCCCTAAATCGTAACTGCAGCATCATCAAACGAGCAGAACTAGCTAAATTAAGAGAGCATCTTTTTGGGAAAACTATCTTGAAAAAAAATCAATATTTATCAATTTTTCAAAAAAAGCCGTAGGCTACACTTAACAGTAAGTTACAAGTTTAAATAAGTTACAGTTAACGAGTTATAAAAAACCCGATTATTCACGGTTTTTTCAATATAACTCGAAAAGTATCAATAATACCAAGAAATTATAATATATTTAATAAATAGATCTTTTTAATACCTACAATTTCATGATGTAATTTTTTTTGATCGGAGCTGTAATTTTTTAGTTATTAACAAAAAACCGCGTTTCGCAACTTTGCTAATTTTTTAGGTTATGTTCGATTATGTTTTTTTTTGGATATTAATTTTTGCACGCACTTTTCCCTATTGCTTGGACTAATGTTCTATAGGAAAACCGAAAGAATATACCATTTTTGTTGTATCTTACACGCTTTATATTTGAAATATAGGGTGTTTTATCAATTTTGCTCATTCCGATGTGGGGTCATAACTTACGAACTACATACATACATACATACATAAAGTCACGCCTTTTTTCCATAGGGGTAGGCAGAGACCACTTCTTTCCACTTGCTACGGTTCTTAAACACATATTTTGCTTTCTCTACTATTATCAGTGTCGGTTGTTGGTACTCTCGACCTGGTCTTTTTTTAAAACAATGTTGATCTGATCGAGATATGTTCTCCGAGGTCAACCTTTACCGACTTCCGTCCATTCACACTCGCCTTATAAATCTGTTTTGTCAATCTTCCTTTATCCATCCTTTCTACGTGTCCAAACCCTCTAAGCATTCCTTTATTTATCTTTTTAACCACATCTTTTACACCACAGCGTTCTCTTATCTCACTATTCCTTACTATTACTACACATTATATTTTTTTGATATTTGGTACACACACGTTTTTCTACATCTACTCAAGTGACTTGCATACCGATAAAACGTATCAATTTAAAAAATATGTAGGAAACAATATAAAACTATCAGCAATAAATTTTACTGCGATGTTACGGTACATTTCACAAAACGAAAAATGTTGCTTGCATTTTGTATTAAATTATAAAATAATGTTAAAACACGTTTATCGGTATAAACACAATAAAATAACCTGAAATTTAATTTTCATAATGCTTGGCATAGTTTTCAAGTCGCTGTTGTGAAAAGGAAATTTAAATTAATGAAAGTAAATGAAACCGTTGCCGACAAAACTGGTTACTTGTTTGCAAATGGGAAACATTCTTTTCATAATAGCTACAAATTTATTATACAACAAATTACTTTAAAAATAGAAAGCATTACTCATAAATTAATTATTGTCGTAGACCGGTTAATTAAATTTATTTCAAATATTTGAAGGATTTTAATAAACATTGAACATTCCATGCAATTAAAGTACATTAAAGTATCTTGGCGTTGCATATTAGGTACCCACGTAAATGACTTAACTTTATGTTAAAATTAGCCAATAGGGTTTTCTACGGTTTCCCTGTCATAGCTATATTGATCCTAAGGGACATAAAGTAAAGCTCATACAATATAAATGTTCATGCACGTCATCAATGATCTGTTCGTTTCAAAACTTGATACCAACAATAATAAAAATTACCGTTCGTTTTATATAATCTCGAACACATCGGGTCAGTCTGTTAGTAATATTTTATTGCATTTATCAAGTCAATGTCTTGGTAAATATTTCAATTTTTATATTATTTTAGACGGTATATAAAATTGCAGATATTATATACAAATATTACACTTTATTACAGTTATTACAGTTTTTTCGATTAAAGATTTATGAGCGCGAGCTGACAGTTGTCAGTTAGATTCATAAGTTGCCAATTTTATTTACGTTTTTAGGTCGTTGTCAAATCTAATAATCATGGTGAACCAAGATAATTTTTTAAAATGGTTTTAAAATCAGTTGCTAAACAGTCTCAGAACCATCAGTAATTGTTATGGACAATGCCCCTTACCACAGTATGTTATTACACAAAATACCAAACATGTCCTGGCTCAAAGAAGATATTGAAGAATGGCAAGCAAATCGAAATATTGCTTTTTCACATACTATGTTTAAACATAAGCTTCTAAAAATTGTGGATCAGTAAAGTACATTATATTTTGTGTTTATATAATAGTTTTTAATTTTATAAAACAATCTCCTACCTGTATTTTTACATTGCATTGTAATTAAATTTTGAAGTAGTTTTACTGATTTTGTTAACAAAATAGAAACTGGTATATTTTTTAGAAACAAACCACTAAAAAGATATTTGATAGAGGACCTAGCTAAACAATATGGACATAAAGTGTTACGTCTTTCGCCATATCACTGTATTTACAATCCAATTGAATTGATTTGGTGCATTGCAAAGCAATGTTATAATACACATATATGCCGTGATGGAAAAGCAGAAAAAGTCTGTTTAAATATGTTATCTGAAGCACTTCTAATCGTTAACTCAGAGATATGGAAAACTCTATTGATTATACAGAAAAAGAAATTGACAAATGGTATAATAGAGAACGAATATTAGAAAGACGAGAAGTTACTCCCATTGGATAAAGGCAGAGAGCTTATGTTGGCCATCAAAGAGCGTAAGCTACAATACATAGGACACATAATGAGAGGAGAGCATTTTGGGATCCTTAGACTCATTATTGAGAGAAAAATTAAGGGCAAAAGATCGGTGGGAAGGCGACAAAACTCATGGCTCAGAGACTTACGTCAATGGTTCGCAAGAACATCAATAGAATTATTTACAGGTGCAGTCTCGCACACCCTTATTACCAGTTGGATCGCCAACCTCCGGAAGGAGACGGCATCCTAAGAAGAAGATGAAAGGATTAACGTTTAGACAGAAATTTCAAAACCCTCTAGTGGTATCTAGAAAAAGTAAATACAAGCAGGGAATGTCTTACAAGAAATAATCAGAATAAGTGATTTTTGGTCAGTGTAGATAGAGATATTAAAAAAAAAGGTGTATAATTTTTATTGTAATACCATTGTTTTGTATTTTTATTTAATTAATAATAAAATTAATTTTCCATAAACATTTAGTAATTCTATTAGAAAAGTGATCCTTTCTTTGGGTTTGAGATATCGTACCTTAAATAGAAGACAGATTATGATAAAATCTCAATAAATAATTATTTTGCATAATGAAGTAGCAAAGATAAAGTTCATCGGCAAGAAAGATTTATAGTTTATCTTGATTAAAATTGGTACGTCACTTATGATATTGTGAAAAAAGTTAGTAATGTGCTAAATGTTTCATAAATGCTTCCCTAAAGAAAAGCGATTTATAATATTACATGCCGGTAATGAAACGGGTTTATGTCGAATTCTTTGCTCTTATGGGTAAAGAAAATTTTAAGTTGTTCGTTAGATCCATTTAAAGTCTGGTCCTGGACCTGCCGTCGGCTAAATTCTTTGAGGCCCCGAATCTGTGAAACAAGAAAAGTTATTTCTTACTTCAACTATCTTAACTAAATTCTGCTTTTAGGTAAATTTTATTGATTTAAGCTGTTATATTAAAAAAAATGATTATTAAAATTCCATTTTAAATTTCACCCCAATTTTTTTAACAAAATTTCACTTTATGTTTTCAAGGATCATTTAATATTTCGCCGAACCCACTGTTAATAAATTTCCTCCAAGTAATTTAATATCATTACCTTATATTATTTTGCAAGAAATGTAGAAGTGTTAGAATTCTCGTATTAAGTATCGTATCGTATTAAGTATACATTGTTAATTTTTTTACATTTAATTAAAGGATATATTGTTTGCTGAATTTTAAGCTGAGAAAACTAAAAAAGCATTCTTGAGTTTTTTTTTAGTTATAAATATTGCTCTAAACAGTGTAGTTGGCCCGCTTCTCTATCTTACAGGGCTGATATTTCTATCTTCAACAATGTAACAACCACCGCTACTACAACAAATACATCAATGACAATAAAAACCACAACCCTTACCTTTTTTTGCTGGCGAGATTATGGACTAAAATCTAGCTGTGCATGAAACAACCCTCTTGTCTTCTTTAAGTCTGATCTCCAGAAATTGAGATAAACAACGCAAAAACTATACACTTAATCCTTTCGTAGGCAGTGGAAAGCTATTATATATTATAATATTTTCGAACGGTATTGGTGTCGCCATCTGTCTATAACACATCGAAATTCTTGTAAAGAAGAAATAACAGCCTACGTAAAACATAGCTCAGGGTATCTATTCTTTACAGGTGATCACGTTTTTTCATCCTTTTGAAAAGCAAATTAGTGCATCTATGACTAATCTGGAATTATCCTTGCAATAAGGTAAGCTATAAGCCTTTTTTATGGCAAAGTTGGTGGAGTTATATGTTTATAATAAGTATTTCCGTATATTATCGTTAATCTGATTTTCATAATGTTAGAAAAAATAATTTTGTAGGTGGGAAATATCCTTCCCACTGCCCATAAAAAAACTTATTATGTGAACATTTTTTTGCAGTTATATGGGACTTGAATAACCCTTAGCATCGCGGAAAGGCTTTGGAGTACTTCTACAGTCTCCCAGACGATAAAGAGAACTTGAATGAAGAACCAGATGATGGAGCAAACGATGAAATAAATATTTTGGAATCCACAGCGTCTAACACCAGTTTGAATTTAGCATCAACTAGCAACATTACTTTACCCATTCCTTCAGATCTTACCAATGACTTTTTCGAATCAGTCTCTCCGGAATTGATACCGATGCGGGACGAAACCCATGTTAGCGAAGAGAGCGATATTAACCTGGACGTATTCTATATTATCTAACAGACATGGCCCTTGTCAATTCTTATATTCTCATGAATAGAAATAAAAGGAAGACAGTAGATCAGTTGTCATTCAGGATAAATTTGGCGAGACAATTCATAGGCGGTTTCACTTCTAGGAAACGCCGAAATAGACCAGTGCTGTTCCAGATGAATTTCGATTATCTAACGTTGGTAAACACTTTTCTAATAAACAAGCAAAATACAAAAGAAGCAGGCTCTGTAGCACGAAAGCGAATGAGTAAAGAACAAGATATATTTGTTCGTTCTGTCAAGTGGCAGTGTGTATCCAGCCGTGTTTCAACAGATTCCACGGAAAATACCAGAAGATTTTCCATGAAAACAAAGTGTAAAATAGTTTTATTGGCATTATTATCATCATTTGCGTAAAAATAGAGATGTTTTATAAATATAAAGATGTTTTTTTCAATACATTTATAAAAAATATACAAATCCATAAAGGAGGTGTAAAGGATACTTCCCACAATGAATAGTAATAAGAGGGATTATTTTTTACAAAATTTGATGGGTAGTTTATTAAAAAGTCATAGCTGAATGTGTATTCCCACAAAAAAAATTCCATGTCAAAATGATTTTGCTCGCGCCCACGAAAGGATTAAATTAAACTTTTAAAACATAAATGGTGCCCAAGTCTTGTGTAAGTCTTCCTCGGCAGTCAAAATTTAAGTCAAGGTAACATTCTCACTGTCATTGGGAGTCACGCGCAAAGAGGTTCAAATATTTAAAATAGCGCGGACGAAACCGGTTTAATTAAACCTCTTAATTGAAGGTGTAGTATGCAAATAAGTGTTTAATGAAAATAGCTTCCGACTTAGTTTAACCTCTCGTAAAGCTTGGCAAACATTAACAAAGACATCAGACAAGTTTTATTGTTGACAGGATATTCCAATCCGAAGGACGGCAAGACTAATTGTACGGAGTAAGGATGTTACATTGCTAATTCTTGTGACTTTCGTTTAAAACGATTTCGAGCGAACATTTATAAAGGAGAAATAGGTGTTATTTTTAATGACGATAAACAAAATAGTGTGTAATGAATTATTGATAATTAAATAATTTTAACAAAATAGGTACTATTCTTAGAAAACAAATTTACTAGGTATTGCACCATTGGGTAAAAAAATTAAAAGGACGGTCGTCCACGAAAACCTCGTCGACCAACTTTAATGGTGATGTACAGATAAATAAATTATAGTTTAAAAAAACTAAAAAACACGCTTGTAAAGTTAATAAACTAAAAAGTAAAAAATAATTCTTAAGATAAGAATAAAATTACTGACCAGAAAATTAATGTCACTGTTCTAAAAGCGTGGGGTGCTTTGTATCACATTTTTAAACCAACTCTGCGTTTCAGAATAAAAGCACCCCACGCTCTTAGAACAGTGACATTAATTTTCTCGTCAGTAATTTTATTCTTATGTTAAGTATTATTTTTTACTTTAATTAACTCTAAAAGCGTGTTTTTCAGTTTTTTTAAACTATAATTTATTTTTCGCTTTGTAGTTCGATTTGTTTTACGCACCCTTTTGCCATTCATCCCTCGGCACGTTTCTCACCAGTATATTGGATTGGGCGAATTATAATATGACATTGAAACTGCACGCATGCGTAGTTCACGCACTAGTTTTATCTCTCTTACTCTCAAGCAAAGGATCGCCGAAGAAATTTATGAATCCTGGCGAAACAAATAATTGCATTGTCGTCGCTCTTTGACAAGTGTGCAAAGTTTAAATTAAATTTTGATCGCTTAAAGTAGGGCAAAATCAAGGCCAAAGAGTCAGTTACAAACAAACATACAGGTAAGACTAATATAAGCGTGTTAAAAAAAAGTTATTTTTTCATCTTCGAAAATTAAACTTTGTTTAAACTCTCAGATATAAAGTATTGTCATTCTCGCCCACATTAACCTCTTTAAATAAAATATGAAAGTGTTCTGGGAATTTACAGTGACGGTAGAGTAAATAACAACGTAAAAAGTCTACTTGACGTATGTTTGGAGTGGAATCTTGTGGTAACAAACACAATGTTTAACCATAGAAGGATCCACTTGTACATAAGACAAGAAGGATACCAGAGAAGTATAATTGATTTTATAATTGTGGATAAAAGATTGAAAAAGGTAGTAATGGACACTCGGGCATACCGCGGTGCAGGTATTGACACAAATCACTTCTTAGTAATGAGTCAAATAAGAGGTCTCTTTATGCGGTGGCGGCATCGTGTGCAGGAATCAAGTAGTGTACTAGAGCGTACAAAAGTTAAGAATTTGCAAGAAGGTATAAAATAGGAGTACGTTAGTAAATTAATCAAGAAATTTGACAGTTTAGATGAAGTACATAAGGTTGAAGAATTGTGAAAGCCATTCAAGGAAGGAATCGTGGATATTGCTATTGAAGTGTGTGGTGTAAGCAAAAAAAGGAAAGGATGCAAGTTACAGAAAATGTGCGTAGAGGTTCAATTTCAGTGTCAGAAAACCTGGCTGGATTGGCTGGCTACAAAAGACAATCAAAAAACCAAATAGCAACGATTAAGGATGTAAACAAGGCAAAGAATGAGTATTAAATGTTAAAAGGTGTGGCAAAAGAGGTTGTGGCAAGAAAGAAGGAAAGTGATAAGGATGAATTTGACAGAAGGTTATCTGACGATGTCCAAAACAATATTAAACTCTTCTGGAAGTCCAAAAGAATATCATCACAGATGTGTTGTAAACTCATTTTATTGTCAGCTGTTGCTGGTATTGACCAAGGCATTACTGATATATAATTTGTCGATTGCTCTCCTAACGGTGTTTCGCCATCTCATCTGATTAGAAATCAGTTCGGAAGACCCGCTGACGTTTAGATCAAGACACATCTTTGTTAGATCCACCCAACGTGTAGAAGATCGACCACGTCATCGACCAGTGGGGGAATGGCCCTACGCAACTAGTTTCTCCATTTTGTCATTCCTGTGAATGTGTCCAAAAAATTTCACGGCACGCTTCAATACTATGAAGGATAGGAGCCTTGGATTACCAATCTTATTTAAAACTGAGATGTTTGTTCTTTGTGCCGTCCACGAAATCCGCAGCAGTCTTCTCCAGCACCACATCTCAAAGGCATCTATACGATGGCGATCAGTCTCTGACGCGTACAGAAAGATGAAAAAACCAGGGTTTGGACCAAAGATATTTTAGAACAGCCAGAGGTAAAAATACTACCTTGCAACTGAAAAAAATCAGAAACCAAGATAGTAGTACGGTAAAAGAAGAGGAATGCGTATTAAAGAAATGGAAAAAATACTTCAAAAGTTTATTTGAGAAAGAGGATACACAAACAAGTACAGGCCCCATTCGAAAAAATGAGTGAAAGTTGCAATGAAAGTGAAATTAGTACGAAATAAATTGTGGGAGCGTTGAACAGTATGAAATTGGGTAACGCTGCTGGGTACGACAGGATAACAGTTGAAAGGCTAAAGGCCTGGACAAAGCGTGGTAACTAGTCTGCTTTACCGCCTTTTTAACCTTTGTTGGAGGAGTGGTAGCGGACCAGACGACTGGTGCAATGCCGATATCGTGCCGCTTTGCATAAAAAAATTTATAAGGCGAGTGTGAATGGATAAGTCGGTAGAGGTCGACCTCGGCGAACTTACCTCGATCAGATCAACATTGTTTTGAAGAAAGGCCAGTTCAAGAGCACCAACAACCGACGATATGTATAAGAGCACTGATAAAAGTATAGGAAGCAAAAGATGTGTGTAAGAACCGTAGCGGAAGTGGAAGGAAGCGGTCTTTGCCTACCCCTACGGGAAAAAGGCATGATTATATGTAAGTATGTATTAACGTCCTAAAGTCCAGTAAAACTGGGAAAGGTTTGGTAACCTATTATACAAAGCCAATAAATCGTTTTTAATAGCGTTGCGCGATTTCATTACGCAGAATAATCCAGACGAGTACAACTAATATAAAACTACCAGATGGTGTAAGTTAAAGAGAGAATATCATATAAATGTTCGGTATTTGTAGTGTGCTGTTAAATTTTATGTTTAAAGTTGGAACTTAGGTCGTTATTATTGTTTTACTCTTTTTCCCGTGAAAGGTTTGACAATTTTACGTTTTGAAATGTTCAACGTGTTTTTGACTTATTATCGAGCCCGCCTGGTATTACCCGATTAAATTTCATAAAAATTTAATAGTCTAGCAAACACTACATTTATACTTGCAATATTAAAAAGAAAATATTTCATAAAAAATTCGCTTTATAACCTCCAGAGCGAATCAAACCGCTTCGACTCGGAAACTTTCTTAGGTATCCATGTTCAAACCGAGTGGAATACCTGGGATGAATTCAGCATTAAATTTAATTTTTTAGCGATAAATTTACATATAAACCCAAATTTGAAAAAAACTGCAGTTAACATAAATACAGTAATTAGTTTAATTAAGTTAATTTATTTCAACCCGTGTATCAGTTACGACAACTCAATTTTTCGCAGTTTTTCTTTGTTTGTAAAAAATATCTTAAATACATACATACATAAAGTCACGACTTTTTTCTGTAGGGGATGGCGGATACCATTTTTTTTCCACTTGATACGGTTCTTACACAAGTCTTATGCGTCTTCCAATTCCAACAGCGCTTTCATACATGCTCGTCGGTTGCTGATACTCTTGACCTGGCCTTTCTTCAATACAATTTCGATCTGACCAAGATACGTTCGCCTACGTCAACCTCCACCGAGTTGCCCATTCACATTCGCCTTATAAATCAGTTTCGTTAATCTTATTTCATCTATCCCCACATCCAATCAGCATACTCCTTCAATCATACTTGACCGGGAGATTCTTTCAGGTTAGATTAGGGGAAGCACACACCACCATACATCATATCCACTCTGGTATACCTCAAGGAAGTGTCCTTACACCAACACTATACCTCCTATACACCGCAGATATGCCAACATCAGACAACACCACTATCGCAACTTATGCCGATGATACTGTCATCATGGCCTCTCACGAAGTCCCTGTCCTAGCTTCTCAGCAACTGCAACACCACCTACATATACTTTAAACACGGTTCAAGCAATGGTGAATCAAAGTCAACAGCTCTTAGTCAACACACATAACGTTCACACTACGAAAAGGAATTGTACCAACTGTAAGTATGAACAACTCGGAGTAACAAGTACATGATAACGTCAAGTACTTGCAAATTCACCTTGACAATCGAATAACATGGAAAAAACATATATGGACAAAAAGACTACAACTTAACATAATATACAGAAAGATGTTGTGGTTTATGAACCGCAACTTACATCTCAGCATAAGAAACAAACTGCTAATCTATAAGTATAAATAAAATCAACGTTGCGGAGATAAAAAGTTTGAGAATTGTATAGCCGGAGTAACTCGGTTAGATAAAGTGAAGAATAGTGAGATAAGGAATCGCTGTCGTGTGAACGAAGATGTGGTTACAAAAATAGATAAAGAAATGATTGGATGGTTTGGAAAAGTAGAGATGATTGACAAAACCAATTTATAAGGCGAGTATGAATGAACAAGTCAGTAGAGGTCGACCTCGATGAACATATCTCGATCAGATCGACATTGTTTTAAAGAAAGGCAAGGTCAAGAGTACCAACAAACGACGAGCATTTATGAGAATAATGATAAAAGTAGAAGAAGCAAAAGATGTATGTAAAAACCATAGAAAGTGGAAGGAATTGGTCTCTGCCTACCCCTACGGGAAAAGACTTGACTATATGTATGTATGAACACTCAAATAATACAACATGCGCTCCATGGGTTTTTATTAAAAAGGCAAGAACAGCATTAAATACTTTTGGAAATTTTATAAAGCTAACCAGTAACTTGGAAAAAAAAAAATAAATTTCTGCTCTTTATTACTTTATATTAGTTGAATTAGTTTAAATTATGATTTCTACAAGTCGAATAATTTCTTAAAATCCGAAAACTCTATATCTTGAATTTTTGTTGTCTTCCTTAAAGTTTAACTTACAAAGATTCTAATGCAGGTACATAAATAAGTTAAACAGCCATGACGAAGCCACACATCCCTGCATAACACCTTTTTAGATGTTAAACCAGTCAGTGTAAGTTTCGTTTATTCTGACACAATCACTGGAATCCTTGTAAAGTGATTTCAGCGCTTGTATTAAGTTAATGCTTACCCCATACGTAGAAAATGTCGACCACAATTTATTCCTTATCACTTTATCATATGCCTTTTCTAAGTCTACAAAAGCGCATCCCCTTTCTTTTTTTTTTCTTGCAGATCACATTTTCAAGTACTTCTTTTATACTAGTACGAGTCCGAGCCTGTCGCCTTGAGGCGACAGCGCATCGACCACAATGAGGGAAATGCATAATTATACCGCCAGCGATTAAAAAAAAACCGTCAAATTCTAGAATACTACGGTTAATAATTCCGAAGCAATGTCAAAAACTCGCGTTCCTTCTAGTAACAATTTGGATAAATATAAAAAAGACAGCGGTCGCGGAAGTTGAGTTTTAGTTTAGTTTCAAGTAATTATTGTATTTAATTGTAAATATCTAAGTATTTGTATAGTAAAATTTATTGTGTAGAAATATTAAAATAAAAATTATTAAATTCCCAGTGGAAGTTATAGTAATGGGTCCGATTTTGCGAATCCAGAATTTTGACATATCTCCACATTTCAAGGTCCCCAGAGTCGAATACAATAGTTTTTAAGTGGACGTCTGTGTGTGTGTATGTACGTATGTTCGTATGTGCGTTCGGAATTATTTTTCGTGTCGATTATCTCGAGAACAAAAAATGATATCAACGTGGGACCAACTGCATTCGACGCATAATTACGCAACTAGAACTGTTTAGATTCTAAGCAAAATCTGTTGAACGGTTTTTTATGGAGAATAAAAATACAATTGAATATTGTTACTAACAAATGATTATTGATCATAATAATTAAAAAAAAATTTTCAATTGTTATAAACAATTTAAAATAGCTCTTCCACTCATAAAATGATAAGAAAAAATTTGAAAGAATACGGTTGACATAAACAGAATATTTTTAATGACAATTTATAATAATTTTAATAATAATAATAATAATAATAATAATAATAACAACAAAACGTATGTTATTTTTTCATTCTTTCCACTGGTAAGTTAGTCGTGTGGACCTCTCGGGTCGCACCCAGACCACTGATATTTTAGTAATTGTGAGTGTTTCCAATCATCGAACCCAAAGAGTAAATATCGTAACAATATATAGTACCTAATTACTGCAAAAAAACAAATGGGTCTTGAACTTCGTGACCCTAAGGTCACTTAAAGATAAATTTATTAAAAGACAAATTTGGAGCAATGACATCAAAATATGGAACTCTTCATCCTAGTCTCACACTAAAATATTTTAGAGTTTCTAAACATATTTCCATAATTTTTTACGTAGGTACGTACAAAACTAATTTTAAAATTTAAATAAAAGGTAAATAATTTCAAAAATCTGCTATCAAATGTGTTAAAGCAACCAATAATCAACGCTTTTATTAATTTCATAATATGTCTGTCCCACCTGCAATTTAGTTAAAAATTTAAAAAAATCATTACAAATTTATTACTTAATCTATTTAAAAAAAAGCCAACTTCATTTGATTAAATTCAGTTTTATTAAAAGAAGATAGAAGGTATTGCTAATTTTACGACTTGATAAATAGAAATTGCTTGGAGTTGGCAGTTAGATGATATAAATTGGTTTATTTTTCCATAAAAGAAAATTGTTTCACAAAATTGCCCTCAGGTGCACACTATTATTAAAGGAATATGCCCTTTACCCAGCAGTAAATGTAAAACATTTTATTAAACATAAATTAAAGGATTATTATTTGAAATTAAAGCTAATCCTTAATCAGATAGGTTAAAAGAATTGATACATTTTTTAAACCAGTACTTCCGATTCAGCATTTAGTTCAGTCACTTTAACATAAGACCTATTCAAGAGGCGCACCCTCAATCTGCGATCATCGAAAAATCTTTGCCCTTCAATAGAATTTCCCGACGAAGGCCCAGAGGGAAAAAAATCGAGGACCTTCGTAGTATAATGCACAAGCGATTTGGAAAAAAAAATTGCTGAAAATAGATACTGTTTTTCGGCGATTTTAGATTTTTGCTTATAAACAATTAACAATTCCGAATAAAGTTGCAAAGATATCTGAAAAATTCTTGAACTGTCTTACGCGTTTTTGTAAAACAAAAAAAAAAAAAATTGCAATACTCTAATTACCGCCTGAGATATGAATGTGTTTACGTTTGTTTAATTTCCTATAGTTGTAATAAAGATTTTTGCAAAATTCCAGTTTCTCAGAAATCCCTACGCTACCGGCCATAAGACTCAATAAAATAATTCCCTTTACGAGCAATTCTGCCATCACAATTTCGATCGACGTGTAGGAAGGATCCTATTCCGTTTAATTTGTTGGTAATAATATTGTGCCAAATCTCTTGTGCATGATGATACAAAGCTCCTCGATTTTTTTTCACCCTATGGGCCTTCGTAGGGAAATTCTATTGAATGGTAAAGATTTTTCGATGATCGCAGATTGTTGCTAAAGTATATCTCGCAGATTGATCAATCTTGCACGATTCTCTTGGAGTTTGACTCATGTACATATTGTACGAGTTTCAAACCAATATGTTGATAAACACCCGATTGCGTTTGCAAAAACGGAATGTAGAATTTTCATTTTCATTTGCCATTAACCGCTTAATTAACAATGTTAGCAAAAATTTTCAGGACCTTTTTTACGGAGGACGTTATGATGAACACATTTTATTGGAAACTTTTTTGATAGGACGCGTTTAAAAAAATTATCCCAAAAATATTCATTTTTTAATTTTCAATAATTTTTTATTGCTAAAATATACCCCGGCATTGGCCGAAAACTCAGGAATATATTCTTGTAGGTCCAAACAACCTATAAAAAAGTTGGCCAGAGGGTGCGCCTCTTGAATAGAACTTCGTAAAATATGGCCTAAAGTGACTGGACTAATTAATTGTCACAGAATGTTAAAACGATGAATAAACAAAATAATAACAATTTGTAAGGGAAAACAAATTTGAGTTAATAAAACAAATATACACAGGGTAACACATTATTAAGGGGTATTTGCAGTATTTTTATATTTTATTACAATTAAAGTATTACTGTTTAAATTTAAACTTAAGAAGTTAATAAGGATAAAATAGCTCTTAGGTGATTTCAGTCTTTTTTTTTTGTTCTAAAAATAATTTCTTTCTGTTATTTATTGGATGGATACAAAAAGAAGAACGTCTTTTACAATGTCCAAAAGAAAATCATCTTAGTCTACTTTTTGTCGTCAAATTGTTAAAATTTGTCGTGTTAAATTTTTTGCATAATTGAATATTCCATGGGCCTAAATTACAGTTGTGTCCTTGAACTTGTGTTGATATTATGTCACACACATGATAAATTAGGCTGGACCAAAGTTTCAGTTATACTATGTACTCTGACAGGTGCTCGTGATTGATCTGATAAACGAAATTGATTGACGGTAAATAAACTAGATTATACAGTGTGTATACATTTATCATTTACGGTATGTAATTGAATATACCATCCTTCCCATAATACTGAGAAATAATTATTAATTTTATTTTAAGAGATATTTCATGCCCAAATAATTTATTTTACACCATAAATGTACCATTACTAACTAATATACCAAACATGCAAAATCATGCACACACGCAATAACTGCTTAAGAGGATCCACGGATCCAGCTTCGGCAGCCTGTCCTATACGGAGAGAGCATTCCATTTGCGACGGAAGTGAAATACCTGGGTGTAGTTCTGGATAAACGACTCACCTGGAACGCCCACTTGGAAAAAACAATAAACAAAGCCAGGTTTTCTCTCTGGAATCTCAGAAGAGTATGTGGCAAATCTTGGGGAATGAACCCCAAACAGATTTACTGGATTTATCAAACAATGATAATATCTATGGTCACGTATGGTTCAGTAGTCTGGTGGACCAAAGGGTTACAACAGACAGCTAGAGCAAAGCTTGCTGGCCTTCAGCGGCTGGCATGCCTGGCCATAACTGGAGCTATGTCCAGCACACCAACGGCAGCGATGGAACACCTCCTACATCTCCCTCCCCTAGATATTCTCTTAGAGAGGGAGGCCAGGATAGCTTCCTATAGATTCCTGTCTTTGGAAAAGCAAATAAATGGAGAGCAATTTGGAGATCACTCCGGGATACTGAGTAAAACAAAAAACCACCAAATTCTCGGGATGGTTCCTGACTTGCTAGCTACAAAAATACACGTAGGAAAGTCGTTCAAAGTCCTCTTTCCGGAGAGAGACGAATGGATGAGGGGACAAATCCTCTTCCCAGAGACTGAATACGTAATGTACACAGACGGCTCAAAAACCCCAGATGGAGTTGGGGCCGGTGTTTTCAGCAGGAAACCAAAGATTGAAATATCTACCAGTCTTGGCAGGTATGCCACAATCTTTCAGGCTGAAATATTCGCTATCGAATTGTGTGCAAGAGAGTTGACCAACAGACCTCTAGCAAACAAAAATATAAATATAATATCAGACAGCCAGGCCGCTTTAAAAGCACTGAGCTCCAACAAGATAAATTCTAAACTTGTATGGAATTGCATCGAATCCTTAGAGTACCTCGGTGCGAACAACAGGGTGACCCTACTGTGGGTACCTGGGCACCAGGGGGTGGAAGGAAACGAAAAAGCCGACACCCTTGCAAAACAGGGGGCCGAATCTGCGTTCACTGGACCAGAACCGGTTTTTGGAGTCACCACAAGTGCCGCCAAAACAATTATTTCGGACTGGGCGGAGAGGAAAATACTCACGTACTGGTCCGACTTACCAGGGCTAACCCACTCGAAGGCGTTTTTACCGTTACAACCCTCGAGAAACACAACTAAGCAGATCCTAGAATGGAGCAGAAATGACCTGCGTATTCTAACAGGACTGCTTACGGGACACTGTCGTCTGAGATACCACCTCAGAAAGATAGATCTGAACCAACAAACGGACTGTCGGTTCTGCTGCGTGGAAGACGAAACTGCTGAACATATACTATGTTCATGCCCCGGCCTGGGAAGAATAAGGTTTAACATATTTGGTTACACTAACCTAGAACCTACCGATTTTAAAAAAATCTCACCCTATACAACCATGAACTTCGTAAGAAGGGCTGGATTGTACGGTGAACTGTAGCCTCTAGGGGTGAGCCACAATAGACCTACTAAGGGTCGCGGTGGAGGGGCGACCACGCCCCACTCACATAAAACCTAACCTAATATAACCTAACTAATATACCAAGAGAGCCACTAAGAAATGTTCACCTGGATATTTAATTTGTATAAGGCATAGCTACGAATTTATGTTTCGTTCTATTTTTTTCACAGCTGTGTTTTTCAATTTTTTAGTCAATTCCTCTTTGTCTTTCATTGCCTTCACTTGTATTTGTTTTGAACCATAGTGTTTTTTCGTTTATTTCGGATGCCTTCATGCTTCAGGCCTGTATATTTTCATTTGTGATATATGTTTTGTGTGCATAATAAATAAACAAATTCTACTAATCCAAATCAAGCAAAACGCTTTTTAATAAAACGATAATCTTTTTTTTTTCATCAAACGCATCAGACGTTGTGTATAAGCTTTGGTTGGTTCACTCTTATTATTTTTTTATTAATGAGGTGAGCTTTTGGTTTTTTGTCCTGTACAAACATAAAACCAATTTTCAAGAAGATTTTTACGAGGGTCGCCTAATTTGATCCACGCCCAAAAAACAAATTTTTAAAATAAAACTCTTTCGGAAAGAATTGAAACAGTTTTTAATGATCAATAAACAATTTTACATTACTTTTACTTATAATAACACTGTGGAAAAACGGTATTTTACACAACAAAATAAAAAAACCTTTTAGACTTATAATCCAGTCTACAAAATTAACTGCAACACCAATAAATGCTATGTGGGACAAACAGGAAGGTATTTAAAGATAAGGATATCAGAACATAAAAAGACACCAAAACACTTAACATTAACACCCCTCGGCTCTAGTTTAACATGCTAAAATAATTACGACTTTACAAAGCCTGTTGTTCTTAATGTACAACCATATCTATTTAAAAGACTTTTGAGTGAAATGATTCAAGTTTTCAAACATAATAACGTCAACACCTTAATGGACATGTATGGGTTAAATACCACCTTTTTAATTTGATTGGTTAAATGCCACATTAATTAATTATTAATTTATTATCGGTATTCTTGTATTTTACCAGTTTTTCGTATAATTACTAAAAATATCTTTCAGTGTTTAGTTTGTTTTGTGATAGTCCAAGCAATGCGGCATGAAATGAGTGATTTTTTGACATTAATAAATAATAAAAAAAATTTATTAATAATTAATAAATGATCAAAAATTAAGCTGGAATAATAAGTTCTTTACAATAAATTTATCTTTTGGTATTAGGTCTGCTGGATTTCTGAGCCTCACCCCCCCTCTACTCAAGCGTTTCCGCGCGATCCGCCGTTTCGAACAGACTTTCTCAGCGTTTTTAAGGCACTTCCCATTATTTGAATTGATAACGAGACTATACGTTTTATTGTACGGATCTTATATTTTTTAAAACCATTTTAACATTTAAAATCGGATTATCTCTGACGCATCCAGCGATTTTGCAAAATATCGCTTAAAAAACTTTGAATTACAATTAAACCCAAACTAATTAATTAACAGCGACAGTTTTTTGCACACGTGAAGTGCATAAGTACTGGAACATTTTTGCAAAGATTTGATTCTACAAAATAATAAACAACGGAGATATGAATTTTAAAAAAACGTCAAATTTCCCGCTTTTCCGTAGTTTTCTCGGCTACTAATTATCCGATCTAGTCGCTTGTTTTGTTCGTTATTTAATTACCAACATTTTGTCTATTAATACCATTTTGATTACTTTATTATTTGTTAAGTTATTAACAAAAAACTAAATAAATGTAACTTTTTTGTTTAAAATGTTTATAATAAATAGGGTGATTACATTTGAGAGTCAAAAACATGATACAATTAATGTCTCCACTTACCTGAACATAATGGCACAGTTGGTTTTCAGGTAGTATTACTGTCACGATTAAACCCCTATTGCCTGGCCTATGAGAGTGTGAACTTCTGACACGTCGTTTTACGTTTTATGTTAGTATGGCAGAATTCATTTTAAAATTTTTAAAGAAAAAACTACTTTTTAATGAGTAAATTTTAATCATTTTACATTGTTTTGTATATTGGGTGTGTTGATACAAGGGGCAAGTACAAAATATTTTATTTTACATGCGAAGTAACTGTTTTTCTTTAATATACCCATTCACATCCCAACTACCTTTTAGATAAACCATTATTGCATCTTCAAACCCATCCAATATTAATTATAAATAAGTATTAAACAGCCAGATATTTTACGTTGACCCTTTAAAAATCTCTGGACCAATAAAATCGCTTACACGACAGTTAATTTAAATAACAGGAAATTTCGAATAGAAGGATGGTAGAACGTAATACTGCCTGTTGTAACTTGTAACAAAGCTGGTGCACGTTAATGAATGGCGGTCGAGGGATACACATTTCAATTTCTCACCTAGACTGTCCCGTATAAACGTGTCACATCATAATGACATTCTCCGACTGACCCCCTGAGGGACGTTCTCGAATTAATGTTGCTGTTGAATTGAGTTTTAGTTTATTTCACAACCACTATAAACTATACAATATGCAATGTGGGAAACTTGAGAACTGACAAGGGCATCTAAATTACGATGTCTTCTACCGGTGTCTGCATAGTTATGAGGTACTTAAACAGTGAAATTTGGAAGTACTCACGTTTTAATAGTGTAAACTTTATACGTATGTTCAATTATAACAACGCTCTTACTGGAACTGCACAGCGAAAATACGTATTTTAGTAATAAAGTGATTAATAAATCTTTTTAAAAGTATAACTTAAATCCACTTTTAACGAGAATTTAACATACCCATTTTTATTCATTAAACAATGTTAATCTTCCCTTTTTTTAATTTTTTAACAGAAAATAAATCAGATTCATCAGACAATATAAAATTTATGGCATTTTTTTTAGCCTCCTTCAGTTAGGAGGCAGTTTTTCCCATTAAAGCATAATTTCGTCACGGTGTAGTTAGGGTTTTTAACCGTTTTTCCCATATGTTAGATTGGACGATATTGCAGATGATCAAGCAGTGATCGTTATTGCTAAAACTAGAAAACAACTAAAGTGGAGTGGAAATGAGACACTAAGGGAAATCCACAAATTGATGGAAACAAATTACCTGAAAATAGCTTTACTTTAAGAAAGTGGCACAAAATATGAGATGACACCACAGACCTATTATCAGAGGAGACAGAACTATTTACTTTTAAACACGATCATACATCCCCACTTTCTGGCCGACTGTATCATCTTGATACAGTCATGTTGCTTGCTGTCCAGTTATGGCAAGAGATTTGTGATTGTTATTGAATCGTCCATAGTATTTGTAGATTATATTTGCAACAATGTTGTGACCATAATGCTATCTCTTATTAATATTTCATAAATCATAACAACCTGAATAATACAACCCATTTTATGGAATGTTAAACCATTGAACTATTTCATTCCGTTAGATCATAGAAATGTATTGCTCAATAAGCGACAACGCCTTACGGCTTGTCTAAATGGTTTCACGTGCAGAGATCCGTGCGTACTAAGAAATCTGACAGTTTCGGTTATTATTAGTAGCGCTGTTGCCAAAGGTGTTGCAACAAGATTTTGGAGTATTATCGGTGATTTTCAGCATATTATTGGTAGAATTCAGTAAAATTTAGTGGAAGAAATAATTCGTTATTGCCAAGTGTGTAAAAAACCGGACTATTTAAGCCCCAGTGTTTATTTTTAAAATTTTAAAAATTTCTAATTTTACAAATATATATTTAGTTGCGACAAATTTTAGTCCTTATCTAGGTATATTTAACAAAAAATATTATTAATAAAGGAGTTATTGTGAGGAGAAAACTCTTTTGTGATTACTTTAGTGAAAATGTAAAAAGCCGACACGCACATACGTTGCAGTACCTCGGATCCTGTTTAAAATTAATCGCACGAAAACTTTCTGGACATATCAACAATTTAGTTTGTTTCAGTTTAGTTTCGACAAGTTAATTCAGAGTAATTAGTCAAATCATTCGACAATGAATTTCAATTGTAATCCACGTATTTTGTTACCAACAATTTTTCCATGACACTACCTATAAGTACAGGGTGTCTTTTTTCTAAAAGGAACACTATTGCTATCTGGGAAACGGTATGAGAACTTAACTTTATTTTTTAACACGAACATCCCCTTTTTATTTAATATTACCATATCGCTTTAAACACTTAATATACCGATATTTTACACGTAGGCTTTTACATTTTGTTTCTAAAATTATCATCAAATAACTAAACATTAAATGACATACGTAGTTAACATTATACATCATGCATAAACAATTATTACTTAAAATAATGAAACATTTATTACCCATTAAATAAATCGGAAGCAACCGAAATAATTTAAATTTTTTTTTATTTTATTTATTTACTTTTAAAAAACATTGCCAAACAATAGACTTGTTAAACAAATTTATGAAGCAAAAACACAAAACAAGAGAAAAAGAGGAAGACATAGAAACACCTGGAATGACATGATAGAAACATTTTAAAATGAAAAAATAAACAATGCAACGAAGGAAAGACACTGATAAGAGACAGAAAAGAATGGAAGAAGTTTATAAAACAAGAATAAAACGATAACACGGCACCCTAAGGGTAAAAGTGTTCAAGATTATATATATGCGAAAATTATAAAAAATTGCATTATTGTAATAAACTATAAAAGTATAATGAAGCCCGACATTGAAAATTAGATGTGAGGATTATAACTGCTGTATGTACCTACATATTTTTAATATATAAGTAATATATGGGTGTTAAAAAGTACAGATGTCGCCACTAACGCTTTTGCGTGGTCCTTCATGTGTACTTAATAAGAGTCTAGGATTGAATGTAGTTGTTCGAGAAAACCTGCCCTGTACTGATGAGGAGCAATCACTCCGAAACTAGTATACAGGTGGTTTCTTCGAGCAAATAAATTCAATAATCCTTTTTCTTATTTAACAAGCATCTGTATATATTGCTTTCTGTGATGAGGTAGTATACACGGTTATATATCAGATTTAATTCAATGCCTGTTGTTGGCATATAGCTACAGGAGTATTTTGTTTTCTGATATATAATAGACCCACTTATACCTATATATTAAATATATATATATATATATATATAAACTTTTAAAAAAAAATTTATCTTTACAGCACAACATATACATATGTATGGTACATACAAACAGAAAAGACGTCAAATTAGGCAAAAATATTTAGTCCCCGTTTTCATCTTTGGTTACTTATAAAAATATTAGATTAACAAAGTCCTTAAAAAGTTTCCAGCTGTAATAGAAGTTGTATTATTTTACTCTTGAAGACTTTATGATTCCTGATTGATTGGAGACTGGTAAATGTTCTGATGCACATGATGCACTATACCGGAAAGTTACCATTTAGTGTTCGTGTATTATAGTTAAGGTTCATGATATGTTCTATCAACCCTCTCATGTGCTTGTGAATAAATATTAAGCATTTTTATGGGTAGTAGCAAATGCTGTTAAAATTTGGTTCTCTTTAAATAAGCCTTTACATGATTGTCTACATGCTATTTTATGTATAGTTCTTAAAACACTTTTTTGTACAATAAATATTTTTCCTAAATTATGTTTCATTTGCCAGAAAATAATTCTGTATCCCAGCACTGACACAAAATTTGCATGGTAGTGTTTTTAATGTATTAACATTAATGTTATTTTTATTGCAAAAATTACTTTGTAGAGTTATACAAAATAAGTCTGCATATTTCATTTCGTTTTCGGTTGGTCACCCTGTATAATTAATTTCAATCGATCCTAACATTTTACGATAACTGTGGAAACGCAGACGCGGCATCGCATGCACTAGCACGTTTTGCGACAACTGGAATTTGACACTGTTATGTAGATAATAATTATTGTAATTTGATTGTTATAATTTGTGTACGGGACCATTCGGCAGCCCTGCTACAGTCGCCATTGTCAGATGACCGACACGTGGCGAACGTACAATAATTTATGGGGAAATTGTACAATGTACAGCCTCTACGTTATACATAACTCCGACTGCGTTTCGGTTTATTGATAAACTGGTATTCCATAATAATGGCCTCATTGGGAATACGGAAGGCTTATAATTAAGTTTGCGGTCAAGTGAGTTACAGTTCGATCTAAACATCATTTCCCGATAATAATATGTTCTATGTTAAAAGCTTCGTCGCTATCCTACTATTGTCCAATAGATATTTATCCTCAAAGTACACGATTCAATTAGAAGAACCGACTTTCATCATCAAATTTGTCCCTATTAATCTATAGGAAATTTAATTCAGAAGAATATGGTTGTATTTATTGGGTTTAGAAGAAGAAGCATAAAAGTCAGATCAATGCTGCGGAAATTAATAGTCCAAAAAGTATAGCTAAAGTGACTCTGATGGATAAAGTGAGGAATGGTGTAATAAGAGAACGCTTGGGTGTAAAAAAAAAAAGGAATTTTTAAATGGTTTCGAACAGGTAGAGAGGATGGATGAAAGAAGATTAATAAAAACAGATTTATAAAGCGAATGTATAGAATACATATATACATTTATTCGCGCCTTTCTCCTGTAGGGGTAGGCAGAGACCACTTTCTTTCACTTCCGCTACGGTTCTTACACACATCTTTTGCGTCCTCTACTTTCATCAGTGCTCTCAAACATGCTCGTCGGTTGTTGGTACTCTTGACCTGGCCTTTCTTCAAAACAATGTTGATCTGATCGACATATGTTCGCCGAGGTCGACCTCTACCAACTTGTCCATTCACACTCGCCTTATAAATTTGTATCGTCAATCTTTCTTTATCCATCCTTTATACGTGTCCAAACCATATAAGCATTCCTTAATCTTTCTTTGTAACCACATGTTTTTTTACACCACAGCGTTCTATCTCACTATTCTTTACTTTATTCAACCGAGTCACTCCGGCTATACTTCTTAGACTACTCATCTCCGCAGAATGAATCCTATTTTCATGCTTCTTCTGTAAAACCTAACATTCACCACCATACATAAGTGTAGGAACCAACACACCTCTATGCACCGCCAGACGTGTCTTTTTTGACACTTTCAGGCTGTTCATAAAGCTTTGCAGTGCAGTATAGAATAAGCGAAAGATTTGTGAAAGAACCATAGCAAGTGAAAAGAAGTGCCTACCTCTGCGAGAAAAAGGCGTTACTGTATGTACGTATGTATGAACCTTATTAATGCATTCATTTATTTCTTTTACGTTCGAATATTTAAAAGAAATTGTCTTACGGCATTCTTGAGTAATAATTTGTTGAACTTACTAAACTAGATGTGAAAATAATAATTATTTAACATTGTCGTAACAGACTTTGGCCTTTCCAAACGGGGAACTCTACTACTGGCCCAGTTGCTTTAAGGAGGTTCGGGGGTCAAAGAAAAAATGCGATTTATAAAAAACATACGTAAGTCTATAAATTTGGTTATTGTAGTTCATTATTTTAAATTATAATTTTTCACAGATAGTAAATTTTTAGAAAAATTAAAAAAAAATTTCGCTCCTATAACATGGGTTCTTATATGAAATCATGAGTTCCTTGATATTAAAAAAAACAAAAAAAAATATTGTAAAAACTGCAACATTTGATACGTGTGTGTAGAAAATTTAATAACGAAGAGTTTGGGCGCTTAAAAAGTATTATCGACTGTCTAGTTTTTAAAATATTTTATTTTTATCGATAAAAACATTTGATTTACGGCGTAAGTAAACGTTAAGGTCAAAGAAGCGACGGCAACGGCGCATTCGTGCAGACGACTTAAGTCTTAAGTCACCCAAGTAAATACACGTACATAACCTGTGTATTGTGCACTAACCAAGAAATAATGATTAGTAAAAGTGAACAGTTAATAAATATAGTGTATTATAAGTAATAATAATATAATGTAAGAACAGTAGCAAGTAAATTAGCTATAATATTGTTGTTTCGATTTTTAATTACAATTCTTTAACACTTTTGCTATCATACAAAGATGATAAATGTTGTAAAACTTTTTCTATAATAGTATTTTTTTTAATTAATATTGCTTTACCATCTACATCATTTTTTAAAAATAAAATAGTTTTTTCTGTTCCTTTATTGACATACATATTTACAATTTGATTATAATTGATGCCAGATTCGCATAGCGAAGCTTAAAACATTTTTTATTGGTGAATAAGAACTTAGTAAGTATTTCACATTCTTAATATTTTTGATTTTTAATAAAACAGCTGTTGTAGTTATTTATCCATTTTAAACGTTTTAGGTTATGTTATCAGCTGTCAGCTGCTGTTAATAAAAGTAAACACACGCTAATTTTATTGCCAATTTTATAACTATTTGCGCTGTTTCCACGTTTTTTTAAAACTACACACATAAATTCGGACTTAATTTTCATCATATTATTTGAATAAAAACCATATATTTTATTAAATAATGATTTGTCAATTAATTTTATAATGCTTTTTTTGTAAAAGTCATTCTGACGCCAAGTGTAATTGCATTTGCTATAACCGATGTGTTTACTAAGGGAAGTATACAATTTAGTGAAAATTTCGATATTTGAACGTCATTAAATTTAATATTATATATTGGAAGGAGTTCAGATATGTTTCTACCAATGTCCTCAATTTTTGTTTATCTGGCTGCTGCTCCAAGTAGTCGATGCATCGTGGAGCTGTTCTTGCAGCAAACCACATTATTGTTTGTGATGTCAAAGAAAAAAAAGGTGATAAGTGAATAATTAAATCTCACTGTTTGCAGACCAGTGCTATTAAAAGTGTTCCTCAAGAAACCAATGGATGACATAACTTCAATGATAATTATAAATATTTATTTACTTTTGACTTTAATAAAAATAACCAACAAGAGAACTTTTGGACTCATGAAATCTTTCTCAAAAAAATGTTTAGAACAAATTCTCATGTGTTTGGTTACTCTTTTGCTCTGCTGGCATTTTCACTATTAACAAATTATTAGTCACTATTAAACAACTATAATCTTCGCACCAATGTGAGTTTCAGGGTACATAAACACAAAGCAATTACACTTGTTCATCACGTGATATTGATGCGAGTTTATTTTATCAGATGGCGTATTGCTTAGCATTGAAAGACAATATTTTTTATTTGAAGTTGGCAGTGCTGATTATTTAACATGTTCAGCATAGGACCCCCTCGCGTCCCGCTTCATCACTCCACGCTGACCACGAAACCACCTTAAATCTTAAATTTAATATGTAAGTACATTTTTGAGATAAAGATTGGATGTTCAGAAAACGTTCAGCAAACAAATCACAATCATCAACTAGTTACGCTCATGTTTTCAAAAGTAATTTACTTTCCATTCACTGTTCTCAGATACCAACAAACAACATAGCCTTAAACTGACTTGTGGGTACTATGAACTGGTTAAGTTCACTGCTTACTACCATTACGCTAAGTAAAACAAAGCCTTAGGATTTCTAGTAGTAACAACCGATTTATGGCCCACACTCTAAATTTTCGAAAGATGGAAAATTATTAAATAAAAATTTAAAATGTTCATCTTTTATTTCAATTAAAAAACAAGTTAAGTATCTAGAGTTTCTTCGAGTGTCAGAACGAGAATGATACTAATTGAAGTTTAAGACAGTGTACACCGAGACATTAGCCAAATTAACAGTAGTTAAATTTTACATCATCGTACGTGTTTAAGTAATTTAACTATGACTCACGATAATAGTTGGCTATAAATCGTCGGTATATCTATAAAACATTTTCCTTTTGAAGACAGTTCACGAAGGACCGTAAAAAATTTATGGAGCACGTATTGTAATAGAGCTGCATACGTCAGTTACTACACTATTATTGTTATGAATTTAATGAAATCATAAAACTCTATTTCCATTATTACTATATGTGGTAGTAAATAAACCTTTTTATGGATGTGTCATAAAGTTTTATACCTCATTACTTTGCTGAATAATTTCAAATGGAAATATTCCACATTAATATTTAAAATAATACTTCACATTTTTTAATCACACAACTAATTAACCATTTCCATTTTTATTGATACTGGGGCCAATTGCTTTAAAAAACATCAATTTACAAAAATGCTCACGATTTAAATTAAAATGTTTCTTATCTACTTATTATTTATTTGCAAATTACGCCATAAAAAAACTGCAATATTTTCTTAATCTGTCACTTTTATCAAACAACATAAATATTTAACCTTCCGGAGAACGCACCGTTTTTTCGTATACGGGCACACGCACTGTATCTGTCAAATCATTATAGATAGAAATTATTATAAACACAAAATAAAAAACAGAAATAGGCTACAATTTATTTGTACTTAAATGTCAGTAAAAAACAACACTTCTTACTTATTCTAAAAGGTTTTAATGTTAAAAACATATTTTAAAGGTGTCAAAGCAATAGGAGATTCTCTAAAGTTGATATGAAAATATAAAACAGTAATATAAAACCTAGTCTTTATAAAACTAAACATTGTTTCTTATTGATAAAAATTTTTGCGCAGAGAGTGTTAAAAACATAAATAACTTCTACATTTATAGCAAAAATACCGTGACAACCAACGTTTACTGCATTCTGTACAGCTCCCCCTTTAATTTTTTTTCCGACTACATGGTCAGGTTTAGGATCTTTAATTTTAAACATTTCTTTTATTTGTTCACGTATTTGTTTTAAATGTTAGGTTTGGCAGAAGAAGTATGAAAATAGGATTAATGCTGCGAAGATGAGTAGTTTGAGAAGTATAGCCGGAGTGACTCGGTTGGATAAAGTAAAAAATAGTGAGATAGTGGTGTAAAAGATAATGTGGTTACAAAGAAAGATAAAGAAATGCTTAGACGGTTTTGACACCTGGAAAGAATGGATGAAGAAAGATTGACGAAACAAATTTATGAGGCGAGTGTGAATGGACAAGTCGGTAAAGGTTGACCTCGGCGAACATATCTCGATCAGATCAACATTGTTCTGAAGAAAGGCCAGGTCAAGAGTACCAACAATCGACGAGCATGCATAAAAGCACTGATGAAAGTAAAGAAAGCAAAAGATGTGTGTAAAAACCGTAGCGGAAGTGGAAGGAAGTGGTCTCTGCCTACCCCTATGGGAAAAAGGCGTGACTATATGAGTATGTATGTATTTATTTTGGTACATTAACGTTCTTGGCTCTTAGTTATAGATGCTCTCACAGTTTTCTTCAAATATTATTTAACTATTAATGCCAGCTGGAAGGCCAGCTACTGATACATAACAGACCCATCCAAAGAGTTAACAAGTATGTCTATTCAGGAACAAATATTAATGAAGAATGGGACCACTCGGTTGAGATAAGATGAAGAATTGAAAAGGCTCGAGTCATATTTCTTAAAATGGCAAAATTGTTCAAAAGTAGGGACCTGTCTTTAAACACTAAAATGCGTATACTAAGGTGTTAATTGTGCATATACCTGCACACGTACTCCCAACTAGTAAAATGGAATTTTAAAAGGACTAAATTATTGTATAAAAGTCAAATAGGGTTGTTTTAAGGACTGTTTGTTTTTTAATAAGCCTTTTGTTGGGATAATTTTGCTTTTTTAAAGAAAATTGTTGTATTAAATGATTTTATAGTGACTTTTACAATACATACAATATCAAAAATAGTATTTTATAAGACTTTTATACCTATTGTATAACAGTTCTATAATATACTATATATCTAGTAGCTACATCATTACAAAATAGTTACTTAAGCTTGTCTTATTAAAGCTAATGTATAATAAATATTTTATAGAATTCAATTGCGTTGCATTATAAAACACTTTTATGCGTGATTTTTAAATACTATAAGCCTTTCTCCTTTATAAATGCCTCATAGGATAAAACAGTGTATGACAGAATAAATTCGTTTCAAAATCTGCGTTATAAGAATGCAGTGACTTTTCCATTAAAATATTTTTTTCAAATAACAATGCCATGGTGATATGAGCTACTTACCAAATAACAAAACAGTATGCTTTATGGCGTTTTCATACGTGGTCGAAGGAAACATTCTTGTTACCATATTATAAGATCTGGAAACCTCCACTACTCGCGAATCTTAATATAATTATAACTTGTCAAAAATAGTTGTATAGTGCCAAAATATTCTTCGTTATAAAACAGTTTTATCGTATACCCTTTCATTTTACAATGAAATATTGTTTAAGGCATTTCTTTGTGATAAAATTTTTGTATTATAAATGTATAATAATAATGTTTAAATAAGGAATTCTTGTACCGGCTATCGCCGCCATTATGAGCAATAGAGTTGAAAACATGAAACTAAATTAAAAAATGTGACTTTATTATTATTTAAAGAATAATATTGTGAAAAAATTGTCCTATAAAGCATTAAACTATTAAAATCATTAAAAAAAAAGGTAATTTTGCGATTTTTTATTTTAGTATCTACTTGAAACTTAACCAAAATTAAAGCGCTTTATTTTTTTGCCAAACATATACCCACAATCTATCAGTAAAATTTGCGGCGCATCAAAATTTGTGCTATACAAACCTGCCAAATGATTTTATAATTTTAATAAGTCTCCATTTTTACAATTAAATGCATGACGCACTTTTAAATTAAAATATAATTTGGTTCTAATATTCTAAAAAATAAAATGTTTCTTACAGTAGCTGTATAAATAAGTATAAAAAAATCGTATAAGAGTTGCATAAATTTGTATAAAACAGTCATATAAGAGTTGTATAAACTTTTAATAGAACTCTTATACTACCAAACTGTTGTAAAAAATTGGGCCCCTTTTGGTTAAATAAGGATCATTTAATTGTTTTGTAGACCGTTATAAGAATTTTAGTATCCTATAAGATATATCTTGTAGCTGTTTATACAAACCTTATAGAATTTAATTTGCTAGTTGGGCTGTATCTCTCAGATCACTTTGTCACCTAGCTTTAACCAGCTTTAACCAACAACGAGTTAAAACTAACAAATTCAACATCCAAGCACAACGCATTGTTCACTACAGCTACCAAAAATAAACAATCGTAACCGAAGTTCAATTCCGAGATATCACGATAAACATGAATGGTTGATCTCTCAGATCGGCTGCGTGTTCCGGAAGGTTAAACTCTCGTTACATCTTAAAATGTAAGCGTTTGTATTGTTTATTAAAATTTATTTTAATTTGTTTTGATACAATTTAAACTTTTAAGTTGTTAAAAATTAAAACTTAATAACTGGGCTAGCATCAAAATAAAATTTGTTCCGTTCTGGTTACACTGGCTTTAAATTAGAGTCGATTTTCGATTCCATCCGATGTTAACTTGATAATCCTCTACAAAGTTGCTTTGTTAATAAAAAAAACCTAGTCCCTAAATTTTCGTTGGTGTCATTATAAATTAGAATTATAATCCTAAAACCGGTTTATAACCATTAGAGAAACTAACTCTTGAAATGGTCTCTGAGCGTTGTATGAGATTATTGTAAATCATATCCTCGCAGTATATTAGAGCCGATTTTAAATAAAGGTTTAATCCGCAATGCCTTTAAGTTTACGCTTAGTAGGGAAACTTTAACAAATAATAATCTGAAATTTTTTTTGGACTCATTGTGCTAACAATGGCAAAATGTAATGACAAATAATTTTTTTTTAATTGTTTGCATGCAATTCTTGGTTATAAATTGATTTATTTTTGTGTCTATTCAGATTTTGTAACTATTTCTTGCTTCTATTTATACATATAGTCACGAATTTTTCCAGTAGGGGTAGACATGAAGCACTTATTTCCCACTTGCTACTTTAATTTTTAGGGCATCATGCATAAAATTAACCATTGCCTTCAACTTTTTTCCTTAGTTGATGCTGATATAACCTGATCATCAGCGTAAAGAAGGCATTTGACAAACAAATTATTCATTTTTAATCCCCATACACTCTTCTTCAAATCTTGTAAATAATGTATAAGTTAAACAAATCTGGCAAAGCCACACATCTCTCTCTTATACATTTTTTAATGTTAAACAAGTCCATGTAAGCTTTTTTTATCCTGACAAAAGCAGTGGAATCCTCGTAAAGTGACCGTATCAAACCACCGCTCACCCCATACATAGACAATTTTGACCCCAATTTATTCCTCACCACTCTGTCAAAGGCCTTTTCCAAGTCTACGAAAGCGCAATTGACCTTTTGACTTCTAGCCAATAATTTTTTGACTATGCCTTGTAATGAAAAGACCTAAACTGTACATATCCTTTCTCTTCTAAATTCTGCTTGCACATCCCATATTTTTTCATCAGTTTCATTTGTCACTCTTTTAATCAATACATTTGCATACAGCTTGCCAACGATGCTAAGTAAACTAATACCTTGGTAGTTTTTTTAGGCCTGCTGCGAACCTTTTGCCTTTATAAAGCGATATGATAACTGCCCTGCACCAGCCTCCTGGTAAGCTGCCGCTACTCCAGCAAAGGTTAAATAAGCGGTACAGCAGACCAGCTACAATTTTTTCTATCTCTTGAGGACGCATTCCTCTTACTTCCCTTATCATACTACTTCTGGCTATTGTCATGGACATCCAAAAAAATTTAATGTTATTCCGGAAGTCGTTAGATAACCCATTAAATTCATCTTTATATTTATAACTCTTCTTCTTTTTTGCTACAACCTCTTTTGCCACATCTTTTAAACTTTTATACTTATTCCTTGACTTGTTTACATCCTTGTAGATTGTAGGGGGGTCGTAAAGGCTATGCATCCTCTCAAGCACCTCAAACTATTCGATTTGTTGTGAATAACCCTTAATCTCCTTTCCAAAAACTTGAGCCTCTTGCAGAAAAGCGCTGGGTATTCGCAAAGCAAATGTTCCGCAGTTTCAGCGAAGTTCTCGCAGTAGCAGCAACTATCACTCACTGTTTTGCCCATCTTTTTCAGGTGATACCTCAGAGTGCAGTATCCAGGAAGGAGTCCCGTCACCAGTTCCAAGTCTTTTTTGTCTAACTCGAGAAGCTGTTAAGCTTTCCTTGGCAAAAGGCTTACTAGCCTTTTCGCTCGTCTTTGTCCTGACACTTTATGCCAGTGAGATTTCATTTCATCTGTTTCCTAGCGTCGAACTTCTTTTTTTACATCCTTAATCGTTGCCTTTTGCGTTCTTTGATTGGCTTTTGTAGTCAACCAATCCAACCGGGCTTTCTTCTTTTTTAATACTTTTTAAACCTCTACACATATATTCTTTAACTTACATCCTTACCTTCTTTTACATATACCACACACTTAATATACACTGTCAAATTTTTTGATTAACTAACGACCTTCGGCATCACCTACACAGAATTGGAATCCACTAAGATAGCCGGCTGTATCGATGGTGTATTAACATAGAAGATAAAACAGCTAAGAACGTTCTTTTTAAATGTGAGGTTCTAGCTTATAAACGCTGCCGGGCTCTGGATCCACCAGACATAGAGCAGGAAAATATCAGAATAGTATAAGCACAACAATCATACAAGTCGATATGTAACATGCAACACTTTATAAAGTCTATAGAAACAAATTTTATTTTCATTTCACCTATACCTGACAATTATGCAATTATTTAAACATTAATACATAAACTTTAATAAACAATTGTATGTAAACAATTACAATTAACATGAAAAAAAACAGTCACGATAAAGAAAAATCATCAAGGAGGAAAATGACGTAAAACGTAGATTAAGGATAAAAAATATTGCAAGGCGTAGCTGATTGGACAAAATAAAAAACAAACAATTCCAAAAAAAAACGGGGATAATTAAGAAAAAGAAAATGTTATTACAGTAAAAAAACAAAAAAACAAATCTCCTAACGACCTTTTGACTTCGGAGCTGTGAATTTCTCCAGGAATCAGGATTTAAGACGTAAAATCAATTAAATCTCGTAAGAGGCGTCCGTAAACAAAGAATCAATTAATTAAAGCTTAAACGAAAGTAAAACTCCAGTGCTGAGTTAAACGAAACAATCAAATCGAATTTTGAAAGTAATTAAAAAAAAAACAACTTCATCGCTTATTTGCAGTAAATAGTAGAAAATTTTTGGTGTATTGTTCGTATTTTAAAATATTGATATTAAAAGGTCTCCAATTTTAACGAAAATTCTTGAAAATGACTTTTATTTAATGAAAATTAAAATCAAATAGGTCAAAAATTAATTCGTAAAGTACAATAAATTTAAATTAAGTTTTTTGCATGTTTGATGGTCCTCATTTAATTTTTTTTTAGCTGCCAATCATTAAAAGTTTTAATTGCAACTTTACCGCTTTTTGCTGTATGTCATTATGTTTTTCTTGTACTTTCCACAGCATTTAGATAAAAATAAATCTCTTTTACATCTCCTGCTATCAAAGCTTTATCTATACCTTCAGGTTTTTTTTATTTTTTTTTTTTTAATAATTTTGTATCATTCTGTCGTACGAGTCATTTTTTAATTTGGGCTCATCCAGACCCGCTCAAGATTCCTAAGTAGTCCCCGGGTATATTGATTGATCCACAATCGTATATACCAAAAATTGGACATGGACATCGAAGACACACAGTTTGGATTTCGTAAAGGTCTTGGTACACGTGAGGCCTTCTTTGCATTCAATGTTCTAATTCAGAGATGTTTGGACGTTAACCAGGACATATACATATGCTTCGTAGATTATAATAAGGCTTTCGATAATGTCCGCCACGAACAACTAATAAAAGTCATAGAAACAAAACAGATAGACTACAATGACCTTCGAATTAAAGCAAATCTTTATTACAAACAACGAGCAAAAGTACGAATTAATGAACATACATCAGAAAATATTGTAATTAGACGAGGGGTGAGACAGGGATGTTTATTATCGCCACTCCTATTCAACGCGTACTCTGAGGAAATTCTGAAGAAAGCTCTCGAGGGATAAACAGCCGGAATAAAGGTCAATGAAACACCGATTAACAATATTAGATACGCAGATGACACTGTCGTGTTGGCAGACAACTTCGAAGACCTTCAGAGACTTTTGAACAAGATAGTTGAATGTAGTCAAGAGTACGGACTAATAATAAACGTCAAGAAAACGAAATTTATGAGGATATCAAAAACCCAAAATACCGATGAAAGTCTGACGGTCAATGGCAGGATCCTTGAACAAGTGGAGAACCACAGTTATCTTGGCACAACAATCAATTTCGCAAATGATTACTCCAAAGAAGTCAAAGTGCGAATAGAGAAATCATGAACAAACTTCAACAGGATGAGAAAGATACTCTGCCATAGGGATCTGAATTTGAACCTAAGAGTTAGACTGGCAACGTGTTATATTTTCTCGACGTTACTCTACGCCTTGGAAGCTCGAACGCTGAACGCGGCAACCATTAAGAAACTGGAATTGTGGGTGTATATAAGAATCCTGAAAGTATCATGGACAGAACACGAAACAAACAACAAAGTCATAAGAAGAATAAACAAAGAAATGGAAATTATAGAAACCATTAAAACCAGAAAACTACAATACCTGGAACACATTACACGCGGAGAACGATATACCATGCTTAAAGCAATTATACGAGGAAAAATCCAGGGCAAGAGAAGTGTAGAAAGGAGAAGAATATCATGGCTGCGCAATTTGAGGAAATGGTATGGATGCACATCAAACGAACTGTTTAGAACTGCCGCCTCAAAGGTCAGAATGGCTGTGATGATTGCTAACCTCCGCCGCGGAGAAGACACGTGAAAAAGAAGAATATTATATTTTTCCAATACCAAAATACCATTTGGTATCAAAACCAAAACCCCAATACTGACAATGTCGCAATTATCGACAAAAAAGGATTAGAAAAAAAGGCGTTGATGGAAGTTTCCGCTTTCGAAAATTCCCGGGAACGAAAAAGAAATAACCCGAGCTGACTCCCGTCGACCAGCACAAAATATAAAAAATATACGCGATAATGATCAAATAAAACACTACTTTAATTTAAATTGTCCCCACTTCGGCGACATGTGTCGAGAGAGACTACGACGTATGCAAGAAATCAAATAATTTTCTTTTAAAAGTGTGTTTATTTTTACCATAACAGATCTGAAAATAAAATAAATATTCTACGAATTAAAAAACATGACATTAACTTTAAAAAATATACTAAAAAATTAAATTCCAAGATAAAAAACAACAACAAAAATATATGTTTCACAGATTTGGCTGTTGTTTAGCATAACTTTTTCTTTTTTCTTCTACTTGTTTGAGATCATATTGATCTGTTAATTCCGGGCTTGCCGTCGTAACATTTCCTGTGATGTGGACTGCCAGCTGTCTCTCCATCTTTTTGGTGGTCTTTTGGATGGGCGGTTGCCTGTTGGTGTTCCCTCTAGTGCTATGCGGGGTAGTCTATTCTCGGCCATCCTTTTGACATGTTTATACCATTCTCTTCTTCTATGTCTTCCCCATCTTACTATGTCCTGTACGCCGCATTATTCTCTTATATTTGTATTTCTTACCCGGTCTCTTCTGGTTTTGCCAGCTATGGTTCTTAGCACTCTCATTTCCGCAACGCGTAGCAGGCTTTTGGTTTTGTTGGTACGTCATGACGGGTCTTACGCATGCTTTGTATATCCTAATATTACTGTCCATTCGCATGTATTGGTTAGCTCATACAATTTCTCTTAGGCATCTTGATATTACTGCTGCTTTGTTAATTTGACCTCATAGGTCATTTGTTGGATCGTGGCCGCTGGACATATCCATACTCAGAGGTAATCGTTACTTATAATGAAGGGCAAGATAGAAGGCCATAGAGGAGTCGGCAAAAGACAAGCCTCGTGGTTAAGGAATCTTAGAGAGTGGACCGGAATTCGAAGCGCAGAACAACTCTTTAGAATCGCCGAAGACAGAGCACAGCTCGCCATTGCGATTGCCAACATCGGGAGGACCTGATATGACACGAAAAGAAGAATTAAGAACAGATTTTGTTGCAACACTAACCGTTCAAACAAATAAAAATATTGAACCTTAATTTCCAAACAAGAAGTCCCTTATAAAATAAAATTCGTTACCTACGAAATCTGTTTAAAAATATTAGGGAAACTTACTTTCGTACTTCTAAAATGTACAGTTGAATACTGGTTATCGAGTTTCGACACGATAATCCGAAGCCGCCGTATATTCGTAAAATATGGTATAGTTCGTTTATAATGGATTTTTAAGCATATAATATTATTTTCTGTTTTTGGTGCTTGTTAGCAATAAATGTTTGTGATATTATAATTTGATTTGTCGTTACAAATTTAAAATTTTTATGCAAGCCATTTATTTTGTCGAAAAATATTCGTTTTATAGTTAGTTTACAAACTCACATTCTCTAACGTGTACATGCGCACGTGTATTAGAATTTTTTTATGTTTATACATGAAATTTAAAAATATATCAAGAACGAATATTGAATAATCGTATTGCATCTTCCTGTTTGTTTGTCTACTTTATAAAATATATAAAAGAAAAATACGTCTCATGAGACAAAAGCCTCTTTCAATTTCATATATTTGAATATTTTAAAAAAAAACACGAGCTTTTCTGAAATTTAACAGCATTTTCGCTTGAGGTATAAAGCAGTGAAACTAGAATATGATAAATTTAAAAAAGATCTTTTTGTGTGGTATTTTAATATCCCTACAGTATTGTATTAAATAATGCGTACACCAATTTTTGTTGCTACAAAAAATTACAGTAAAAAATTTTAAAGCGTTAGGCGGAAATAATTAAAAAAAATTTAAATAATTTTTGTTCACATGATTTTTTAATAACAAAATGTTCTGTAATAAATTTAAGCTTACGAAGCTCATTTATTTAAATATCTTATAAAACTGTTATAATTATTGTCTTATAGAAAACATGTCAACTCAACATACCATTGACACATTTTGTTTTATAAGAAATGAACAAAATGTCAGCTGTACTAAAATTTACTGTGTTAGGCATGGATATTTCACGATTATTTTAAATAAAATTTACAGCGGTTAGGAAATTTTAATTATCAAAAAAAAAAATTTGTAAACATTTTCAATTCACCAATTTTAATTCTCGATTTTTAATTAATTTAGTAATTTTTTACTTATTTGATCATAAAGTTTGCTGTTTTGTAAGTTGTTCAACTATATATGTTAATAATTATTGAAAAATCAAAAATTATTATACATTTTTATTTTGTTTTCTCTTTAAGTTTGTACAAAACTTTCAAAAGGTTCCCCATCAATTTTAAATAATTAAATAAAATAATCGATTTATAACAATAAAAAATGATTTAGATACATGAATTTATAACAACATTTTGTAATTAAAAAATTGGTTGTTTGTAAAGTCGGTTTATGAAAGATAATTTTACGTGATAACGTCTTAAGAAAACATTGATAAAAAATGCATACTTTTATTAATTGAATTGAATTATTTTCACAGAATTATTATTATTTTGTATAACATAAAGTTAACAATAAGTTAAGTTTAAAAATTATAGTTACTCGTATGTTTAAAAAAACTATTTCAAATAAATGAAATATTATTTAAGTTTAATGAATCGGTTTTAATTAAAAATTTATAATTTCAAATAGATAAAATAAATGTTTAAAGATTGGTTTTTCGACGTAATGGATTTCGTTTTTCTTTACATTAACAAAAGCAATTTTTAGTGAACCCTTAATGTAAATCTTTTATCAATCCTTCACCTTTTAAAACTAATTTCAAACACCTAAAAGTAATTAATGACCGGTTAGACATTCTCCGAAGGGTTGATATTTTGTTTGGGTTATTAGTTTCGGTATTCGTAAGGTCCATGAGTTTTGGTAAATTAGATCAACTGCTATTAGAAAGTCCATTTAAGGCAATCAATTAGAGAAGGGAAGACTTGCGATCTTACAAAGGCCAAATAGGTCTAGATCTATATATCGAATCTCAAGTCTGAAAATCGACGTAGAAGCTTCTGGCTGATGAGTCGTTTTGTTGGAAAACTATTGTTGCCCCATGCAATCAATAATTCACATTCTAATAGAACTATAGAAAAGGACTTTTGTTAATTTTTAATTAAACTTTAGATTTATTATGAAAAATAAATTGTAATTCTTTTTAAAATAATCAATCTAGTAAGTATTAGTTATTTTTACTTAATGTAACAACTAATAAAAAAATTTGTTATAGGTATTTTTTATAGTCAGGATTCTAAAATAGTAATTTCTAAAAAAAATTACGGAGCAAAGTTCTTGGAAATGTCTGTAAATTGGGGTCCAATATCTTAGGAAAGATTTTTGTTTTGTTTTGGAGCTTCAACTACTGGAATTGGGATTCCATTATCCATTGTGGTCCCGGTTCCAGCTTTAGCCGCAGAATATGCTTGTTTATTACCGCTAATAATGGCATATTTTTTATGTCAGCAAAGCTTGCCATATTGCATAGAGTTCTGCCGTAAAAATGGTACACATAGAAAAAGCCATACAACCGGCGTTACATACTTTAAGAAATGGAGAGGTGGCTTCAGCTTGGTATCAGCAAGATGAAGCACCTTCTCATAACTTTGGGCCTATTGCTCAGCATCTTTACGACATGTTTAATGAAAGATGGATTGCCAATAAGGGTCTGTTTCTTTGGCCAGCTCGCCCTCCTGACTTGGCTCCTTTAGATTTTGTTACTTGGGGTAACATTTAAAATCAGGTATTTTCCAAACCTGTTACGACAAAGGAAGATATTACAGAGAGTCTTACTTTCTTTTAAGTCTCTAACACCCGACCATATTTCGAGAATTACAAGACAACTTAATGAAAGGGATTTATAAATGTTTAAAAGTATATGGTGCTAATTTTGAATACTTATTATAAAACTTTATTAGTTAAGTATATTAAGTTATTTTTGTTTTTAAGTTATCTAATTAAATTAATACACAATACCTAGTCAACGTTTTTAATGATATCCACAATTAATAATCCTTCCATGCTATTGGTTACTTTTCAGAATTAATAACTTATGAAAAGTAATAAAATATCACCTTAAATAATGAAAATCAAGACCTATCCACTTATTTATGTTGCAATAAATAAGTGATGTTATGTTTTAATTAAGATAATGAAATATCTCAGTGGTTAGATTTAGGTATAGGAAATACCGATACCAAACGAATTGGCTTAAAAAAATACAGCGAAAAATTTAATAAAATACAGAGTGTTCTATTTAAAGTAAGTAACTTATAAATTATTTAAATTGTGCATGTTGGCGGCTAAGTTTAAAATACCCTGTATAAAATATTAATAAGTTGGACGCATGGAGTTAACGAGCAAGCGCTAGTTGTTTATTAGTTACAATTTCACATTACTAGCTTTAATAATAATGGAGATATCGTTATTCAATGTGGACTAGGATTTTTTCAACATTTAGACAAAATCGAAATATAACGGAAATACTTCATTAATAAAATAAAAAATATTAGGTTCTATTTAAAATAACACAGTTGACGTTTACTTCCGGAAGTGCCACATTCTGGACAACATTATATTTGAACTCAGCGTCATCCAAAACATTCAGCTTCGTTATTTCAGATTGTTAACATAACTGTATCCGCCATTACTTTTAATCAAAACTTTTCATGCCACACCCTGTATATCCTATACCACCATAATACCCTTATTGTTCTTTTAGATAGATCTTTCATTATTAAGATTTTTCCTTTTTTATTTACTTTTTTGTCTTGACCTAATTAAACAAATTGATGCTTGGAATTTTTATCTGTAATGTTGGTCTCTCTGTAGGTTTTACCATGATTTATCTGGTTAAGAGTGGGTAGTTCTTTTAGGTCAGAAAGCTTTGTACTTGCTCTTAAAACGGACTTGTCCTTCATTTTACTATGCTGAGTCATCGGTAATTACTGGTTCTAAATTAATAAAGTATGAAATTAAAGTGGACCTTATAGTTTATTTCAACAACAAAAAAATGTGTTAATCTTTTATTTTACTAGCCAATAAGAGAAGACGCAAATAGAAAAAATTAATACGTAATGTTACCGATCTCTCTTGCATTTATTAGTCTCCTTTGGAGGGCAGATTGCAACTGACGGCTGTCTCTTCTGGTTGTTCTCAGGATTACCTTCCTGTGGGAATTGTATATTTTAAACTGCACACTATTATTAATTTAACCGGTACGAAAAGCTATAAATTTTGAGCTTCGCTTTGCAATTTTTGCGTTTGATATCGTGCTAATAAAGCAATATAAACATACTCTAAATCTTTCCGATTGCCAAAGACGCAGCTTACGCTGATTGTAAAGTTTAATATTATACAGAACGGTTAACTTTCCAAAGTATTTTAATACTTCTCAACATATCCTTTGTAACAAAACCGACACTCACTCTATCGTATCGTAGCAAACTGTTTTTGTTAGACTCGTCACTTCTCTATAACAGGTATTTACTAGACAGTGAGCTTCGAATAACATAAATTACATCACAGACTTGGTTTAACGTCATGTTAACGTATCTTTGTATGCACAAATCAACTCTACTATTATAAAGCTCTAACAAAAGTATATGTATGTCTGTACATCAAAGATGTTTACAAATAAGGTATACGATAACGATTTAGGTATTCCCGATTCCAAATTACCGATTTTTGGATTCTTTGTCAGTCTGTTTGTTTGTTTGTTAGTACAAAAAATCATATTTAATTGTAATTACCTCATGTTTGCTATAGACCATCGTCTTGAAATTTTAGTATAAGATGTATTGTGCATTAAATTATTTATGTTTTTATTTTAATGTAATGATCCTTAAACATATTTTTTATAACGCTTTTATTGTGCATTAAATTATTTATGTTTTTATTTTAATGTAATGATCCTTATAGCATATTTTTTATAACGCTTTTATTAGCTTCACCTGTATGTATGTAACGGAATTTTTAACTCTATATTTATTCTTCTTATAGTGCATCTTCCATCGGAGGTTTGCTATCCTCACAGCTATCCGGACCTTATTGACTGCAGCTCGGAAGAGTTCATCATTGCTACAATTAAACCAGTCTCTTAGGTTTTTAAGACACACGGCGTCTTTCAATATTCCTCCATCCACCAATGTTTCCCTGAACTATCAGCTGGAGAAGTGCGTATTTTGGTCCTCTCAGTATATGACCTAGATATTAAAACTTTTTCTTTTTTATGGTGTTAATGACTTTACATTCCTTATTCATTGGATTTAGAACTTCCATATTAGAGATCTTTTCTGTCTAGGGGATACGCCACATTCTACGGTAGCACCACATCTCGAAGGCTTGTAGTTTGTCCGTGTGATTCTTCTTGAGAGTCCATGCTTCCACTCCATACAAAAGCACGTAAAACACGTAACAATGCAGCATCCTCATCCTAAGTCCAATCTTGATATCTCGACTGGTGAACAACTTTTTTATTTTCGTAAATGTTGACCTAGCTATTCTCGTTCTTAATTCTCTTGTTTGGTCACCCAATTATTCTATCCAGGCTCCCAGGTATTTGTATTACTGCACTTTCTCTATTAAGATGTCTGCTACTGACACGTTTATATCGTTGTGATTTTGGGGGAACTTTGTAACTACCATTAACTTGGCTTTCTTAAGATTTATCTTTAGACCGTATTCGTTTAATCGATCATATAATTTCTCTAGAAGATGTTGTATGTCTCTTTGATTGCTCGGTAACAAGACGGTGTCATCAGCATATCGCATATTATTTATAACCTCTCCATTGATAACTATCCCTACCGATTTTTCTTGCAAGGTTTCTTTAAAAATGGTTTCGCTATACAGGTTGAATAGTATTGGCGATAGCATGCATCCTTGTCTTACATCACGACGGATTTTCATTTCCTCTGTTGGTTGGTTTTCTACCTTTGTATTCGCTCTTTGGCCCCAGTATAGGTTGCTAATTATTCTCACATCGTCCAAGTCAATGTTTTTACTGACGAGCAGCTAATGTAACTTGTCATGTTTCACTTTGTCAAAAGATTTCTTAAAATCGATGTAACATGCAAACACATCTTGGTTTATATCTAGACAGCGCTGGAAAAGAACGTTTATCCCAAAGAGCGCATCTCTTGTTCCAAGTCCCTCGCGGAATCCAAACTGCGTGTTGCTCATGTCCTCCTCAAGATTTCTGTATATTCTTTTATGGATGATCTTTAAAAACAGCTTTAAGGTGTGACTTATGAGTGCAATGGTCCGGTAGTCTGAGCATTCTCTTGGGTTTGGTTTTTTAGGTATAAGTACAAAAGTATATGTCAGCCATTGCTTAGGGATTTCTCCCCTATTATAAATGTTGTTAAAGAGGTCCAGAAGAATATCTTTCACATCGTCATGAAAAGAGTTTAACAAGCGTGTCTTCCACGTCAGTAATTATACGACCGTCTATATCCTTAATTATGCTCCCAGCAGTTTTGATTTTGTTACAACCAGCCAACTCCTTAATATTTTTATGCATGTGGAAGCCTTCAAATTTCCTCTCTAGTAATTCTATTTCCTCGCATTGTGTCACTAGATATTTCTCTTTGGCTTTTTTTATTCGTTTTTGTACTATTTTATGTTGTGCCTTATATTCCTCCACTTTGCCCTTGCTCCTTCTTCTCTCTTCCATAAGATCCAGGATTTCTGATGTTATCTTTGGTTTTTTCTTGGTTATTTTGCTTATTAAGTGTTCTTTGGCTATTGTTTCTAATCGTGTTTGCATCTGTTCCTACCTTTCATCCACACTGATCACGTTTAGTTTGTTGATGTCTCTCATCATTCGTTAGTCTTCTTTTTTACTGAATTATGGATTTTGGGGTCCTCAAGAAGTTTCGTATCGATATAGTTGTTTTGACATTTTGTTATCTTCTTCATCCCAATACCTAGTTTAGCTATTACTGGGTTGTAGTCGGAATTAATGTCAGCACCTGAGTATGTTTTCGTAGCCTTCACTGAGTTTCTATAGCGGTTGTTGATGAGTATGTAGTCTATTTGGTTTCTAACCGTATTTTTCGGGCTATCTGCAGGAGATTTTCAGGTATACAATCTGCGTTCTGGTAGTTTGAAAAAGGTATTTTATATCATAAGATTCTTGTCTTGACAGAACTCTATTAGTCGACCACCTCTATTATTTTCGATTTTTACCCACTTTAAAAGGTCAGATTAATTCGAAATTTTGCACACTTGTCAAGGACCGTTAACAATACCGTAATTTAATAATTCCATTGTTCTGATCAGAAACATCAGGATTAACGATTTGCTTTCGGAGGAATGACACCATTTCTTTACGTGTTAAAGCCAAACGTAAATAAATTTAGAAATTTAACAAACTAAAAAAACCTTTTATTGTAGATCGAACTCAATAATGGAAAATAAATTACAGTTTAAAAAAATGAAAAAACACGCTGTTATAGTTAATCGAACCAAAAAGTAAAAAATAATTTTTAATGTAAGAGTAAAATGATTAACGAGAACATAAATGTTATTGTGGTAAAAGCATGGAGTGCTTTGTACTACATTTTTACACTAACTCTGCATTTCGGTATAGTATGACAATTAAAGCACCCCATGCCTTTACCACAATGACAATAATTTTCTCGTTAATCAATATTTTTTTAAATGAACAATTATTTGTTACTTTTTAGTTTAATTAACTATAAAAGCGTGTTCTTTAGTTTTTTAAACTATAATTTATTATATTTAAAGACTACAGTCCATGCAGACGAACTCGCGGGTAAGGGGCCATCCATAAATACGTCACACAAATTTTATGGTTTTTTTACCCCCCCCCGTCCTTGTTACAGGTGGTCACACTTGTGACACCCTCTCCCCCCTTGTGTGACGTCACATTTTTTTAAATTTTATATTTAAAAGTAATCAAAATAAAACAGCAGTTTTTCCAACAACTTAAATCTATAAGTCTTATAAATATAGATCGAGTTAGTAATATTTTTAAGTTTTTGGTTCACATAAAAATTTGGCGTTTTAGTATTTTATACAATAAACCAGTAGAACAGGTTATGAGTTTTAAATATCTCGGCGTCAACAACCCGAGCAGCAGAGACCTCTAAGAAGAAGTAAAGGCTCAAACAACCAAAGCAGCTTTAATAGCAGAGTTCCTTAGAGATATAATATGGCGAAACAAGCACATGTCCATTGAAAGCAAAGTCCGCATATATAAGTCCTACGCTGTAGAAACAAGAGCCGAAAACTCCACTACATAAATGATTATCCGTACAGCAGAGATGAGGTCTTTAAGATCTATAGCAGGCTACACACTAAGAGACCACAAAAAAAACAAAGACATCAGAGAACTTTGCGATGTCCAAGACATAGTTAGATGGTCCCGAAACAGACGTCGCAAAAGGAGAGATCATGTTGAACGTATGGACGACAACAGATTGCAAGGGATGGTCTCCAAAGATCCAGCAGACCACCTGGACGTCCACCCATACGTTGGTATGAAAGTTGGAGTTAATCATCCCAGCTACAACTCTAAGAAATTGGACGGCAAGGCAGATGCCTTACAAAAAGGAAGAAGAGTATTTTAGATTTTAACATGTGACGTCACAAAGCTTTTCTCCTCACCGTCCCTTGTCACACAACGTTACATTTCATTGACGTAATTTATGGATGGCCCCTAAGTGCTAGTTCATTTTATAAGGATACAGTTGCTTCAATATTATAATTTCGACAGCTTTCTTGTAATTTATTCAGATGCTTTTAACTTTTAAATTAAACAAAATCTATTTTCATGAAATGAACAAATTAGTTTCTGTCAGGCGAACTTGATGAAAAATAAAAAGACAACGTCTACCGTGGAATTATCACGGAACTGAGTCTCTGGTGTATGTTTAAACATTCAAAAACGATTATGCCTGCTCAACCCTTAAAATCCCAAAAGTTCTTCCGATGACTTATAGCTGCAAATTAACTGGCAAATGAAAACTTTTCGGGATATTTTCTTAACCGAAAAAGTAATTTGAGTAAAAGAAGTAAAATCCAACAACTCCCCAAAAATCGCCTCCGGTTATTAGCGTCTAAAAATGTCTCCGTTACAACTTTCAAATGAAAATTAACAATAATTTTGGCCATTTAAATATTTATTTGCATAATGAGAAAAAAACTTAAGAAAGTTTCGGAGCCAACAAATTAATTTTTCTTTTTCTTTTGAAATGTTTCCTCTTTGAGGCATTTGAAGAATTACATTTATTACATCTCCCAAGCAATTACGTAAAATGTCAATGAAAATATTTTTAAACATGTTTTTTTGATATTTAAACTAAAGGCAATTATTTACGATACCTACCAAAAGGCAACATTTTAAAAGTACAAAATTGTACTCATAAATATTAACAAACCCATTTAATTTTTGATTTTTTAATCTATTAAAAAAATATATATTTTTGAATTGTCAAATTAATTTTGTGTTGGTCAATAAGATTAAAAAAATACAAAGTACTGTTAATGTGAAAGAAAGTTCCTTGGTAAAAAATGTAAAATAAACATCAAGAAACTATTAAAGATCTTTGTTTTTCCCTAGAAGTATTCCTATATTTAAAAATCTTTACTTATTAAGACTGGGTATGCAGGTTAATTAATTTCACTATATGAGTACAATGCTCTGGGATTCTACTCCCTACAGTTACAAATGGCATAAATAATGATAATAATTATAATAATGTAAAAAAGTAAAGAGAGAATCAGCTGTTTTTAACACGCTTATATTAGTTTCACCTGTATGTTTGTTTGTATATTTGTAACTGACTCTTTGGCTTCAATTTTGCCCTACTTTAAGTGATCAGATTTAATTCAAACTTCGCGTACTTGTCAAAGACCGACGACAATGCAATAATTTAATCAAAATATTCGATTATCCTGATTGATCCTTTACATGAGAGTAAGAGAGATAGAACTAGTGCGGTAACTACGTATGCGCGCAGTTCCAATGTCATATTAGTGCAGAAATGCAGAAAATATTTTATTTAACGTAACAAAAAAACGCGACAGTTTTCTACTTTTTAAAATAAGTAGTTTGCCTATTATCTAGTAGATGACACCACTGGCAATTTGCAGTAATACAAATGGTAGTTTGTATTTTGTATTGCATAAAAGTACCTATAGTGTAAATTTTTTAAAAATACTAATGATTAAACCAAATTAAATAAAATTTGCTTTATTATATTAACAATGTATTCAGTGTAACAGGTGTATTTTTAACACGCTTTTATTAGTTTCACCTGTATATATTTTTGTTTGTAACTGACTCTTTGGCCTCGATTTTGTCGATCAGATTTAATTTAAACTTCTCACAATTGTCAAAGACCGACGACAATGCAATAATTTGATCAAAATATACGATTATCCTGATTACTTTCGTTAGGATTCATAAATTTTATCGGGGATCCCTTGCATGAGAGTAAGAGACATAGAACTAGTGAGTGAACTACGCATGCGCGCAGTTCCAATGTCTTATTATAATTCACCCAATCCAATATACTGGTGAGAAACGTAACGTGTCGAGGAAAGAATGGCAAGAGGGTGAGTAAAAAATCGAACTAAAAAGCAAAAAATAAATTATACTTTAAAACTAAAAAACACGCTTTTAAAGTTAATTAAACTAAAAAGTAAAAAATGATTCTTAACATAAGAATAATATTACTGACGAGAAAATTAATGTCATTTTTCTAAAAGTGGGGTGCTTTTTATAACATTTTAAACTAACTCTGCGTTTCGGAATAAAAGCACCCCACGCTTTTAGAACAGTGACATTAATTTTCTCGTCAGTAATTTTTTTCTTATGTTAAGAAAATTTTTTAACTTTTTAGTTTGATTAACTCTAAAAGCGTGTTTTTTAGTTTTTTTAAACTATAATTTATTTTATTTGCTTATTACCACTTTCTTGGTTTGGACGGTAGTATGGTAGTACAAGAAATGTCTACGAGCAACACCAAAAACATACAGTCATTTATAAAGTGAAAAAAGTTAAGTGTACTTTACCAACTGGGTTTGTGCACATGTTGACTATAAATTTTTGTCCGTAAAGAAATATTATATATTTTAAGCAGGTATCAATTGTTTATTAGTTAATTATTGTAAAAGTGTAGTTACCTTTTGCGATGCTTAATAATTCTGACACAATATCTCGCAAACCACATAAGCAATGGTTCTGTATTTATTTGCGTGTTGCTGCAATACCTACCAACTGACAGATACGTGGTGTTGCATTTATATCAGTGGGATACAATATTTTTGTTTTCTGAAATACTGGTTTTATAACTCAACAGGGGCGTGTAAGAATTTGTAGATGTATAAAATCATATCTCTCCAATACATTTATAGTGAAATGTGAATTTGGCCAAACAGGTGTTTATGAGGTATTGCATTTTAAACGACGAAGGGTAGTTCGTACAGATCTTTTCTACCTATGTTAAAAAAACGTTTTAGAAATATACAGTAGTTTTTTCACATTAAGTAGAAAAAGCTCTACAAATCGAGAAAACAATTTAAATTCCTAACAAATTGTTTGTTGCTACAATCAAATCGTTATCGGTAGTAGTCCGGGCAATTTGATTAAAAATAATTTAAATAAATATAGTATTTCCAATCTCGGTTTAAAAAAGATGATCTTACCAGGGCACTGCGATATTCCGGTAATAATCTGTACTGAGTAATACCGATAAATTTAGCAAAATTAATCGGCCCTCTTTTTTTAGATACGGGTAGCACAGCTTATTTTTAAATATCAACGTCACTTATACGCATTCATCAAATCATAGGTGGACTATCTAGGTCGCAAGTGTTCAGCCTTTAGACGTTTCAAAACATTAGCGCGCGCTGGTTCTCATTAATTTCTCAGGAGATTTTTCTTGTTCGCATTTTTATTTTTTTTGTGATATTTGTAACATGGCTTTTTGGAGACCGTTTGAGGTAAATAATAAATCTAACAAATTACTTAATATTGACGATATTCACATTAATAATGAAATTTCTGATAATAATATAATTCAAAGTAATGATAATATCCAAATTAATGATGCAATACTTCTTGATAGTGCAATGCTAATAAATAATAATAAAAATAAGAAATAATTTTGGTAATTTAAAAATCAAGATTTGCATATTAAAGCTCAACAAGTAATTTTAAATATATTTCCATGCTTAAAAGATGATAATGTCAATTCAACTCAAGAATTAAAAGAATATGCAACTTAACGAATATTACTTATTAATTTATTTAGTAATTAAACGAGGCGTTGTGATTAAACACGATAAAAAACAAAAACGTATCGTCCGCCGTCGGATAGATGATGCATCTAAAGATGTGATTCGACAAACGGTTTACAATACGTACAAAGAAAAACAAGTCCCAACATTAGAAATTATATTTAACAAATTGCAAGATTTTAACGCTTTTAAATATAAATCATTAGAAACACTTTGACAAATTTTAATAGAATGTGGTTTTAAGTATAAGAAGTTAGATAGTCGAATGTGTATTATGGAATCGTCTCGTATTGTGGTACTTCGTCAAAATTATTTAAGACAGATCTAAAGTTATAGAGAAAGTAATAAAAATATAGTTTATTTAGATGAAACGTGGTTTGACACTCACGATGTCTCTTATAAATAATTTTTGAAAATATATTTAATTTAAAAATAAAATTGTTCCGCCACTGGTTGGTTTCTTTGGAAGATTTAATGGCTTTTAATGAGATGTTTTTGGTGTATTTTTAAACTGACTTTGAAAGAACTATAAGAAGTATTTGATACAATTTGTTTTAACATTAGTTTATGTTTTGATGATAATGAATAATTTTGTATAATACTTTATAACTACAATAATAGCTTTATTAAATACACTTAACCCGGCTTTAAAAAAAGTCATCAAAATATTTTGGCTAGAATGCGATGATTATAAAACAAGGTTTTTTATTATATTATCTGAAACCGTGGGTCTGACAATATTTTTTTATGCGTTTTTGTAAATTATACAATATTCTGTAGCTTTTTTTTAACTTCGATAATTAAGAAGTTACTTATAAGCCAACAATTTAAAAATTTTAAGCATGAAAAACTTTTTTTATGTTACTGTAATGAAATTTTTTTATCAGGGCTGATTTATAAAATATTTCTTGATAAAAAATCTTAACAATGTATTGGTATGAAAATATATTTATATATATATATATATATATAGCTACAAAAAGAATTGTTATATATATATATATATATATATATATATATATATATATATATAATTTGGGATACGGTAGGTACGTACTCCTTACATTTTTCTTACTAAAATTATTAAATTGGTTACAAATAAATCGAATCAAAATAGACTATTGTTAAATGTTTTTTGCCATCGAATTTTAGTTGCCTACGAAAAAAATCAAAAAAGTTTAATATAGGTAAATGGCGAAATCAGCCAATTTTTCCAGTAGTCAAAAATAATGATAAAAGTAGAGTTAAAAGTCGCGTGTAAGAACCGTAGCAAGAGAAAAGAAGTGGTCTCTGCCTACCGCAATGGGAAAAAGACGTGACTATACACGGTTTTTTATGATCATGATCATGAACTGTCTACGGTCTTCCAACCAAATTGCGCCAATAGCTCATAAGCTTCATGCAAGGTCGCTCCTTACATGTGGCAGTTGTCGGTATTTCTTCTGATGCGTTTAAAACCAACGCCGGGGTTCCCCACCCTATTTCTTTTACACATCAACGACCTCTTGAAACCAACACGAACCCTATTTACAGTTTCGCAGACGACATCACACTTGTCTCAACTTTTACATCCTATCGATCACTTTCGGTGAATGATACAAATAGATTTAGGCAGGAACAGGTTGACTCCATCAATAGAGATCTTGAAGCAATCGTCGCGTGGGAAACCAACAATCTGGTTCAGTTCAACGCCCAGAAAACACAAAGCGCCACGTTTTCCAAGAAAGTGAATTTCTCAAATTATTCCATTACAATGCCCGGAAATACCCTTAAATCAAGTCCCTTTATCTCGATTTTGAGAGTCACGGTGTCTAATAATATGTCTTGGCATGACCATGTTGCTATCATCACAAAGTCAGCAAGCCAGAGGCTGGGTTTTCCGTGAAAAGCCAGAAAGTTTTTTACTCCTGATCAACTGTTGATGACGTACAAGGCTTAAATCTGACCTCTACTAGAGTATTGCTCGCACATTTGGGGTTCAGCACCAAGACACTCTTTTCGTCTTCTAGATTCCATTCAGAAAAGGGCCATTCGGTTAATAAACATCTCAACTCTCACAGATACCCTTCCTCTACTAAAACATAGAAGAAAAGTTGCAGACCAGACATTACTCTACAAATATTTTTATGGCAGATGCTCCAGAGAAATAAAAACACTTATACCACTACTGGCCGCATTCCGGTCCACAATCATCTTTCTATAATCCCATCCTCTTCTAATAGTCGCAGTGCGGGCCATCCGCGGCTCACACGTACGCCCACCCTTTTAGCGACTATTTTCAGTAAAAAAAAGAAAAAATCAGTGTTAATTAGATGTTTCTGGAAAACCAAACAACAAATCAGTCTGAAAATTGGATGGTATGCATAAACCAACATGATCTAAACGATCCGGCTTTGCCTTTGATTTTTTTAATGCTACATCCTGTAGATAATATAATTTTATGATTTTTATCATTTTTCTAACAACTTCGTGTACTATTTACCTTTACCTTTCTGTTACCATTTAGGAAGTAAAAATTAATTTCGTTTTTTTTCTATCAAATATGTACTTCAATAATCGCTGATAATCTGGAACTCTCTGGTACTAAGACAAATGCAAAATAAAGTAAAGTGATACCATAAGGATCCTTACTTCAGAGCCATATTTATATTTGCCTCATACAGGGTAGTTAGAAACTGTAGATACTTTGTTCACATGAAAAAATGGTTGAGTCAAGTTTTTTAAATGAAACACCCTGTATATTTTTACATTTTTGAGCAAGTGCAAATAATTTGTTACGTAAAATTTTACTTACTTTATTTGAATATTTTAAAGGTCGTAACACCAAAAAAGGTTAAGAAACGATGAAAATAGTACGTATTGTTGTATTTTTACTTGAAACAGAAATGAAATTATTAGGTACCAACATCTAACCTACATTTAAACTATATTTAGAACACTAAATGAGAATAGTGCTGGAAAACTGGGACGGCGATTTTGTTGTGGGCGGTCAAATAATTTCAAATTTAAGATATGCAGATGACACCCTTTTGGTTGCCAGCAATGAAAAAGATTTAACGATGTTTCCCGAAAGACTCGAATTTGCGAGTTTAAGATATGGGTTGCAAATAAACTGCAAAAAAACGAAGATAATGATTATTAACTGAGAACAAGAAGGTGCTCCACAACCACACAAGGTGGCAAATTGTGAAGTCGTCGGAAAGATCGTGTATCTAGGGTCAATAATAACATCAAATGGGAATTGTGAACCTGAAATTCGTAGACGCATTCAACTGGGTAAAACAGCTATGAGCCAATTTACCAGCGTATGGAAAGATCGCAACATATCGATCCAAAAAAAACAGCTCTAGTAAAATCACTGGTATTCTCAGTTTTTTGATACGTTTTAAAAACGTGGGTGATCAAGGCCGCTGATCGACGGAGAATCGATGCGTTCTAAATGTGGTGTTGGCGCAGAATGTTAAGAATCCCATAGACGCATCCATATTAAACAAGTAAAAATAGAGCACCGTTTGTCGAGCCAAACTTCAGCGTGGGCTCTACGGTTCTTCGGCCACATAATTCGACACGTTAATGTGAAGCGCCTCATTGTACAGGGATTGCCATTTGGCAAAAGTCGACGAGGCCGATCACCAACGAGATGGACAGACACCGTTTGCAATTTAACTGGCCTAAATTTAAAAACAGCAACAAGAGAGCAGGCAACGATGACAACAAAGTATTAGTTACGTCCTGGATAATGACAAAAATTCACAACAACCACCACACAGCATGTATGATGTAACGGACTAAGAAGAAGATATCTGTTCATATTTAGTTGTTTTTTTGTATATTTTTTCACTTAAATTATTGTATTTTTAAATTTTTGTTTACAGTTGATATTAAGGTATAAGATTTTCACAAGCTGTTCCAGCTATTTAAGATAAAATAAAATACGCATTATTCTCAAGTATTGCATTTCCAGAATATTAAAAAATAATAAATTCTTTGAGCACAAATACCGAACCAGCGGTATATTATTCCCAATTTAAAAAATAAGGGTAAACATAAATTTTCATACACAATTCCTAGCGAATTGTTTGAAAAAATCGAAGATTTATTTATGCCGTTTCATCGGCATTGTACTTCTGTCAGATCCAATGTTCGAGAGGAATGGGTGCAAAGAGCAATCGAACTACGAAAACGTAACCTCGAAATGTCCGTATACGAACGAACCGAGAAGGATAATAAGGTAATGCCTCCCAAATAACAAATTGCCCGGTTATTTACCTAAATTTCCTCTGCTCGGCATATGTTCTATTAAACGGAAATTATAAATTTCGAGCTGGCAATAGTCGACGAAAAGATGGAAAACGTACAAATTAAGTTCCGTATTGGACGTTTAAACATTATTTTGCTACAGAATCATACCGACAATTAAAATTGTTGCAATTTGTTTGATAACATACTTTTATTTAGAAACTTATCGAAAAAACATTAATCAACCATCCTTTCTACTCCTGCAAATACATGCAAGATATATTTTTAAAAACGCACCAAAATTCTTTCTCTGTGGTACATGACACTTTTTGTAAATATTGAGGGCATCCCAATATCACACGGCGGATGGCCTCTTCTTATTTGCTAACATATATCGTAAACATAATAAAATGTGACCATTAAAAATGAGAAAGTACTACATTATAGAGGAATATCAGCAACAAGCACGTTGAGTCGACTATATGGGAGAATTATTAGAGATTTGATAGAAGCGGAATAAAAAAAAGAAGAGGAGCAATCAAGATTTAAAGCCGGAAGATCATGCAACGATAAAGTCTGAAACAAATAACTGAGAAAAAATTTGCAGGAAACGCATCTAATGTTTATTGACTATGGAAAGGCCTCCAGTATACCAACATAAATCACACACTTATTAAGCTTTGAAAAACTTATATGACGGGTCAACTTCCCAAATAAAGGTGGGAAGTAAATTATCACAACAAATTTTTGTAAATAAAGGATTACGGCAAGGCTGCTGCGTATCACCCACCTTATTTAAGGTCTACATAGCAAAAGCATTAAATACATGGAAACTGAAATGTAGAGATATGGTTATAGACCCGGGGGATTTCTGCCTATATACATTACAATTTGCAGATGATCAGGTTATCATGGCCAATGACAAAGATGACATAGAATATATGGCTAGAAAACTCCAAGAAGAATATCGACAATGGGGTTTGGAAATAAACATACAAAAGACAAAATACCTACTAATAGGATCTGCTCTTACGGATATTCAGCTTGAAGACGAAAATATAATTACATCTTGTACAGAACACACATATCTTGGCGTTATTTTTGATACAACAGGTAAAGACGATAATGAAATAAAAAAAAGAATAACACAAGCAAGAAGCACAATTGGGTGCCTCAACGGAATCTTGTGGTCTCAAAAAATAGGAAAACAACGAAAGTATCATATTTACGACACACTGATCAAAAGTAACCTTTTTTATGGAGCTGAAACTTGGCGGATAAATAAAAGTAACAGAAGGAAGATAGAAGCGGTGGAAATGGACATGTTTAGAAGATCTTTAGGAATATCCCGTAAAGAAAGAATTCGCAATGAAGAAGTAAAACATCGAATGGGCATAGAAGAATCACTATCAACGGAAATCGACAGAAAACAATTAATGTGGTATGGACACGTCTAGCGAATGTCAAATACGAGACTACCAAAAAGAGCAATGGAATGGACACCGTACGGTCGAAGGAAAAGAGGACGACCGAAGAAAACCTGGAAAGGAGTATCAAAAGCCATGAGCGAAATGAACCTGCGAGTAGACCAATGTAATGACCGACGGACGTGGAAATATGGCATCGGACAACGTGGAAGGACGTTTTGAAAACCGATATATATATATATATATATATATATATATATATATATATATATATATATATATATATATATATATATATATATATATATATTTATATATTAATAAACCAGTAACGATTTTTTAAAATCATTCCCATCTTAAACAGCGTTCTAAAAACAATTTTTTTGCAAAACTAAATAAAAAAAGAACGTTAGGTTAGGTTAGGTTAAAACGGCGGTTCGGAGGCCTTTTGGTCCGTTGTGATACCGTAATGGACGGTGGTGCCTTCCCCCTCTACAGTGAAAACCAGTTGGAACTTTTAATAAAAAGTGTAGCATACATTAAAGGTTACAGTCATGCCGATCAATTTGCGCATACTCCATATTTGGGTCTTTTTTATTAAGTCCCCAAATTTTCAAAGTTCTTCACAAGGTACTATTGGTGTTAGGTTAGGTTAGGCTTATAATAATCGGTATTAATTGAGGCAGTAAAAGTAAAAAAATTAGCTTAACCTAACCTAACATTAACAGTACCTGATGAAGTTTGAAAATGCGGGGACGTATTAGAAAAGATCCCAATTTATCGCTAAAAATAAATTTGAGGTTAAAAAACTTATTATGCTCATAAGATATAAATTAATTTACCATGTTTGCTCAACAAATTAATAGTAATTAATACTTTTATTTGTAGCACAAAAATAAGGTTAAATCGCCAAGTTATAGTAAAATATCGCAATTTTGCTGTACTCTTGCTAAACATGGACGCTTCACCAAAAAATTATTGACCGTATCAGTGCATTCGAGATGTGGCTGTACAGAAGGATGCTCAAAATTTCGTGGACAAGCCGAACTACCAACAAGAATGTACTCATTATAATAAGGCACGAGAGAGAGCTCTTAACTACCATTAAGCGCCGCAAACTGGAATACTTGGGACATGTGATGCGTGGACCACGTTATAGTCTGCTTCGGCTTATTCTGAATGGCAAGATCAAGCGGAAAAAATGAATAGACCGCAAGAGCTATCCTGGCTTCGAAATTTCTGACAATGGACAGGTTTAACTGCTGAGGAACTTCTCCACGCAGCTCAAGATAGAGATAAATACAAAGAAGTAGTCAACATGGGAGTCGTCAACGCTTGAGAAAGCAAGATACTGTAGAAGAAAAATCGAAATTTAAAAAAGTAAATAGTAATTGACATTAACAGCATGAAAAACGTGAAAAAACGCTGGAATGGGAGCAAACCAAACATGGAGCATGCGCAGATTGTTCCACACTGGATTGGTTTGCATGATTGTAACCTTTAATATATGCTGAAAAGTGTGAGGTGTTTAATGCTAACTGAGCTGAGATCAGATAAGTCATCAAAGTTCGGTTGTCCTAGTATAGAAAGCCGTTTTCAGCTTAGGGCAGGGCAGTGGCAGAGAAGATGTACCATTGTTTCGTCCTCTTCCTCATCGTGACAGCTTTTACAGAAGTCGTGTTGTAGCTCTGCGCCATGCATGGGATCCACCTTGCCAGTATCGTGTTATGGCCACGATCGCGTTTTTAATGGACTCCCTGGATAGTGTTAAAACATTATTAGTTCGACGTAGATCTAGTTTTGGCCAAATATATGTGCATGTGGGTTCATTTTGCGACCTTAAATTGGCTTTTTGAACTACTTTGCTGTGCAGGAGGAGCCGGCAGTTTGCAATCGGTACTTATTGCTGAGATGAGACAGATACAGCTGATAGGGTGGTGCCCTTCATTGCTAGCTCGTCCGCCTTACAGTTGCCTGGTATGTCCCTGTGTCCGGGTACCCAGATAAATAAAAGAGGAAAAGAATATAAGAAATTCTAAATTTCTACATTCTAAACTTTTTTGGATGGATTATTGTAAAGAAATTATTAAAGATCAGAACGCTGTTACCCGAAATTGAAACATAAAACCAAATTGATTAATGATAAACTTTTAATACACTTGCTGACTCTTTCAAATGTCCGTTAGATTCTGAAATACGAGTATACTACCAAAAGCCGTGTTCAAGCTGCACGTAATGATCGGTTAAATTTATTTTTTTCTTAAAAATTAAATAAATAATTTGGTAGACAAATGTTTGTGAAGAAGAGTTTTATATGGTTTGGAATTTTTTTATCCATATTTGTTTTTCTTTTAGTCGTTTTAGTTTGCACTCTATTTATTAAGAAGAAAAATCATAATATTCTAATGACATACATGTTTTACAAAAGCAACAACGTTGATTTATCACAGAGCCATCGAATGCGTTCCATATTTACAGTAAATTGTGATAAAATGGCAGTCACCATGTGGAGATAATAAAGATATTGATCAGGTCAGGAACATTTCCGACATACATAATAACATCGACATATATTCCCTGTCTGATAATAGGAACATTGGTTAAACGGTTAATCAGATATACTATCAGCCAACATTTTCAGTGTGCTAATTTTTGTTCACAGGAACGGAAGCAAACGAGGCTTTTCGATTAATTTTGTTAATAGTGTGTTTATACTGTAAATAAAAATGCATTTAACCAAAAAAAAAATGGATTTTTTAACCAATATAAAATTACAGCACAAATTAAAATGTAAACAAGAAAAAACATTTTAAGGCAATAGAATAAATACAAACATATCTTAGATTATATGCAAAGTAAATATTGTTTGTTTATTAGTGATGAAGAGAGGGGGTTTTTCTATCTTTGCTTAACCATAGAGTTTTTAATATTACAATAGATTTTGCTGGTTTACTGTGTAGGGAATTTTTGCACTTTATTAACTTCCCAGTGGAAGTTATAGTAATGGGTCCGATTTTGCGAATCCCAAATTTTGACATATCTCCACATTTCAAGGTGCCCAAAGTCGAATACAATATTTTTTAAATGTGCTTTTGTGTGTGTATGTGAAATACTTACTTACAATTCATAATTTAAAAGCTGAATATCGCAATAACGGCCTGATTTAGGTATAGGGAGTTATTAACGAAACTTAAAAAGCAGTAAAAGTTTTGTCTAACAACGTTATAAAATACAGGATGGTTCAAATAAGAAAGTTAAGAAATCTTAAAATATGCGTTTTAAATCGCCCTGTACCATAATAATCATTTTATTAACAAAATTACCCAGTTTAGTAAAAATACACAATACCAGAAAAACATAATGCAAAAATAAATGTTTAAATTTACACTAATTATAATGGTACAGGGTGTCAAATCGTACACTTTTTCGTGATAAAAATATTCAAATCTCGTAAAACACTCAGTGTAAGGTAGCAAAACCCTATATTGGAAGAATCCCCAAAAGTAGCTTTGTTGAAATACGTAATAATATACAGAGTGTTCAACCGGAAGTAGTTGGAGGCTATAAATATTTTAAATTGAGTCGGCATATCCACAAACATTTCACCTTAAATTTTTAGATTTTAATTATGTGAAATTTCTTTAAAATGTCTAATTGGAACTTTCAAAAAATCGCCTTGTATATCGTAAAACATTTATTACAATTACTTTCCGGTGAACATAACGCCTGTCGAGCCTCCTTGCTATACCTCAGCTATGACATTGCTTTTCATCAAGGATTACATTTTCACGTATTTGCTTCCTTTTGAATTTATTTTCGTTATCACGTGTATAAATTGGTTTCTTTTGTTGTTGGACCTAGGATTTTCGTGCGAATATAGTTTGATGCCGCTATGATTAAAAGTAAAACTTTATCGTCGACAAATCCCTCTCGGATCGCAATTTTTTTTTTCGGGTTCCGTCTTGTCCTACTTGCGATTGTAATAATGTTGTATACGATAGGATCAGCAAAAGGGATGGGTTCTATGTAGCAGTAAACACATGTTCTTCAATTTAAATTTTTTTTGGGTCGAAATAATTACTCCTATAATTATATGTTATAATATTTAATGAACGAATTTGGAATAACAGCTGCAAAATTACTGAAATAATTTTTATTCGGGAAATTTTTATTACCATTTTTCTACATCATACAAGAAATTAAATACATAGATACATATAGTCATGCCTTTTTTCATTAGGGGTAGGCAGAGACAACTTCCTTTCATTTGCTATGATTTTTACACACATATTTCTACTTTCTTCAGTGCTCTCATACATGTTCGTCGGTTGTTGATACTGTTTACCTGTGAAAACAATGTCGATCTGATCCAAGGTCGACCTCTACCGACTTGCCCATTTACACTCACCTTATAAATCTGTTTCGTCAATCTTCCTTTATCCATACCCTCTACGTATACAAACCATCTAAGCATTCCTTTATCTATCTTTGTTACCACATCACAGCGTTCCCTTTTCTTACTATTCCTTACTCTATCTAACCGAGCAACTCCGGCTATACTACACAGACTACTTATCTTTGCAGCAATAATATTATTTTCATGCTTCTTCTGCCAAACCCAACATTCACTACCATACATAAGAGTAGGAACCAGCACTCCTCCATGCACACCCAGGCGTGCCTTTTTTATACGCTCTGGTTGCTCATAAGGTTATACAGGGCCACATTCACTTGTTTTCCTGCCAACACCCTACGTTAAATATCACAGCTTCCAGCACCGCCTGGCTGTTTGACATGATGTAGGATAAGTTACTACACTTGTTGAATAGTTTCTTTGTACAGTTTCTTTTAAGACTGATTATAAAAGGCAAAGTTTAAGGCAAGAGGTCTGTCGGCAGGCGCCAAAATTCTTGGTTGAAGGACAACCGAAGATGGTTTGGTTGCTCATCGCTTGACATATTCCGCATGGTTGTATCTAGAACCACGTTGGCTATTTGGATCGCCAATCTCTGAAAGGGGACGGCGTTATAAGTAAAAGACACTTTTTCTTATTTGGGTAGTATCAAGCTCAATGTTTACCACCAAAACCTGGATACTACGTGGAGCAACAGACAAGTACCAACAGGAATATCGTTCAGCGGGTGTAGATAATGTGCATGCTGAAGTTGATTAATAAATGTCGCAATGTAAGTTGTCTCTATAAAAATAAAACAAAACTAACAAAAAATTTTAAACTATTCTATAAAAAATTACAAAAAATATATTGTGTTTTAAAAATGTATTTTATTAAACATCTTCATAAATATTGAGACTTCCGTATCAAAAAGTTAAAAGTTCTTATTAAAAATTTATATATATTTAATAAAAGATTGCACTTAAATACCATTAATTATAATGAAATGTATAAAACCAGCTGCAGGTAATCCTTCTATTAAGCATTAATTTTATTCGGTGAGATTGCTGGAGTGTAAATAAATCCCTTTCGTCTTTGTTCAGCAAAAACAAAATTTGTCGCAAGTATGGTATTTTGACGAAACAAAGGAATTACAGCGTTCTTAATCAACGCCCTAGTGACGACCACAACATTATTAGGGGTTGTTTATTGAAAGGATGAGCCGTCGTCAGTTGTTGAACAACTAATTTCCAAGCACGTAAGGCGTCTTTCGCTTGTATAAGTCGCGACCAAAAGTTGCTAATTTGCTTGTTAATCGGTTGTAATTCCAAATTAATACTGTGGTGATTTTCATTCTCTTATTAAGTTGATATTATTTAGCTCGCACTGATAGAGGGCAATTATATACAATGATACTTATTATTTTACAATATCTGGTCAAGTTAGTCTGAATTTATCATATTTTTTTTAAATACAGCGTAGTTATAAATCTTTATTAGCAAATATTTTTTGTTGAAACATTGGATACACATACAGTTTAGGATTTAGGATTATTAGTGTTTTAATAATTAAGGTCCTGGAGGTAGCAAGTCTTTAAGCTTATTTGCGCTGTAAAACTCTAGCAGTTTTAATCAACGTCTGCCAAAAACCAATCGGATTTTAACTAACAAACGGATGCAATCCCGGATCGATATTTCATCACATATATATATTATTATAATAATTTTGCAAGTTTACAATCTACTTAAACACTTACAGAGTATTTTTATTTAATAAATGGTTTATAATGGTTTTAGCTTGGGTTGGGTACTATCCATTGATAGCTCTTTAACTTATTACACCTAGAGTAGGTCTTCTGGCCAGCTTCTCTTTAATCTTCTATTTGCTAGGGGATACTGGTAGAGTTCGTTAACAATTGGTGGCCGTGTGCAGCAAAGCGGTCTCTTGCTTTGTCGGCATGTAGTCTAATAACATTGTGTAAAAATTACACACTTAGTTCGTGGGTTAAAAGACTTGATACGTACCATGGTGCGTCTTTTATCATCTGTAGGGTTTTTAATTGAAATGTTTGCAGAATTTTTGTATTGGATGGTTTGCTTTAACCCCAAAGCTTAATTCTGTATAAAAATATGGGTATTAATATTATTTTGTAGATTTTAAGCTTATTTTTCAGTGATAGTTGTGACTTTCTGCCCAGTAACCAGTAAATTCGCCTTACTTTTATATTGGCAAAAATATTCCGGTTTTTTTCAACTAGCCTGTTAATTTCTTCACGAATTTAACTTACAAAGACATTTTACTTAGCAGATTAAAAAACCAAAAATTTACAGATCTTTTGTTAGTTATGATAGTGTCACTTACCAAAATTCCTAAAAGCAGAGTAGAATAATTGTTAAATGAATTCCTGTTTACCAGCTAGCGAGGGTACAGTAGCTGTATTGTAAGTATTTTATTATAATATAATTCCAATGAAGTAAAAATTTAGCCAGGTAAACGCTTTTCGTTGTTGTCAGAAATTATCCAATATAAAATCATGTTTCTACCGACGAATAAAACAAATACTTCATTTATCATTATCAATGTTACTATCGACAGAATCGAGATTTATCAAAAGAGAACCCCTAAAAAACAAATGTTTAAAGCGTTCGTGCAGTAAACATGAAACAATATTGGAAAATTTGTTAAAATAAAATAAACTCATATATTTCTTTCTTGGCAATACAACACCCAATATTTCCTGTTATTTTAAGAATTGTATTATAGAGAAAGGAAAAATAACAGCGGATATCAGAGTGTATTTTTTTAGTTCTACTGAAGATTGAATCTCCCCTTTTAATAAATATTGTTTTTGATTGTGGATATTGTCACAAACTCGTTTTTTATGAAAAAAATAATTAACTTTTTTTATCACCGTGTGGAACTCCGACATTTACCCTCCCATACATAAATATATAGTCATGCCGCCTTTTTTCTGTAAAGGTTGGCAGACCACTTCTTTTCACTTGCTACGGTTCTTTCCCACGTCTTTCGTTTTTTTTTACTTTCATCAGCGCTTTTATACATGCTCGTCGATTGCAGGTACTCTTTACTTGGTCTTTCTTTCAAAAAATTTCGACCCGATCGAGATACGTTCGTCTAGGTCGACATCTACAGGCTTTATTCACACTCGCCTTATAAATCTATTTTTCATGTATTCTTTCTACGTGTCTACCATCTAAGTTACTTTATTTTCTTTCACACCACAGCGTTATCTTATCACACTATTCCTCACTTTATCTATCAGAGTTACATACTGTACAATTCTCAGACTACTTATCTCTGTAGCATTAATCTTACTTTTATACTTCTTCCCAACATTCACTACTATACATAAGTGTAGTGACCAGCACTCCTCTGTGTACAGCCAGTCGTGCCCCCTTTGGAACGTTGTGGCTTCTCATAAAGTTATGCAGCGCCCCATTCATGTTTCACTGTCAAGACCACTTGCTTAATAATACAGTCATACTTTTCGCCTCTCGTGAACTTTGTACCCAAGTATACAAACTCATTGCCTTGCTCCACTCTTTATCACTACCTCGCAGTTTGTCATTTCTTCTTTTCATTCAACAACGATTCCATCTTGCTTACATTCACTTTCATCCTTCTGATTTTTAGAGCATCAAGTAATAAACCACCCACAATTTTTAAAAACATTATTTTATAAAAAAATATCAGTGGTTTGGGTGTGACCCGAGAGGTTTACGCGCCTAACTTCCCAGTGGAAAGAGTGGACACTTCCTTCCACTTGCTACGGTTCTTACTTACATCCTTTGCATCCTCTACTTTCATCAGGGATCTCATGCATGCTTGTTGTTTGCTTCGTCAATCTTCCTTCATCCATCCTTTCTATGTGTCCAAACCATCTAAGCATTCCTTTATCTATCTTTTTAACCACATCTTATTTTACACGACAGCGTTCTATTATCTCACTATTTTTTACTTAATCTAACCGAGTCACTCCGGCTATACTTCTCAAACTACCCATATCCGCAGCATTAATCCTATATTTATGCTTCTTTTGCCAAATCATAATCTTTCGAACAAAATATTAACCCTGTTAGCCACATTTGTAGTACACCAATATAGCACTAATATTTCCAAATATTTTAATTATCTTTTGATACGTTTTGTTATTTATCCTCAAATTTGTTCCTAGTGTAAAACCACGTCATGGTAAGTGTTAAGTCAAAATATTGTACTACCGTATATTGATACGTTAGTAAGGGAAAATCTATAATTAATTCCTTTGATGTCAGCGACTTTGTACAGTAAATAGGGAGTATCTCTTTATACGAAAAGGTAACGTTACCGGAAGGTATTGTGTTTCGTGTTACTTCTTACATACTGAGAATTTATAAAGGGTGGGTTTATGAAGTTTTTTTCAGAGCTTTTTTATTTAATCATCATAATCAAAAATGTTTAAGGAAGTTTAGTATTCAATAAATTTTTGTTGTTTCCTTAGAATCTAACCTGATAAGCGGCGTAGGCTGTTTTTATTGATTCATTGTAGAGCATTAACAGTAGTTCAGAACAAATTTTCCTCCAATATCAACATTACTCTTGTACATCAAGTTTAAAACCTATATGTTTAAAGGAAGTATATCCCACTTGCTTAAATTTATTATTAAGCTAACAACAAAATTCATTTAAAGCAAATTGGGCAAAAAACTTACAGCGTAGGTTCCATATTAAGCGTTTTTCTTTTGTTTTTAAAAACACTGTTTAATACTTTTGACAATTATTATTTTAAAATTTAATCTTAATGTACCCATATTTTAGTTTATATTGTTTGTTTTATGTATGTAATTTAGATTTTTAAATAATTTATAAAAAAGGTTCGTACATTTTATGGATAAGTTTAATTGGTTACGTTTCCACCACCATAAAATATGTTTTTTTGTTTGTACTTTTAAAAAATATATATCTCGGGCTGAATGTAGTAGGGTGTGAGATGCACGTGCCTGGGCATATATTCGCATCCTGTTGTGTTTACGATTCCAAACTGAGACTGCATCAAAGGGTTCCAATTCCGATTTATAGCAGCAAACTTCGATTTTTAATAATCGTATATTGTTTTATAAAATTAACCTCTGGATGCAGGATAAAAAATGTCTGTTTCCAGCAGATTATTAATCCGTCAAGGACAAAGAAAATAATTTAAAGCAGTTTTTTAATAATTTCACAAAAAAAATATTTAAGTGCTATAGACATGTTTTAGCGGTTTATCATCAACACCTTTGATAATTATATTAACGATCAAGACCATAAATTTTGGTTTAAGATACATATTTACGAATCTGTATTGATATGTGTTGGCCACACACAATTCATTTCTCGCCACTCTGTCATAGGCCTTTTTAAAGTCTACGAAAATGCAGTAGACCTTTTGACTTCTACCTATGAATTTTTTGACTATGCTTCGTAATAAAAAGACCTGAACCATACATCTGCTTCCTTTTTTAAATCCTACTTGTACCCCTTATCTGCCAATCAGTTGTAATCGTAATTTTTTATAATCAATACCTTTGCAAACAGTTTGCCGAAGATGCTGAGTAAATAATGCCTCGGTAGTTCTTACAGTCTTACTTCGAACCTTTTTCACTGTAAAGCGGAACGATAATGGCCTTGCACCAGTCTTCTGGTACGTTACAGCAAAGGTTAAAAAAGTGGTACAGCAGATTAGCTACCACGCCATGTCCAGCCTTCAGCATTTCAAACGTAATATTGTCATACCCTGCAGCCGTACCCAATTTTATACTGTTCAACGCTTCCTCTGTCGTACTAATTTTATTTTATTGCAACTTTCACTCATGTCTTCGAATGGGGCATGCACTTGTGTATCTTCTTTCTCAAATAAACTTTTAAAGTATTTCTTTCATATCTTTAAAACCTATTTCTCTCCTTTTACTATCCATATAGTTTTTTTATTTATCCTCTTTTACATATCTTGGTTTTTGATTTTTTTCAGTTGCAAGGTAGTATTTTCACCTCTAGCTGTTTTTATGGACTTCCAAAAGAATTTATTGTTGTTCTTGAAATTATCAAATAACCTTTCGTCATATTTATTTTATCATTTTTCTTTTTTCCTGCCACATTTTTAATGTCTTATACTTATTTCTTGCCTTGTTAACATAATTAATCGTTGCTTTTTGTGTTCTTTAATTGGCTTTTGTAGCCAGCCAATCCAACCAGGCAGTTACTTACGATTTATTTTCTTTTCTTGCAAATTCTCATTTTTTATACGCTCTAGTACACTTATTGATTCCTGCACATGATGCCGCCATCGTTTAAAGAGACTTCTTATTTAGCTCATTACTTAGAAGTGGTCTGTGTCAATACCTCCACCGCGGTATGCCGAGTGTCCATTACTTTCTTTCTTAATCTTTCATTCACAATCACAAAATTAATCATACTTCTCTGGCATCCTTTTTTGTCTTGTGTAGATGTGATTATTGTTATAGTTAAACTTTGTGTTTTTTACCACAAGATTCCACTCCATATATATTTTAACTTTCTCCGTTTTGATTTACTCTGCTATCACCGTACATCTCTGTCTTCTCCATTACGCTCTACTCCTACCCAACTAATAAAATCGCCTAGCATTACTATTCTTTTATTTTGTTTACATTTATTCAGAATATCTGTTACACTTTTCCAGAAGTCCTGCCTCTCTTTTTGGACTTTAAAGACCGGTTGTGGAGCGTTAACTCCTAGCAAAAATATTCAAGTAAGACAAACCTTTAGCCCCACCTAAAGAAGTTTTGGTCCCACACATTTATTTATTCTAATTAAAAGTATCACACCAACGCCCCGATAACCTCTGCTGGTTTCCGGAACTCCTGACCAGTAGGCTGTAAAAGGTCCATATAATGTGGTTTCAAAGTGACTATCCGCAGTCCACCTTTCGCCCCTATGGGGAACAATATATGATAAGAGGCGATCGCCATCATTTTGGCTATAGTCACTACAAATATCACTCATAGTGTTTCCATAAAATAAATAAACTTTGTACTAAAATGAATACATAATATAATTACCAAATTAAAACGTGTTCATATTTCAATATTTGTACCTATACAAAATGGCTTCTATACTGCATGCAGAATTTCTTCTTGCAAAAAATTTAATTTATTTGATAATCATTAATTAGTTTTTTTTAAATAATATATCTTTAAAAAATCGTTTCTACTTTGGTGATGCCAATAAAAAAATTTAACAAAAAATATACAGTAAACTATAGCTCACTATCCCAATTTTTTTTCTTTATTGATATTGTTTTAAAAAATGTGCAACTCGATTAATTCTTTATGTATGGTTAATAGAAGTCTGTCACTTTCACAGTTTACTATAGCATGTAAAGGATTTTTAATACCAGGTTTGATATTTTACTTCATTAGAAATCCTTACAAATTTTGTCTTAAATGATCGTTTATTTGATCCACTGTCAGCACCGCTGTGCATTAACAACGGATTTTAGTTATACACGAATTTTAAGTTTTTAGTTAAAAGGTTGAGTATTTTGTGACCGCATGTGTGTAAGTCTTAAGACAGGCTGGGTACGTATTAGCATTAGGTGTAAAAACCTCATACATGTCGTCCTCTGATCGGATCCAGTTGAACCAAACTGCAAGCAAACTTTCACCCATCGAGCTTGGCGCATCGCTACCATTGGGTGATTGGTTAAGATCATTTGCCCCAAAAATAGTACCTCTGGTAACAGGTTGGTATACGGAGTTGATAAGGGCTTTTTTTGGCAAGGGTTGTCGTTAAATGGAGTCTACCCATTGTTTAAAGTATAACTTATCTTGTTTAATATGAGATAATAATATGTAACATTCATTTGCTATATTTATAATTTACATGCATTTTGATTGATCCATACAAATTTTTTATAAAACAATCATTTCACGAAATGGACTAATCTCGCTTAGAATAATTGATAGGTGTTAAACGTTTGTGTTTTCCCCATTATCAAGTGAATCACGTAATGCTCGTTTAATCAATAACACCCGCTGGAAAACTCTTTCCTGCAGAAACAAAAGAAGCTCAAAGATATTGCCGTGATTTCCGTGCAATAATTAAAATTGCCTTTAATCTAGAAATCTAACAAACTCGGTTTGACGGGCTCTGTAAATATAGAGTGGTAAACGATATATAAATAAGGCTTAGAATTATTCTGTTTGTCCTAAAATGTTGTAGTTGGTAAATATTGATATATCAATGATAACAAGTTAAAATGAGTAGATTACTAGTACTGTAGAGATGTTACTTTGACTGGAGTGAAATAGAACGAAACACAAAGGTTCTAATATAAAACTGCATCTATTCCAATATACAATATGTTTATATTTCAATTACGATTAATTCTAACGTATTTTCTTCGTTGGGTGCCATCTCCTAACGTAGGTTGGATATCATCGTTGCCATTCTTACTTTATTTGCTGCCACTCTGAAAAGTTTTGTTGAGCTACAGTTAAACCAATCCCCTAAATTTCTCAACCATGAAATTCTTCTTCTACCAATGCTTCTTCTTTTCTTTATCTTTCCTTGCATAATTAGTTTAAGCATCTCATACCGCTGTCCTCTTTTTATATGTCCTAAATATTGTAACTTTCTTGCTTTTATGGTGTCAATTACTTTATATTCTTTACCCATTTCTCAAAGTATTTCCATGTTTGTTTTTCTTTTTGCCCATGATATCCTGAGCATTATGTCTAAAGTATATCTGATTGATAACTAATGTATAACTGGTTTTTGGTACTATCAAGAGTGTATATATATATTTAATGAAGGCAGATCGCTATGTGACTTCCGCGATGTGTTTTTACATGAAGTTTCAAGTGTCTTTTACTTTGTGCTATTGTTTACACGTTCAAGTTTAAGCTCATTTGTGCTATTTCTTCTTCTTCTTTGTGTGCCATGCTTTTTTTTTTTTAAACGTTGGCTATCATTAAGCGTTCAGGCGTTGGCTATCATAGAGTTGACAATTTGTTGGAAATCTTCTCGATCGGTAGCTACATGAAACAATTCTTCGACTGTTCGACCCGTCCAATGTCTAATATTACGAAGCCAAGAAAGCTGTTTTCTGCCAATCCATCGCTTTCCTTCTATTTTACCCTGGATAATTAATCGGAGCATGTGATATTTATGCCCACTTATCATATGTCCAAAGTATTTGACTTTTCTTATTTTGATGGTGTTTGTCAATTCTCGCTCTTTATGTAGTGATTCTAACACATGTTTGTTAGTTACGTGTGCTGTCCACGAAATCTTTAGCAAACGGCGATAGCACCATAACTCAAACGCTTCCAATTTATTTAGATGCTTTACTTTCAGTGTCCAGGTTACACATCCATAAAGCAAAACAGACTTAACCTAGCACTTTAATACTCTTAGACGGATGTTCATCGAAAGACTTCTATTACATAGTACAGAACGCCAACTAGTGAATCTTTTACGTGCCAGTTCTATTCTGGTTGAGATTTCTTCATCGCTTTCAACTCTACAGTCCATCCAGCTACCCAAATACTTAAAGTGTTGTACTCTATCCAGAATTTTACCATCTAATTTTAATTTTGGATACTTGATATTAATTTTACCGACAACCATCCACTTCGTTTTCTTTGTGTTGACACTTAAACCCTTTTCTTTGCACGCATTGTTTACTGTATTGTGCTATTTAGCTATTTTGAATTTCCACACGATGAGACTGATTTACAATAATAATGAACGTTTATCAAAAAAGTGGATTGACTCTAAGTAATAATTCGTTGGGTTAGCAGCTCGTGCCTATATGGTCCTACAGTACGTATAGATCTTAAAAAATCTTTCCACAGTTATTATAGATAAAAATTCTCGCTAGAGGAAAAAAAAAAGAAAAAATATTACCATAAAATAGCACAACATGCTGTTTTTACAATGCTTTACAAAACAAAAGAAAAGAACAAGCAAGTAATAGTAACGCAGGTCGTAGAAATAGTAATAAATAAAAAGAAGTTTATAATTCAAATTTGTCAATCTTTAAATCTGGACGATTTAAAGAGCATTACAAAGGTAGTTTTTACTTTTTTTTAAGTGCGATTGTTTAATGAGAAAAAAATTTTCGTTAAAAAAGTGCAAATAATCGTTATGATCAACATTTCAAAAAGACGAGGCCTAAGTAGTGATTAAGCAAAGGTACCGTCGATGTAAAAACGGATGTGGAATTTTCATGTTAATTTTACAGTCAGCGTTATCTGAAGAGGAATTGCAAGCGATGGTTAATGTTATGCATAATGCTCTGAAAATCAAGGGGATGAAAATAAATGTGAGCAAAACGAAAGTAATGGTTTTTGAAAGAGAAGAAAGCTTGACAAACTGTGGAGTTTCGATTGAGGGAGAAAGAGTGGAACAAGTAAATGAATTTGTGTAATTGGGTTCAAAGTTTACTAGAGATGGAAAGTATGACAGTGACATTGAGCGAAGGGTGTTGGCAGGAAAACAAATGAATAAGGCACTGCATAGCTTTATGAATAGCCAGCAAGTGTCAAAAAAGGCACGTCTGGCGGTGCATAGAGGTGTGTTGGTTCCTACACTTATGTATGGTAGTGAATATTGGGTTTGGCAAAAGAAGCATGAAAATAGGATTAATGCTGCGGAGATGGGTAGTTTGAGAAGTATAGCCGAAGTGACTCGGTTGAATAAAGTAAAAATTATTGAGATAAGAGAACGCTGTGGTGTAAAAGAAGATGTGGTTACAAAGATAGATAAAGGAATGCTTAGATAGTTTGGACACGTAGAAAGGATGGATAAAGAAAGATTGACGGAACAAATTTATAAGGCGAGTGTGAATGGACAATTCAGTAGAGGTCGACCTCGGAGAACATATCTCGATCAGATCAACATTGTTTTGATGAAAGGCCAGGTCAAGAGTACCAACAACCGACGAGCATGTATAAGAGCACTGATGAAAGTAGAGAAAGCAAAAGATGTATGTAAGAACCGTAGCGGAAGTGGTCTCTGCCTACCCCTATGGGAAAAAGGCGTGACTTTATGTATGAATGTATGTTTTACAGTTATATTTAAGGCCCAACATTTTTAACGATATGTGACAAGTGATGTCATTTAATTTAACTTGTGAGTAGTGGGGTCAAAAGTTTACAATATTTATATAAAATAAAACGGGTCTGCTAGCTAACGAAACACCGCATACAAATAATTTGTTTTGTATAGTTTTGTGATCTAAAAAATCATAAAAAACCTGATGTTATTTTAAATAAATATACAATGTTTTGGTTTTTTTTTAAAATATAGCTGCCCTAATAAAACATAAAACCTCATATTTATAAAAATTTTAAATTTTATATTTTAACCATACGAGCTTATTGTAAAAAAATGTTATTCGACTGAGTTTTATACCGAAAATATAACTTTAAAAATTTAATTAAAACGGCATATTTATTTAATACAAAAATAAAATGTTTTTTTTTTAAATTCGATACATCGTTTGAAATCCATTAGTCCCTTTTGTTCAAATTAGCATCGAACAAATTCTCATTTCTTGGAAATAATATTTTTATAATGAGCTCAACAGTTTTTTGTCACGTAAAAATTTTAAGTACTTAGCTTAAAAGCGCCAGAGAAATATCCCTCTGAATAATTTACCTTTTTATTTAGTTTTGCAGATAGAATATTGTATCTTATTAACAGTCCTATTTTTATCCTGCTTGTAAAAGACGATGTTATTAAGTTGTATTAAATAAATTTAACTACATGATCTTTATTTTAACTAATATTGCGACAGCATAGGCCATCAGTTTAAAATTATATTTGATGTTAGTTTTAAATCTTCGAAGTAAAGTTGTATTGTTAGAAATTAAATTGTGTCTCCGTCAATGAAAGAAGGGATTTCTTTTATCGCAGCTCATTTTTTTGGGATCAAGAGTGTACGGAGAGAATTAATTTGTCAATCTTTTTGTTATTAATGGAAAGCGACATAATCTAAAAACAGTTTTTGGTAATTTAAAATTCATATTTTTGCTTCGTTAATAGATAATTATTTTGCATACTTTATAATTTTTTTTATATAAATTTTATAGGCATAATTATTTTGGTTAAATATTTCAGCATTATTTGAAACATTTTTGACTTTGTTTTTGTTGTCTTGTCATTTTTGTTGTTTTTTTTTTTTAATTTTACTACTATTAGTCCAGTCAAAACAGAGTTTAACCTCAGAATAAATTCTAAAGTTATGAAACTGAGCACACTAGCTTGTAGGGCCCTAGTGATGAATATACCAAAAGTCCTCATGAATTGGAGGCGAGCTCTAGCGGTAATTAACGAAAATAGGGTACTTTTTTGGGATTTTCGTCAATATCTCGCGAACTGTTGGTCGGAGGTAAAAATTTACTATGTACAAAATTGATGCTTATTAAATTTGCAACAATGATTATATATATTTTTCTTGTATTCCCAACGGTTACCAAGTTACAGAACGATAAAAGTTAGCGTATATGGCATTTCTGGCATTACACATGGAAACATGTGTATAATGTGGCGAAGACAAATAATTCAATAAAATTATGGTTCAATAATATATAATTTTTAATTATATTTACAGAATTCCAATCTCACCTGACTTCTGGTTACTACACACTCTGCAGTCATCTTCTCGTACCAAATGTTTAGTGTTGGTTTTTTTCAACGAATAATTTCTTCAAATTGTATGAGTTCAGGATCATCAGGGTCATCAACGTCTTCTTCCTTTGTAGAAGTAACACCATTCAGGCATTACCCGTGGCAGTTGTGACAAATGCTTGTACACACAATACCTGACTTTCGGCAGCCACATCTCATTCCACATCCACTAGTACATTTGCAACAAATGAGATTGAGGACACCCTGAGTTGCTGCTGGGTCTTGTGTTGTCACAGGGATCAACCGATCGCTTTCTAACTTCCAACCCCAATGTACAGGGGGAAGTTCATTCCCAAGCCAAAATTAAATTTGGTGATATACACTACACAATAGCAGAAGCAAAGAATGATTGGCTGAGCTGAGTTGCCTGGAACGTTGTCAGAAAAAAGAGGGTTGCATCAGACAAAAGAGACCGGGTGGTCACAATACAAAGAATCTTTCTGGTCCTTTCCGTTTACAAACAAACAAGCAAAAAATCTGCACATTACGATATAAAATATCTTATTGAGCTATAATTATCTTCCTATTAATTAATACTAAAAGCCAGCGATAATGTTTAAACAATTTCAATGACATTAAGGTGAAATACAATGGTATGTACAGGCAATCGTGCGCTTCTCGACTTTTTTTAGAAAAACGTTATCTTTTATTTTCCTGTAACTCGGTAACCGTTGGGAATACAAGAAAAATGTATGTTATCATTGTTGCAAATTTGATAAGCTTCAATTTTGTACATAGTAAACTTTTACCTCTGACCGACGGTTCTTGAGACACTGACGAAAATCCTAAAAAAGTGCCATATTTTCGTTAATTGCCGCTAGATCTCTCTTACGATTCATGAGGACTTTTGGTATATTCATCACTGGGGCCCTACAAATTAGTGTGCAAAGTTTCAAAACTTTCATATTTATTCTGAGGTTAGGTCATTTTTGGATCTGTTTTGACTGGAGTATATGTATTAATGGATGTTGTTACTCTTTCACGCAAAAACTACAAAATGGATTTTAATGAAACTTTATAATATTGTAGCATATACATCAGAATAACACATGGGCTATAATTTATAAAGATATTGTGTGAACCTACCACTATTACGAGGGCAGTTTGATAAGTCAGTGACTTTTTGAATTTCCCGCGCAGTTACTCCAAATGCAACAGTGCTGCCGTCAACTATAATCTATCAGTGGGCAACTTTTTAATTTTGAGCAAGCTACGTCGTGCAGTTGGTGTTTGATAGCCGTTCAAAGCAGACAACCTCGTGAATTTTTACCAAAATGGAAAAAAGTGAATTTCGTGTGCTGATTAAGCATTACTTTTTAGGTAAAAAATCCATCACTGAAACTAAGGAAAGACTTGATAAATACTACGGGGACTCGGCACCATCAATTTCAATGGTTAAAAAGTGGTTTACAGAGTTCCGTTGTGGTCGTACCAGCACTAGTGACGCCGAACTTCTAGGTCACCCAAAAGAAGTAATCACGCCGGAAATCGTCGATAAAATCCATAAAATGATATTGGATGATCGGAGACTAAAAGTGCTTGAGTTGGCTCATGCTGTAGGTATCTCAACTGAACGGGTACATCATATTTTACACGAATATTTGGACATGAAAAAACTCTCTGCGAGATGGGAGCCGCGATTGCTCACACTCGACCATAAGCGCAATCGTGTGACCACTTCAAAAGAGTGTTTAGAGATGTTCAGCCTTAATCCGGACGAATTTTTTCGCCGTTTTGTTACTGTGGATGAAACATGGATCCATCAAAACACGCCAGAGACCAAGGAACAATCGAAACAGTGGGTTGCTCGGGGTGAAAGTAGACCAAAGAAGGCGATCAGAGTCTGTCAGCCAACAAGGTCATGGCTACAGTTTTTTGGGATGTACGCGGTGTCATTCACATCGATTACCTCAAGAAAGGTAAAACGATCACCGGTGAATATTATTCAAAGCTTTTGAACAGATTCGACGTTGATTTGAAGCAAAAACGGCCGCATTTGGCTAAGAAGAAGAAAGTGCTGTTTCATCAAGACAATGCACGTGTGCACACTTGTCTAGTCACGATGGCCAAAATCCATGAATTGGGATACGAACTGCTACCCCATTCAGCATATTCTCCAGATTTAGCCTCCTGCGACTATTTTATGTTTCTAAACCTAAAGAAATGGCTTGGCGGTAAGAGATTTGAGTAGAATGAAGAAGTCATTACCGAAATAAACGCGTATTTTGAGATCTTTGAAAAAATCTATTATTTGGAGGGAATAAAAAAATTAGAAAAACGCTGGACTAAATGTATATAGCTAAAAGGTGATTATGTAGAAAAATAAAATGTTTATTTGCGGAAAAAAATTTGTTTTATTCAAAAAGTCACTGACTTATCAAACCGCCCTCGTATAAACTCGAAAGTTTGTATGTATGTATGTATGGATGTTGGCAGCAATCAGCATCAAAATGAGAGTAGTTAAAATCAAATTAGCTACATAAATTTTTAACTGGCATTAGTCAATTTTAAATTGGCACTTAACTAAAATAAATTTAAAATTAATAAATATTTACATTTATTTATTTTTACTTTATTATATTACGTATCTGACCGCTATCGGTGCTAAGTATTCGCACGGTTCATCTCTAGTTTTGTTAATAAATATTTGTTTTGACTTGGGCTAGACTTTGTAAGTTCTTTTTAATTTTATTGTTTTGTTTAATTTTCTTTGGAAAAAATACGTGTGATTTTGTTATACGGAGTGGGCCAAAGAAAACAGTCCACCCCGATATTTGGTAATATTCATTAGAATTTAAGGAAATGCTAAAACATATCGATTTTTGTTCCAAGAAGGACACATTTTTACGATACAGATATCTGTCATTGTTTTTATTGAATGACAACCACATGACAACTATTTTCTTGATCTGACGCGTCTGTCATAAAATTTCAAGAAATTCGTGAAATGAATCCCAAACGTTTTAGTGAATCATCAGTCGATGAAATATTTTTTTTTTTTATGAAAATAGTCGCAAAAAGGGTAGACCTATCGTGTGGGCCGCGGACGGCCCGCACTAAGACTATTAGAAGGGGAAGGGATTATAGAAAGGAGATGATTGTGGACACGCTTTTTAAAAAGTTGCAGGCCATAGTTCTCTGGAAAAACTGATTTTGGAAGCTTATTCTATTCCGTAGCAGCCCTGTAAAAGAAGGATTCTTGATGAAGATTGGTCCTTATAGTGTCAAGCTTGAGAGTAAATGTGTGAGACTCATCAGCGTGCCGAGTTCTTCGGCCGAATGTGGCCAATGGTGGTACAAGAATTTTTATTTCTCTGGAGCATCTGCCATGGAAATATCTGTAGAGCAATGTCTGGTCTGCAACTCTTCTTCTATGTTCTAGAGGGTGAAGGGTATCTGTGAGAGTTGAGCTGTTTATCAAGCGAATGGCTCTTTTCTGAATGGAATCTAGAAGACAAAGAGAATGCCTTGGTGCTGAACCCCAAATGTGCGAGCAATACTCCAGTAGAAGTCGGATTTGAGCCTTGTACGTCGTCAACAGTTGATTAGAAGTAAAAAACTTTCTAGCTTTCCACAGAAAACCTAGCCTCTGGCTTGCCGACTTTGCGATGTTAGCAACATGGTCATGCCAAGACATATTATTGAACACCGTGACTTCCAAAATCGAGATGGAGGGACTTGGTTCAAGGGTATTTCCGAACATTGTGATGGGATAATTTGAGGAATTTACTTTCTTGGAAAACGTGGCACTTTGTGTTTTTTGGGCGTTGAACTAAACAAGATTGTTGGTTCCCCACTCGACGATTGCTTTAAGATCTCTATTGATGAAATCAAACTGTTCCTGCCTGAGTCTATTTGTATCATTCACCGAAAGTGATCGATAGGATGTGAAAGTTGAGACAAGTGTGCTATCATCTGCGAAACTGTAAATGGGGTTCATGGTGGTTTTCAAGAGATCGTTGATGTGTAAAAGAAATAAGGTGGGGGACAGGATGGAACCCTGGGGGACCCCGGCATTGGTTTTAAACGCATCAGAAGAAATACCGTCAACTGCCACATGTAAGGAGCGATCTTGCATGAAGCTCAAGAGCCATTGGCGCAGTTTGGTTGGGAGACCGTAGGCAGATAATTTACTTAACAATGCCTGGCGCCAAACGCGGTTAAAGGCTTTAGATATATGCAAGGCTATTGCACGGGATTCACCAAACTTTTCAATAGTGTTTGTCCAGAGCTGAGTGACATAAGCCAGCAAATCTCCAGTAGACCGAAGTGGTCAAACTCCATATTGTCTGTCATTAATTATATCAAATTTCTCCAGATATTTGATGAGTTCTGTGTTGATCGCTTTTTTCATAATATAATCATTAAAAATGCATGTAAGAATACTATAAAAAGCAGCGCGTCCATAATTCATTGAAACCTTACCTGCAATTGGACAATGAAAATCATTTAAAATTAATTAATAACCTGAAAAAGAAAGAGTGGGGAAGTATCATTAATTTTCAACACATCAGAACAAAACAATGTTGAAACATCCTCCACCCAAAAACAGGACATTTATATTAATTGTATTTTTCATGTTTAAAACTTCAATGCATTTTAATTTAAACAACTCATTTAGTTTATATTGAGTCAAATGATATAAATTTGTTAAAATAAACATATTAAATCTTAAAAGTGAATTTTATTGTTACATCAAAAAATAATCTATGGAATACCACACGAGAGCTCGATAAATTAGATAATAACTCTCCAGGCCTTTTCTTAAACTTGTTGCCATTTGGCAATAGCCACTAGAGCCCTTCAGGCTCTCGTGTCTATCGCCTGGCAACAAGTTTTCTAAAATCTGTCAAATTATTTTCAATTGATTTTCACTTTCTTGTGATATTACTACAGAAAATATATCAATCATAAAATAATTAAGTGTTTTTTTTCTGTTGTAGCGTTATGTCATTATGCCAGATCCACTAAAGACTGTTAAAATGCAAACGATATAAACTTTGTACCTAAATTGGAATGGCTTTTCAATACTACTCGGACTCTGCCAACATATGGAGATAACTTATTATTAAGCAAATAAAACAACAAAAAATGGGTAACCCCAATCACAATTCACAATCAATTGTTTATCTCAATTATGGTGGTTAATTTTAATTAAAAGCTTATTATTTTGCCTCAATTAAAAAGCTCTTTCTTTGGGGGTGATTACGACAAAAACTTTTTAATTAACCAAATGGAACTGCGTTACATTCACCCATTGTCTTCCTTTTGTGTTCTTTTATACATTTTTTTACAATAAAAACCTTCCAATAATAACGAATAATAATTAACATTTCAACCCTACTGTTTACCATGAAAAAATAAATATAAAAAAGCGGGATACCTTCTTTCCTTTTATAACTTGCCCGGTCGATGAATCAACAAGAGAATGAAAAGGTAGGTATAATAAATTATTTAGTCGAGGAAAGAATAACGAAAAATGTATTATTTAAAATATGAGGGAAAATCAACTATGAGTCATTTTTTAAAATTTCACACTTCCATTCGTTTTGACAGGTATCAGTGGTACGATTCGGACGGGTCAAGAAAAGAATTTTGGAATGGAAAATAAAACTAAAAGTGTGATAGTGTCTGGGTTAATTTTAAAATAACTGTTACGTTATGTTATTTTTAAAAAATATAATATAATCTTTAAATATAAAAATTCAGTTTCCGTATTTTTGTGTCCGCAAAACTAGTAGTCGATGTACGAGGGCGGTTTGATAAGTCAGTGACTTTTTGAATAAAACAAATTTTTTTCCGCAAATAAACATTTTATTTTTCTACGTAATCACCTTTTAGCTATATACATTTAGTCCAGCGTTTTTCTAATTTTTTTATTCCCTCCAAATAATAGGTTTTTTCAAAACTCTCAAAATACGCGTTTGTTTCGGTAATGACTTCTTCATTTGACTTAAATCTCTTACCGCCCAGCCTTTCTTTCTTTGGAAACAGAAAATAGTCGCAAAGGTCTAAATCTGGAGAAAATGCTGGATGGGGTAGCAGTTCGTATCCCAATTCATGGATTTTGGCCATCGTGACTAGACAAGTGTGCACACGTGCATTGTCTTGATGAAACAGCACTTTCTTCTTCTTAGCCAAATGCGGCCGTTTTTGCTTCAAATCAACGTCGAATCTGTTCAAAAGCTTTGAATAATATTCACCGGTGATCGTTTTACCTTTCTTGAGGTAATCGATGTGAATGACACCGCGTACATCCCAAAAAACTGTGGCCATGACCTTGTTGGCTGACAGACTCTGTTTCGCCTTCTTTGGTCCACTTTCACCCCGAGCAACCCACTGTTTCGATTGTTCCTTGGTCTCTGGCGTGTTTTGATGGATCCATGTTTCATCCACAGTAACAAAACGGCGCAAAAATTCGTCCGGATTACGGCTGAACATCGCTAAACACTCTTTTGAAGTGGTCACACGATTGCGCTTATGGTCGAGTGTGAGCAATCGCGGCACCCATTTCGCAGAGAGTTTTTTCATGTCCAAATATTCGTGTAAAATATATGTACCTGTTCAGTTGAGATACCTACAGCATGAGCCAACTCACGCACTTTCATTCTCCGATAATCCGATATCATTTCATGGATTTTATCGACGATTTCCGGCGTGATCACTTCTTTTGGGCGACCTGGACGTTCGGCGTCACTAGTGCTGGTACGACCACAACGGAACTCTGTAAACCACTTCTTAACCATTGAAATTGATGGTGCCGAGTCCCGAGTATTTATCTAGTCTTTCCTTAGTTTCAGTGATAGATTTTTTACGTAAAAAGTAATGCTTAATCAACACACGAAATTCACTTTTTTCCATTTTCGTAAAAATTCACGAGGTTGTCTGCTTTGAACGGCTATCAAACACCAACTGCACGACGTAGCTTGCTCAAAATTTGAAAGTTGCCCACTGATAGATTATAGTTGACGGCAGCACTTTTGCATTTGGAGTAACTGCGCGGAAAATTCAAAAAGTCACGGACTTATCAAACTGCCTTCGTATTTACTTGAAATTTTCACACATTTACACATACATATAGTCACGCCTTTTTCCCGTTGGGCTAGGCAAAGATCACTTCCTCCCACTTGCAATGGTTCTTACACATATCTTTTGCTTCCTCTACTTTCATTAATGCTCTCATACATGCTCGTCTGTTGTTGGTTCTCTTGACCTGGCCTTTCTTCAAAACAATGTTGATCTGACCGAGATATGTTCAACGAGGTCGACCTCTACCGACTTCCGTCCATTTACACTCGCCTTATAAATTTGTTTTGTTAATCTTTCTTCATCCATTCTTTCTACGTGTCCAAACCATCTAAGCATTTTTTTATCTATCTTTGTAGCCACTTTTTATTTTGCACCACAGCGTTATCTTATCTCACTATTCTTTACTTTATCCAACCGAGTCACTCCGGCTTTACTTCTAAGACTACTCATCTCCGCAGCATTAATCCTATATTTATGCTTTTTCTGCCACAATTTTTTAAACAAATTACGACTCAATGTTGCTTCGATGTGAGTTTTAATTTGTTGATACGGTTCTTTAGTGGTTAACGATTAATATTAAAATAAAGAACTTATGAAAGTGAGCTCTGCACTCCAAGTTTTTGTTAATGAGCTGCCTTCGCGTTACGTTAAGAAAATGTAATTAAAACTTTTAAATTATTGAAACCTTTTTATGGTAAAATATTATTTTTTTTTGTGGCATAAATAACCTCGTCTCTTTGATTATATTTTAGTATGACAATTCCAAATCGATCGGCCTAATTTTGGGTCGCAAAGTATAATAATCAATCAATTAGGTACATTCAATGATATCGTTTGTTTTGGTACTAATATTGCAATTGGAATGCGTTCAACAGATGTCTATTGATCTATTCTAGCAATGCTGAATATGTAATTATGTTTGAGGATATAATAGCAACATAAAAGCGGCAATTCCTCGTGCAATACCATATCTCATTAGTAATTTGTAAATACTTTTGTCTGTAGAAGTCTGCTTTGTATTTGTTGTTTTACCCTACGATTAATGAAAATTTGTTTATTATCGTCAGCTCGTTTTGTAAACAAGGATTAAATTTTTTTATAAAAATAAGTCTACTGTTGCCCATTACAATTAATAAAATATCAGTGGTCTGTGTGCGACCCGAGAGCTCCACACGACTAACTTTCCAGTGGAAAGAATGAAAAGATATCATACGTTTTGTTGTTATAATTATTATATAAAACTATTTCAAATTATAATTGTCATTAACAATATTCTGTTTATGACAACCGTATTCTTTCAAAATATTTATTATCATTTCATAAGCGGGAGCTACTTTCAATTGTTATTAAACTTTTTTTTTTAATTAATATGATAAATAATCATTTGTTAGTAACAATATTTAATTGTTATAAACAATTCTTGATTATTACTAACAATAATTTTTTACTGTTATAGCGACTTCAATGCTATACAAGTTTAAAATTTTCCAATTCATATTTTTGTTTTCTAAAACTATTTTTTTTTATAAAATATTGTCATTATATTTTTTATACAAATATTTCTAACATGCAATAGTGATATTATTTAAAAGATCTTAAATTTCTGTATTAAAAATAGTATAATTTATAAATTGCAAAATTCAGGTAGTTTACCATTTTTTTCAGTTTTTTAATTTCCTAAAAAAAAACAACTAAACCGATTTTGCTAAAAATTTATTCAGTTGGAAGTTGCGTAATTATGCGTCGAATGCAATTGGTCCCACGTCGATATCATTTTTTGTGTTTGAGATAATCGAGACGAAAAATAATTACGAAAGTTTACCCTTTTTTTCAGCTTTTTGATTCTCAATAAAAAACGGTATTACCGATTTTGCTGAAAATCTAATCAGTTTTAAGTTGCGTAATTATGCGTCGAATGCAATTGATCCCACAATGATATTATTTTTTGTGCTTGAGATAACCGAGACGAAAAATAACTCCGAACGCACAGACGTCCATTTAAAAACTATTGTATTCGACTTTGGGGACCTTAAAATGTGGAGATATGTCAAAATTCGGGATTTGCAAAATCGGACCCATTGCTATAACTTCCACTGGGAAGTTAATAAAATATGCATACAAGACTATTTATGCAACGTGTTATTGTAAAAACATCCAAGAATAAATTTCACTAAGCAACTTGTTTTAAAAACGAGCATGAAATACCATAGAATATTTTACACATAATACATCCATTTAATTTATGAACAAATAAAAGTAATCATACGTTAATTAATAAGGTTAGTATTCGAATTAGTTTTAATTGTAAAAAATAGTAAATTTTCTTTTCTGCTTCTGTTCTAGTTGAATTTTTTTTGCTGCACTTGCTGAAATAAATTACTCTTTCATGATTTTCTTGGTTTAACAACTCTTAACATTTTAATTAAGGTTTTTTTTTTATAAAATTGTATAGGTACTTGATCTAAAAATTTGGTATTTCTGTTGTTAGCTTTTAATTGTCAAAAGGCATTTATTTATTCAGTGATATTCCGTCAGTTTTTTTATTTCGAGTAGCGTACTTAATACAATTATTTCTAATGTTATTTTTCACTATTTTCAATAAAAATTTGGATGGTAAAAACACCGTTAAATTTAATTATTTTAAAACCAGCAAATAATCAATTAATGCTTGTTTAAAGAATAAATATATACATATAGGCAAGCTCTTTCCCGTAGGGGTAGGCAGAGACAACTTCCTTCCACTTGCTACGGTTCTTACACACATTTTTTGCTTCCTTCTTCTACTTTAATCAGTGCTCTTATGCATGCTTGTCGGTTGTTGGTACTCTTGACCTGGCCTTTCTTCAAAACAATGTTGATCTGATCAAGATCGATGTTCGCCGAGAGTTAACCTCTACTGACTTGTCCATTCACACTCGCCTTATAAATTTGTTTTGTCAATCTTTCTTCATCCATTCTTTCTACGTGTCCAAACCATCTGAGCATTCCTTTATTTATCTTTGTAACCACATCTTTCTTTACATCACAGCGTTCTCTAATCTCACTATTTTTTACTCTATCCAACCGAGTCACTCTGGCTATACTTCTCAGACTACTCATCTCCGCAGCATTAATTCTATTTTTATGCTTCTTTTTCCAAACCCAACGTTTACTACCATACATAAGTATGGGAGCCAACACACTTCTATGCACTGCCAGACGTGCCTTGTTTGACACTTTCTGCATAAAGCTATGCAGTGCCCCTGTAGCATTTGAAATTGCTACTCGTTAATTTTGTTTTTTTATATATAGTAAATTTTTCATTTATTGGGCATTGTAGCATTTGAAATTGCCACCTGCTAATTTTGTTTTTTTATATATAATAGTTTTTTATTTATTGGGCATAGTACTTACAGAGAACATTCAGTTTTGATATCAAATTCCTGAATAAAACATTTATTTCACTATTTCAAAACAAACATATATATAGTTGAATACTAGTGAATTTCACAAGTTTCAATACTAGGTAATACTCTTGCTTCTGACATTCTAAGAGCTGTTGAAAGTAATATACTCAAGCTGCAGGAACCTTATGATTTCTGGCTGTATTCCTGGATTTCTGAAATTTAAGATAGTGAAGTCAATAAAAACATCCATTCACATGTGAGCAGGCGACATACCGTTGTGTTCTCTGGTATGATGAATTCTAGGCTATTGAAGGTTTGTCCCAGGATTTTGTTGATTCTGAATGAGATCTCTAGGTATTTACTGGGTTTTTTCTTTATTTTTCAAAATATAATCTTAAAGGTTATATTTATTTACTTTCTAGACGTCGAGTCATTGTGGGCGTGTCACTGTTCTTCTTTCATAGAACTTCTGTCATCGGTCTCAAGTCGGTTAGCCGTTAATGTTTCGTGCCATAGTAGAAAAGAAAGAAGAAGAATGGTCTTTTAGATTACATTCTATGAAATTCATTCTGTCAATCAATAGCATTTATGGTTCTGACCAATGAGAGGCTAGGAATTCAAAACTGGCGCTGATTTCATACAGGATGTGCAGTTTTTTCTGACAACTGTTAGAAATAGGAGGATGGTTCTGTCCTCGTGGTCGTCGAGGAGTTCTTTTGCGGTGCGGCCATGATGAGGTGTGCTTGTCTCGTGTTTGGGATTCTTTTTCGGTATTGAACCGAAATTAACCCTTAGGGGGGAATTTACGAAGTGCCGTTTGGGCCGAGATCAAGTCGCACCCATCGTTAGTGGTTTTTTTTGGAGCCTTATATGGGGATTTGTGCCAAACACCGGTAAGCTGCCATGCGGTGGGAACACCGCCATTTTGTCCTGATGTCCTGTTAGTCCGTTTTAGTCCTGTTTGCTGTTATGGATATCTTCTAGTTTTACCTCCCTTCTCAGAAGGTAAGTTATGACTTTTGAACTAGCAATGATATCGATCAGGTTGAAAATATACCTACTTCATTTTGTTGGTTTTTTATTTTGCACATGTCCTTTCATGAGATTATTTTTTTGTTAGGGTGTTAGGGTACAGCTTAGCTCTCACCATCAGACTCCTGGAAATCGAACGACGACTCTTGTGGCAACTCTTGACTTTGGTCAAGATTCCCACGAGGACCAACACCGAGTCGCTTTTAAATCCTGGCCAGAGTCGACAGACATCCACCGGATGAGATCTAGTAGTAGCCGATAGAGGCTAGAGACCTGCTGAGTTGCATCATCGACCCCTGGCTGACCTGGAAGGTTGAGCCTTTCTTCTGCCTTCTCTTCGTTTTGCTGTCTGTTTCCTGTCTTCTTCCTGTCTTCGTTTTTGTGTCTTCAACTACATCAAGTGGACCTTGGATAGAGGCTACATATGTGGACCATTGGACTTTAATACCAGGTTTTTTTACACCTTCAGTGTTCTCTTACCTTTTTGAAATTTTTTATAACTATTTTATCATATTAGTGCTTATCATACCATCATTTTAAATAATTACTAATTATTGATATCGTATATTATACCACCGTGATAATTTTATAAACTATAATCCAAAGGACTTTTGTGAAGTTCTCACATAGTACTATGTGACAGCAGATTCAGTCACAGGTTTATTTCTTACCATTATACCCCATTCTGGTAACTTTGAGCGGTATAACACCAGGTATAAAAGTGTATGTATTTCGCTATAATACATTAGTTAATATTATTATATATGTTATTTAATTTATGTAATTATTATTTTATGGTTCCCTGGTCTACAACCTATTTTGCCTTGTCCACTTTGATATTCTAATTATATTCTTATATGTGATATGTTTTTTTATTCTCCTATTTGCCCAGCCTGAATGTCTAAGAAAATTTAATATTAAGTCATTTTAGGTATTTTGTTAAAGATAGATATTTGGTTTTCTCAATTATCCAAATATAGTAAAGCAATATCTAAATTGGGTGGCGCCCTTAATGAATTTGAATTTTCATTCTTAGAGCCGTAAATAATTCGAACTCACTTTATCTGTTCTCCGGCGAACAGCTGCCGTCAGCACATTGTGTTCTATTTTTTTATGTAATGAACATAATAAAGTAGGTCACATAAATGGCGCCCAACGTGGGGCCCGAAAATTCAGAAATTCATGTTAGAAATTTTTTGAAAAACCTGAATTGATTTTCTTAGATTTTTTGGTTTGGTACATTTAGTTGAATAATTACAACCTGTCCTTCAAGTCTTATTGTTTATTTGAAGACAGACATTTCAGGAACAGCTTTAGGTGTTTTTGAAACAGGTAAACAGGATAAGTTATTTTTTTGAGATATCTAGGAACCGTGTATGTGTGTTCATTTGTAATAATTATATATTTCGGAGCTAAGATAGCAAATTTTAAAGATTTCCTTTTTGAAAATTTCCTTTTTTGAAAATAATTTTCTGGTAACAATTTTGACAGATATTTTTCATAGGGATTTTCATAGATATTTTTGTGACTGACAACCTGATATTGATAACTCAATATCAAATTAGTTAGATATTACATTTGCTTTTTGTTTCTGCTCATTACAAGTCACTATGGATTCACTTAAGGTAAAACACTTGCTGATAGCTGAGATCAACTATGAGTTGAGGATCAGAGGTGTTATTTCTGAACGTAATATGGATGATAAGAGAAAAATTTTAGGTCGTTTGATTTCAAAAGAGATACAACAAGGACAGAATGTTCTGGCCTTAGTAGATCCATCTTTTAATTTTGAGATTGAAAAAACAGAGATAGAAAACACATTAACTTCTATTAAATTTTTAATTAGTGATTTTGATGGTCCTTCTACAGATTCCACTTATAAAAGAGTAGTATCTAGATTATGTCATGTGACTTTGAGGATTCAGAGAATTCCATTAAATAACACCGATGAAAACTTTGAAGATATGTCATTGTTTAAAAATGAGTCCTATGCCACATCTCTACAACTAGATGCTGAATTACATGACAAGGTGTCGGAACAGGAATCTGAACCAGTTAATGTGCCTTTAATGAATTCCACTGTTAATCCTTCTCTGAGACAATCTACCAGTAATTCTTTCTCTCCAAATTTCTCGAAATCAACTCCTGTCTACAAATTGGGAATTCAATTTGATGGAGATTCTAAAAATCTTTTGTCGTTCATAGAGCGAATTGAAGAACTTGCTCAAGCTAGACATGTTTCTAAAGTAGAGCTTTTTGAGTCTGCTAGTGATCTTTTTACAGGAAAAGCTACCTTCTGGTATAGATACATTAAATCTCAGGTCACTGATTGGGACTCATTAACTTTAAAAATGAGGAAAGATTTTCTAGTGTCAGATTTTGAAGATGAAGTTTGGCTACAAATTAAGAACCGGAAACAGGGTAATACAGAACCAGTAGTTATTTATATTGCTTGTATGGAAGCTCTTTTTAATAGACTCAGTCATGGAGCAGCTGAGGTTACTAAAATAAGATATATTAAAATGGGACTAAAGTCTGATTATAGAAGTAGGCTGGCTTTGTGTGATATAGATTCAGTTTCACATCTTGGAACTTTATGTAAGAAGTTAGAGGAATCTGATGCACTATGCCCCAGTAGTTCTAGTTCCCAGAGTAGATCAGTAGCTATGCTAGATGATCCTGAATTAGCTTTCATTTCAAATACCCAAGTGAACAGAAACCCTGTTCATAAGAATATAGATTCTGGTAATAAATTCCGGAAAAATAAATTCAGAAATGCCACTTCAACATCAAATTTTCCACCTTCAAATTCTTCACCTGCAACTTCGAATTTGGCTTCAAATAGCATTCCTGCCTCTTCCTCAACAGTTGGTACAGCTAGTTATAAAGTGGGAAACCCTAAAGTGAGAAATCCTGTTATTTGTTGGAGATGCAATTTACCTAATCATACTTTTCAAGATTGTAAGTCAGGCATCAAGAAAAAGTTTTGTTTTAAATGTGGAACACCAAATGTTGTTTTCAGAGACTGTGTTAGGTGTAAAGGGAAACAAATAAAGAAGAATGTTGTAAAAGGCTCTCAATTTTCTCCAAAAATTTCAAGAGCCAATAGTCAAAATTTTAATAATGAGGGAGATTCCATAAATTTTGTAGCTCCTTTATTGATTAAGAAAAACAATGATAATAGGCCTTATGTAAAAATCCAACTTGTGGACACTAATGTCATTGCACTTCTAGATAGTGGTGCCAACATATCAGTTATAGGTCAGGGAGGTTTAAGAACAATAAAAGATTTAGATTTAATAATAAGAAGTCCTCACTTAAACCATGTTCTAACAGCTGATGGTACACAACAAAAAGTTGATGGTATAGTGGATTTGCCTATCAATATAAATGGGGATATACAAATTATTCCTGCATTAGTAGTACCTTCCCTATCACAATCTTTTATTTTGGGTAGTGATTTTTGTAGTAAATTTAGTGTGTCCATTGATTTTCATGACTTTAGTTGGGACATTAAATGTCGAGTTTCAGGTGAAACTGTTGACATTGTTGCCACATCTCAACAATGTAGTATTTTTGAGACTAGTATTGATGATGAGCTCACACAGGAACAAGAGAAGCAGATGATAGATTTAGTAAACTCATTTAAGGAAATTAGTAGTGATTCTCGTTTAGGTCGAACTGATAAAATAACTTTAGAGATAGATACTGGTGATGCAAAACCGTTTAAGCAGAGACAGTATTTAATGTCACCGTATATGTTGAACATGCTTAATGATGAACTAGATGACATGCTCAAATTGGATGTCGTTGAACCGTCTAACAGTCCTTGGAACAGTCCCGTCTTGTTAGTTAAGAAATCTTCTGGTGAATACAGATTTTGTTTTGATGGACGTAAGTTGAATGAACTTACTAAACACGATAGTTATCCACTGCCAAGGATAGACAGAATCTTAACTTTGTTGAGAAATGCTAAGTATATATCGAGTATCGATTTAAGAAAAGCGTTTTGGCAAGTTCCACTTACAGACTCGTCTAAAGAAAAGACTGCGTTTAGTATTCCAGGACGAGGATTATTTCACTTTAATGTTATGCCGTTTGGTTTATGTAACAGCGCGCAGACGCAACAAAGGCTGTGTGATGCGTTGTTTGGCCCCCGATTTGAACCTCATCTATTTACTTATTTGGATGATATTATCATCATTTCAGCTACTTTTGAAGAACATGTAAATCTTTTATATGAAGTGAAAGATATTTTAAAAGATGCTAATTTAACCATAAACTTGAAAAAATGTGAGTTTTTCAAAACATCTCTTAAATATCTCGGTTTTGTCATTGACAGGCAAGGTATCAGGACTGATCCTTCCAAAGTCTCGGTTATGGTTAATTATGCTCGTCCAACTACTAGTACTGAGATAAAACGATTTATGGGTCTTTGTTCATGGTATAGGAGATTTATTGATAATTTTTCTACTTTAATAGCTCCTATTAGTGCTTTGTTAAGAGGGAAAGGTAAAAAGCAACCTATAGAGTGGACTCCTGAGGCAGAAACTTCTTTTCTCGCCATCAAGAAGGCTCTTGTATCAGCACCCATTTTATGTCCCCCTGATTTTGCTTTGCCGTTTACCATCCAGTGCGACGCAAGTGATGTAGGCGTGGGTGGTGTGTTGACTCAGGAAGTTCAGGGTGCCGAGAGGGTCATTGCCTATGCCTCAAGGTCCCTATCAAAATCTGAAAGGAATTACAGTGTAACAGAGAGGGAATTACTCAGTTTAATCTTTTTGATAGATAAATTTCGCCCTTATATTGAAGGAACTGTTTTTAAGGTGACTACTGATCACCATAGTCTGCTCTGGCTACATAATCTTAAAGATCCTTCCGGCAGATTAGCCAGATGGGCTGTTAAATTAAGGCAACACACTTTTGAGTTGGCCTATACAAAGGGTGCTAATAATCGGGTGCCAGATTTTCTCTCCCGAATGCCTTTTTCAGAAACAGACAATAAGTTAGAAGTTGATTTAATAGATGTTAAGTCTGATTCAGACAATTGGTATTCCTCTCTGCGAGCTAAAGTTTTACAAGATCCTGTTGCTTATTCTCATTTTAAAGTAGATAATGATTTGATATATAAATATGTTCTTTCAAAAGTACCCATTAAATCTAATATAGTTGAATGGAAAGTAGTTGTTCCGAAATCACAAAGAATTGATGTCATAAAAGATTCGCATGATCCATCCATTTGTAGTCATTTTGGTTTTTTTAAAACACTTTCGAGAGTCCAAGAACATTACTATTGGCCTAAAATGAGAGGTGATATTTTGAGATATGTTAAGTTGTGTAAAGTCTGCCAGTCGCAAAAATTATCAAACACTCCTCGTATGGGACTTATGGGTACTCAACGTTCCGTTAAATATCCTTTTCAGACTATTGCTGTTGATATCATGGGACCATTTCCCAGATCTTCAAAAGGTTTCACTTATTTATTGGTTGTTTCAGATTTCTTTACTAAATATACATTGTTGTGTCCAATGCGAGATGCCAAGACACCTAGCATAATTAAATTTATGGAAAATCAAGTTTTTTTGATATTTGGAGTACCACAGTTCATTGTCTGTGATAATGGAACTCAGTTTGCTGGTAAACAGTTTAAGAAGTTAGCTGAAACATATAAAGTTCAGAAAATATGGTACACCCCTCGTTATTCAGCACAGTGTAATTTTGTAGAAAGAACCAATAAGACTATAGGTCAAGCTATTAGAAGTTATGTGGATGAACACAAGGATTGGGATAAAGAATTGTATAAGATTCAACAGGCAATAAATACAGCAACCCATGAAGTCACCCATTATTCTCCTGCTTTTCTAAATTTTGGTCGTAATGTGCCTATTTCTGGTAATTTTTATGGTAACCTTCCTAACACTCAAGACATAGAACTTTTACCTGATTGTAGGGATAGTTATGTTCAAGATGTCAAGGGTCTTAGTGAAGTATTTGTGACTATCCAGGATAGACTACATAAAGCTTATCAGAGGAATGCAAAATCTTACAATCTCAGGAAAAGAGATCATGTATTTAATGAGGGTGATAAAGTTTGGAAAAGGAATAAAATTCTTTCTGATGCTGCGAGTAAATTCAGTGCCAAGCTGGCGCCGAAATATATATTATGTATAGTGAAGAAGCGAATATCTCGTTTAGTTTATTCCTTAGATAATATGGATGGTTCTCCTGCTGGAGAATGGCATATTAAAGATCTAAAGGAATATTTTGGATCCAATTCAGATGTTTCTGTTGGATAGTTATTTAATTCAAACCGTAATTTTTTTGATTTGTACACAGAGTATATCTGTAGTGGTTTGGTTAAATGTTTCATTTAAGTAAACTTAATGCTAAAGTTTTACTGATTTTTTTGTGCGTTGGTGCACAATTTTTTTGGTGCGTTGGTGCACAAATTTTTGGTGCGTTGGTGCACAATTTTTTGGTGAGTTGGTTCACGATTTTTGGTGCGTTGGTGCACAATTTTTGGTGCGTTGGTGCACAAATTTTTTGGTGCGTTGTTGCACAATTTTTGGTGCGTTGGTGCACAATATTTGTTGCGTTGGTGCACAATATTAGGTAATTGCAATTACAAATTTTGAGGTCAATCTTTGACAATTTTTGCTGGTGCAACTTAGGAAACCTTGGTTGGTTTTCCTATTTTTTTTGAAGAAAATAATTAGTAGGAAATCTAATTATGAATGTTCCCTTAAGAGTATGCATACTTTAATTCATTTTTCCTGTTGATGTTTCATATAGGTCTGATCAACCTGAAATGAACATCATTATTACCTTGTGTAGATATTTCTTCTATTTTTTTAGCAATTCATTCAATTTACTAGTGATTTTGATTTGACATACCGATTTTGACCTGTAAACCGATTTTGACTTGTAAACCGATTTTGATTTCTTTCCCTATATAGACATTCTACTGATTTTGACTTCCTTAAGGAACGTGTGGTACGCGAAGATACTATATATAAATCAATTACTATCACTAAGTAGCTACTACCTCATAAAAATTTGTTTACAAATTTTTACTCTTCGGAGAGGGGTATGTGTAGCATTTGAAATTGCTACTCGTTAATTTTGTTTTTTTATATATAGTAAATTTTTCATTTATTGGGCATTGTAGCATTTGAAATTGCCACCTGCTAATTTTGTTTTTTTATATATAATAGTTTTTTATTTATTGGGCATAGTACTTACAGAGAACATTCAGTTTTGATATCAAATTCCTGAATAAAACATTTATTTCACTATTTCAAAACAAACATATATATAGTTGAATACTAGTGAATTTCACAAGTTTCAACACTAGGTAATACTCTTGCTTCTGACATTCTAAGAGCTGTTGAAAGTAATATACTCAAGCTGCAGGAACCTTATGATTTCTGGCTGTATTCCTGGATTTCTGAAATTTAAGATAGTGAAGTCAATAAAAACATCCATTCACATGTGAGCAGGCGACATACCGTTGTGTTCTCTGGTATGATGAATTCTAGGCTATTGAAGGTTTGTCCCAGGATTTTGTTGATTCTGAATGAGATCTCTAGGTATTTACTGGGTTTTTTCTTTATTTTTCAAAATATAATCTTAAAGGTTATATTTATTTACTTTCTAGACGTCGAGTCATTGTGGGCGTGTCACTGTTCTTCTTTCATAGAACTTCTGTCATCGGTCTCAAGTCGGTTAGCCGTTAATGTTTCGTGCCATAGTAGAAAAGAAAGAAGAAGAATGGTCTTTTAGATTACATTCTATGAAATTCATTCTGTCAATCAATAGCATTTATGGTTCTGACCAATGAGAGGCTAGGAATTCAAAACTGGCGCTGATTTCATACAGGATGTGCAGTTTTTTCTGACAACTGTTAGAAATAGGAGGATGGTTCTGTCCTCGTGGTCGTCGAGGAGTTCTTTTGCGGTGCGGCCATGATGAGGTGTGCTTGTCTCGTGTTTGGGATTCTTTTTCGGTATTGAACCGAAATTAACCCTTAGGGGGGAATTTACGAAGTGCCGTTTGGGCCGAGATCAAGTCGCACCCATCGTTAGTGGTTTTTTTTGGAGCCTTATATGGGGATTTGTGCCAAACACCGGTAAGCTGCCATGCGGTGGGAACACCGCCATTTTGTCCTGATGTCCTGTTAGTCCGTTTTAGTCCTGTTTGCTGTTATGGATATCTTCTAGTTTTACCTCCCTTCTCAGAAGGTAAGTTATGACTTTTGAACTAGCAATGATATCGATCAGGTTGAAAATATACCTACTTCATTTTGTTGGTTTTTTATTTTGCACATGTCCTTTCATGAGATTATTTTTTTGTTAGGGTGTTAGGGTACAGCTTAGCTCTCACCATCAGACTCCTGGAAATCGAACGACGACTCTTGTGGCAACTCTTGACTTTGGTCAAGATTCCCACGAGGACCAACACCGAGTCGCTTTTAAATCCTGGCCAGAGTCGACAGACATCCACCGGATGAGATCTAGTAGTAGCCGATAGAGGCTAGAGACCTGCTGAGTTGCATCATCGACCCCTGGCTGACCTGGAAGGTTGAGCCTTTCTTCTGCCTTCTCTTCGTTTTGCTGTCTGTTTCCTGTCTTCTTCCTGTCTTCGTTTTTGTGTCTTCAACTACATCAAGTGGACCTTGGATAGAGGCTACATATGTGGACCATTGGACTTTAATACCAGGTTTTTTTACACCTTCAGTGTTCTCTTACCTTTTTGAAATTTTTTATAACTATTTTATCATATTAGTGCTTATCATACCATCATTTTAAATAATTACTAATTATTGATATCGTATATTATACCACCGTGATAATTTTATAAACTATAATCCAAAGGACTTTTGTGAAGTTCTCACATAGTACTATGTGACAGCAGATTCAGTCACAGGTTTATTTCTTACCATTATACCCCATTCTGGTAACTTTGAGCGGTATAACACCAGGTATAAAAGTGTATGTATTTCGCTATAATACATTAGTTAATATTATTATATATGTTATTTAATTTATGTAATTATTATTTTATGGTTCCCTGGTCTACAACCTATTTTGCCTTGTCCACTTTGATATTCTAATTATATTCTTATATGTGATATGTTTTTTTATTCTCCTATTTGCCCAGCCTGAATGTCTAAGAAAATTTAATATTAAGTCATTTTAGGTATTTTGTTAAAGATAGATATTTGGTTTTCTCAATTATCCAAATATAGTAAAGCAATATCTAAATTGGGTGGCGCCCTTAATGAATTTGAATTTTCATTCTTAGAGCCGTAAATAATTCGAACTCACTTTATCTGTTCTCCGGCGAACAGCTGCCGTCAGCACATTGTGTTCTATTTTTTTATGTAATGAACATAATAAAGTAGGTCACACCCCATTTATTTGATTTCCTGCCAACACCACTATGTTATAGGCCTTCTTCAAGTCTATAGTAGCGCAATAGACCTTACTTCTAGCCAAGAATTTTTCGAATATACCTCGTAATGAAAATACCTGATCCATACATCTCCTTTCTCTTCTAAATCCTGCTTGCACATCCCATATCATCTTTTCAGTTTCATTCGTCACTCTTTTAATCAATATCCTTGCATACAGTTTGCCGACTATGCTGTGTAAACTAATACCTCGGTAGTTCTTACAGTTCTACTGCGAACCTTTTCCCTTGTAAAGCAGCACGATAACGTCCTTGCACCAGTTGTCTGGTACGCTACCATTCCTTCAACAAAGGTTAAAAAGGCGGTACAGCAGACTAGTTACCATGCTTTGTCCAGCCTATAGCATTTTAACTGTTATCCTATCATACCCAGCAGCTAAACCCAATTTTATACTGTTCAACGCTTCTACAATTTCTGTCGTACCAATTTCATTTACATTGCAACTTTCACTCATATCTCCGAATGGGGCCTGTACTGGTGTATTTTTTTTCTTAAATAAACTCTCCTTTCGAACCATATTACCATCTTGGTTTCTGATTTTTTCCAGTTGCGAGGTAGTATTTTTACTTCTGGCTGTTCTTATGTTTAAAGAGTCCGATAATAAATATTTGTGTGCATATCCACATTTAAAAATGTTATTTATCATTTCGGTTGTATTAAATAAAACGATGTTTTAAAATTTTATTTCCAAAAAAAACAAAAGAGAAAAATAGTAAAATGAAATATACAGATACAGCGTGGCTACTAACTTGGAACCATACGGAAAACTTTTTTATTAGTGGTTTTGTGTAAAAATTTATTCGTGATAAAAAGTTCTGCATGGTTCAAACGTTTTAAAATATTTGCCACTGTATATTGTTCGTCTTTTCGTTTTTAAAAGAAATTGTGCTATAAAAAATAAGTCACATTCTTAAGAATTACAACTCTTTTCAATCTAACCACAAAAGAATTGTATCACAACTGTCACTCTCTTCTCGCCAAGAGGTCGTTCACGGCATTTTTTCATACACGAATACAAGGTAGACCACGGTAGGGTTGGGTAAATAATACAATAGGAAAGACATTACGTCAGTAACTAAGTGTGCTAAAGCATCACTGGTTCCGTAATTTTTTTTAAACCATATTGATTTTTAGGTAGGGCATTAGTATAGTTTAGCACTATTTTAGTCTTATCTTAATTATTCTTTCAAATCAATTTATAATGCAGGTCAGTGAGGAGATAGGACACTGGGTAAATTGCCGGGTTTTTAACGTTTAATCTTGTAGTCAAGTGTTTAAGTAAAATTATTTGTTAGGTTTGCACTGGGATATTAAAATAACGTCAGTCCAAAGTTTACACCTACATACTGTATAATTACAGAAAGTGTTTTGCTAAAGATATTTTGTCGAAGCAAAGCGACACAGTTAAGATAAATTAATGATTAAAACAACAAAATATATAGTTATTATTGATAAAGTTATTGCGCAATATTAAGATATTAAAACATCTTTCGTTTATTTTCAACAATTTTAAACGTTTCCAAGGAATCTTCAAGAATTGGAAAAAACAGCAGAATCATTCAAAAATCCATTGAATATCTGCTTTACCAGCTAAAATAAAAACCAATAAATGGATTTACCTTATATTCTAAACGAAGCAAAACTGGTATTTTTTTCTTTACATCCCGTTTTTCCTTTTTTTAATTTTTTTTTGGAGATAAAAAATGACTGTACAAACTCAGGTGTAATTGTACACTTTAGCGCGTGCTTTTACTTTAATAAATTAAACGGATGATGCCTTCGGCCGTCTTTTTCACTTCGAGAGATGCGTTTTAAGATATCCGTTACACCAACTTGTTAAATACATTCAAGTATTATGTTTTGACCTAAATATTAAAACTGTTATTTGTAAAATGATGACAGGACAAAATGCTGCTTTAAAGAGTTTTTAATTACATACATATAGTAACGCCTTTCTCCCACTTTCCACTCGCCACTTCATTCCACTTGCTACGGTTCTTACACACATCGCTTCTTCTACTTTTATTTGCTCTTATACATGTTCCTTGGTTGTTGGTACTCGCGCAATGCATTTCTTCAAAGCAATGTCGATCCGATCGAGATATGTTCGCCAGGGTCGACCTCTACCGACTTGCCCATTCACACTCGCCAATCTTCGTCATTCTTCTTTCATTTATCCTCTTTATTGTCCAAACCATTTAAGAATTCCTTTATCTATCTTTGTAAACACATCTTCTCTTCTTTTGTACAACAGCGTTTCCTTATCTCACTATTCCTCACTTTATTAATCAGAGTCACTCCGGCTATACTTCTGAGGCCGTTTTTTCTGCTATTCGGCGTAGAATCGGCCCAATAATTCGGCATAGTACAGCCCGTGACCGTTTTACCCTTCTTCAGGTAGTCAATAGTAAATTTTTTTTGCGATAGTGGCGCCATCGGACGATAAAGCCAAGTACTTATCGGAGCGCCCTCGTTAGTGTAGGGACCAGCTGATCATAAAAATATGCAGTGCCCCATTCATTTATTTCCTTGCCAACATGTCACAGTCATACTTTCCGTTTCACGTAAACTTTTTACCCAAGTATACAAATTCATTAACTTGTTCCACCTTTTTCTTCTTTAATCAGCACATCGCAGTTTGTCATGCTTTATTTTCTTTCAAATACCATTACTTTCGTCTTGCTTCCATTTACTTTGATCCCTTTGATTTTTAGGTCATTATGCAGAATGCAAAACTAGATAGAAATGATTAAAGTTTGTGCTTATTTCTATGTAAAAGATTTTTTTTTTACTAGAAACCACAATTGCAGGTTTAACCTTGGAACTGAACATTCAATACAAATTAATTATATTTTAAAAACTTCTAATTTGAATTTCATTTTGAATCAGTATTCTTAATTGAACTATACACATGAAAATAATCCAAAAATTTTAATATATAGTCAAATTCGATATAGTCAAGTTGGATATTGTAAATTTAGCCTACATTTTCACTATATTTTATCGGTCTTAAGAACTGTAGAAAATGTGTTTAAAGTAAATAACATGAATTTTTAAATTAAACATGGAAAGACACTATTTAAACCGCAAACAAATGTCATTGGCATGCTAGAAAATGGCACTTGACAAACAGATGAAGTGCAAATATTTTACACGTCCCAAAGCGTACTTTTTTAATTAAATTTCCGTTATGTAGAACACATGTAGACACACAGGAGGCACGAGATCTACAACACACAAAGAAAATTGTTTTTGCATTTAGCTGCAAGAAGGAGCTCTACGGTAACGGTAACAAATGCAGCTATTGTAAACACATGAAGCATAAGTTTCTTCCAAGATTACATAAATCGATTGCACAAAGCTCCCTTAAAATCGTAAAGACCACTGAGATGTCTTTAATGAGAGATAATCACACTGCTAGTATAACTTAAAAAAATAAGCCGTGGTTTAAATAAACTTTGTCAAAATTTATCAACCAAACAGCCATAATTTAGTTAACATTTTTAGCTCAAAATAAAATATCCTTAGATTATTTCCACGTGTGCATTAATTGTTTATTTTTTTGTGTAATGTATGTCAAAAAATATACTTGTGTTTATTTTCTTGAGTATTACTAGGCAAACGTCTTAATACTTTTAACAAAGATAACAGACATTCAAATTTCACTGTTTACCATTAAAAACAAAATTACAAAAAGGAAAAATATCTAAACCGTATCTTTTTTTTTGAGAGGGTAATGGGACCTTTTGCCGCATTTTGTTTTACTATATCTTTTTTTTTTCTTTTTTTAATTATTAAAATTGTTTCTGTATACTTATTTTTATATATCTATTTTAGCATTAACTGTGAAATTTATCAGGCTATCAAAAATAAATCTATCGGGTCGGGATAACAATGTAGGTATATTTACAGGCAGTTGTAAATTAGTTTTCGTATTACCGTATCTAGGTTTTTTCTTTTAAGATGCAGATAAGTAAAAACAAATATATAAATCTTTTAATCAATTTTCTTTAAATTATTTAGTGGTTTGATGGTTTTGAACAAAGAAAAAAAGAAGCATACAGAAAATTTAACATACTCGTATGTTGGCAATATTAATATTACATGGAAAAGCAAAACAAAAATTTAATTACAAACAATCATCAAAAGCAATACCTTCATTTGCCAATAAAGATCGCTAACAAGTTAAAACACACTATGAGACTCATTTAGAAGCGTTAAACAAAGTTAAAAATAACCTGCTCTAAAATAATGAAACACTTGGTAAGTTTTTTTTTAAATGGCGTTAGTTTTAACAATCGATTGGGTGTTAGTTAAGCGATAATAGTCTAGTTTATATTTATCATGAATAGCGTGTTCAATAAAATCAAGACACATCTTAATTCCGAGATAGGCGGTTACGCTCCGAAACTTTCCCGTTTAACATTGAACTGTTTAATTGAGTTTTGGCCAGGTCAAGTCCCAATCAGTAAATTTGCAAACAGAATATATTAGAGAAGTTTCAAGAGCTAATGATGCAGCAAAGACTACACAATATGCCGCCGATTATTCAAACAATTTTCTCCTCCCGAGTGTTTAGTGTTTAAACGATACAAATTTATCAACAGAAGAACACGCCAATAAGTTTATTGTGTCAACAATAATATAACATAATAACACCCTATTAATTAAGTTTAAAAATTATTTTAAATTTTGTGTAAGTGTTGGAAATAAGTTGGTCATTTATTAATTAGAGCTTCTTCGTATACAAATTTCGTCCTATTGGACCATTCGTGGACATATATATATATATATATATATATATATATATATATATATATATATATATGTGTGTGTGTGTGGGTTCGCCATGGCTGTTTAACTTGTTTAAAAAATTTGAAAAAGAGTGCGTACGGATTGAAAATGAATGATTTGATCGTCAAATGCCTTCTTTACGCCGATGATCAAGTCATATCAGCGTCATCTGAAGAGGAGTTACAGGCGATGGTTAATGTTATGCATGATGCCCTGAAAATCAAAGGGATGAAAATAAATGTAAGCAAAACGAAAGTAATGGTTTTTGAAAGAAAAGAAAGTATGACAAACTGTAAAGATTCGATTGAGGAAGAAAGAGTGGAACAAGTAAATGAATTTGTGTACTTGGGTTTAAAGTTTACGAAAGATGGAAAGTATGACAGTGACATTGAGCAAAAGGTGTTGACAGGAAAACAAATGAATGGGGCACTGGATAGCTTTATGAATAGCCAGAAAGCGTCAAAAAAGGCACGTCTGGCTGTGCATAGAGGTTCCTACACTTATGTATGGTAGTGAAAATGGATTAATGCTGCGGAGATGAGTAGTCCGAGAATTATAGCCGGAGTGACTCGCTTGGATAAAGTAAAAAATAATGAGATAAGAGAACGCTGTGGTGTAAAAGAAGATGTGGTTACACAAAGATAGATAAAGGAATGCTTAGATGGTTTGGACACGTAGAAAGGATGGATGAAGAAAGATTGACGAAACAAATTTATAAGGCGAGTGTGAATGGACAAGCCGGTAAAAGTCGACCTTGGTGAACATATCTTGATCAGATCAACTATATATATATATATATATATATCCAAAAACACAAGGCAATTTTTTTTCATTGACAATAAAAACATTAGTCTTAATTTTTGTATCTTTTGCCTGTATTTCGTACTAGTCGGTAGTTTTAGAACAAAATTTAATACTTTTTCGTTGCTAGCGTACCTCACAAAATAATGTCTTTAAAGTTTGATATTATGCAAGTTCGCGATTTAGAATTGGAGTTTTTAGAACTTTTCGTATTTTCTAAAACTCTTAGAAGAGTAAGAAACGAAAACTACGAATTTTTCTCATTGTTGATTATTGCAATATCGCTTTTTTTACTATCAAATTGTTATGCCAAGTGCACCTTATGGTTATTTATTTTAATCGATGATTTTTAAAGAAAAAATTGAACTCTATTTTTTATGTAATATTTAAATTAACAAAATTGTAGAAGAAAATTTTGATGGTATATACGATCAAAATCCCCTGCAGGCATTATCAACACAGTTAGAACAAAAAATATAAAAGACAGTTTTAGTTTACAACAGTATCTACGACCGAGAGAAAAAGACCCTTTATCTTTATCAAAAAAAAAGTATTTGAATTTTCGTTTAATTTTACAAACGAATTGGAAAAATTGTTCCTAAAGACCAGAACTCTATTTTTTATGTAATATTTAAATTAACAAAATTGTAGAAGAAAATTTTGATGGTATATACGATCAAAATCCCCTGCAGGCATTATCAACACAGTTAGAACAAAAAATATAAAAGACAGTTTTAGTTTACAACAGTATCTACGACCGAGAGAAAAAGACCCTTTATCTTTATCAAAAAAAAAGTATTTGAATTTTCGTTTAATTTTACAAACGAATTGGAAAAATTGTTCCTAAAGACCAGAACTCTATTTTTTATGTAATATTTAAATTAACAAAATTGTAGAAGAAAATTTTGATGGTATATACGATCAAAATCCCCTGCAGGCATTATCAACACGGTTAGAACAAAAAATATAAAAGACAGTTTTAGTTTACAACAGTATCTACGACCGAGAGAAAAAGACCCTTTATCTTTATCAAAAAAAAAGTATTTGAATTTTCGTTTAATTTTACAAACGAATTGGAAAAATTGTTTCTAAAGACCAGAATTGGAACCTCAAATGCTTAGCAGCACTCTTATCGTCGACATCCTGGAATTCTTCGAAGATACAGCACTACTTCTATAAGGGTCCATTTTTATAAGAGGGGCACAGCAGGCCGCAGTTCATGAGACAACTGACGTTGATACCAACCCCGCGGCAGAAAAATGTTTGTCCTAAAAGTGTAAGTAATCTTTGTTTTGGAATCGGTCCCGACCACCCCGAAAGACATAAGGTAATATTCCACCAGACATACGCCTACAAAAAATCCACCATCTCATCGTCGATACGTAACAAAAAACAATCTATCAGCTACCCGATTAAATAATCAATACGGTAAAACGTAAAGTGTCAACGTTGTTTACGATTGGTTGTTTGTTTTAATCATTTGACACAAAAACAACTCTATTTGTTTTTAATTAAAATAATTAAGGTAAATAACCGGTAAATTGGTGATTATTTTGTTGTTTGTAATAATTTAAACTTCACGGATAAAATGTTTTTTTTTTATAAATATTTTACGATTTACCTTTAATCCTTGATAGCATATACATGGTGATTCATAACTATTGAAACATAGACAAAGGACGGATGATTTGGTCCAAAATATGACGATTGGACCAAATATACAATAACAAAATATTGCTGTGGAAAAAGATACGAGGCGATAAATCTAACAGTTTGTTTTTATTTTTTTGCTAAGAATTTCATTGTTTATTTATCAATTGTTATTAAAACCGGCAGAGACCCATAACTTTAGACAAGGAATATTATTTTATATATTTTGTTACATTTTGTTATTGGGGGCGTCATTTGAATGATTCCTGATAATAAAATCGACTGGTAAATTTGTTTATGACAAATCTTTTCAGTGATTTTGATTAGAAAATATGACGCAGACATAATTTTTACGTAATATTGGTGCTTATGTTTAAACACGATAATTTTCGAGAAAAATGCAATTGAACAATTTAGAGTCTTAGAAGGGGATTTCAAGTAGGTAACAGACAACAAAAAAACTTGTTACGTAAGCGTTCTATTTCGACGATGAAGCAGAATTAAAAACAATTTAACATGAACAGAGAAAACTCAAATTAAATGTTCTACGTTGCCTCCTCCGATTTAATTGCCTTTTCTTATTATTTTAATAAAGGAATTTTGGACTTTAAAGAAAATATAATTCTGTCCTCTTTTGTATGTTACTCCAGAGTTCGTCTAGTAAATTAACTTCATTGGCATAAACTAAGAACTTCATATGTCCCCAAACATAAAAATCAAGCGGGTTATACTTAGAACATTACTGAATTACTTCTGTTGTTGCTGGCAGATGACGTAAACTTACTGCAGGATTTTCATCTACTTGAACAACATTTCATCTTCTTCATTAGGTGTGATTTGTTTCGGACGACCACCCTGATTTTTATTGTGAAATGACCCGGTTTCACCCAAACGATAAAATAGATTTGTAAAAGTTTTGTGATTTGATTGCCTTCTGCCTGGATATAATTCATATCTTCTTGCTGTAGAACGACCGCAAATATTTTCTTGTGCGTATACACAAATTATATCCCACGTTGCTTTATTCGTAAACTGATTGTGACGAGACATTTCATTTGAAAAAAAATATGAGAGCTTTATAAACATGCAACAATAGACTTTAATATCACAGCAATAATAATTCACTTACAAGAAATGACATTTACCAGTAACAATTATCTGACAGTCCAAAGCACACTTCTAATAAAAATTAAATAATATTTAAAATCCCCCTCTGAGACTCTCAATTGATCAATTGAGTTTTTCTCGAAAACTGATAAAATTATCGTGTTTAAACAGGACCAATATAATGTAAAAATGATGCCTGCGTCATATTTTCTAATTAAAATCACTAAAAAGTTATGTCAAAAAAAGTTACCAATCGATTTCATCATCAGGAATCATTCACATGGCGCCCCATTACAAAATGAAAAATAATACATAAAATTATATTCCTTGTCTAAAGTAATGCCACTCTACCGATTTTAATGACAATTAATAAATTTACAGTAGAATTATTAGCAAAAAATAAAAACAAAATTTCAAAATTTAACGCAATATTTTTAATGTTCCACTACATATTATGCCAATTCAATTATATCTTTGCATAAATTTTCTTCAAATCCTAAAGCAGCTCAGAAATGAAAGATGATTTTAAAGATAGGAAAAGCAATCTCAAAGTTTATGTTTGTTTGCAGCAAGCACTTTATAAAAGATGATTTTTTTAGTGGTAAGTTTAATATTGTTGTCCAATAATCTATCATTTTATTTTTGATTATTCATAGTGACCTCAACAACACAAAGAAAGCATTTGAAAGATGGATCTGTTCCTAGCCGGAACCTTCAAGTGTTGAAGTAACAACATTCCATAATTAATTTGATTATAATATATAATCCTTAATTGGTCGAACACGTTCACCCACATAATACAATATTTCCGACATTACAGAACTTAAAAACTTCGAAAACAAACCAAAATTGATACCTGGACACACCTGGTCTTTACTGGAATTTAACAATAATCCAGCGACAATAAAACTGAAACGTCGAAAACAAACCTAAAATTCAGCTTCAATCCAATAGTTTAACACAAAAAATCAACTCAAATCTCAAAGATAACTAAACATACTTTCAATAAAAACTTTGGTTTTACTAGTGATCAAATGACAATATTTGTTGTTCACACCTCGATCCGATATTTTGTCATTAACAGCGTCATCTCGCGTTACATCATTTTTCTCTATACCCGAAGTCACTTATTGAAAATAGAAGAATCTGTAACATAATTATCCAATCTATCTTAACTGTCACGTCAAGTGAGCGTCACTTAACCCCAAATTTTTTTAAAAATATTTAATATTTTCAATATTCAATGCTCCATATTACTTTCAGGTTGCACTAATGAAGACGTATAGGTCGAAAGCGCTCTTCAATGATTTTACATACATACATAAAGTCACGCCTTTTTCCAATAGGGGTAAGCAGAGACCACTTCCTTTCACTTCCGCTACGGTTCTTACACACATCTTTTGCTTCCTCTACCGACTTATCCATTCACACTCGCCTTATAAATTTGTTTCATCAATCTTCTTTCATTCATCCTTTCTACGTGTCCAAACCATCTAAGCATTCCTTTATCTATCTTTATAACTACATCTTCTTTTACACCACAGCGTTCTCTTATCTCACTATTCTTTACTTTATTTAACCGAGTCACTCCGGCTATACTTTTCAGACTGCTTATCTCCGCAGCAATAATCCTATTTTATGCTTCTTCTGCCAAACCCAACATTCACTACCATACATAAGTGTAGGAACCAACACACCTCTATGCACCGCCAGACGTGCCTTTTTTGACACTTTCTGGTTATTCATATAGCTATGCAGTGCCCCATTCATTTGTTTTCCTGCTAACACCCTTCGCTCAATGTCACTGTCATACTTTTCATCTCTCGTAAACTTTGAACTCAAGTACACAAATTCATTAACTTGTTCGACTCTTTCTCCCTCAATCGAAACTCCACAGTTTGTCATGCTTTCTTCTCTTTCAAAAACCATTACTTTGGTTTTGATTACATTTATTTTTATCCCTTTGATTTTCGGGGCATCATGCATAACATTAACCGTCGCCTGCAACTCCTCTTTAATTTTAAATTAAAATAATATGCATGAAATACAAAAAAAAATTTTCTAAATATTATTAACACGTGCACCTTACACTTTAATTATATCCGTTTTGTCGAATATTTCATAATTCTTTCTTTATTTGCTTTCGTAAAATATTTTTTATTTTTAAAAATAATATGATTTTTGTAATTGTGCTCATTAGTTTATTAAAATGATTAAATCTACTGTAGTGTAATCTCCATTTAATTAATAATCCCTTAATCTATATATGTATATATATACATATATATATATATATAAATATATATATATATATAAATATATATATATATATATATATATATATATATATATATATATATATTTATATAGTTCATTCTCTCTTGCTTTGTTATATTGAGCAGTTAAGTGGTTAATTCCTTAAAATGAATAGATAAGAATGAATAATTCTGCTAGCTTTAATTTGTAGTTGCATTTCTAAATAGGGCAAATTGTTAAAACAACAGTGCGAAATTAGGCTTAAATAGAATTAGAGCGTTAGCTCTAAAGTAAATCTCTACTTTTCAGCAACGAACGACTACACAGCGAGGTACTTGGTTAGCACAGCCAAATTAGAAATTCTCATTAATATAGCTTATTTTATTTAATAAACTATTGATTGACACAGCAGCTTTAGCTTTTGACTTAACAATCCCAATACTTATATATTTTTATTCATCAATAAAGTAACCAACTAGATAAACTTCTTATGGAACGCTTATTATAGATTGTTGATAGCATTTAGACTTAATAAACATTAGTTTTTGCTTGCTGTATCTTTATATGTCGCTTTTTTAAAGTTTTTTGCCCGGTAAAATAAGTGTCTTTAATACATTATCCATTTAAAAAAATCTTAGAAGATTTTACCCTTATCTGGTTTTACGTAGTGCAACTTCGATTTTCTAGGATTTGCCAAGTCATCTGTGAACTTTGCCTTCAGATTAAGGAATTTTTTTTCCTTTTTCTTTAAACTTTTAACTTTACAAGACCAATAGTACAATAATATTGGTCTTTTATTTAATTTAATTTTTCGCAAAATGTTTTATTTTATTTCGCATTTTATTTAATAAAACTTACTAATAAAAATAAATTAATTATATAATATATTAATATGCAGAGAGTCAATGCAAAAATTTACTTTAAAAAAATGTCTTCGTATAAAAAATTAAACAGCAACTCTTCATATTCTAAAAGCCTCAAAAGAAAAATGATTTATTTAATAGACTATTTAATTTAACATACATACATACACATGGTCACGCCTTTTTCCCGTAGGGTTAGGCAAAGACCACTTCCTTTCACTTGCTACGGTTCTTACACACATCTTTTGCTTCCTCTACTTTTATCAGTGCTCTTATACATGCTTGTTGGTTGTTGGTATTCTTGACCTGGCCCTTCTTTAAAACAATGTTGATCTGATCGAGGTCGACCTCTACCGACTTGTCCATTCACACTCGCCTTATAAATTTGTTTCCTCAATATTCTTTCATCCATCCTCTCTACGCATCCAAACCATTTAAGAATTTCTTTATCTATCTTTTTAACCACATCTTCTTATACACCACAGCGTTCTCATATCTCACTATTCTTTACTTCATCTAACCGAGTCACTCCGGCTATACTTCTCAGACTGCTCACCTCTACAGCATTAATCCTATTTTTATGCTTCTTCTGCTAAACCCAACAGTCACTACCATACATAAGTGTAGGAACCAACACTTTTCTATGCACCCTTCGCTCAATGTCACTGTCATACTTTCCATCTCTCGTAAACTTTGAACCCAAGTACACGAATTCATTTACTTGTTTCACTCGTTCTTCCTTAATCAGAACTTTGCAGTTTGTCATGCTTTTTTTTCTTTTAAAAACCATTAAGTACTTTCGTTTTGCTTACATTTATTTTCATCCTTTTGATTTTCAGGGCATTATGCATAACTTCTCTTCAGATGACGCTTAATTTAAAAACTAAAATAATCCCCCTTTTGAATGTTTTATCACCAATTTGTTACGAAATATAAACTAAATTAATTTTTCCCATACTTTATCTAAGATAAATTAACTGCTATATAAAATGTGTCATTTAATGATGACAGTTTTGTCACCTTGACAGCGATAAAAAAGGTGCATCCTTTTTTATCACCGATAAAAACTCCGCCTGTTCCTCATAACCAGACTACATCTAGTACGCTTATGTCACAATTTTAAATTCAGTATACGAACCAAACAATTTATAACAATTGTGTATTTGATAACTGTTTATTCAAATAATTTAATTGTATCAATAAAGATAATTATTGTTGTTGTTTATTCATATATTCAATCGTTAATTTATCTTGCCAAAAAACACTCAAGCTTTTCTTTTATCGGATAAATTTCTGTTTAACTCAAAAATTTTCAATCAGTAATTTTGCTCGAAAAACTGACATTTGGCAAAATTACTTTGTTAAAAAGTGAAATTTATCCGATAAAAAAAGCTCTTGTGTTTTTACTGTTGACAAAAATGCAACAAATTCAATATGTTGAGTGTAAAATACAAAAATAGTATTAAAAACTAAGGCAACGACAAACCACTATCCAGCAATTTTCATCATTAATCCCAAAGTTAAAGTTCAGGTTTGAGCGTTATCTCTTAAATGGATTTTCGTCTAGAATTTACCTAGTTTGTGATTAGAGTACGCGTGATAAGCTAAAGCGAGCATTTTCTCAACATTGTATAAATCGATGGAGAAGTATTTTCCGTTACATTTTTCATGGAGAATATCGACGATGTTTGAATGATGAGATCATAAAAAGGTGAATTTTCGGAGGAGAACGTTCGGTTCGAGCGGTTTTAGAAAAAACGTGATAAAATGCTACTTACATGCAGTACATGTGCCACATTTGGTATTGTAATTTTTTATTCATTTGTTCTTTATTGCCATAAAACACACAGAAACGTGTGTTGTACCTACAATTAGAAAATTTTAAAAAATAAGGGAGCGAAAAATCATACGAGGTATATATAATACTAAATCGATAATAAAAGTATGTTTATCAGTAGTTTTTATACAAAAGTGCTTTTTTTAAACGGTTCTTGATTAAATAATAAGTAAAGCTCATATAATATAAATGTGTATGTACGTCATAGAGCGAGTGTGAGGTCACATTTGAACAACGTTGCCAGACTTTGACAGTAGTACGGACATTAAGGAAATAATAAGTTAATGTTGTTGATCTTTTAATAAACATACTACACCATTAATTAGTCTAGGACATTGCAATAAAACTTTAAAAATTTTACCTTAACAAATGGTTTTCAATAAAAACTGTTCAAGTTAGTTTATTAATGCTTTATTAAATTCGAATTAACATAGAGTTAATTAGAGGTAGTAATAAAAAAATAATACTGATCATAATTTAATAAATAAAAATAAATACAGGTTCAATTGCTTTACAATAAGGGTAAAATGCTATTTAGGGGCTGACATACACACCTAATAGCTGCTTTTTTATTTCAAGCAAAATAATAATAAGTTACAAAAAAAGTATTTCTAAGCTATTTTACATTAGTTTAATTAAACTACAACGACAAAATGAATAAATAAATGAATGAATAAGTTATTTCTCTATTCTAATTCTGACTCAAATTCACTGACATCACTGTTAGCGTCAATATCAATAACTATGGAAGTAATTTCTTGTGTTTCTAATATTCGTTCTCTATTATACCATTTGTCAATTACTTTTTCTGTTTGATCAATAGAGTTTTTCCAGATCTCTGAGTTAACGGTTTGAAGTGCTTCAGACCACATATTTTTCTACATTTCCATCACGGCCAATATGTTTATTAAAATATTGCTTTGCAATTCCCGAAATCAATTCATTTGGATTGAAAATGCAGTGATATGGCAGGAGACGTAATACTTTATGTCCATATTGTTCAGCTAGGTCATCTATCAAAATCTTTTTGGGTGGTTTGTTTCTAAAAAATATACCAGATTTAATTTTGTTAACAAAATCAGTAAAACTACTTTAAAATTTAATTACAATGCAATGTAAAAATACAGGTAGGAGATTGTTCTATAAAATTAGAAACTATTATATAAACACAAAATATAATGTACTTACTGATTCACAATCTTTAAAAGCTCACGTTTAAACATAGTATGTGAAAAAGCAATATTTAGATTTGCTAGCCATTCTTTAATATCCGCTTTGAGCCAGGACATGTTCGGTATTTTGTGTAATAACATACTGTGGCAAGGAACATTGTCTGTAACAATTACTGATGGTTCAGTGAGACTGTTTAGCAACTGATTTTCAAACCATTTTAAAAAATTATCTTGGTTTATATCACCATGATAACCAGATAATAGTGTTTTAGATGAAACAATTTGACAACGTCTTAAAAACTTATATAAAATTGCCAACTTATGAATCTAACTGTCAACTGCCAGCTGGCGCTCAATCGGAAAAACCGTTTTTATTAATACATAATAAAACTTGAACTGTGTGTAATATTTAATAAAATATTTATGTATAAGTAATATCTGCAATTTTATACACCGTCTAAAATAATACAGAAATTGTAATATTTAACAAGACATTGACTTGATTAATGCAATAAAATATTACGAACCGATTTACCCGATGTGTTTGAGATTAAATAAAACGTACAGTAATTTTTATTATTGTTTGTATCAAGTTTTAAAACGAACAGAGTATTTATGACGTGCATGCACATTTATATTGTATGATCTTTAAATTGTATGTTTTTTACGGTGAACTCTATACATACGTAACTGGGACGCACAATGTTAAGGGGTGAGGTCAGACGTAAAGTTATGCATTCAACCGTGATGTACATTTTTTTCTCTTTCTATCACATTGCCGTAAATGAAGACTAGCGACTTTTCAATTATATTTTTTTTAAATGAAATACGTACTCTACAGAACTATTTTACCATTCTATTAGTCATCCCTATAGATAATATTGATTGAAATGGAAAAAAAATTAAATTCAGAAATGCAATATTAAAAATAAATGCCTTATTACATTGTCTAGCAGAAAATATAGGTGCATTATACATTAATGATTAATCAAATCATTAATTTAACATTTAATTACGAAGGCTTTAAGGATCCTACGTGTTTTCCTTTTCTCTATTAAATGTTTCGGGAATGCGAAAATACTTGGAACAGCATCAGGTTTAAGCAATTTTACCGAAGATCCTGTTAGGAATTTATTATCATTTTCTAAAAAATGTTGACCGCAGAGTCAACTTGTCTTCGAAGGAACCCAATTTTCCCTTCTGATGGCCTTCATCCATAGCTCCATAATTTCTGGCTGTATAAAAGGAAATCTGTAATATAAAATTATAAGTATCATTTAATTAGTAGGTATTCATAAGTACTAAGAAACTAATCAGTCGCAAAATCTACATGCAGAGACAAACATGATGCTAAGATATAAATTTGTATTTACTTACGTGTGAAATGATAATCTTTGGCTTGGTTTATGTACGCTATTATATCCATAAGCAACACAACTTAAAACCATTTTTAGCTGTACATAGTACACAATTGATTTAAATAAAACACGAAAATTGTAGTTTACACCACGTGAAAAACACGTTTCAGCAGTCAAAAATCGAACCTGCATTGAACACACCTGGATTTAGAATGGCAACACGCAAGTAAGCCTCTCCGTTACACGAGTTAGAAGGTGACGGAGATCCTACACGCTCAGTCCCCCTTTATCTAGTGCGCCTGACTCACTGCGTGCGTACAGAGAGATCTGTCTGGGCTCCTTCCAGTTACGTATGTATAGAGTTCACTGGTTTTTTTATTTCATATTACTACCTAATAAGGCAATGAAGTAATTGTGTTATGGTAAGTCATCAAACCCCCCGTGAAAAACAATGAACACTAAAGACAGCTCTGTCATTTCAGTTTCACCAAAACTTCTCAAAGTTTAAAGTTATAATGAGCAGTGAAAGTGACAAACTAACTTCTCCAGACATAAATGCCGCAGCAAATCAGGCATGTATAAATTTAATATCGGAAGTTTTGAAAGAAATATATGAAGAAGCCTAACAATTCTTTTCAAATTGTCAAAAGAAAAAGGTCACCGCGTCAGCTTTAGAACAAATACAAGGGAGGTCTGAAAAGTTTCCGACATTAACATGAAGATGGCAGCACACGTCAATAAAAGCCAGGGAACGTGGTTGCGCATCTTTTGAACGCTGTGTACGGGGACTCTGCATCATCATTTGCCACAGGGAAATTTTGGGCAGCTAAACGTGGCCGTACCAACTTGGTATGCGTTGAACGTTCGGGATGTCCAAAAACTGCAATCACCGACGATAACATTGCTAAAGTTCACCAAATGGTGCTAAATTAAAGTGAAGAAGATAGCAGAGGCTATGAATATGTCCAGAAAACGTCTTTTCACGTATTGAATCAAAAATTAGACATGAGAAAGCTGTTCACACGTTGGATACCGCGTTTGCTCACGTTAGACCAAAAATATTTTTAAATGAACATTTTCATCGCTTTATTGGCGCAGTTTAGGCACAATTAATCGGAGTTTTGGCGCCAATTAATTACTTGGATACACCATTATACGCTCGAAACAAGAAAACAGTCAAAACAATGGACTGCGAAGCAGAGATTGGCTCCAAAAAAAGAAAAACTGTTTTTCCGGCTGGGAAATTGATGACGAAACTCAACGACTATCTTTAAATTATCGATTATCTCCAAAAAAGAAAATCCATTGCAGAAGCATATTACGCATCATAACTTGACGAGCAAAACTTGCGGAGAAACGGCCACATTTGCAGAAATAAATTTTGTTTTACCAAGACAATGCGCCGTCTCACACTTCAGCGATTTTTCGTCTTCGAGTGCCGTCTTCTTTAGAAGGTTGGCTACCAACATGATTATTTTAACTACTATATCCACCGCTGACCTAAAAAGTTGGACTGACGAACAGTTAAACCACTCTCTCAAGTTGCGCAGCCACGACATTCGTCTTCGACATATGCTACGTTTGCCAACAATTTTTCCCTGCATAATCACTTGTAACAGAGTATATCTTTCTCCTCTCATAACGTGGTACAGGTACTGTAGTTTTTGGATTTTTGTCTTATTTACAAACTCTGTCCCTTTTTTAAGTCGTCTGAGTACTTCTTCGTTAGTAATTCGGTCTACATACGATATTCTGAGTATTCTTCTATATAAACACATTTCGAAGGCTTTCAATTTTTTAAGGATGTTTTATTTAGTGTTGCTACTTTGATGCCATAGAGGAGAATGGGGAATATGTAACATTTTATCATTCGTATTTTCAGTGTTTTATCGGTTACAAAATAACTGCTTCATCTTTAGAAACGCATCCTTGATTTTAATTCTTTTGAAGAGTCATTGCTGGAGTCTTTTATAGTTCCTAAATATTTATACGTAAAAACTCTTTCTATAACTTGGTTGTTTATGGTCAGATAGACGGCGTTTGCCAAGCAAAAATCCACGAATTACGGTTTGAACCACTTGACCCCTCCTTACTTACCAGATCTAGCCCCAAGAGATTTTTTTTTGTTCCCCAACCCAAAAATTGCGCTCTGAGGACAGATATTTTTGTCAAATGAGGAGAATATCACCGTGGTTAACAATTATTGTGCAGAGAAAGACACCGAGTACTATTTGGACGGCTTAAAGAGATGGGAGCATCACCGAAAGAAGTGCGTAGACTTACAAGAAGACTATGTAGATTAATAAAAAAAAATGTCTTGTATCTTTGTAAGGTCGGAAACTTTTTAGACCACGTGCACGTGGTAATTTATGATGATCTTGACTGGATGTCCCACACGCTTACCCTGACAAGTAATAAATACTGGGTTATTTGGCTTTTTAAATAGTCGTTTCTCAATTTTTGAAAGTAAGAAATTCATAAGGGTTAAGTGATAAGATTTTTAAAATATGTCCATTTTGCAACAAGAGTCTGAAGCAAACAGATCAGAACTATTTTACAAAAAAATAAATAAGAACCATTAAAAAATCTAAACATACGTAACAAGTAAATTAAGTTACTAAACACTCACTTAAAATAATTATTCCCCATATCATTCCGTGCTCGTTAAACAATATATTGTAATACATCCTCTACATTGTTACCCCAAAGTTTTTGGAAAACTTGTCACTATAGTGCTTTGATTTAGATAATTTGTCTTATTTATTGTATGGTTAAGTTAAATGTCTTGTAAACTGAATATCAGTAAAGTAATTAACAGTTTAGTTGTACAAATGTCCAAAAGTAAAATTGTTGCTATTTGTCGTAAACAAAATATGTCCGTATTAACAATTTATCACACAGTAACAGAATGTGATGAGGGTATGCAATGTGTTAATTTGTCTAAAAGTGGTCGACCAAAAATCTTGAGCTATGTGAGGACACACAAAGATTGATTGAAGCCGCAGAAGACAAAGTTGGAAGTTACACAATGAAAATAGGCTCACTAATGTGCATCCATTTTGTTTATAAAATAATTGTGATGGATAGCACGCTTTGTCCCATTGAGACATTAAAATAAACGATTAGTTTTATGACGATGTCATAAAAATGCACCATAAATGTTAAGCTTAAAGGTAAACCAAAATTTATTATCATAATTTTTGTTCTATAGAAGTCCTTATTACAAAACTTTATTTTAAATTTAAATTGTATTTTTGGTTTTTAAAGTTTTTTAAAAAGTTACTATAGATCTATATACGTAAAATTTTACATTAAATTAAAATTCTTAGTTAATTACTTGGAATTTACTACCAGTTGCGACAAGATTATATTCGAAAAAAAAATGAATTTCTTAACATTAATACGAAAACTATTATTGATTTATTTAAAGTTCACCTTTATCAATCAATCAATGTGTTTAACATTTTATGCTATGGTTACATTTTTTATGGAAATTTATTATACAGGTTGGCCAACCAAAAACGAAACAAAGCCTTTTGCAGGAACCTTGTCAAAATTTTAGAAAAACGCTCAAAACCTTCGATTTTTTATTAAAGGGAGACATTTTTTTCCGGTATTTTCGGCTTCACTACTTTCAACTCCAAGCGCGGGTAAGAATTACCCCAAAATTTTGAAATGGCATTGGGGGTCGAATAAGATGTCTTTTGAACGCTCTGAAAATTCTCTTTACAATATTCTTTAATTTTTACATTTCCTCCCAATACTTTGAAAAAAATTACATGTTAAAATTCCAATTATTTTAGTTGCTTACTTACTACTTAATTGATTAAATGTTTTAACTGATGACCAACGGCTTCCATACAATAATAAAGATTTTGTTTAAAACGTTCACGCACATTCCAAAGAATTTCCGGAGTAATTCGACGGCACTCGTCATCGATTCTTTGACGCAAATCTTCCAACAGCGCTGGTTGTGTTTTATAAATGTAAAATTTAAAAACTACTGTAGAAAGAATTATCAGAGCTTTAAAGAGACATCTTATTTGATCCCCAATGCCAATTAAAAATGTTGGGGTGATTCTTACCCGCGCTTGGAATTGAAAATGGTGAATTCAAAAATACCGGAAAATAGTGTCCACCTTTAATCAAAAATCGACGGGTCTGGGCGTTTTTCTAAAATGTTGACGAGGTTCCTGCAAATGGCTCTGTTTCATTTTCGGTTGGCCACCCTGTATTTTGTCGGAAGTCAATGCAGCATTATGCAAAAAATTTAAATATTAAATTTTTTCACGCGAAAGGTTGTTTTGAATAAAGTTTACAATATGCGCTACATATTTTTAAATTGGGATAAAAACAGATTCTTTTTTTAACACGTGACAGGGAAATTTTGAAGCGAAATTAAACATGAAAAAAATTGATATGACGGCGAAGGTTTTGCGTTGTTTCATTTTTCGTTCAGATTTTTTTGGCGTTTTTTCCTTATTATTTTCAATAAACTTAAGCTCACTTATTTTTTCAAATTTAATATTACCTTGGGTATGCCATAACCTTTACATCAATAACATTTTTTATTGTTTAAAAAAGAAATTCGCCCATTGTTATATGTAATGAAATAAATAACTGGGCATTTATTTAATTAACTTTTCAGTGGAAGTTATAGTAATGGGTCCGATTTTGCGAATCCCGAATAATGACATATCTCCACATTTCAAGGTCCCCAGAGTAGAATACAATACTTTTTAAGTGAACGTCTGTGTGTGTGTGTGTGTGTGTGTGTGTGTGTATGTACGTATGATCGTATGTGCGTTCGGAATTATTTTTCGTATCGATTATCTCGACAACAAAAATTGATATTGACGTGGGACCAATTACATTCGACGCATAATTATGCAACTTAAAACTGATTAAATTTTCAGCCAAATAGGTTAAACTGTTTTTTATGGAGAATCAAAAAACTGAAAAAAAAATGGTAAACTACCAGAATTTTTTAATTTATAATTTTACTATTTTTAATACTGAATTTTAAAATCTTTTAAATAATATAATTTTTTTTTGACTGCGGGACTGATAATATGATTATAGAATGTTGGGAATATTTGTATGAAAACTATAATTACAATATTTTTAATAATAATAATTGTAACAACAAAATATATGGTATTTTTTCAATTTTTCCACTGTGAAGTTACTCGTGTGGGCCTCTCGGGTCTCACCCAGACCACTGATATTTTTTATGATTGGTATTGTTCATCATTATTTTATGTTAAGTACAACAGCACAGCCACTGTTTTTGGATAAAAGAGTAATAAATAATTTTAAAAGATTATTAATAAATTTGAATTTTGAGGTACTTAACATTTTTTCATGCGTATTTTATGCAATTTTATTTTATTTTTAAATTATATATTTAATAACAAAAAGCTGTCCAATGTCTTTTACATTTAGTGTCATAATAAAAATATCAGTGCTCTCCAGTGGTCTGGGTGCGACCCGAGCGGTCCCAGTGGAAAGAATGAAAAAATACCATATGTTTTGTTGTTATAATTATTATTTTTATTATAAAAAACTATTTCAAATTGTTTACAACAAATTATAATTGTCATTAACAATATTCTGTTTATATCAATCGTATTCTTTCAAACTTTTACTTATCATTTCATAAGCGGAAGCTATTTTCAATCATTTATAACAATTGAAATTTTTTTTAATCATTATGATCAATAATCATTTATTAGTAACAATATTCATTTGTTATAAGCAATGCTTGATTATTTCTAGCATCTTCAATGCTATTCTTTTAATACTGACACAAGTTTAAAATTCTCCATTTCCTATTTTTGTTTTCTAAAACTATCTCTTTTTTAATAAAATATTGTCATCATATCTTTTATACATATATTCCTAACATGCAATAATCATATTATTCAAAAGATCTAAAAATTCTGTATTAAAAAAAGTAAAATTCATAAATTGCAAAATTCAGGTAGTTTACCATTTTTTTCAGTTTTTTGATTCTCCATAAAAACAGCTTGACCGATTTTGCTGAAAATCTAATCAGATTTTTTGTTCTCGAGATAATCGAGACAAAAAATAATTCCACGCACATACGAACATACGTACATACACACACAGACGTCCACTAAAAAAACTATTGTATTCGACTCTATGGAACTTGAAATGTGAAGATATGTCAAAATTCGGGATTCGCAAAATCGGACTCATTGTTATAACTTCCCACTGTGTTAAAAAGTTAAAAATGTATACGTCTTGTATAAAAAAAAGTATTAATAATTATATTTGATTTCTTGATAACAATAATGCCTTAAATGTGCTTAAAAAAAAATTAAAAAATTATTTACGAATTTAGCACAGTCTTATTTTTTAATTAATTTTTATTTGCATCAGTAACGAAATCATTACATTTTTGACTGTATGAATATATATTTTTTTTTAATTTGACTTGCATCATTTATTTTAATTGAAAATCTGCAATTAATTCGCAATTTTTTCAAAAAAGATTCCTCTCTTCTTCTGGTGCGTATCAATTTATGGATGTTTGCGATAAAAATTTTCATCGCTTCTCTGTTTCTTGAGGTGTGTATCAGTGACTGCACATCAAGTACTGGATGACATTTTCTTTCTTCCGATTCTTCTTTTTTCTTTAATCTTGCACTCTAACTGCAAGAATTTATATCTTTCACTATGCATGATATGTCCCAGATATGCCGTTTTTCTGTTCTTAATAGTTTCAAACAAAATAACGCGTCTAGGAACTTCCTCATTTGTCAATTTCGCCGTCCAAGGTATCCTAACGATTCTGCGGTATAGCCACATCTCGAAGGCTTCCAGTTTGTTAATTGCACTCATTATACTATAGAGAAGCACCGACCAAACGTAGCATTTTACGAATTTTAATCTTAAGTCAAGTTTAAATTCGGAACAGTTAAGTATCCTTTTAAACTTTAAGAATGCTTGCCGGGCTTGTTCAATGCGACACTTTACTTCGTTATCGAATGTCCAGTCTTTCTATAGCCATGTGACGAGGTACTTAAATGGTGTACTTGATTGGTGTTGTAATTTAAACCCATTGATGTACTCTGTTCTACCACATTGACCAGTTGTTGATGGTCGTGAATATTGTTGGCAATTAAGATCGCATCATCGTTAATCCACACTCCATTTACCTTAATTCCTATTTATTTTTCTTTAAAAGCTTCTTAAAAAACTGCTTCTGAATATAAATAAAAAAAGACTGGAGATAACACACATCCCTGCTGCACCCCTTTTTTAATTTGTATGGTGTTGGACATGTTATTGTCTAATTTTATTTGTGCGGTTTGGTGCCAAAATAAGTTTTTAATACATCGGATGTATTTCTGATTTATAACAAGTTTTTTAAGGGGCTGTATTAATTTGTGGTTTTGCACGCGATCGAATGCTTTTTTGTAATCTTTAAAACAGAAGAACACGTCCTTTCTCTGGGTAAGCATTTGATATGCGACTATCACCTCATTTGTACCCAATTCCTGTCTAAACCTAAATTGTAAGTCGCTCATATTTTTTTCACACTTTTTGTATATTCTTTGGTGTATTATTTTAAAAAAAAAATTTTAATGCATGACTTATCAGACCAATAAGTCTGTGATCTTCGCATTTTCTTGCATTGGTCTTTTTTGGCAAGGGAATAAAAGTAGAGCATAACCATTGTTTGGGGTAGTGACCAGTATCATACATAATGCTAAACACTTTTTGTAATGTTGTGATTCTTCCTTTATCCAGAAGTTTAAATATTTTTGAAGGGATTACATCTGGACCAACTGCTTTATTGTTTTTTGAGTTCCTATAAAATAATTATTTTTGGAAAATTATTGTGCACACAGTTTTTTTTAATAAACTTTCTTTATAATTAATCAAATAAATCAATGCAGGAATTAATTTGCACTTTTTGCTTTGATTATCCAATTACATTAAAATATTAGTAAAGAATTATACCACAGTTGTCTGAAATAAAAAAAAATCAGATAAGTCATTATATTATTTGCACAAACTAATGCGTCTGATTATACGCGATTTGATCAATTGTTTTTGATTATTTTTCTGTTATTATTCTACGTCCCTTAAATGCTCGGCAAAAATTAAGCTTCTGCTTTTGATTATTGATTGTGCCTGAAATTCAAGAAAAATTATTTTTACAACTATTTAACGTTTTAGTAAAAAACTAAATATTTTTTATGAAAATTAATTTGTATTTTGTTATTTTTCATTAGTTATTTTTTTGGACATTACTTAAACTAAATGTCACTGAGTTTTAAGCTATATTTAATTGATCTTAAATACTTTTATTTGTACTTGAACTGATCCAAATATTTTATAACAATACACACAACTTTTACTTGTTTTATAAACATAATATAAAAACCAAAAATTAATTTTGTTTTGTAAAATCCCATTTAGGCTAATGGTCAAATATTGCCTATTAGTTCTTACATGATTTGACGCTACATATCGCGCACTAAACAAATGGGAATACTATTGTATACCATTTAAAAACTAATTTCTTACGAGAAAGTGTTACAGGAGTAAGATTGTCCCCCAGCATAGGACAATAACCTACAAAATTACACACAAGGGTTTTTAAGAGGGTAACATTCTATAATGAGTTCCTTACTACGGAGACGTGAGTTCTTTTTAAAACAGTCAACAGCCGGAAGTGTACATAAAGGATTTAAATTTTAAAAAATTTATAAAATAATTTTTTATTGTCTTACCGTATAATTTTGAGCGATTGTTTTACTTATTTCATCGTTACTGTTTCATTTATTCTGGGAAATATTCGGATTTAACATCAAGGTTTGTTCACTTGCGTTGAATTCTTTTATGTAAAAATACTTTTTGTTTCAAAATATCCTCATTTAACATGCCTCAATAAAAATGCAAACTTTCTCGGTCGACCCCTTAATCGTTTTGTTAAGGAAATCTTCCGCAAATGTACGCTCGGATTAATTGGTAATTTTAACTTGAGGATGATGCTACTGAGACAAAGTTATGCCAAAGAACTTTTCAATTAAGCGTGAAAATTCATTGTGGTACAAGAAATTTTAACAAAAACCGTAGCTGTAATTATTGCCGCACTTGTTTCCATTAATTATCAGTTTACTACCTGTTTACAAGAAACCTTTTACTGTGATTAAGATTTTTAAAAGGCACGAATTTATACAAATGGGATATAACAAAAAAAAACGAAAAACTAATTTTCATCTTTAATAGATGACTTTTTTTTGCATTTATTTAAATTTAATTTTAATGTGTAATCACTTCGGCGTTACATATACTAAAATTGGAACGATACAGAGAAGATTAGCATGGATGATTAGCAAGGATGACACGCAAAATCGTGAAGCGTTCCACATTTTCATGAATAGACTCATTTCCATTTTATTAAGAATACATTTTTTAACCACCCCCTTGGCCAAGATATACATGACATATATCAACAAATACGAAGACAAAATACAACAGTCACAATAACATGGATCCCCTCCCACGGTGGGATTATTGGAAACGAAAATGCCGATTGCCTTGCCAAAGAAGCTGCCTTAACTGCTACTGCCACAGTGAATCTTCAGCTTTGTAATGACTTAAAAGCTTGCCTGAAAAACCAATCGTTCCAACTGGAAAATTCACTGGTATCATATTATGTGTTCACTGCGTGAAATTCAACCAACAGTGAATCAATTTATCTGTTTCGATCTATCAAGAAAAAATATTGCCATTATACGAAGATTATGTATAGGTCATACTAGACTTACGCATGGTTACCTAATGTCATCATCACCTCAGCCGAACTGTCAGTATTGCCACGTAAAGCTCTGCATCTAGCATTTTCTCATTGAATGTCCATATTTCACCACAAGACGTCTACAACTAGGTATAAATACAAACTACAAAGTGACCCTAAATAGTGCAAATAAAGTTAGCAAAGTGATCAAGTTCCTAAAAAAAGAACAACTTATAAACAGATTTAATTTAAGAAAAAAACGTAATTTATCAAATAACTTCGCTTCTATCATGTCATGTGTCATGCAATCACATATTCATGTTAGTTTAAGCTATTAGTCTTGATCTATGTTGTTACGATTTTTGAATCCGTCTCTGTCGACCTTACCTGGAGACGACGGCGCCGACCGAATTTAGGGTGCTTGTTATGCCGGCCAGCGATTTGACTGGTAATTTCTCGACATGCTAGCAGTTTCAATGGGATAAAAGGATTGTTACGGAACCTCGAGAAAAAGGTCGATTACTTTGGAATTATGATTAAGAGGTATAAATAGGAAAGTGGCGGCGAATAGGACAGTTTTAGTTTTAAAAGTATTTATAAGTTATGAAAGTTAAATAGTTGCAAAAGTTGTAATTAGTCGAATATCTAAGTGGTTTATTAAAGTAAAATTTATTGTGTAAAAGTATTGGAATAAAAACTATTTTGTTACTGTATCAAGAAAGAACTAAATAACGCAACAATATTATGTAACGTAACTCTGTCTGTATTTTACCTAGTGCTTATGTCCATAGCTATCTTAAGTACGTTAATTTAAATAAAAAAAAATTAACTTGGTAAAATCTTTTATGTTAAGTAAAATTTTTATTTATTTCATGATAGTTGTATTGACTCTAGCTAAAATGTCAGCGATGTGGTTCGCCACCGTCTTGTTTCCCATGGGGGCTGAACAATTGACAATTTGGTTGCGATTTGGATACGTATCATTAAATAAGTAAGCATTTGATCTAAACTCTCGATACAAAAGCAAAAAGTACGCGTAAACGATTTAAAACCACTACATTTGAACCTAGACCTCCACCAGTTATTTATAGATTTCCAGCAGGCATACGACAGTGTAAAAAGAGTAAAAATATGGCATACAATGGCTGAGATTGGCATCCCACCTAAGCTGATCAGAGTAACCAGAGCTTCTGTGGGTACCTGGGCACCAGGGGGTGAAGGGAAACGAAAAAAGACGACACCCTTGCAAAACAGGGGGCCGAATCTGCGTTCACTGGACCAGAACCGGTTTTTGAAATCACCACAAGTGCAGCCAAAACAATAATTTTGGACTGGGCAAAGAGGAAAATACTCACGTTCCGGTCCGATATACCAGGGTTAAATCACTCGAAGGCGTTTCTACCTAAAAAAACTATTTTACAAAATTGAAAAAGAAGCGGCTTATGGGGCTTAAAGTCAACGAGGCCAAAAAAAATGTGCATGTATAAAAGACCAGGCGGAGCTAGGGTAGGACAAAATGTGACCATGGACGGATACAACTTTGAAAATGTAAGAAGATTTAAATACTTAGGGTCCACAATCACATCCGACAACGATATGAGTTAAAAAATCAGAGAATGCCTAAAGTCAGCACAAACACACACACACGACGCCCACTCAAAAATTATTGTATTTGACTCTGGGGACCTTGAAATGTCAAAATTCGGGATTTGCAAACCGGACCCATTACTATAACTTCCGCTGGGAAGTTAATAATCATATTGTAAAAAAAATACAATCAAATAATTAAAATTATCTACAAACCAAAATAAAACTTAAATCTTCTACCTGTGCAGATTTTTTAAATTTTTTTATTTATTGTTTCAGAATGACCGTAGAGTATACCAACGATACAAATAGCGCAGTCTTAAAAATTTCTCCTGTAGAGGGTGATGATGAGGCTACTTACAAGTGCGAAATCACTTACATAGTAGTCAGAGAAAATTGCGATGTCATTCAAATCGTCAAACTGAAGACACTGAGTAAGTACAAAATTATTACATCGTATCTAAAATTTAAAAAATATTTAATTATTTTTAAAAATACCAAAGAAATTAAAACTAATACAGTTTTAAATTAAGAAAAAAAAAATTTGTTTAAAATTTTATAATTTTTTAGTATAATCTAACAATTACCTTCATTTAATGAACAAGCATTTAAGTAAAAGGACTAGGACAATCCCGCAGCAGCTGTAATTTTTAGTATCTATCTAGTTTAACTATTAAATAATAAAGTAATAAAAATCGCCATTTTCCTCAGAACCATTAGCACTAAAGAAAATAAAAAAAGAACGTTTGAAAGAATTGGAAAGATTGCGTGAGACATTTAAGTAAAAGAACTAGGTCAATCACGCAGCAGCTGTAATTTTAAATACCTATCTAGTTTAACTTTTAAATAATAAAGTAATAAAAATCGCAAATTTTCTCACAAACATTAGCACTAAAGAAAATAAAAAAAGAACGTTTCAAGGAATTGAAAGGATTGCGTGGGACGGCTTTATACTTATTCACCATAGTCGCCTGTACTATGTATGATTGGAGCATTACTGTAAAAAAATGTGGTGAGTCAGTCATGATTAAGTGGGTGTATGTGCAGAAATTATGTTTGGATTTATATAATATTTCGATTAATAGAAACTTAATTATCTTTGGATTTGTTTTACACTCTCTATAGATAATAAGCTGAGCTAGGAAAAGTATTAGTTTCTATATTTATTTAAAGGGAAAACTTTTGGAAAATTTTAATATCTTTAAAAAAGTCTTTAAAAAATAACCCACAAGTTGTTTTCTGTAAGGAACAGTTTCTGTAGCTTAGTTGTATGAATGTTACTTAATAATGGTTAGGTCGTATTAAATGATACTGTTACGAAATTTACTTCTTTCTTGGATTCGGTGATTTCAAACTCTCGATACAGTAACAAAACAATTTTTATTTCAATACTTTTACTCTTATAAATCACTTGGATATTCAACTAATTACAACTTTTACATTTATTTAAGTTTCATAACTTATAAACACTTTTTAAAAACTTTTTTTTTCACGACCGCTGTCGTTATTTCTAAATTATAATTCCAGAGTATTCCACCTTTTTCTCGAAAGTCTGAAACAATCTTTCTACCTTTGCGACGCGGTGTTCAAGACCTTGCTAGACTAAGGCGGCGACCGACAAAGCGGTCATTAATATGCACCCTAGTTGTGGTCGATGCCGATAAATAAACAGGGCCGGGTTGTAACAATACTATAACATAGCTATGGGACCGATTAAATAAAATACACAAAAAATATTTTATTTAACCGAATTTATTATCTTCTTCAAAATAATTTTTTCATTCCACTTATTTTAACGTGTTTTACAGTCTTCAAAACAGTTATTATAGTATTAGTATGAGGCCTTTAAAGCCTTTGAAGCGGCCAGCTAATTCTCTTGTGTGGCTTCTAATGATTTAAAACGACGTTTAAAAAGTGGGAATTTTAATCGAGGAAATAGGAAAAAGTCACACAAAGCCATATCTAGCGAATACAGTGCTTACAAAACGACATTGACTTGATTTTTGATTAAATACTGACGAATAATAAAGTACGCGATAATGCACTATCGTGATGTACAGTGCAACAGAAGTAGCTTGGCGGGTGACTGGCCTCTAAAATAACAAATATTCAGCTGAATATAGTTCACATTCGTTAACTTCTTCCTCCGATTGTACTTGAGACTCACGATTACTGAAAATTTCGTCGTCGCCGATCGGATCGTTATTCGAATGTTTTCGTTGTGCGCAGATTTTTGTGTTGTTCGCCCGCCAAGCTACTTTTTGTCCAGAGTAGTATTTTTTTGGATTATTCATGCATTTTTGGCTTAAACGTTTAATTAACGTTATTTTCCCAAATTAACTAACCCTAAGAAGACCTATCAATACATTTTATAGAGCCCTCATTTTAAGATCGACTGTTTGTCTCCCGTATAGCGGCATTGTCTTAATCGCAACCAATGGTTCAATAACGACGTTACTTGTTCGTTAATGGTGAAAAATTGTCGTTTACCCGGAAAAAGCGTATATAATTGTTCTGTCGGAAGCAGCCGGGCAATATCTATTTATTGAATCGATGTTTTTTACATCCCGCCTTTTCTCACCGACTCAACTGCTGCTTTCTGCTGGCTATCATCTCCAGCCATTCGAATTTTTAATTTGATTTTTAACGAACTATACCAAATGAGTTCGTTTCGAAAATTTCATAAGAGTTTTTTACGCGCATAAACTGAAGATTTCTTAAAGGAAAATATTTTTTGATAAAAAATTTCATATTAAATGAAATTTTTTTAAATGTGACAATAAATTAATTAAAAAAAGAATTTTTTATAATATTACAACTACATCATATGTGCGTAAGAACCGTAGCGGAAGTGGAAGGAAGTGGTATCTGCCTACCCCTACGGAAAAAAGGCGTGACTATATGTATGTATTGTTAAGACTTTTAGTTCTTCCGTGGGTTCGGCGATTAAAACTCTCGATACAGTAACAAAACAATGTTTATTCCAAGACAATAAATTCTACTTTTTTAAATCACTTAGATACACAACTTTTACAACTTTTTATAACTATTTACATTTCTTAAATCCTCAACACTTTAAAAACTGATTCTGTCGGCTGCTGTCCTTTTTTTTATACCTATACGAATAACCACGAGAAGGGTCCAGTAATTTCTCGAATTATCCATTGTCTTCCATGCTCATTAAGTATTCACCCTAGATTCGGTCGGCAGCTTGAGAGAGACGGGCTCAATAAAATCGTAACAGTATGTACAACTACATCATATCGTTGCTAGGTAGCTTAAGATGTTCTATTAAAAAAAATTAAGTTTCTTCTTTGGGGTTTGGGAAGCAAGAGTTATACCGAATGTATAAGGTATTTTTTTTAAATTAGGTTTTTCTTTAAAATCATTACAAAGTGACCATAACTTTTAATATCCTCGATATACTTAAAGCAAACATAATAATAAGTGACTTGTACAAACAAGTTCAAATATTAAGTAAAAAACACATGATGTCATGTAAAAAATGGATGTTTAGTTAGGTTTGAAGTCATAAAGTACCCGGTATATTTTTAAATAATTTTGAATTATGCATCTTAAAATGCTTAACAATGTTTCCTTTATGTTTCTTTCCTATCTATTATCATAACGTAATACGAGAACTTTACAACACTATTGGGACACCCTGTATATATATAAATATATATATTCTTAAAGCTCTGTTTTAAAGAAACTATTGTTCATGGTTCCTTTCCCTTGTGAGTCAATACGAACCATGAAAAACTACACTCTGCAGCTTCAAACACCATCGTCCAGAATTTCCAAATTGTGGAACTAATTTCCGCAAGAAATGTTCTCACCATTTTAATTAATGTCAAAACCATATAAACTAGGAATTTGGCAGATTTAATTAAAATGATATTTAACAGTTTTCAAACATAAAAAATTTCAATTTTATGTAAAACAGGAATGCAGAAATCAAAATCCAATTTCAATACCAATCTTTTTTGAGAATATGAATCACGTGACCTGGCCTGACTGACAAACCAAAATAGTGAGTGCCTTTTAATCGGAATAAAAGAATAGAGAATTCTATGAATATTTAATGAAGATAAAACAACTATGGAACGATAAAATGAAGATCATCGCGGATCCGGAGATGTTGAGAGTAATAAACGAGTTAATAATTTCGTAAATTCTAGGGTTATTCTGAATTTTATGAGATTTAATTACGGCGAAGATTTTTTTAACATATTAGTTTAGTATTCTACCAAATAGAACATTGAAACAGAACAAAAATTGCCCAAATTAATTACATGAAAAGAAATAAATAAAAGTAATAATATGTCAATTAATTTTTTCTCTCTTTTTTTGTTGTTTTTGCAAAATAAAATAAGAGTAAACTGCTGAGGTCATTAACCTTTTTTTGCAATTTTATGATTCTTCCATTAGGTTTTTTTGCTTACAAAATTGCATTAAATTTATTATAGATGTTCGTTGATTGCAAAGAGCTGAACTCAAATCGTTACGCTATTTGTGCCATTTTTTAGAATGCTTATGGCTCTCAGCACTTTTTTGCGGTTAAAATGGTGTTTTCCACGTTTATGTTTGAACTCACATCAATAACACATATTTTTCAGTGTTCAAAGCCGATAAAATATAGAATAATAACCAAAACATGTTTTTCTTAAGCTTTTGAACCAAAGTTGTAGAAATCGGGGGTTTGTAAAATTCTTTTATTATATGGGAGGAATGAATACTCAACTTTGATATAGTGGACTGGAGTAATCACAATTCGGCTGGTTTTTAAACGTTTCATTTAACACAAAGTATAAAAATACAATGTCTTTCTTTAAACAATACACAAGGCACTACGAGCACTACAAACATTGAATCTTACTTCAATGTCGTGAAAAAAAGAAGTTTAAATTAAAAAAATGAAATGAAACCAAGTTACCGTCGCCTTCGGCGGTCGAAAGAATACTTCATATTGCAAATGACAAGCGATGTCTTAATCGCCGTGAAAAAAGAGCTTTATGACACCCGCTGGCTGCGACTGTTGGAACAATACTACTTAAATGACCGTCGCCTTCGGCGGTCGAAAGGATGCAAGTATTGCGTTGAATCAAACCGACTTATTTGAGAGAAAACTTGCTACTGCGCCGACTCGGGACTGCGCATTGCAAACCAGGGGGAACCTAAGGCCAACCGGCGTGCCTGTCGGTGACATCGCGGGTAAGGGGAAGAGGAGCGGATTTTTCCCGGGGCCAAACGGCAACATTAAAAAGAATAAAATTTAAAAAGAAGTGTTGCGATCTGTGATGACAACAAAAGTAAAAATATTAGAAAATACAGAAACAAACAATACAGGTTAAAAATATAACATATTTAATGAACCAACTTAATATTTATAATTATAAATTAATATCCTTTAATTGTTTCCATGTGTGTGAATTAGTGTTTTTATAATTATTTTGTTAATGTTAAAAAATCCAGTTGGAGTTTTTAAACTTGATACTAAATTTCTAATATTCAATTATATTATTTTTCTGAATCTGAAATAAGCAGTGTACCACAGCACCTAAGCCCCATTGGACCACTTGTTTATTTTCCCTGAAGGAAGTCCCCTCTTAGGCATTTAACAGGCCCGTTGTTTCTAAAATGGGTGGTGATATTGCCCAAGGGAAATTCCCCTAGATGCTCTGATTGACGCGACGACAGAACTATTGCAGAACAGGGTTGCCTTTATTTTAGTTGTTATTCTTGTATTATTGACCTGTTTTATTAGTTTTGTGTTTTATTATAGATTAAACTATCGTTATGTACTAAAAATGCTTTCATTCTTGATGAGTTTATGATATATTTATAGTTATTTGTGTCGTTCGGTTAAAAGTCGCATTGCAGAAGCATTGATACCTCCGTAATATTTTACCAGCGTTGTATGCTGCTGACAACTGTTTTGTTTCAATTTAATTTCGCCCAATGGGGAATTTCTAATAACAAAGTAATCCAAATGACCAGTTAACGGACCTCTATTATGAATTTAGCGTTTTACTTCCGTCCGCACATGCACAATTGTCTTTATCGTTTTCCGTTTCAGTTTACATTTATGACTCTGAAACAGTTTTATTTCCGAATTGTAAAACCGGATTTTGTCGACGACAGATGCTATTGATGTTTTGCAATTGTATAGAGTCTGATACAGAAAAGTTAACATCAAAAGAACTCGAAATTTGTTTAATAAACTGTTAATTCTTATTACATTTTATTATATTCTACCAAACTTACTAATACACTTACAAAATTGAGAAAACCATATACAATTAACAAGAAAACTCTAGAATTTAAAAACATTTCTGAAAATTCCAATACACGCTTCGACTTCGAACCTTCTGGGATTCTTGGATAGACAAATACAGGCTGATTGTTTTGGAGTTCCAATTAGACGTTTTAGAGAAACTTGACATAATTAAAATCTCAAAATTTGAGGTTTGAGGTTTTCGGAAATGCTAAATTGATCTAAAATATTAAGAGCTTCCAACTACTTCAAGTTATACCGAAAGCTGACTATAACTTGCTTATTTTAAACATAACACCCTGTGTATTATTACGTATTTCGATAAAACTATTTTTGTGGATTCTCCTAATATAGGGTTTTGCTACTTTACACCAAGTGTTTTACGAAATATGACCATTTTTATCACGAAAAAGTGTCCGATTTGACCCTCTGTATCATTATAATTAATGTAATTTAAACCTTTATTTTTGCATTATGTTTTTCTAGTAATGTGTATTTTTACTTAACTTGGTTATTTTGTTATTAAAATAATTATTATTGTACAGGGTGATTCAAAACGCATATTTAAAGATTTATCAACTTTCTTAAATGGATCACCCTGTATTTTATAACGTTGTTAGACTAAACTTTTACTGCTCTTTAAGTTTCGTTAACAACTTACAGTTAAAACTTGTTTTATCTATGTATTGTACATGACGGTGACCAGTTTTTTTTCAAATAATAGGAACAAACCTATAAACTTAAATTTGTACAATACTTTTCAAACGAAGTACCTGGTACCTTAAAAGTTATAATTTTTTATTACTCATGCGGGATAAGTAGAGTCCGCTGTTGCGGTTGAAAAATAGCTGTTTGCCCATTTGAGTGCGACAAGTTTACTTGGCGCACGTTTACGTTATTTAAGTGTTACTTAGCACACGCAAACTATCCTTGTCGCACGCAAATTCGAACCACCAACCTTTCGGTTAACAGCCGAACGCGCAACTGTCAAGTTCACATTAAAAAGTTTATATTTTTATTTCAGTTAATATTCTTGGTCTGGACCCCTGTTTTATATACTATTATTTCATTCCATGAGGTAATTAAGTTATCCTGTTTTTCCATTTTTTTAAGTGTTTTTAATAGCACTAACTACTATTTAGAAGACATGCACTGCACAGGCCTTAATGAACGATCTATTCTTTTGACGTAATATCCCATCTTTAATTAAGGCTCTTAATAGTTGTTAAAACACTTGATTATTGTCATTCCCATTGATGTTCCCTACCAACCCCAAAATAAATTTAATTGAGCTTAAATCAAATCTCAGCTAAGGGCAATTAATGAATTAACATAAAATGTATGCTCTACATACATTTGGTGCCACTTTGTCTCGTATAAGATTTTTGAAAGTTGTTCGTAGACATTATTTAAAGCTAAATGTGACAACAACGTCCCGGGTAACAACAGTTGCAGAGGTTAACTTATTTTTATTAATTTGTTGCTGGTTGCTAGCGTGTGGAAAACTGGGACGGCGGTTTTGTTGTGGGCGGTCAAAAAATTTTAAATTTAAGTTATGCAGATGACACCCCTTTGGTTGCCAGTAATGAGAAAAAACTGACGATGTTCCTCGAAAGACTCGAATCTGTGAGCTTAAAATATGGGTTGCAAATAAGCTACAAAAAAACGAAGATCATAATTATCTATCAACCGAGAACAAAAAGGTGCTCCACAACCACACAAGGTGGCAAATTGCGAAGGCGTCGGAAAGATCGTGTATCTAGGGTTAATAATAACATCAAATGGGGATTGTGAACATGAAATTCGTAGACGCATTCAACTGGGTAAAACAGCTATGAGCCAACTCACCAGAATATGGAAAGATAGCAACATCTTTATTCAAATAAAAAAAGCTCTTGTAAAATCACTGATATTCTCAGTTTTTTTGTAAGCTTCAGAAACGTGGGTGATCAAGGTCGCTGATCGACGGAGAATCGATGCGTTCAAAGTGTGGTGTTGGCGCAGAATGTTATGAATTCCATAAACTGCTCGAAGAACAAACGCATCCATTTTGAAACAAGTAAGAAAAGAGCACCGTTTGTCGAGCGGGCTCTAAGGTCTTTCGGCCACATAATTCGACACGATAATGTGGTGCGCCTCATTGTACAGGGAATGCCATTTGGTAAAAGACGACGGGGCCGATCACCAACGAGATGGACCGACACCGTTCGCAACTTAACTGTCCTAAACTTAGAGACAGCAACAAGAGAGGCTAACAGCAGGCAACGATGGCAACAATTTATTAGACACGTCCTTCACAGACTGGATAATGACCGAAATTTACAAAAACCACCACACATCATGTATGATGTAATGGACTAAGAAGAAGCTAGTATGTCTACTTAGCAGTATTTTGTGATTGTTGTAGTCGTTAGCTTAATTTTGTGGTAGATAAATGATTACTCATCTAATTATATCTAATTTAAGTTAAAGTGGCAATTTATGATAAAACACTATAATTGTTTAAATTAATTTATCTGAACTAATAAATGAAGCGGTTGTTGATAATAAAGATCACAAATTATTACCGTTAATTTTGTGTATTGATATCAAAACGCAACAGCCATTTTTAAAACGGGAATGTATTGTATTTCGATTTTATGAAATTCAAATACACAGCGATGAAAAAATAATCGGATATTCACAACGAAATAAAAAAATATTTAATTGTTTATGAATTTGAAACAATTCTCTTTATATGGGTATTACAACACTTTTCATTATTCGTCTCTATTTTGGTGAACCTTTTATTTTGTTGCTATACCGATATTTGTGGAAGTTATAGAATTATTTAAAAAAAATATTTGTTTGTTTTGCCTAATGTTTTGGGAGAACAATATTTTTTTATGACACGGTTTTAAAAATAAGCGCCAATTATACGTTTTACAAATAGCCCTCAACGTACCACTTTTGGATCTCCTGATCAAAGATCGGGCCGGGAACACTGCATACAGACTAAAGTGTCAGAGGGATGGAGGAACAACGGGATTGGCCTCACCAAGATCGAGGCCCTACACAATAAAATTGGACAAAATTTCGAAAAAGACCTTGATAGGGAAAAACTATAAAACAAAAATACTAACCAAAGAAGACTGGTTGAAGAAAACACCATTGACCAGCCCAGGAGTGAAACGATGGTACACTGTTGGATCAGGGTACCAGGGACGCTACAGGGCAGGTGTGTTTGGAGCATCCTGCAACCACAGGGGAAGTATACTCCTGGGGAAATACGCTACGCACCTGACAGAAAACAGAGTAACCAACAGTGAGATTGATATTTTCACTGACAGTCGCGCGGCCATTGGGGCAATCGTGAGTAACACCGCAACATCATCGGTGGTGTGGGACTGCATGCAAGCCCTCACTGAGTTAGCGACGGTAAACAAAGTGACTCTTGTATGGGTTCCTGGGCACACAGAGATAACTGACAACGAGGTAGCCAATTAACTGGCAAGAAATGGGACCATGGTGGAACCAAGAAGCCAGTTAGTCGAATTGCCAATTTCCGAAGCGAACATTTATTGAAATTAATCCTTGAACAAGAACATATTGCTCAGTGGAATGCAAATACTGGCTGCAGAACATTAAGACAGCTGATGAAAAAACCTTTTCAGAAGAGGGCTGACGCACTCTGGACGATGAACCGGAGTAGGCTAAGCAGCACGCTTGGCCTTCTCACAAGATACATCGCACTAAGAGCGCACCTCTTCAAACTAAAGCTGGCGGCCGAGAAAAACTGTCGACTATGCGGGGAAGAGGAAGATAGCAGTATACACATTCTGTGTCACTGCCCGATGCTAGCGGTGTACAGGTATCAAACCTGGGGCCGTATAATAATGGTTCTAAATGAGACAGTACCAACAGAAATCCTAAGGTTCGCCAAAACCATGTTTTTTATTTACTGTTTATTTAATTAAATGTAAGAAGCTATAACTTGTAGCATTTGAAATTGCTACTCGTTAATTTTGTTTTTTTATATATAGTAAATTTTTCTTTTATTGGGCATTGTAGCATTTGAAATTGCTACCAGCTAATTTTGTTTTTTTATATATAATAGTTTTTTTATTTATTGGGCATTGTACTTACAGAGAACATTCAGTTTTGATATCAAATTCCTGAATAAAACATTTATTTCACTATTTCAAAACAAACATATATATAGTTGAATACTAGTAAATTTCACAAGTTTCAACACTAGGTAATACTCTTGCTTCTGACATTCTAAGAGCTGTTGAAAGTAATATATTCAAGCTGCAGGAACCTTATGATTTCTGGCTGGATTCCTGGATTTCTGAAATTTAAGATAGTGAAGTCAATAAAAACATCCATTCACATGTGAGCAGGCGACATACCGTTGTGTTCTCTGGTATGATAAATTCTAGGCTATTGAAGGTTTGTCCCAGGATTTTGTTGATTCTGAATGAGATCTCTAGGTATTTACTGGGTTTTTTCTTTATTTTTCAAAATATAATCTTAAAGGTTATATTTATTTATTTTCTAGACGTCAATGTCATTGTGCGGATTGTCACTGTTCTTCTTTCATAGAACTTCTGTCATCGGTCTCAAGTCGGTTAGCCGTTAATGTTTCTTGCCATAGTAGAAAAGAAAGAAGAAGAATGGTCTTTTAGATTACATTCTATGAAATTCATTCTGTCAATCAATAGCATTTATGGTTCTGACCAATGAGAGGCTAGGAATTCAAAACTGGCGCTGATTTCATACAGGATGTGCAGTTTTTTCTGGCAACTGTTAGAAATAGGAGGATGGTTCTGTCCTCGTGGTCGTCGAGGAGTTCTTTTTCGGTGCGGCCATGATGAGGTGCGCTTGTCTCGTGTTTGGGATTCTTTTTCGGTATTGAACCGAAATTAACCCTTAGGGGGGAATGTACGAAGTGCCGTTTGGGCCGAGATCAAGTCGCACCCATCGTTAGTGGTTTTTTTTGGAGCCTTATATGGGGATTTGTGCCAAACACCGGTAAGCTGCCATGCGGTGGGAACACCGCCATTTTGTCCTGATGTCCTGTTAGTCCGTTTTAGTCCTGTTTGCTGTTATGGATATCTTCTAGTTTTACCTCCCTTCTCAGAAGGTAAGTTATGACTTTTGAACTAGCAATGATATCGATCAGGTTGAAAATATACCTACTTCATTTTGTTGGTTTTTTATTTTGCACATGTCCTTTCATGAGATTATTTTTTTGTTAGGGTGTTAGGGTACAGCTTAGCTCTCACCATCAGACTCTTGGAAATCGAACGACGACTCTTGTGGCAACTCTTGACTTTGGTCAAGATTCCCACGAGGACCAACACCGAGTCGCTTTTAAATCCTGGCCAGAGTCGACAGACATCCACCGGATGAGATCTAGTAGTAGCCGATAGAGGCTAGAGACCTGCTGAGTTGCATCATCGACCCCTGGCTGACCTGGAAGGTTGAGCCTTTCTTCTGCCTTCTCTTCGTTTTGCTGTCTGTTTCCTGTCTTCTTCCTGTCTTCGTTTTTGTGTCTTCAACTACATCAAGTGGACCTTGGATAGAGGCTACATATGTGGACCATTGGACTTTAATACCAGGTTTTTTTACACCTTCAGTGTTCTCTTACCTTTTTGAAATTTTTTTATAACTATTTTATCATATTAGTACTTATCATACCATCATTTTAAATAATTACTAATTATTGATATCGTATATTATACCACCGTGATAATTTTATAAACTATAATCTAAAGAACTTTTGTGAAGTTCTCACATAGTACTATGTGACAGCAGATTCAGTCACAGGTTTATTTCTTACCATTATACCCCATTCTGGTAACTTTGAGCGGTATAACACCAGGTATAAAAGTGTATGTATTTCGCTATAATACATTAGTTAATATTGTTATATATGTTATTTAATTTATGTAATTATTATTTTATGGTACCCTGGTCTACAACGTATTTTGTCTTGTCCGCTTTGATGTTCTAATTATATTATTATATGTGATATGTTTTTTTATTCTCCTATTTGCCCAGCCTGAATGTCTAAGAAAATTTAATATTAAGTCATTTTAGGTATTTTGTTAAAGATAGATATTTGGTTTTCTCAATTATCCAAATATAGTAAAGCAATATCTAAATTGGGTGGCGCCCTTAATGAATCTGAATTTTCATTCTTAGAGCCGTAAATAACTCGAACTCACTTTATCTGTTCTCCGGCGAACAGCTGCCGTGAGCACCTTGTGTTCTATTTTTTTATGTAATGAACATAATAAAGTAGGTCACAAACTTATGACGAAATAAAGCTGTAACTTTTTCTGAATAATCGAAAATCACAGTTTTAAAAAGTTTTCTTTCAGAAAAAAAAACGTTACATAACAAAACGCCTGACAGACATACCGTTATAAATGGCATGAGAAAAACCGAGCCGTAAACTAAGATGTGTCTAAATTACATAGAGGGGTGTATGTGTATCGGTTTCGTCGATTCCGTTTGCCGGTAAGAAATCAAAGAAGCGTCAAAAGTGTCAGAAGTTCGACTCCTTCGAGAAACATTCTCTCGCCTTAGGAAAAATTTAAGTGTTTCAGCTTTGTGGCTATTTCCAAATTTATCGCCCGAAATGAGACATAGATAAAAGAAAAATGTTGCGGATATGGAGCGTGTTAATGGTGATAGTTTTAAGGATAAAATATAAAATATTTTGATTAAACTTATCTATAAATGTTTTTATTACGGACCTTTTAAGGTTGGTATAGTGAAGAAAAAAAAATTTATAACAAATAACCGCTTCAACCCTTTGGGTAATTAGCAGTGAAGTTAATGAGTTACAATTTTAGTTTGTCTATTAAATTCAAATTACCCAGAAGTGGAATGATACTCTTACTATTTCTTTAGTCTACATACATAAATATAGTCACGCCTTTTTTCCGAAGGAGTAGGCAGAGACCACTTCCTTCCACTTGCTATGGTTCTTAAACACATCTTTTGCTTTCTCTACTTTCATTAGTGCTCTCATACATGCTCGTCGGTTGTTGGTACTCTTGACCTGGCCTTTCTTCAACACAATGTTGATCTGATCGAAATATGTTCGCCTATGACGACCTCTACCGACTTATGCGTTCAAACTCGCCTTATAAATTTGTTTCGTCAATCTTTCCTCATCCATTTTTTCTACGTGTCCAAAGCATCTAAGCATTCCTCTATCTAACCTTGTAACCACATCATCTTTTACACCACAGCGTTCTCTTATTTTACTATTCTTACTTTATCCAACTGAGTCACTCCTTCTATACTTTTTAGACTACTTATCGCCGCAGCATGAATCCTATTTTCATGCTTCTTTTGCCAAACCCAACATTCACTACCATACATAAGTGTAGTCTAACATTTCCTTAAAGTTGTGGCATATATGAAATGTGTTTTTTTGGATCTGGAACATGGGACTTTGCACTATATTTTTCACCTTTAACCAAACTTTACAAATGTAACATGATGGTTTATTTTGTCCAGATAACAGGTATTCATAAGTCTTGTATGTCCTAAACGTAGTCAAGTTATTATCAACTCTTCTTTTCTGTTCATCAATGTGTTACTTTTACGAAACCTAATATGTTTTGAATAATCGGGTGTGTTATCTGCCGGTTAATGACATGTCCCAATTTTTTTTATATGCATGTTCCTCGACATCTCAAAACCGACAAGAGCTACGGATATATACGACTAATAATAATCGACATGTAAAATACAAAAAAAATATTAAGTACAGGGTGTTACTTTTAAAAAAATACAACTAACTTTATGCTTTTTTCCTTTTTTGAGAGATTGTATACGATTTCAAATTTTTTTATATTAAGCACAGTTTGTGACCATATCACAGAGTAAATAAATTTGTTCGAATATTTTCTCTACTAGACAGGAACTTTTATACGCAATCGTTAATTCACTCTGTACATACATATCTGTTATAGTTTAGTAATAATATAGATATTAATACTAACTAACAATCTTTAATAAAAAACGAACGTGTTGTGTTGAACTTCAAAATCGTTTTCAAATCATGTACGGAAATTGACTAAGTTCTGATAAAATTCCGACATTCCTGTGCAATTTATTGCTGCAGATCATGGAATGACGCAGATTGCATTTTATAAACAACTAATCCCTAAGAAAAAACACTTAATGACCGTGTTAGTCTAGTAAGCTAAATGACTTGTTAATGGGACCTCTTCTTTTAATCCATTTGTATAAGTAATTACGTATTCAGCCGATGTCTCATTGCAAATTTGTATTTAGGAGATGTCCCATCCTATTAAAGGAGGTCATGGGAGCAACTGGAAATAATATTAGGCGTCACTTAATATTTGATGATATAAAAGTGGGTTTTTTGACTTATATAAATAAAAATTCACATAGCCTGACATTTTTTCCAAAAATTAGCCCATTCGAATAATAGTTACAAAAATAGTGGGCACAAAAAAATAATAATTGGCAGTCATTGGAGCTGCCGACAAAAGTAAAAAATGTTCATCTTTTTCTTCTTTCTTTAATGTAAACAATTTATTTTTTTTTCGTATCCTCTGCCGTTTAGTTGTTAGAGAGGTTGTCCCTCCATCTCTTGCGGGGTATTCCAACGCTTCGGCGCCCTAAGGGCGACTTGTCTCTAGTTATTTTGACCATTCTGACGTCATTCATGCGATCTATGTGTTCGTTTCACTCTCTCTTTCTTCCCAGTACCCATTCATTTACGTTGTATATTTTACTTGTTCTTCTAATGTCCTTGCTTCTTTTCCTGTCGAAAAGTGTTTTTCCAGCGATCCTGCGCACATTTTCATTTCGGTGATTTCTAATATTCTCTTTGTGTTTGATGTATCTGGTCTAGTTTTTGCTGTGTACGTTAATGTAGGTCGGATGACCGCCTTGTAGATTCGGGATTTGGTCTCGATTCCGATATATTTGTTTCGGAGGATTGTATCATTCGGTTAAGCTGAGGTTCGTGCTACTTTTGCCGCTTGGTTTCTTACCTCTCTATATCGACTTTAAAATGGAACTGGGTGGGTCACCTAGCCAGAATGAGCGACGGCAGATGGACTAGAAAAATAACTGAATGGAGACCGCGAGACCACGCTTTCCGCAGCAGAGGCAGACTGCCCACTCGTTGGTCAGATGATCTGAAGCGCATCCAAACCAACTGGTTAAATGCAGCACAGGATAGAGGGAGATGGAAATATTTACGGGAGAATTATGTCCAGCAGTGAATGAACATAAAGCTGTGTGATGATGATTATGATAATGATTCTTAGCTACCTCGGTCAAAAGTACGTGGTTTTGGCTCAGATTTTACGGCAGAAAGTCTAACTTTCATACATTGGTCAAGCTATATGCGTTCGTGTCGCAAATGTCGACGCAGGCATCAGTACCTTTCGATGCAGACTTGCAATTGTCCTCGTACTTTTGACCGGGTAGCAAAAAAAATAGTATACACCACACGGGCAGATATTTGATAGCCCTGAACTGCGCGTCATGATGCTCGAGGCGAAGCCTATATACCTATGTTTTTTTTTAAATCCCACATATTTTATTATCTATCTTAATAAAGAAACTAACCTAACTTATGTTCTACGAAGACGAAACTTGAATATAGTGAAGCCTGATTTATTAGATGATCAACCAAGTCTATATCGTCTCAATTAGATGATTTATAAAGCAAATTCTTACTATTAGAGCGCAGTTCATGTAGTGTGAAAAACCTCTTGTATTTATTAATAATTGATGTAAAAGAAGTTTTTTAATTAGTAAAATGTTATGAATATTTCTATACATATAAATAAAATTAAAGTGTCTATCTGTGATTTCGGAATAAATGCGGTAGATAATGCTTGGTTAGGAACAGAATATAGGCTTTATTTATTTTTAGAATGCGCTTTAGAAATTTTTTCAACAATCCACCTGAACGACACCATTTTAAAATTCAGTTCTTTACAAATTCACTGGATGTCACGGTTCAATTTTGTGACGCATATGGTGGTCTATAAAGAAATTTTTTTATTGTTTAATCGCATGTCAAGAAAAAAATCTTTCACGCGGACGAAGTCGCGGGCAACGGCTAGTATTTCTATAGGGTTTATTATCAATATGCTAATATTGTTGATTTTTTTAAGTAAAATTAAAAAGCTCATCCAGAGCTGTCACTGGAGCCATATCTCGAAATGATTTATGTAGACGGTGCTGTTGCCGTAATAAATCGCCTTGGAATTTTCCGACGGTCCAATGGTTTGGTTATATACGTTTTCTTTTCTGAGTGGTAGGGTCGAAAACTTCGAGAGATTATTTATTTGATTCGTTTATGCGAAATGGCCTTCCAGAACTTGTATCTAATGGCGCGCACTAAGCATCTGCATCTGTGATGTAGAACTTTCGGGAGTCGCAACTGTTTGAATGCTACGAGGGCGAAAAGGCCCATGAACTTTCTCCCAGATGTTCTTATCGTGAGGCCGATAATGGTTCGTGTAGCTAAAACTAAAACCTAAAAATATTATGGCAATACAAGTAGGTTACCCCTGACATCATTTGGCATGAGGAGTAAATGTTACACGATGCTAAAATCATCCAGTCACGCTGGCTTGTAAAATTTTGAGCCTATTATAGAAATAGTATATTACGACCCTAGGTCAGAAAGTTAAATTTCCTGGAGGATGTGATTTAAAAACCGAGGTGAAGCCGAGCCATGCAAAGTAGCCCACTCTGGTGAGAGCGCGCTGTACTACAAACAGTCCGCAAAAGTTAAGCAAGTCACAAAATTCATTTTTTCGGAACTGAAATGCGGCCAGAAAGCCCGTACTTTCGGCTCGGGGAGCAAAAAAATATATTTTTCCTGTTGTCGCTTTTATTTAATGACAGATATATATATATATATATATATATATATATACATAAATTTGGGTTAAAATGTTCTTAGACGTCTTCCGATCTCCAGTCTTCATTGAGACCTATCCTTCCATAAATCCTGTTCTAGGCCTTTCTTTCGGACTTGATTTTCGATACCGTCTCTACAGCTTTTTCTGGGTCGCCCTCATTTTCTTCTTCCTTGGGATGTCCAGTTTAAGATTTGCTTAAGTAATCTGTCCTCATTCATCCTCTGAACGCGTCCATACCATTTGAGTTGTGCAACTTGAATGTCTTCTACTATTGTATGTTTGACCTTCATAATTTCTTGAATCCTCTCATTTCTGATTTTTTTCCAATCTTGACTTTTCCGCAGCGCGTCTCCAGAAGTCCATTTCGGTTGCCCTTAACCCATTTTCCGAGCGCTGTTTCAGTTGCCATACCTTACTGCCGTATGTGGTTATGCTCTTAATAATACTGTTGTAGATCCGATGTTTGTTGGTCTTCGATATATTTTTGTCCCACAGTACACTATTCAACAGGCTGATGGCTCTGCTTTCCTGGGTTATTCGGTCCCTTATTGCTTCATTAGTATTGCCGTATACTGTAATATACATTCCCAGATACTAATATTTGCTGGTATGCTTTATTGTTTGCTCTGTGTCTTCAAGGACTAGGTCTTGTTGTATTTCGCCTATGCACATATATTCAGTTTTGTTTAAATTAACTTCAAGACCCCATTTGGCATATTCTTCCATTAAGTTTCGGGTCATATACTCTAGGTCTTCGTAGTCCTGGGCTAAAACCACTTGGTCGTCGGCAAAACACACAGTGTATAAAGTTGTGTTATTTAGTGGGATACCCAAATCTTTGCACTTCCGTTTCCACGGTTTTAAGGCTTGTTCCAGGTAGATTTTAAATAGCGTCAGTGAAAGACAGCATTCCTGCTTCAGGCCCTTTAATGAAAGATTCTCCTTGTAAATTAAAGCACACATTCCAGTAAAGCTCCAGCTAATTTATTATGTTTTAAAAGTAGTTGGTGTTTTTCTCTTAAACATACGACCGGATAATAATCGTATTTGCTGAATTTTTTGTCTTTTGAGTTTAAAAAACAAAACAACAATTAAATTTTGATTTAGTTAAACGCAGGAGGGTCAACTAGAATTTTTTACTTCAATAATATTATTTTCTTAGCTGAACGTTTTATTTATATCTCTTAAAGCATGTAGTGCAGTTAGAATGATGAAATGTTGAAGACTACTAAGACTGAGGCTTATAACTTCAAACCCTGATAAAATATTACGGTGTATGTACTTAATAAAAAACCAATTATTATTTATTGCGTTTATTATTATTATGCGTTTTCTATTAAAATCCTCGTTTTTAACCCATTGGGTCATAAGTTTGTGGGTTACAATTATAGTTTGTTTATTAAATTCAAATTATTTAAAAGTAAAATGTATGGCTTTGCCATGGCTGTTTAACTTATGCATAGACGATTATTTAAAAGATTAAAAAAAAAATGTGTATGGATTAAAAATAAATGATTTGATCGTCCACTGCCTTCTTCACGCCGATAATCAGGTCATGTAAGCATCATCTGAAAAGGAGTTGAGGATGGTTGATGGTTAATATTATGCATGATGTTTTAAAAATCAAAGGGATGAAAGTAAAAATTTAAGCAAGAAAGCATAACAAACTGCAGGGTGCTAATTAAAGGAGAAAGAGTAGAACAAGTTAAGTAAAGTTTGTATGCTTGTGTTCAAAGTTTACGAGATACTGTGACATTGAGCGAAGGGTGTTGGCAGGGAAACAAATATAACTTAATGGCAGCCAGAAGTGTCAAAAAAGGCACGACTGCATAAAAGGATGCAGGTCCCTACACGTATGTGTGGTAGTAAATGTTGGGTTTGGCAAAAAAAAGCATAAAAATAATATTAATGCTGCGGAGATGAGTAGTCTGAGAAGTATAGCCGTAGTGGATCTGATAGATAAAGTAAAGAATAGTGAGATAAAGAAATGCTGTTGTGTAAAAGAAAATGTAATAACAAAGATAGATAAATGAATGATTAGATGGTTTGGTACGTAGAGAAATTGACGAAACATATTTATAAGGCGAGTGTGAGTTGGTAGAGGACGACATCAGCAAACATATCTTGATCAGATCGACATTGTTTTGAATAAAGGCCAGGTCAAGAGTATCAGCAACCAGCGAGCATGTATGAAAGTGCTAATGAAAGTAGAAAAAGCGAAAGACGTGCGTAAGAACCGTAGTAATTGAAAAAAAGTGGTCTCTGCCCACTCCTACGGGAAAAAGGCGTATATGTATGTATGTATGGAATGATATTCTTACTATTTCTATAGTCTAACATTTTTTAAAAGATATGGGACGTATACAACAGTTTTTTTTTATCTGGAACATGGAAAATTGCACCATAATATGTTTAATTGTTAATCAAACTTCACAAATGTTACATGATGGTTCATTTTGTCCAGATAACAGGTATTCATAAGTCTTGTATGTCCTAAACGTAGTCAAGTCATTATCACCTGTTCTTTTCTGTTCATCAATGTGTTTTGCCATGGTTCACCGTTTACTTTGATTTCCCGGAGTTTTGTTTGTGAGGTGTGCCACTGAGTATTCCAAATGTATGGTAACTTGTTTTTGAAATATGATTTCATATCTATCAAAGGTGTTAAATGTGATGCTACTGGTTCACATTATTAATGAAAGAAGAAGAAGCAAAAGATGTGTGTAAGAACCGTAGCAAGTGGAAGAAAGTGGTCTCTGTCCACTCGTACGAGAAAAAAGGCGTGACTATATGGATAAATGTGTTGATGATTAGTTGATTTATCATCCAAGGTGGTGGGGTCAAGGACAATTACATTTTCACTTACAATATTGTTGTTGGTAACTTGTTTTTTAAATATGATTTAATGTCTGTCGAAGGTGTCAACTGTGATACTACCTTGTTCGCATTATTGATTGCTTTTCGTGAACTAGCGTCAAGATATGTCTATACCCATAGTAGTACTACTTGTTTATCCGATGATTGGGTGCTGTAAATTTGCGTAACAGACTGCTTGGAGGATTCCGGAAAGTTTTCCTGTAAGAATCGTTGTAGTTTGGTTTTTTATTTATTGGTATTTCCTAATTATCTCATTTTTAATGAATCGATCGTTTAAAGAGCGGTTCCTTTATGGTAAATAGGTGTGTTTAAGCAATCGTTTTGTAAATTATTAAATTTTTATTTTACAACTTTTAATAGATTTTTTAAATAGGAGTATGTTTTCACTGTAATGTAAATCGAAATGGAATTACTCTATAAATTCGAATTTACTGCTCCATTCTAAACCATAACTATTAAATTCGTAATTACCCATTGGTTAATATGATGGCAATGATTTTTGTTATATACTCTATTCGAATTTTATATTTTCTGTAATATACATACATAAAATCTGATTATTACGTTCGTTAAAATTCAAATAAATATTATTATTTTTTTAGAACAAAAATTAATTTTGATTTCTTTTAAATTTTCAGCTATTTTTGAGTCCAAGCATCTCATAAATTTTTTATTTCTTTTAAATAGAATACATTTTTTCTTCATCCAGCTGTAGCCCATTAAACGATGCCTTTGTTTGTCCTTCTTTTATTGGTACTAACATATTTTTGATGTATATTTTAGCACCCGCATGATTTGTTATGCTTACAGCTGATCCTAAAGAATTAACAAAAAAACAAAAACTATACAAAAAAACTTTCATCGACATGTGAATGCTTTAAATTATTTGGAATAATAGACAAGCTTTTAATTTTATTAAAAACCGTTGGAAACTCTCAATTCAAGCTTAAAAAATTTATGTAAGCAAGACTTTGTACGGGATATTATAAAATCAATAAAATAAAAAATATCTTTTCGAAGAACTTTAAAAAAAAATAAAGAAGTGCACATTCCCCAATAATAATAAAAATATTTAAAAAAACAAAAACACAACTTCGAGTGGCTTGGATGATCTTTATATAGCTTGTGATCTTATAGTAGAGCTGCATGGCGTAAGAGTTTGTACGTGTTGAGTTTCTTGTGATCCTTAATGGCCACAACAGAAGAATGTAAAGTTTTGTTTATATTTTTATCTCCAAAGGAAATGCATAGCCTGTTGGCTACTAAAAGTAGATATGCTAGATTTTAATCTTGAAAAGTAACTGTAAAAATACGTATCTATAAAGTATCCAAATAAGAACTAGTTAATTTCTATCATCGTGTAAAAAAATGGTTCGAAATCTTAGGCGTAGTAACATTGTACTTAGTGTATTTTATTCTTTGTTTTATTCTTATTTACAAAATAAAAGCTAATGGATTGATTTGACTATCAGTGTGTATTTCCCAATTTAAAAGTATAGATAGACGCCAGACGTCAAATACTTCACATGTTTCACATGCCTTACAGCGAATGGCAAAATAAAATCAATTATTAATTTACGTAGTCCCGCATATTTTGTTGTTCTTATCGTATAATTTATTTTAAATATGAAATAATCAATACATGTACACATATTATGGAATTTTAAACTGGATGATTAGGTACACTAAAAGAGTTCTTTTATTTTGGAATGAAAAACAGCCAACAATATATAGTTATAGGTAGAACAGGACAAGATATAGAACTGGAAGTGGAATGATAAAAACGTCAACCAGTATAAATACCTTGAAGTTACTATAAGCGAAGATGGGAAGGACGATGAAGACATACTGAAAAAAGTAAGTAGAGGAAGAAACATGACCAAAGCGCTACATTCAATCTTGTGGAATAAGAATTTGACAATTAAAAAAAAAACATTTTTAAAACCATCATAGAACCAGTAATGACGTATGGGTCAAAGATAATAATACGTCTCAGAAATTGTGTGCGGCAGAAATGACTTACTGGAGGAGATGCTGTGGTCTAACCCTACGGGATCATGTTAGAAATGAAAGGATTAGAGAAAAAATTACAGCAAATGACACCATTATAGATACAATAAATGAAAAACAATTAAAATGGTACGGACATCTACGAAGATTGAGCCGGGAGAGAAGATACCACTGAAGGTTTGGAATTGAACACCAGCAGAAAAAAATAAAAGAGGAAGACCAAGGAAAAAATGGATAAAGGACGAAAGATTTGGAAATGGGAAGGAAAGGACTGCAACGAGGCGATTGGAATGATAATATGGCGTTTGGGATGTAAGAAGCAGCAATAAGCTGCAAATACTCGCTATATATATATATATACATACAAACATAAAGTCACGCCTTTTTTTCATAGGGGTAGAGGTACCACTTCTTTTCACTTGCTACGGTTCTTACACACATTTTTTGCTTCCTCTACTTCCATCAGTGCTCTCATATATGCTCGTCGGTTGTTGGTACTCTTGACCTGGCCTTTCTTCAACATAATGTTGATCTGATCGAAATATGTTCGCCTAGGTCGACTTTTACCGACTTGTCCGTTCAAACTCGCCTTATAAATTTGTTTCAATCTTCCTTCATCCATTTTTTCTATATATATTGACGGGTAGCCTTTGCTGACTAGTTAACAAATATCTATTGAATATTTTTTGAGGACAGCCGCAAAAAGTTTTGTTAAAAGTAAACTCTATAAAGATACCGAGCTTTTGTAAATTTTATTACTTATTTCCATCATCAGGGAATATCTTAGTGAGAATGAACATTAGGTATTGATGTATGACAAGATGAAATGATATACATTGTATTACTCATGTAGATATATATAAAATACAGCACTATAATGTTATCATTTCCACCACTATTATCACGGAAGTTAATTGAAGTAAATAATTAAAAGTTACCTATTAAAATCATATTTACACCACGTGAATGTCACTTTATTTTAGGCAAACAAAAATTACCATACAGCGTGTTAAAATACACCTTTTACACTGTTAATATAATAAAACAAATTTTATTTAAAAAAAATTTGGTTTTATCATTTGTGTTTTTAAAAAATTAACACTATAATTTTAGGCAAAACAAAATAAAAACTACCATTTGTATTATTGCAAATTGCTAGTGGCGCCATATACTAGATAATAGGCAACCTACTTATTTTGAAAAGTAGAAAACTGTCTTGTATTTTTAAGCATTTCTGCAAAACTATTGGAACTGCGCGCATACGTATCCCTGAAGAAATTTATGAATCCTGGTTAAACTAAACAGGATAATTGGATATTTTGATAGAATTATTGCATTGTAGTCGGTATTTGACAAGTGTGCAAAGTTTAAATTAAATCTGATTGCTTGAAGTAGGGCAAAATCGATGCCAAAGAGTCAGTTACAAACAAACATACATACATACATGTGAAACTAATATAAGCGTGTTAAAAAAGGAAAAAAGTTAAGAACGAGATGACCAGATTTGTACACTTTAATCTGGTAGTTTCTTTTTAATAAATTTGGGATCTGACACCGAAGAAAACGCTAAAAAATGGAATAAATGCTGGGTTTTCTACGTTTAACGGCATCAGCGTGTTTAATCCTGATCTGATTTGTAATGATGATTAATTACATTTATTTATTCGTTAATTTGGATTTTCTTTAAAATATTAATAACTTTTTAGATTATGGGGTAAATATAGGTTCATTAAATTTTTAACGTCTCCCTCTTCTCATCGTATTTTACTTATGATTTATTTCAGTTTTTGTTGCTGTCGATATTGTTTTGGTGAAAGAAATATGAATAGTACTATAGTACGAAGGGCAGTTTTTTCGAGCAACATAAAAGTAGAGATGAAAAAGATCTGCAATTGCCAAAAAAAATATTAATCTCATAATGAGTTTATAATTAGCGATTTATTTGTCAACACCTTTGTGCGACAGAGAGTCATCCCTAAAAAAGAAATAACTGAAATCAAGTGGTTTTCGTTGTATCAAAGCGATCGTGGTCTCTCGTAGTGCCATCGTGGTTGTATATCCTGTTGTATCCCGGACGTGTACACTCTCTCCCGTTCGCCTAAACCGGAACCAGCGACCGGAACGCATCAATAGTCCGTTTGATGTATTTACTGCCGATAACTCTGGTACATGTATACCGTCGAGGATATGTGTTGCTGCTGCTGCTGCTGATACTGGATGTGTGTCTGTGTGTCTGTGTGTGTCTGTGTGTGTCTGCACATTTATATCTGCCAACATCGGCAGAGAGAATTTTTATGGAAAAGGTGTTTAAATTGATGCAGGTCAAATAAATGGGAAAGTGTTGTTCCGTGCAGCTGGTGCGGTTTTATTACCCTTCGAACAAAATTAAGCTATTTTAGATAGAGAATAGTATCACTTTATTGATTTCGCTGGAAAAAATATGTGTCAATTGTTTTATATGTTTATTAGTTTATGCAGGGTGTTTCATTACTAATTGAAAATATTTCAACTATAGAATTCTGAACTAAAAATATAAAGATTTTAACCCAAATCACCTAGATAAAATCGAGTTACAGGTTTTTATTTTAAAATTTAAAAATTATTTGTGCCCAGTACTTTAAAACTATTTAAAGTATTATTGTCATATTTGGTGGGCAGTGTAAGTACTATACACCCTACTAAATTATATTAAATGAACGTTTTTGGCTACTACCAGAGACGTACGACAGCGGCAATTGACTGGTTGATTCCTCCCAAATTCTACGCCACTGGCGGAATTGCAATTTTATCACAATTTTTGATTTTCCAATACTTTTTACGTGAATATTATACTACTTCTCCATGGCCATAAAGTTATTATTTTTCGAGATATATCGGGTTAAACATAAAGCTGCACAATTATTTTGATTTCAATGTGTATTAATTACGTCGGTGTTTTGGGTGATATGATTACATTTATTACGCGAATAAAAAATTTAATCTTTATTAACCAAAAAAAAACAATTTTATTTATCGAAATTTTTTCAACGAATAGATGCATTTACAATATTAAAATTAAATAAATAAATGGCGATTTGAATCATTTCTCCATTTTATTTAAATAAATTGTAAATTCGGCTAATTTTATAATCAATCAGCCAAACATATTTTTTAAAACTAGAGGATCGTTTAAAGAAAGAATAAATAAACTTATTGAACATTGAACATTTGTTATAAAAGGTTTCTAAATTTTGTGCTTTTTAATATCTTCTTCTTAATAAAATTGCAATTCCGCCAGTGGCGTAGAATTTGGGAGGGATCAACCACGCCTCCGGTAATAGCCAGAAACGTTCATTTAACATAATTTAGTAGGGTGTATAGTACTTACACTGCTCACAAAATATGACCATAATACTTTGAATAGTTTTAAAGTACTGGGCACAAATAATTTTCAAATTTTCAAATAAAACATCTTGTAACTCAGACAGATGACACATTTTATCTAGGTGATTTGGGTTAAATCTTCATATTATCAGTTCAGGATTCTATAGTTGAAATATTTCCAATTACTAATGAAACACCATGTATGTATAAAAAAAACTCATTTTATTAATTGGTAATGATCTAAATATAAACAAAAGAAATCAAACTTTACAGCTTAAATTAATACGAAAAATTGGAATCACTTAACTCTAGGAATAAACATCTTATGGCTCCGAGAAAGTGATTTTGCTACTAAAATTAAAAACAAAAGTACCGACATTTAGGTTTAAACTAACAGTATAATTTGTTAAAAATTGTGGATTTTTATGTTTTTTATTAATTTTAATTTGTGTTAAGTCTTTTATTGTGTGTACATTTTTTGTTAATAGTTTTTGTAGCTTTCGGAACAAAGACGCCCAAACTCTGCCTAATCGACTCTTAAGGCTACGAATATAGATCTTTAAAGCTCCTAAACCCTCCAGTGAAAATCTTTTTCTACTTCTTCTACTTGCTAGAGATCTAGATGATCTATTGATTCCGGACTTGCCTCTGTAATATTTCCTGATATGTGGACTGCCAGCTGTCTCTCCATCTCTTTGGTGGTCTTCAGGGTGGACGGGTCTCTGCTGGTTTTCCCTTTAGTACAATGCGTGGTAGTCTATCGTCGGTCATTCTCTTCACGTGGCTATACCATTCTCTTCTCCTTTGCCTTTCCCATCTCACCACATCCTGTACGTCACATTGTGCTCTAATCTCAGTGTTTCTTACATGATCTCTTCTTGTTTTCCCGGCTATTATTCTCAGTACTGACATTTCGGCGACTCGTAGCATCCTTTTGGTCTTGTTGGTATCCTCTCTCGCTTCTATACCATATGTCATTATTGGCTTGACGCATGTCTTATATATTTTGATTTTACTCTACTTTCGCATTTTAGGATTAGCCCATACAGTTTTCCTTAGACATCCTGATATTATGGCTGATTTGTTAATTTGGTTTCTCAGGTCCCTTACCGGGTCGTGAGCGCTGAACATATCTATGCCCAGGTATCTAAATTGCCTGACCTGCTATATGGGTTTATTATATATTACCAGCTTGCACATGGAGTAATACCAGAGGATATCACTCAATGATAGACTATGTATTAAGTAACAGGGAAATACAACCCAAACAAATAGTAGATGTACGAACGTTATCATCAGCGAATGTTGGCTCGGACCATGGATTAGTACTGTTTAAACTCAACCTTAAGGTGAAGATAAAAAAACCGACTCCCAATCTAGTAGAAAAAATCAGAGAAAGGATAACAGACCCGAGTACAAGAAAACTCTATAGCGATAGATTAAACCAGAAACTAGAAACAAATAAGTTAGAAAACCTAAACATAGAACAAATGTGGGAAAATATGAAACGAGCCATGCTGGAAGCGGCAAACGAAACGTTGGGAAGGAGAAAGGTAAACAAGAATAGAATTCCAACAAAAACACCTTGGTTCAACGATGAAGTAAAAGAACTTTCTGAACAAAAAAAGGAGGCATTCATAAAGTATAAAAACCACAACCCGCCTGAAGAATATCAAAGGTACAAAGGAGTAAGAAATGAAGTGAACAGAGAAATAACAAAAATAAAACAGACCTATTGGGAAAGATACACCAAAGATTTAGAACACGACTTACACGGAACACAGAAAACAATATGGAGAACATTACAAAACCAAAAGAAACAAATTAACGAAAACGTAAAAATTAACAGCATAACAGAAGAACAATGGGTACGTCATTTCGAAACATTGTATGCAATGGAAGGAGAAAACCTGGAAAGAGAAGAAGAAAAAGAAGGGGTTGAACTGAAAGAGATAGCACAAGAGGAGATAGAAGAAGCCATAAAAAGATTGAAAAATCGAAAATCACCTGGACCAGATGAAATCGAACGAGTAACACTACGAGACAGAAAGAGAAACGCAGAAATCAGCAAAAAATGTAAGATCGAAGACGTTAAAATGGATGAAGAAGAGAAAGAAAGGATGGCATGACCATGTTCAACGAATGGACGAGAATAGGCTAGCCAAAATATGTAAGAATGAAAGACCAGCCGGAAAGCGACCACGAGGAAGACCACCAAAAAGGTGGTTTGAAAGTTGGAAATCGTCCTCCATGGAAGATTAGAACAGGCAACAGGACTAAGTCCTAGTCTATAAAAGGAAGAAGAAGAAGAAGAAGACCAGCTTGCATCTCTTTGGCTCCCTAGCAATGGTCATGGTTTTTGTTTTACCTATGGATATATCCATGTTAAATTGCTAACTGATCTGGTAGAACTTAAACAACTGTCTCTGTAGGTCATTCTCACTTTCTGCGAATATTGCAGCGTCGTCGGCGTAGCAGACCATGCTGATAGCCCAATTGTTCATTCTGTATCCCGAATTCATGGATGTTACTTCTTCTATGATTTTGTCCATCAAGAGGTTAAATAAAAATGGAATAAGGCTATCTCCCTGTCTAATTCTTCCCGGAGTGGGTATGCTAGATGTAATATTCTTTCCAGCTTTAATTTGCGTTCTGTTAGTAGTGTTAAGGCTGTATACCGTTGTTACTATGTTGGCAGGGGCTTCTTTTTCCTTTAGGATTGTTATGACGTCTTCCAGGCGGACTCTGTCAAATGCCTTAGTAAGGTCGACGAAGCAAATAAATGCTGGTGTATTGATCCATTGCTTTTTTCTTTATTTGCTTGGTAATGAAGATGGCATCGGTTGTTGATCTATTCTTTTTGAATCCTTGTTGTTCCTTTCTGGTTTTTATTTGCTCCTCTAGTTTATCCTTGAGCAACCCTGTAAACAACTTCATTGTTGAGCATAGTAGAGTTTCCAGTGAAAGTAAGGGAGGGGAATGTTGAGTAAGTTTCTACACCCTTGAAATTTCGTTTTTATATTAACTACCGACCTTATTTTCATCATCAAATCTACAGTTTGGCATGTGAACGAATAGCAGGCTCTGTTAAAAACAACAGACTTTCTTTAATGAGCAAACAATTTCTCTCCCAGAGCTTTACCAGCCCGTGAAACAAGTAAAAAATGGGTTAGGAATGTAAACGAAATAAATAAGGGCTTGGCCAGGATTCTAAAATAAGGATCCAATAACCTGGTGGAATTTAATGAAAATTAAACCCAAGCATGCCTATTCTCTAGAAAAGTCAAATGGTGTCAAATGGTTTTATGTCAGGCGTAACCATACCGATGAAGTCATAAATATCGTTTAATCTGCTCAGTGAATAGGTATTTTTTATATTTTTATAAATTGTTTTAAGGTAAAGAATGCTTAACTATATGTATTTAGAATGACTTACTAAGCTAATAATCTTTTACTTGGAAAACCACTCAATTTTTGAAACAAATTCAATGACATTGTAATATATCTAATATTTTTTCGCATTGTTATTTAGGTATAAATGGAAAAGTCCAAATAGATAACGAGTTCATTCATTTCGTTTTAAGTTATAAAATTTGAACTAAGACACGGAAATTTTAAAATTTTATATAATTTATTTTTAGAATATGCAAAATAAATTTTGTTAAGCTAAAATATGAAATGTTGTTTAAAATATGCATCTATATCAAAAGCCAAAGAAAGCTGCGTTCACGTCATCATTGTGAGCATTTCAGCGTTGTCAGATTGTTCATAAATTATGCAAATTAACATAAAATAACTAAAAAACGTAAATGTTTAAAATTTCACAATATATTAAATGAAAACTACAAAATTTTTGATAATTTTTTTCCATTTGTGATTTTTTTAATTACATTTATGAATAGATTTCACGCAGTAAGGAATTCCACAATAAAAGTGGTGAGGTTATTACTAAGTTACCAAATAATAAATATAATAAAAATAAAAACACAAGCAATAAAATAGAATATGGTTTATTAATGAACGAATTTTCGAAGACAAAAACTTTTACAGAAGTGGTACTACCATTAAATAATTCTTTATCTTTCAGTTGGGACCACAATAATTGAATTGTTGTGCTATTCTAAAAGCATACAGAAATAAAATTATGTTAAATGTACATTTGTCGTAATTAAACTTACTTCTCCGGTACATATTGTAAATGGTATTACGTATAGAGCATGTATTTAAAGTTTCTTTATTTGCTACTTGTTTATGAGCGCAACGCTATTTTTTTGGTGACTTGAACTGTTCACCTTTTTTTTTCTGTTTGACAAATGCTGCTAACTGTTCTTACACTGATTTTTAAAGCAGAAGTTACACGCTAAAATAATACAAATTTTCGTAAAGTAAATTAATGATATTTTATTCGCAAATTACCTCTTGCACAGCATTTAAAGGCAACAAAGGGTCATTATTATTCCTTTCTTGTTTAAAATAATTAACTAATGAAGCCACAAGTTCATTGCATTGACTATTCAGCTGTTTGGGCATTTTGACAATCAAAGAAGAAAATGCTTTGTTTTTATTATAAATTTTTTTCACAAGAAAACCTTAAAAATCGATGACACTACGAGTAAATAAGTCACAAACGACGCGGCAACATGACAGTATTTCTGGCAGTGACTATTTTACCGTCATTAATTGGTCGCTTCTTTATGAAAATTTTAACACAAAACTTTACATTAAGGGACGTCTAAACCCAAAAAAGTTATATGGCATATACATTATTTTGTTACAAAAGTTTTTTTATTGATCGGGTTTTCTTTAGAAGCGATTGTTTAGCAAACTTAAGTATATACGCTTCTCTATAGAAATGTAGCCACACCTGCAATAGAATTACGACCTTGGTGACGTGAACGCAAATTTATTTGGCTTTTGCTGTATTATAATACAGTACTATTATTGTATTAACAAAAATAAATTAGACTCTATCTCTGAAAGGAGATATTGATATCTTAGTTCGATCCAACTTGACGAAATAGATTAAATCAGATTGCAGATCAATCCGAGATTTCCAACTATTTTAACTTACCTAAACTTAACTAACTAGTTGTAAAGCGCCAAGTTATTATTTAAAAGAAAAATTAATCAAGTGGAATAACTAAAACCTTGAGCAAATCAGAACTGTATCTGTATATGTTAATATCAAAGAAAAAAAAACATGCTATACCGGCACTAATGTTACAAAAATTTAAAATAAAAAAAGATAACTCCATCTAAAGGTTTTTTATTTTGTCTCATAAACAACGTACATATAATCAGAAGAAACAAAAATTGATTACAGTGAGAAATTGTTACTCTAAAACTGACTAAAATAAAAATCTGAATAACAAAAAAAAACGTGTACTTATTGAACAAAATGGACAATTAAAAAAAATCAATAATAAATTTTAATTTTAATTTTATTACTTATTAAACATTTGAAATTAATCAAAACTAAAATTTCCAAAAAACACAGATTAATTTTCAATATCTCTGCTATCATTTACCACCGCGAACAGGTTGGAAAAAACAGATATTGAAATAAAATTTACATGACACAGGCCAGAAAGCGATGAAACCTAATTGATTTTTAATTATCTATCCAAAAGCAATATCAAGACACCAAGGTTGGCTTTAGCAATGCTAACCGTCAACCGGGAAAATAAAAAAAAGGATGCAACGGCAAAATTACCGTTACACTGAAGCTTCCCATATTTTTAGTTTTGTAAACAAATCACAGTTTTATAAAGAAAACACAAAACTTGAATAATATTTTATGCGTAATTGTCACTCCTTAATCTAGCAAACTTTTTTATTACTTATGAGGATTTCGTAGTTTAAATTACAATACCCGGAAGCGTAAGTTATCGCGGAATATTCAGACTATATTCAATGAAGCTTGCAGGATAATAGAGTAAAGCACTTGTGTACGATTGTCTCGTTTAAACCCAACTTTGGCGCTTATATATATATATATATATATATATATATATATATATATATATATATATATATATATATATATATAGGTTGGTAAATTGACGTGGAAAACTTAGATAACCAATAAATAATTGACTCATTTCCAAATTTAATTTTTCTTTACCCACATTCTGTAAAAAAAACGTTGATTAATTAGGCGCGACAAATAAAGACGTATGGTCATTTTTTTGAGCTAATTGGGAAAGGGGTGAATAAAAAATGGAGCACTATTTGATCCATAAGGTAACAATTTAGTTGGTCTAAAATATACATTGTAACAGAGAAAAAAATGTTGGTCTAAAATATACATTATAACAGAGAAAAAAATGTTGACAACAAAGTGATCTTACCGTGAATTTTAATAAAAAAATTCAAAATTTATATTTTGTTTGCTCGACTCAAATATTTTCTTTTCCATTCACGAGCGAAAAAAAATTTCTATTGTTTGAACACAAAAAAATACGAGAGAAAATTAAATTGGATAACATGGAAGGCAGTCTGATTTCACTAATTCACTAACGTTGGTTACTATGTTAACTACAAACAAATTTGAACTTACAAAGACTGATCCAAATCCCAGTACCAAAGGGTTTGTTTTTTATGATGTTTTTTAAACACAATTTCGATGTCAAATGTGTTATTTAACAAACAGTGTACAAAATATTAATTTTTTAACAACGTTACTAAGAAAATTTAAGCATTTATTTGTTTGTATTTAGTGATATCCAATAAAACCTTACATCCTTTTGTTACTTTAAAATCCTTGGAATCATTCAAAATGGGATTTATGATGATTTATGATATCTTGGATAAAGTGTTTTATTTTTTCTATACCTACTTATTTATTTTAACAATAAATATACAAATATATTTCCAGTTTTAAATGGGAAACAACTAATGCCGCGGTTGAGAGTCAAAGCGGCTGTTGACGTGGTGACAGTCATTCTTTCGTCTGACCCAAAATATCTTTGCAAACCTCGGATGAAGAAACTAAAAAATGGGATCTTAACAATAAAAATAAAGAAAATTACCGATAACAAATGACAGCTGTTAAAAATAATGCGTTTTTTTTTAAATTTTTGTAGTTTATTGTTTTCGTTTAAAATTTTTAGTCACAAATTTCCAATACCTACTTTGACACGCGCATTTAAAATATAAAGGAAAATGTTGAAAAAGAATTGTTTATGGATGTTGTGTACATTTAACCTAATAAAAAACTTTGTGCGCATATAAGAAGTGAAACTTTTAACGTTTAAACGGCTAGAATTAAAATTCAATTATGTTGAATATTATAAGAATTTTCCAGCATAGAAAACTAGTAGAGATCCTTAGAAAAGTCGGATTAGATGACCGGGACTTAAAAAATTATTGTAAACCTTTATTGCGGTTCAAACAGCAAAGATTTTAAATAAAAGCCCCTTACCCGTATTATTTAACCTATACTCAGAAGAGATATTTAAAGAAGCCCTAGATGACATAAAACTGGAAATATCTGTAAGCGGCCACCGATTGAACAGTATAAGGTACGCATACGATAACGTAGTATTTGCTGACAATATTTAAAGCCTACAAGAACTCATGACTAGAGTCAAAGATAACAGTGAAAAATACGGTGTAACGCTGAACGTAGATAAGACCAAATTTATGATAATCCGGAAAGGAACCAATGTACCGTGTCAACTTACTATCAGAAACCAGAAAATAGAAAGAGTACACGTACCTAGGCACAACAAACAAACATTGGGACCATTCTCGTGAAATTAAATGCCGGATTAAAAAATCCCGAGCGGCATTTCTAAAAATGTTAAACCTTTTTAAAAGCCACGACCTTTACCTAACAACAAAAGTAAGAATGCTTCGCTCTTACGTGTTCCCAGTGTTGCTGAATCATGGACACTCACTCAATACTCCGCAGAAAATCGTAAGGCATTTGAGATGTGGCTGTATCGGCGAATACTTAATATACCTTCACAAAAGTTAGAGTGTTCAAGAAAATAAATAAAGATATGGAGATCATAAAGAAGATAAAAACTAGAAAGTTTGAGTACTTAGGTTACATAATGCGAAATAGGAAACGTTATGAGCTTCCACAGCTGGTTCTCCAGGGGGGAGTTCTAGGACGGAGGGGATCTGGCAGGAGAAGAATATCTTGGTTAAAGAATTTGAGAACTTGGTTTGGTACCACAACGACTGGCCTTTTCAGGGCAGCTATTTCAAAGGTTCAAATTGCCGTGATGATCGCTAATATCCGTTAACGGATGAGCACTCAAAGAAGAAGAAGATGATAAGAATTTTAATGAAGTATTTATAGAACGACACACACTACTGTTTGCGTATGAATATTATTCTTAATTAATTTCTGTAATCTGTAGATTGCTGGGTGCTTCAATAGCCTGTACATCTTGTGTAGTTTTTTTAAATATTTTTTGACAAATATGTGGACAACACAAATAGACGTCACGTTGCTAAGTGTCTCTCCGCATGCACGTTATGAATCGTTACACATTTTCGTCAGACTAGCTCGTGTGACGCGACCTTGAACTTTAACTCCCAGCGCGCGTATAGAAGTTTTACTTCAATAAATAATAATTTAAAAAAACTAAAAAACACTCTTTTAAAGTTAAACAAACTGAAAAGTAAATAATAGTTCCTAACATAAGAATAAAATTACTGACGAGAAAATTAATGTCACAGTTCTAAAAGTGTGGGGCTTTTATTACAAAACGCAGTTAATTTACAAATGTCATACAATTCCCACGCTTTTAAAACAGTGACATTAATTTTTTCGTAATTTTATTCTTATGGTAAGAATTATTTTTCACTTTTTAGCTTGATTAACTCTAGTAGCTTGTTTGTTAGTTTTTTAAACTATAATTTTTTTTTGCTTTTAAGCTCGATTTGTTTTACTCACCCTCTTGCCATTCATTCCTCGGTACGTTTTTCACCACTATATTGGAATGGGTGAATTATAATATGACATTGGAATTGCCGCATGCGTAGTTTACGCACTAGTTCTATCTCATGCAAGAGATCCTTGAAAAAATTTATGAATCCTGGCAAAACTAATCAGGATAATCGGATATTTTGATCGAATTATTGTATTGTCGTCGGTCTTTGACAAGTGTGCGAAGTTTAAATTAAATCTGATTGCATAAAGTAGGGCAAAATCGAAGCCAAAGAGTCAGTTACAAACATACAAACAAACAACAGGTGAAACTAATATAAACGTGTTAAAAATAAATGATTTCATTTTGTTTTTACTCGACAGATTATTGCCACACATTTGCAAAAATTTAATGATTTTTAAAAATAATTAGTTTTTTTAACAATTAGCCTGTACGTTTAATGTTTCAATACCTATTTCGATTTTCACGAATAGTGACGATAGTTAACACCACACCGGATGGAAATGTGCGATTCTACAATCCTTTTTTTATTAAAAATTGTAAACGAGTTTTTTTATAGAATGTGGTGTACAAATGTATTGTGTTTGAAATGCGCTTAAAAATAAAGAATGTAGATGGAATGTAGGAGATATAAAGTTAATTAAATTGTTTCACTGTATTTTTCTTAAAACATTAACCCAAAAAAACACCGTGTTTGACTTAATTACAGTTTTTCTTTTAATCTTAATATAGTGACAAACTTAAAAAAATAAATTATAGTTTAAAAAAACCAAAAAAAACACAAAGGATCCCTGAAGAAATTTATAAATCCTGGCGAAAATATTCAGGATAATAGGATATTTTGATCGAATGATTTCATTGTCGTCGGTCTTTGACAAGTGTGCAGAGTTTAAATTAAATCTGATCGCTTAAAGTAGGGCAAAATCAAAGCCAAAGAGTATGTTACAAACAAAGAAACATAGATACATACATACATACATACAAGATACAGGTGAAACTAATATAAACGTGTTAAAAAAAATCAAAACCATTGATATCAAGAGTAGGCACTATCCAGTGTTACACACATGATCCTATAAACAAAAGATAAATTTAATTTTAAATGCTTTTTTAAAGGTTAGTTAAACAATAAGAGAATTAAATTTTTTACTACAAATAGTGTCATGGGTTTTTTTGACCAATAAAATTTTACCATATTAAAAAATCTCTGTATCAATATTTAATGTTCGTTTGTACACTTAAAAGGTAATCCTGGTAGACACAGCCAAAAATTTTAAAAATTAAATTAGCCAATTGTCCAATAATTTTAATTGATTTGGTAAGTTATACTTTATTTTGCATTACTAAACACATAAAAATAATCTAGGAATATTAATTTATATTTCAATATTATTTGGTTGCTTCAGTAAATATATTTTATTAGCGGACTCAGCAGACGTTGTCCTGCCCAACATTAGCTTGCCAGCTTTGAGATTGTCCCTTTCAGTACTTCTTACAGCTAAAAACACCAGCGGTACCAATTGCATTCGACGCATAATCAGGCAACTTAGAACTGATTAGATTTCCAGCAAAATCGGTTAAGCTGTTTTTTATGGAGAAAAAAAAATCTTAAACAAATGTTAAACTACCTGAATTTTGCAATTTATAAATTTTACTATTTTTAATACAGAATTATAAGATCTTTTGAATAATATGATTATTGCATGTTAGGAATATTTGTATACAAAATTTGATGACAATATTTCATAAAAAAAGAGAATAGCATTGAAGACGTTATAACAGTTAAAATTATTGTTAGTAACAATCAAGCATTGTTTATAACAATTGAATATTGTTACTAACAAATTATTATTGATCATAATAATTAAAACGAAAATTCAATTGTTATAAACAAATGAAAATAGCTCCCGCTTATAAAATGATAAGAAAAAGTTTGAAAGAATACGGTTCACATAAACAGAAAATTGTTAACGACAATTATAATTTTTTATAAACAATTTGAAATCGTTTTTTATAATAATTTTAATAACAATAATTATAACAACAAAACATGTAGTAATTTTTCATTTTTTCCACTGGGAAGTTAGTCGTGTGGACCTCTCGGGTCGCACCCAGACCACTAATATTTAATTAATTTTTCGCAATAATCAATACCAAACAAAAATGTTCGTCCATTTTTATAACCAGTTTTTTGTGCGTCCTTGTATAATAAAATCCGAATCAATATTTCAATTTCCCCATCGACCATCATCAACCATCAGCGCGTCACGTCATCTTTTACGACGTTCGGTAGCTGCAAGCGATACCAGCGACCCGCCTCTCATCCATTTCAACTAATGATTTGATAAGATGATGACGAATGGTACGAGGTGGCGCGGTCGGCATGTCAATTAATCAACGCCAAGTAGGCGATCATGATGCCCATGTTACTGGGTACGGGGAGGTTTATAAAAGGTACAAAAGCATTAACAAATTTAGTAATTTTACAATTAATTTTGATAGAAGACTCTGCATCACCCTGCATTGTAAATTATTTGGGCTGGTTTTTTAATGTTTTTGGTTAAAAATAAATCATTTAAATCTTAGACAATGTTGTGATTTTTTTAGTTTGGTGGAAGTTGCTATGATCTAAATCGGTATTAGCATTTTGTTATTATCCACAACCGCTACTTCCTACAGTATACCAAATTTTTAATATCAGTCATTATGTCGCGTGATGGCAGGAAAGGGAGGTAGACTTAAACTAAACAAATAAATAACGAAGAATGTTGTCATAAATAAAACATTTATCATTATCTTATGGATCCAATATGATAATTGGAAAAAACAATTACTTTAAAAAAGCATAAAATTTAAGTAATAAAAGACATTACGTGTCATTACGACATCTTTATTTGTTATTGGATTTTAATTATTTAAGTGTAAGGTTAGACTGTGTGCACGTATCGATTTGATCGATGAAATGAAATTTGTATTTCGTGCATTCATTTATTAAAATAGTAGCAAAGCGCTTTCGACCCTTAGTTAAAAAGCTCCATTTTACTTGTAACTTTGGTTTTAAAAAGGGTTGGGTAAAGTTCCTATTAGACTCATATCACACTTTTGGCCCCTAGTTGTAGTACTACTGAGCAGAGCTGTTTTTACCTTTAACTAAGTAAAATTTTTTTTAACAGTTAACAATCTCTTTTTAATTTATATCTATCTGACTTTAATAATTCACTTCTTCTTCTTCCTTCTTTAATCTAGGCGGATCGCCTGTTTCTTTTTATCGTCCCTCTGCCTATTGCACTGCTAAGTTGTCGCTCCATCGTTTTCGGGGGCGTCCTAAACTCCTGCGACCCATTGGTAATTTGTCGCGTGCTGTTCTGACTATTCTTTCGTTGTTCATTCTACTGATGTGCTCATTCCACTATCTCTTTCTGCCGAGAACCCACTCATTGATGTTTCTACCTTGCATGTCCTTCTTATATTCTCGCTCTTTTCTCTGTCCAAAATCGTCTTTCCAGTTATTCTACGAAGTACTCTCATTTCGGTTGTCTCTAGAAGTTGTTAATAATTCACTTGTATTGTTTAAAAATCACTTAAACCTGACAAGACAAGAATCTTGCTTAAATTCCCAAGAATATTGTGACCTTCATTTGAAAGATGACATTTTTCTTTTTGTTTTACATTTTTATTATGTGTTTAATGTACCATGGAGGTTCGTGTTTTATTGTCTCCACAGTTTGTGTTCCACTTTAAATTTCACTTGTCATTTGAGTCTTGCAAAAAAGCATATTTTCTTAATTAGAAACTATATCTCAAATTGCATCCTATTTTAGGATATGTTTTTTAACCTGTTTGTCATGTAAACTTCAGAACATTTAATGAACAACAAAGATTTTTCATGGTCTTTTTTGGCTTCTTGTATACCTGACGAGTAAGTAACTATTTTTCCTATATATTACTTAACATTTAATTTCTTTTTAAAAATTTAAAATTCTTTCAATATTAGTTACTCACAGGTAAGCACCGATGATGACCTGAGAATCGAAATCGCTTTGATATGATTTTAATAAATTGTATGCACGAAATACAAATTTTATTTCATCGATGGTTTAATTATTTAAGTCTCTTTATTGGATTAATACCCGCAGATGTGTTTTTTTACACCAACACTTCCTATTTTTTTCTGTATAAATTTTTAATAAATAACCCCATTAATATTTATAATAATACATTACATTAACCAAATAGTATAACTTGACTGACTACCTAATGTCTTAAAAATTCGGTAATTCTCAGTTTCGCACAAAGATGAACATTAATACCATTCACCCTTCCAAATCAAGTTACAAACAGAACAAACGAGTCAGTAGACACCCTCGCAGTTCCACTGGGACGTATTGATAAACGTGTCACCCTGCCTATTAGATCCGGGACACATCAGCGTTTCCCAAACCAGTAGAATCGTGCCTGTGAGCCAGAGTGATACTCACGAGAGTAACGTTGTATATTTTAAATTAATTTTCGGTACAGATTTTGTCTAAGTTAATCAAATTAGTTAGTTGTGTGGCACCGAAGTTACCATTTAAAAGTAAACCTTTTTTTTTGATGCCACACTTTATTTTAAGTTAATTAAATGCTCAAATGTTTTAATCATAACAAAATCTAGGAAACGGTTTTATTATAAAGGAAGTAATGAGAACTTCACTTCACTAAAGTGAATTTCACTAACTGGAGGTTTGGGGCTCAAATAAAAAGTCTAGCATCTTGATAATATTAGAACATCCACAAAAGAAGTTATGGAAAAACCAAATAGCAAAGCTAGGGAAAGAAGTGTACAAAAAAGCTCCTCAGAGCATATTTAATTAAATATTTGTGAACATGTTTCACTACTCTTCGATGAACAATAAAGAAAGATTGGATTGCTAACGGAAGAGTAGCGTTGGAATGTGCGAACAATACTCCAGTTGGTATATTTGAGCTTTTTACAGTGTTAATAGATTATCAGAAGAGAGGTGTACGTTAGAGATCCAAAAAAGAATCCTGGCTAATATCATATAAAATGCTTACTATTCTTTTAAAATATCAAGTAACATTTTTAAAAAATGTAAAATTGGAAAGCAGGTAGAATCGAATATACAGAAAGTACCAATGCCATCCCCTAGGGATACGGAAAAATTTAGAATAGATCCCAGGTAAGGTCAGCCTGTCCTAAAAGGCGACTAAAACACTCCCAATCCAAAGTTTTATGAGACCCGTACTGATGGATGCATGGTGGTGGGGGAGCACCGTAGCTAACGGAGCCTACAGGAAACCAGGCGAAATCCTGTAGTAAAACGTCTTAGTCCTGTGCAGGGGGCACCTCAGGGCCGGACCACCCCTTTTCCTATACTCGTTGACTGCAATGAAGAACTGAGAATGCTGGTAGACCTTACACGTCAAACTGATACGGGTTACAGGACGCCAGTAAGATGCAGGTAATGAATAAGTAGACGAACTTGCAAGAATAGGTTTGAAAAACACAAATTTACTGGAAAAGCATACCAACAAACACGGAAAATAATATATTAAATTAGTAAGATAAAAGATAAAAAGGATTAGTATAATGGAGGCCTGGCCTGCGGGTTGTGCGGCGGGGATCTAGGGACGGTGGAGCGCGTGCTGTACTGCTGCGGGGCGCTGGAAAGGATGGGCGGTTCTTGGGCGGCTACATTGTCACCACCTAGTACAAAACTTGTACAAGGTACGAAGGTACTGGATTGGGTGCAGCGTGGCTCTAGGTCCTGGTAATCGCCTGTCTTTTTCGGTCCGGTGCCTTGCGGCGTTGCAGTGTGTGCTTTGCTGTTTCCGGGTACTTGCCAGGTGGTCTGCGGGTTGGGTCTCCATTGTACATTGCTACAAAAACACATAGGCAAGATACAATCGGCCGACAGCCGTAAGTGACACCGGAGGCAATACCCAGACCGACCTAAATAGGGGTGAAGTTTTTAGTGAGTAGTCAGTGGAGTCTCACAGTAGACCTTGAGCTTTCAGACTCACAACCAATTCATAAAGGTGTGTTGGTTCCTACACTTATGTATGGTAGTAAATTTTGGGTTTGTCAGAAGAAGCATCAAAATAGGATTAATGCTGCTAAGATGAGAAGTCTGAAAAGTATAGCTGGAGTGACTCGGTTGAATAAAGTAAAGAATAGTGAGATAAGAGAACGCTGTGGTGTAAAATAAGATGTGGTTACAAATATAGATAATGGAATTCTTGGATGGTTTGGACACGTAGAAAGGATGGATGAAGGAAGATTAACGAAAAAAATTTATAAGGCGAGTTGACCTCGGCGAACATATCTCGATCAAATCAACATTGTTTTGAAGAAAGGCCAGGTCAAGAGTACCAACAACTGACGAGCATGTATGAGAGCACTGATGAAAGTAGAGGAAACAAAAGATGTGTGTAAGAACCGTAGCAAGTGAAAGGAAGTGGTCTCTGCCCACCCCTACAGGAAAAAGGCGTAACTATATGTATGTATGTAAAGGATTTTCTCCACCTCTACAACAACAAAAAAAGTACCAATATGCTGCAAGTTCTTTATGGGACTGAATGAATTTTGCGATATTACAATTCTCTGTAATTGTTATTAATACGCCGTTTAAATACCAAAATCTCATTGTGTTATATTATGCATTGTTTTTAAACAGTACATGAACACATAATTCTGGGAGATTATTTTGTTAGTTAAATAAAGTTTTAACCTGATTATACTCAATAATTAAACCGCAAACTGTTAGCAAATATTCGATCAGTTGAACAAGGTTAGTAATTTCGAAACATTTTTGTGGGTTTCAGTGAGATCCATTAATGTTAACAAATTATTTAGATACCTTTTTAATTGGTTTTTTAAATTTGTTTATTTCCTAATTATATTTTATCATTTTGTTAGTTTTTTTGTAAATATTTTATTCATATTGCTTTAAAAAAAAACGACAATGTCTGTAATTTTTTCACAATCTTGATGCAGAGGTATATATATCAGTATTATTTTTTACTTTTCCTTTAAAAAGCTTTTTTTTATGGCTTGATTCATTTAAAGTACGTATTTTTTTATTATACTTCCTTTCAACGATTGCCAACGCATTTTTTTTTTTTTTTATGAAAATAGTCGCAAAAAGGGTAGACCTATCGTGTGGGCCGCGGACGGCCCGCACTGCGACTATTAGAAGGAGAAGGGATTATAGAAAGGAGATGATTGTGGACACGCTTTTTAAAAAGTTGAAGGTCATAGTTCTCTGGAAAAACTGATTTTGGAAGCTTATTCCATTCCGTAGCAGCCCTGTAAAAGAAGGATTCTTGATGAAGATTGGTCCTTGTAGTGTCAATCTTGAGAGTAAATGGGTGAGACTGATCAGCGTGCCAAATTCTTTGGCCGAATGTGGCCAATGGTGGTACAAGAGTTTTTATTTCTCTGGAGCATCTGCCATCGAAATATCTGTAGAGCAATGACTGGTCTGCAACTCTTCTTCTATGTTCTAGAGGGTGAAGGGTATCTGTAAGAGTTGAGCTGTTTATCAAGCGAATGGCTCTTTTCTGAATGGAATCTAGAAGACTAAGAGAATGCCTTGGTGCTGAACCCCAAATGTGCGAGCAATACTCCAGTAGATGTCGGATTTGAGCCTTGTACGTCGTCAACAGTTGATCAGGAGTAAAAAGCTTTCTAGCTTTCCACAGAAAACCTAGCCTCTGGCTTGCCGACTTTGCGATGTTAGCAACATGGTCATGCCAAGACATATTATTGGATTGGATTTAAGAGTAACAGTATACAATTCCATAATTCAACCAAACTTCGAGTGTTGTAGAAGTATTTTGTATTTGTTTAATGCAAATAAAGTATCATCATTAAAAAAATGTTAGAATCGAGTAATGCGTATCATCATTAGGTGTAATTGTTTCACCAATATATCCCTGATGCTTGAAACATTACAATTGTTGACTGTAAAGTAAAGACTCTATCTGCAATTAATAACAATTTTTCATGAAATATTGAATAATCAATTTCCTTCATATTTTAAAGGATTCATTACGTACAATTCTACTATACATGATCATTGTACAAGAGCTAACAATAATCTCCACTTACCAAGACAGAATATGTCCTCTTCTATGAAATCACTTTTCTATAAAGGTTCAATTGAGGTTCAATAAATTACCAACCTTCAATAAAGAATCGAAATCATTAAATGAATTTAAGAATATCTTTATTCCATAAACAGGGTGGCCAACCGAAAACGAAACAGAGCCATTTGCAGGAACCTCGTCAACATTTTAGAAAAACGCTTGGACCCGTCGATTTTTTATTAAAGGGAGACACTCTCTTCCGGTATTTTTGACTTCACTACTTTCAACCACAAGAGAAGGTAAGAATTACCCCAAAATTTTTAAATGACATTGGGTGTCGAATAAGATGTCTTTCAATAGCTCTTACAATTTTCTATACAATAATCCTTAAATTTTAAAATTCCGCCCATTACTTATTGAGAAATAAGATTTTAAATGTGAAACTTATCTGCAAACAATCACGAATGGTACAAATGTCATTCATTCGAGTTAAGTACGCCAATGGTATAAATTTAGTACGATGCAGCTGGCGTCTGTGTCTGGAATCAATCGAACTAGCATCCAAACCATTTTGGAGAAGAATAAATTCCATCCATGTAAAATACTTTTAATCCATGAGCTTAATAAGGATAATTATGCCCGCCGTTCCTTTTTAATATCTGTTTTTCCGATTAATGCAATTTTTTCTTGCACGGGACGGTAAATCGCTACAATTGCCGCTATTGCTCCGACTTTTCACGAGGTGCGCACACAGCAATTTAACATAGCAAACAGTTTTTTTCTACGTCACAGCGAAATGTATTTGCAATTACTGGAAGACGCTATTTAACCTGCCTTGACTAATATGAATTTAAAAATAATCCACAGTATGACGAAAATCATTTTTAACAGAACGGTGCTCCTCCACATTATGCGGCGATTTTTCGTCAGTATTTAGACCAACGTTTTTCACGGCAATGGATTGGGAGAAGAGGCAGCATTGAATGGCCTCCACGATCGCCCCTCGATTTCTGTTTGTGGGGAAATCTGTAAAGTAAAACCTATAAAACATAACCAGCGTCGTTGAAAGATTTGCGTCAAAGTATCGGTGACGAGTGCCGTCGAGTTACTCCGGAAATTCTTTGGAATGTGCGTGAACGTTTTAAACAAAATCTTTATTATTGTATGGAAGCCGGTGGTCATCAGTTTAAATATTTAATCAATTAAGTAATAAGTAAGCAACTAAAATAAATGGAATTTAACTTGTTTTTTTACAAAGTATTGGAAGGAAATGTAAAATTAAGACTATTGTAAAGAGAATTGTCAGAGCTCAATGCCATTTAAAAATTTTGGGGTAATTCTTACCCTCGTTTGGGGTTAAAAGAAGTGGAGTCAAAAATACTAGAAAAGAGTGTCCCTCTTTATTTAAAAATCGACGGGTTTGAGCGTTTTTCTAAAATATTGATGAGGTTCCTGTAAATGGCTCTGTATCGTTTTCAGTTGGCCACCTTGTATTAAAACTAATTTTTCACATTATGCTTCGAAATGAATTAACCTGTCATATGTCATTTGATCACTATCGTTTAGGTCGTCAGGTCAAGAGTATCAACAACCGACGAGCATGTATGAGAGCACTGATGAAAGTAGGTAAAGCAAAAGATGTGTGTAAGAACCGTAGCAAGTGGAAGGAAGTGGTATCTGCCTATTCCTACGGGAAAATGACGTGATTTGTGTTTATATATTTTAATAAAATTGATTTATATAACCTTGATTTAGTGATTTATTTTTAGTCCTTAGCTTAAAAAAATAATTATTTTATTATATTGGGATGTATTCTACCAATAAAGGTTTCATTCATTCATTCATGTTTGGTTTAAAGAATAAAATATTTACTGTGTATTTTAAATCTCCACTATGTTTTTATTTTGCTACATCAGGGTAGCGTTCTCGACCCATTCTGGAACTAACAAATAAAAATATCAGTGGTCTGGGTGCGACCCGAGATGTTCACACGACTAACTTCTCAGTGGAAAAAATAAAAAAATGCCATATGTTTTGTTCTTATAATTATTATTATTAAATAAAAAACGATTTCAAATTTTTATAACAAATTATAATTGTCATTAACAATATTTTGTTTATGTCAACCGTATTCTTCAAACGTCAAACTTTTTCTTATCATTTCCTAAGCTGCAGCTATTTTCAATTGTTTATACCAATTGAAATTTTTTTTAATATTATGATTCATAATCATTTGTCAGTAACAATATTCAAATTTTATAAACAATGCTTGATTCTTACTAACAATAATTTTTCACTGTTATAGCTTCTTCAATGCTGTTATATCAACACTGACACAAGTTTAAAATTCTCCAATTCCTATTTTTGTTTTCTTAAACCACCTACTTCGTTTTATAAAATATTGTCATCATATTTTTCATACAAATACTCCTAACATGCAATAATCATATTATTCAATAGATCTTAAAATTCTGTATTAAAAATAGTATAATTCATAAATTGCAAAATTCAGGTAGATTACCATGTTTTTTAGTTTTTTGATTCTCCATAAAAAACAGTTTTACCGATTTTAATGAAAATCCAATCAGTTTTAAGTTGCGTAATCATGCGTCGAATGCAATTGATCCCACGTCGATATCATTTTTTGTTCTGGAGATAATCGAGACGAAAAATAATTCCCAACGCACAAACGAACATACGCGCATACATACGTACACACACAGACGTCCACTTTAAAACTATTTTATTCGACTCTGGAAACCTTGAAATGTGGAGATATGTCAAAATTTGGGATTCGCAAAATCGGACCCATTACTGTAACTTTCCACTGAAAATTTAAAAACTAGAAACAAAACTAGATCTTAAACTAAAAAATATGCACTGGCTACTTATCAAAAATTTTACTTATCTCTTGAAGTAAACTGCTTTTTCACAAATCTATACTTATACCAATTTGGTTATACCGAATAAAACTATGAGCCCACAGTCAACTTACAAACACAAAGATACTACAAACATTCCAATCCAAAAATTTCTGCATGATATGTAAAAAGACTCATGGTATATCACTTACAAAACATTTTATAATGATCTGAACATCCCACTAATCAAGGACGTAATAAAGGCTCATTTTACAAGATATAAAATTCGCTTCACTAACCATAACAACGAATTGATAAATAATTTATTTAACCAACCACTTGCCGAAAGAAACTGTCTTCTCTTTATTGACGAGGGTAGTCTGAAAAATTTCACTCAACAAAGGTACAAGACATTTTTTCTTTAAAGTTTTTTTATTTTCCTACATATTTTTGTCCTTTTAAGTCTACATACTTCTCCCAGCGATGCTACCATCTATTAAGCCCGTCCAAATCGTACTCGGCGTCTTTCTGTGCGAAGTAATTGTTTACGACGATGATGGCCTCCTCATTTGACGAAAATCTCTATCCTTCGAGAGCAATTTTTAAATTTTAGGGAACAAAAAATAAGTCGCTTGGGACTAAACAACGACAAAGAAACTTAAAACTGATAGGTGTAAATTTAATTTAGTTTATTGCCAATTTGAAATGCCAGTTGGAAATTTATGTAGCTAATATGATTTTAACTAATGTCATTTTGATTCTGATTGCTGCCAACATCCATACATACTTACTCACAAACTTTCGCGTTTATAATAGTAGTATGTTTACACAATATCTTTATAAATTATAGCTTATGTGTTATTCTGATATATAAGCTACATTATTGTAAAGTTTATTTAATTTCTTTTGGTTGTATTTGCGTAAAAAAATAACAAACATCCATACATACATACATTCTCACAAACTTTCACGTTTATAATAGTAGTTATTGTTATTCTGATGTGTTATTCTGATGTATAAGCAACATTATTGTGAAGTTTTACTAATTTTCATTTAGTTATATTTGCGTGAAATAGTAACAAACATCCATACATACATACATACTTAGAAACTTTTGCGTTCATAATAGTGGTAGGTTCACACAAGATCTTTATAAGTAATAGCCTATGTGTTATTCTGATGTATAAGGTACATTATTGTAAAGCAGCGTTTCTCAAACTGTGGGGCGCGCCCACTAAGGGGGGCGCGTTTACATGATTGGGGGGGGGGGCGCAGTACAGATTAAAAATAAAATGGTAATGATAAAATGCTACAGATAGATTTTTTAAAAATCTTTATTGAAATTTTACTTACTTAATGATGACAAAGAAACATTCTAAGGACTAATGGCTAACATGAGCTTGTTTTAAGGCGCACAACTTCTCTAAATTTGGTTCTATGTTAGAGATGGCCACTCTGAGTTCATTTTCTACTTGAAGTTTATTTCTGTATTTAGATTTCACGACAGCAAGTGCAGAAAATCCAGTTTCACAAAGGTAGGACGTTGGAAAAGGCAACAGAATTCTAAGCGCTTTGGCTTTTATAACGGAGTAGTCGTTCGGAAGTTCAGTCCAGAAGTTTGTTAAAGATTTGTTAACAAAGTTTGATTTTTGTAAGGGATTTGTTGAAATATCTATCAGTTGTTCTTCTTCTTGCAGTGATAGTCCGACAGGTCTATTTTCGAATGGATTTAAAACCCAGCTCCAATCTGACAACTTGATATCTTTCTCTGCAAAGAAGTATCGCTTGAAATTCTCAGTTAAGTTTTCTAAATGGCTTCCTATGGTTTTTAGCATCACAGCTTTATGAATATCTTCCAATGGGGAATCTTGCACAAAATCGCAAAATGTGGGAAACATTTCCAAACTGTTTTCTTTTAATTTGTTATGCCATAACTGCAATTTCTTACAAAAAGCATCAATCTTTTGACTTAAATCAAATATATTTACGTCTTTTCCTTGCAGCTGAAGATTAAGTATATTAAGTTTTTTAAAAATATCTACTAAATAAGACAGCTTCAGTAAAAATAATTTGTCGAAAAAATTCTGTTGAATGCTTGTGACCTTCCTCGCTTAAAAATATCGCTATTTCCCTTCTTAATTCAAAGACACGCTTAACCGTCTTACTGCGTGACAACCATCTGGATGAGGAATAAAACAACAAAGATTGATGCTCAGCTCCCATATCTTCACACAGAACAGAGAACATCCTTGTTTTTAGTGGTCTGGTTTTTATAAAGTTAACAACTTCAATAACTACTGTCAAAATCATGTTTAGTCCAGGGCTTAGCGATTTTGATGCTATCGCTTCCCGATGTATCATGCAGTGCGTCCAGATAATTTCTGAGGATTCCTTTTTTACTAGCGCTTGTAAACTGTTGTATTTACCAGACATGGCTTGAGCTCCATCGGTGCAAATCGCAACACAATTTTTCCATTGCAAATTCATTTTAGTAATAGAATCATTTGTAATATTGAACAACTCGGTGGCTGTAGTTCTTCCTTCAATCTGTTTACAAAACAATAAATCTTCACATATTTTAGAACATTGACAGAATCTAATGTAGCAAATCAAATGGGAATCATTACTAGAGTCAGTTGCTTCGTCAAGTTGTATAGCAAACAAGTTTTCAGTAAGCTCAGATTTAAGCTGCTGCTGCATATCAACTGATATATCGTTAATTCGTCGACAGATTGTATCATTTGACAGAGGAATATTGTTAAGTTGTGAAGTAAAATTTTCACCAAACATTATTTCTACAATGTCTTTGCAAGCGGGTAAAATAAGTTGCTCTGCAATAGTGTGCGGTTTTTTGCATTTAGCTACTTTGTATGCCACTTTATATGATGCCAAGAGAGCCTTCTCATTTACTGCCAGTACTCTATGGAAGCTGGATTTTTGTTTTTTAAACAATCTGAGTTTCTCCACAAAAAAATCTCGCGGTTTATTGACATATTCTCTGTGCAGCGTTTCTAGATGCCTCTGTAATTTATTTGGTTTCATGCTATCTGCAGCCAATACTTTTAAACAGATAACGCATTGTGGTTTTTCTTCGCCACCTACTTCAAGGCTAGTAAAGCCCAAATTTAGGTATGATGGGTCATATTTTCTTGTTTTAGATTTCGGACGATTTCCACCTGAACCTGTCGATGTACAAGCCCCGTCATCCTCAAGTTTTCGTTTTAAAAATTTATCCATACTACATCTACTTATACACTCACACTTCACAATAATGCTTGCTTAGTGTTAAAACACCTTCACTGAGAGACTGAGAATACCGTATGTGCGCTTCTGTATTTATAGTCGCGTTCAGACAGTTCGAGAAAGATCTGGAAGCTTGAATACGTGGCACGAACGCCGCGAACTTTCCGACAGCATCTTTGGCGCTCTCGACGAGACAATGTTGCCTATTTTAGTCCAAATTCCTAGGTCTACGGATTGGGGGGCGCAACATTTTTTAAATTAAAACAGGGGGGCGTGAATAACAAAAGTTTGAGAACCGCTGTTGTAAAGTTTCATTAAAATTCATTAAGTAGTTTTTGCGTTAAAGAGTAACTAACATCCATACATACATACTTACTTACAAACTTTCGCGTTTATTATAGTAGTAGGATTCTCTTAGTTTCATTTAGTTCTTTCTTTACAAAGTGAATGCACTTTTTTTAAAAAATAATAAATAAAAATATTAACGAGTGAATAGATTATGTATTTTTTAAACGCTGTAAAAAACTGAAATAATTTTTGTAATTTGTGATTTAATAATAAAAGTGTTATGTTAAACTTTACTTCGTTTACACAAATTAAAACCCATTATGAAATTTCGAATCTCCCTGGCGTATTTTCCTATTCATCGAATTAACTATTCAAAATAATTCATCCGAAACCTAGATACAATCTTACCGGGTACCAAATTTTTGTAAAGTTTCTTCAAATAATTTATTTAAGTGGTTGGGGAATCTTGTCAGCAATGTTAAATTTTACAAGTTTCGACTTTCCCGTACTTCTCTTCTTTCTCTTTAACTTTCTATCGGTACATAATAAGAAAATGAGCGGAATAACCGAAAACAAAATCTCTGCCGGTTTATTTGCTTGAACTCTCAAACTTCATTTTCTAAAAGGAATTTAAATTCGAAGCCGTTCGGTTTGGCTTATTGTCAATTTATTAATAAGTCATTAATTTGATTTATTTAGCATTAAATATATAATTAAAAATATCAGACAAATATCTACATCTAAGTATTTTACTTTTCAATTTTTATTAGCAAAAAAAAATTCATTAAAACATAGCTGCATCCCCACAAAATTTTTACATTTTATTTATACGAACAACAACGTTTAAGAGAAAAAAACGAAAAAAAAACATATAATAAATTTGGTAACATTTTGTTTAGTGTTATAGTATAATTTCTAAAAAAATCAATGGGTGACGCCATAAATTTTTTTACGACAATCCACCTGACTGGCATGATCTTAAAATTTATTTCCTCAAAAATGCACTAGATGTCACGGTTCATTTTTAAAATGCATATCTCTCTCTCTAGTCCATTTCCCTGAGAAGGGATTAGTGACTACGATGCTCCCGTAGCAGCACTTATAGTATTGTGCCACTCCTTTCTATTCTGGGCCATATTTACAGTTTCATGTAGGCCTTGGCCGATTAGATCTTTAGTTTGGTTCACCCATCTCTTGGGTGACCTTCCGCGCGGGCGCTTCCCCTCTACCTTCCTTCGACTATTAGTAGTTGCCATGAGTCTGTCCTTCTTGCAATGTGGCTGATGTATGTTAAAAAGCTTTGGTTTATCTTTTTTGACAGATTTAGTGGAATATTTAGTTCTTAAAGAACAGATTCATTTGTACGGTGGGCAGACCAGGGTATCCGCAGTAGCCGTCTGTATGCCCACATTTCAAAGGCATTTTTATCCGGCTGGTATTGCTTTTCTTAAGTGTCCTGGTTTCTGCTCCATAAGTGGCAATAGGGAACACAAGTGAATTCAACAATCTTAATTTGGTGTTTTTGGTGATGGCTGTATCTCTCCAGATCATGCTTAACTTAGTTAAGGCTGTTCGAGCCAGTGCAATTCTTTTCTTTATTTCACCTTCGCATGCACTTTTGTTGTCAATTAGAGACCCTAAATACAAGTATTTATTAACCACCGCAAATCCAGCTATGTTTTTTATGTGGGGTTGGTTGTTATTTTGTCGGTCTACAATCATGACAGTTGTTTTATTGGGATATAATTTTAATCCAAATTTTGCACTATTTTCCTGAAGACAGTGCATAATAAATTCCATTTCTTCTACACTAGATGTTATAATTAGTGTGTCGTCGGCATATCTCAGATTGTTATTTTTTCTTTCCCCCACAGATGCACCACCTTGCCAGTTATCGAGAATGTCACGCATTATGTGTTCGGTGTATATGTTAAACAATAAGGGCGAGAGAATGCACCCCTGTCTTACGCCCTTCATTATTTGAAACCTGTTTGATGCGACATCGTTAGTTCTTTTAAAACCATAATTGTGTTCATAAAGATGTCGGATAAGTAGGATTAGGTAGCCAGTGACCCCCATTTCTTTAAGTATTTGCCACATTTTTGGCCATTTTACCAAGTCAAAGGCCTTAGAATAATCGACAAAACAAAGGTTTATTTTTAGGTTAAATTCTACTGTCTAAGACTGCTATTAATAATCTGTAGGAGAATTTTACATGCATGGGGTATTAATGCAATCATGCTATAGTTATTGCGGTCTGCCGGATTACCCTTTTGGCCAAGTTCCTGTCTTTCAAACCCGATCGCATAGAAAATGTAAAACATCAATTGCTAGCTGTCCTATTGACTTTAGAATCTCTACAAATATGTCATCTATACCTGGAGCTTTATTGTTTTTGAGGTGTTTTTAGGCATGTATTACTAGAATAATCGACAAAACAGAAGTAAATTTTTAGGTTAAATTCTCGGGCTTTTTCAATTAACTGTCGCATATGGTGGGCTATAAAGAAATTATTTGATGTTAAATCGGACGTCAAAAAAAATTATCCTCATTTAAAAATTTCAAGATAAAACTAAATTCTACGCGGGCAACAGCTAGTTAACTATATAAATGCCTGTAAGTTCCAGATATAAAACTTTTACTTCCTCGGGTAAAAGGATGCGTTTCTTATTGTTCGATATATTGTGCTTTTATTTGCGAAATTCTTCAAAAGGATATCGAAAGTTGCTTATAGCTAGTTACGTGTTGCGTATTGTTACGGTCTAATAACCACCAAGGATATAATTATTTCTGCAAACATGGTTTAAGTTAAAGCATGCTCGTAATATTTTTTATGTTCTCCGCATCCTATAATTTTTCCGTTTAGTAAATACAAAATGTTGCGATATCTGGTTACTGAAATTTTAATTTAACGGTAATCCCTTTAAGAACATTTCGTTGAATCGACTTTTGAAAGGAAGCCATAAAAACTAAAAACATGTTCGCTTTTATGGAGCAATCCCTGCATGCTCCTTTTTATTCGTGAAAGTCGACGCAATTTCAACTGAGATTATACACAAAGTATCACATTGCAAACACGAATACGGAACTTCAACAAGAGTGTACTCTTATAAAACAAATCTTTAATTTTGAACTTTTATTGCATCAACAAAACACTTTGAAATGTAGCCAAAGCCGCATTCATTTCATGTTGATCTTCAGAGTCAGTGAATTTTACGGTTCTGTAGTCTATAGACTGCAAGTGCCTGTTTCGTGAAAGAGTGTATGCGGCTACTGCTCCTAGTTTCCTTTTCGTACACTGAAAGAAACGAATAAATTTTAGAAGGATAAATACAGTTAATTCGGCAAGAATCTTTACTGATCTTGTTTGTCTAAGACATTCATTTCCTGATGATGTGAATTTAAATATTGCGAAACGAGTGTAGTAAAATAAAAGGATGTGTATAACTGACGAAGTATTTTAAGAGCTCCTCTGCAAAAATGTTAAAAACATTCAAAACTTGATGTTAATAACATCTCTCCTTTTAAGAGGTGTCAGATATTTTCAGAACCGCCAACAATTATTTGAGCTTTTGCAGGGCGCATGGATATTTAAGTATTTATACCTCAACAATAAATAAATAACTTGATTCTATTCGAGCAAAGACAATGTAGAGCTGTTTTAAATAATTGAGAACAACATGCTTATTAGGTTTTTTTGTTGTTGTAGAGGTAAATAAAATCCTTTATGGAGAAGTTATGAGCCTGAAAGCTCAAGGTCTACTGTGATACTCCACTTACTGTATCTGGTCTACTCACTAAAAACTCCACCCGTTTGTACCCAATCCAGTACTTTCGTAACTTGTACAAGTTCTGTACTGGGTAAGAACAATATAGTTCTGGGTCGCCGGATGGCTGCCCAAAAATTGCCTGTCTTTTGCCCCACATCAGCACAGTAAGTGTTTTACTATTTCCGGATCCTCCTTGCCGCACAGTCTGCAAGTCAGGTCTCCATTATACAGTTCAATTTTGTTAAGGTACATCTTCATTGGTGCAAGACCGGTCAGGAGCCGCGTAGTGATTCTTAGCTAACTCCTGTTCATCGCTAACAGTTTTTCCGTCTTTTTGTGGCATGGTCCTTTAATGTATTCTTTTCCATGTTTGTTTCCTGTGATGCTTTCCCAGTAGTTTATGTGTTTTTTCTCAATCCAGTCTTTTACAGATTCTCTTACTGTACGCTTCAGTACCCCCAGCATCTGCTCTTGGTTTGGGAGAGTTTCCGAACCTCTTCTTGCAAGATCGTCTGCTTTCTCATTACCTGCAGTTCCCTGGTGTCCTAGAACCCATATAAGTTTGACGTGATTACGGTCTGACAGCGTTCTTAGTTCTTCCTTGCAGTTCCATACCAGTTTGGACGTCACTTCCTTGCTGTACAAGGCCGTAAGTGGCACTTGACAGTCTGACAGGATGTTAATATGCGCGTTTTTGCCCTGTTCTCAGTCTTGGATTCATCTGTGTACCATATTCTACCCTGTAGAATGCCCTTGCGCTGGGAGCCGTCCCACTAAGTTCAGTCTGGTACCTTGAATTGGTCATTGAAGCAGTACCGTTTTGGAATGTGGTCCGTTCCCGTTTCCAACGTTCTGTTCCAACGTTCAGGTTGTTGTGTGTGTCCTGTAGCCAGAAGCACCAAGCCTTGCCTCTCCCTCCTTATTAGGTTACTTTATTTTGAAATAAAACTAAATTTAAGTTCTTTTTTTATATTTGAAAATTTAAGGTTAGTTATAAGTACTTTAGATATTTTTGTTAATATTTTTTAAAATAGGTAGTAGTATTACTGTTCGAGGGGCAGGGAAAATTGACAAATAAAAACCCAAGATAGGCAGAACAAATATTTTTATATTTTTACAAAACCAGAATACAAAATAAAACGTTAAAGGATAAAACAACCTAAAATTAACAAATTAATTTTTTTTTTAAAAACTGAGTCGTCAAACGGTGGTATACTTTAAGTACCATTGTCCCTATCAATATTATTTTGTTTAATTAAAGTCCTGGAAACATCTTCCATACTTTGCCAGGATCCATACTTTGTATTCCCTTTTATTTGGTTTTTTTGGTTGATATTGTTTTAGACTACTCCTGCCTTTAAACTTAATCATAGATTTATCAATTGAAAGTCCTCTAGTGGGGTGTCATACACTTTTTAAAACTATTACTTAAAGATATTAACAATGGTCCAACTTCATAAAGTTTATTATAATTTGTTTCACCTTTTTTCCATTAACGTGTTATCATTTAGGTAAAGGTTTAATAACAACCAGCTTAATCTTTTTACAGACATTAAAGAACTGATATATGAATCGTTCAAATCGGTTGCAGTACTCCAGTAGTCTCTGTAATTGGGCAGATACTTAATTCCCATTAACAAATTTATACCCAAAAAAGTTTTAAATTCTACCGAATTTGTGGGTTTTTGTTCACTAAATAATTGCTGAGTATACCAATTGGTGTTAAATACAACTTCATTTAGCAAATCATCGGTAATGAATAACTTAAAAAGTTTGCAAGGTGTGGGATCCACCACATCTTTGACAATATATGTAATACTTGATTCAGTAATAAAATCTGCTAAAGGCTGCGATACAACAAATGCTGACTAATCGTTAGAATGGCTAGGAAGAATTTAATTCGGTACAGCAACACCTTGTGGTAGATCGGGCAAAAAATATTTTCTACGTCAGTAGCGTAACATTTTCTGGTGGCAAAATGTAATCTAAATCGCGTTCATAATCAACAATAACAGTATTACTTTCTGTAGGTTCTACATCTCCTTCATCGTTACAATCATCATCGACCTCTGACTCGTCATCCGATGGTATAGGTTCTACTTCGAGTTCTGCCAAAAGCTCGTCATAGGTTATATTTTTCAATCTAAATGGCAGGTAATTCATTGTATTGATACCTGAGATAAAAAGAAAAAAAATTTTTACGGGTTGCACTCTGGGAGTGCCGGCAGAAGTGAAAACTTAAGTATTAACGTTGTGCGCCCTGCGCCGCCTAAACGAAACAGCCGGCGCAGGCATACATTTTCGCCGCGCCGTAGAAAGAGAGGGGGATACTCCCTCTCCTACGCCACGCCAGCTGTCTACTCTCCATCCGTCTTACGAATTTTCGATCAGGTCACGTGTCCTGACGCGAGTTTAACATTTTTTACCCATTACAAAAAAAGTGTACAACGCCGCTAAAGAAGTTTTCACTTCAAAAAATATTATTTTTAATCTGAAAAATATTGTCTCCAGATTTCCATAGTTTATGAATAATGCATTATTTTTATTAACGCTTTATTATAAATCATATATTAAACATCAGCACCAGATTTGAATATTTTCGATTTCTTTTTTCCGCTTTTTGTTTGATCTTCTTTCAATATGGCGCTTTTCTTCCTACCTCGACTTTTTCGTTTTCGGCTACCTCGTTTTCGGTTTTGTCGCTTTTGGCTACGTCGTCTACGGCTTCTGCTTCTATTTTTTCTTCGTCTTCGAGCCACCGTTATCGGCAAACCAAAACCTAATTTAAACCTTCCCCCGTTCTCTTTGATCAAACCAGCTTTCAGTCCAGGTTTTAATGATTTTTTAACACAAATTGATGCATTTTTTAACGGCTTCTTGCACTGATAAATTATTTGATCTAAAATTTTGTCGGGGGGAGAACCATTAGAGTCATTAAGACACGCTATGGTGTCCATAACATCTGCCAAAAACGACACCTCTCCTTGGACCATTTTAATGCAGCAAAAGCTTAATCAATAAACTTAATCAATAAACTAATGAAAAGCACTTAAATTTTGAATTTAGTTACTAAATTAATTTGTCAAAATGACATAAAAAATGTACTTGAATTTGTCAGTTTGTTGAATAAGGTTGCCAAGTTACCAGTCAAGAAAAGTCGCATTTTATATTGCTCCAGTGAAATACATCCGTCTTACGAATTTTCGATCAGGCCACGTGTCCTGACGCGAGTTTAACATTTTTTACCCATTACAAAAAAAGTTCACAGCGTGCCATAAGAAGTTATCACTTCAAAAAATACCAAACGGGCAATGGTACACTTTTGAACCAAAACATATCAACCTATACTACATCAAAGTCATGATGTTGATAAGTACATTTTTTATAATTTAAAGTATATCTTCGAAATAAACGGAATTTTACTTACCATTTACAATAATTAGCCTCGTACTCACTTTTTAGAACGTTTCCGTACAACAACTTAACGTAAAATAAAGAGTATGGGCGAAACTCACACAGTGCCAGCTCCAACGAGTCTTGGTATGTATAAGAACTACAATTTTAACGTTGGTTGACAATTCATACCTCTGCCCCGTTCGAAAAAAAAATTTGAATGCGAGGTACAGATTTTGTACCACTGCCCCATTAAAGATATTTCTTTCTGGGTACAGTTTTTGTACCAGTGCCCCTCAAAGAATTAATTTTGTCAAAACTATCTTGTATAGATTAAACAACTGGGAAACCCAAATTTAGTCGAAAATTTTCTGCTCTCAAGAATATATGATTATTTTTGTGTCTTTTTAAATGATATGTTTATTAAAATTGTACAACATTTTTTATAAACTAATTGTAAAAGAAAAAAATGTTTTTGTTAACTTCCCAGTGGAAGTTATAGTAATGGGTCCGATTTTGCGAATCCCGAATTTTGACATATCTCCACATTTCAAGGTCCACAGAGTCGGATACAATAGTTTTTACGTGGACGTCTTTGTGAGTATGTACGTATGTGCGTTCGGAATTATTTTTCGTTTCGTTTATCTCGAGAACAAAACGTGAGACCAATTACATTCGACGCATAATTACGTAACTTAAAACTGATTAGATCTTTAGCAAAATCGGTCGAGTTGTTTTTTATGGAGAATCAAAGAACACAAAAAAATGGTAAACTTTTGGAATTATTTTTCGTCCCGATTATCTCGAGAATAAAAAATGATATCGACGTGGGACCAATTGCATTCGACGCGTAATTACGCAACTTAGAACTGATTAGATTTTGAGCAAAATCGTTTTAACTGTTTGTTATGGAGAATCAAAGAACTGAAAAAAATGGTAAACTTTCGGAATTATTTTTTGTCTTGATTATATCGAGAACAAAAAATGATATCGACGTGAGGTCAATTGCATTGGACGCATAATTACGCAACTTAGAACTGATTAGATTTTTAGCAAAATCGGTAACTGTTTTTTATTGAGAATCAAAAAACTGAAATATTTTTAATAATTATAATAATTATTACAACAAAACAAATGTTATTTTTTTATTTTTTCCAGTGGGAAGTTAGGCGTGTGGACCTCTCGGGTCGCACCTAGACCACTGATATTTTAATAAATAGTAAGGAAAAAACTTAATTGACATTACAAATAAATTAAAAATGCCACGTTTTTCAGTGTAAGTATTAAGTGACTGTGTTGCAAAAGAGCTTTTGTGGTTGCTTCTTCTTCCTTCATCTATGAACCTTTCAGTGATTTGAAATAAAAATCTAACCCCTTTTTGTGCTGGCATTATGCCAATGTCGAAATAATTTCAAAATTGTTCTTTTATTATATCGTTTTGTATGCTGTTTGAATTTTTCCGTACTTAAATTTGAATTTGTGTGTTGAAGTGGTTAATATAAATGTTTGCTGCGTTGCGTGCAAAATTGAATGGATTACATTTTATACGAAAAGAAAAAATTTCATAATGTATCCACTTTTAACTCATACCACAAAATCAGAGAGTAAAATTAATGCAGCTTTAATTTTATAATCTAAGAGGGTTGATACAAAAAAACAATATATCAATAAGTCACCAAACAACAAATATTCCAGTAAAAATAGCCGTTACAGATATTATGCCAGTTAGGTTCTTTGAGAGGAAATTACTAAGAAGAATTTACGGGGCCATTATGAAAAATGGGATATGGGAAAAATTCATGTAACTAATTTTGTCGACTAAAAATTTAACTTATTATTTAAATAAACATTTTACAAAAAAAAAATGTCATTATTATTCGCACATTTGTCACTAGATTTATGATTTTACTGTAAAAAAAGAATGTAAATAAACGTGCTAAGCAAAATTTGTAGTCGAACGTTTTACACTGTCCTTGGTAGTTCGAGGTTCATAAATCGTTAGAGAAAGTCAATATATTACATCTATAAAGTAAAAAAAATGCGTATTAAATATCGCAGAGGCAATTTAAATAAAAATCCAATTTAAAAAGCAAAATTTTTTTAATCGTCACACCGCCACAGAGTAAAACGCGGAATATACAAAAGTTGTAGAAAGCAAAAAACTGATTTAGTTGACAAGGTTTTCGAGCATTGCCATGAATAGGGCTGCTAGGCCAGTAGAATTATAAACAACGTTCATTGATACTGAATCTGATATAAATGTTTACTTTTATACAGAGAAAAACATAACTACAAAAATAATAATATCAGTGGTCTGGGTGCGACCCAAGAGGTCGTCATGACCATTATAAAAAACGATTTCAAATTGTTTATAACAAATAATAATTGTCATTAACAATATTCTGGTTATGTCAACCGTATTCTTTCAAACTTTTTCTTATCATTTCATAAGCGGGAGCTATTTTCAATTGTTTATAACAATTAAAATTTTTTTTTTAATTATGATCAATAATCATTTGTTGGTAACAATATTCAATTGTTACAAACAATGCTTGATTATTACTAACAATATTTTTTTACTGTTATAGCGTCTTTAATGCTATTCTCTCAATACTGACACAAGATTAAAATTCTCCAATTCCTACTTTTGTTTTCTAAAACTATCTCTTTTTATGAAATATTTTCATTATATTTTTTATGCAAATAGTCCTAACATGCAATAATCATATTATTTAAAAGATCTTAAAATTTTGTATTAAAAATAGTATAATTTATAAATTGCAAAATTCAGGTAGTTTACCATTTTTTTTCAGTTTTTTATTCTCCATAAAAAACAGCTTGACCACTTTCGCTGAAAATCTAATCAGTTCTAAGTTGCGTAATTATGCGTCGAATGCAATTGGTCCCACGTAAATATCAGTTTTTATTCTCAAGATAATCAAGACAAAAAATAATTCCGACCGCACATACGTACATACACACACAGACGTCCACTAAAAAAGTATTGTATTCGACTCTGGGGACCTTGAAATGTGGAGATATGTCAAAATTCGGTATTTGCATAATTGGACCTATTACTATAACTTCCTGCTGGAAAGTTAATATACAATAGCGGATAACTTTAATCCTGGTGACTCCCAAAGCACCGACAGCCGCAGCCGTAAGCCAAAATCACGACGAGCTGAATAACCTTTTAAAAATTTACAAATATGAAAACTTTTTTATTGAAAATATTACACGATGTTGCATACAAATATTAAAATATAACGAAAAAAATTAATTAAAGTTTTTAACAAACATTTTTTTTTTTTTCGTCGAACAAACATAGCCCAAAATACTCGCATAGCCCAAACCCATTATATACTCGTTGAGGCTCTTTTCGCCAGTGATAAAATAAAAGAAGATATTTTGTAAAAATCTTAAATCTAGTTTTATTTAATAAAAATATATTTAATATGTAAAATTATTATTACCGACTAAAAAGCGGTATGTAGAAATTTTAGAAAATAGTATGTCTCAACTCTTACTTGAATAATTATTAACATTTTATACCGTCACTGCCCAGCGTAGATCACGGAAAGGCGAGAGCTTATTAAAATTTAATCACTGACAAAAAAAATGTAGAACTTAAATCAACATTTCAAAAAACTACTCTGAGAAACATACCATCATACACAGAGTCACACCTTAAGCTTCTTCTGCTTTTATAATCACTTTTATACATGGTGGTCGGTTGCTGGTACTCTTGACCTGGTCTTTCTTCAAAACAATTGCGATCTGATCGAGGTACGTTCCCCTAAGTCGACCTCTACCGACTTGCCCATTCACGCTCGCCTTATAAATCTGTTTCGTTAATCTTTTTTTATCCATCCCCTCTACGTGTCCAAACCATTTAAGCGTTACTTTATCTATCTTTGTTACTACATCTTCTTTTACACCACAGCGTTTCCTTATCTTACTATTTCTTACTTTATCCATCAGAGTCACTTCCTAACCTAACCTATACTTCTCAAACTACTCATCTTCGCAACATTTAATGCTTCTTTTACCTTTTTTGACATGTTCTAGCTGCTCATAAAGATATACAGGTCCTCATTTATTTGTTTTCCTGCCAACACCCTTCGCTAAATGTCACTGTCATACCTTTCGTCTTTCGTTAACTTTGAACCCGAGTATACAAACCCATATTTTTCTTCTTCAATCAGGTCCGCGCTGTCTGTCATTGTAAGCGCTGAGGGCTTGAAAATGGACTTTAGAAAAAAAGAATTTTGCAGTTGGCGAATTATCAAGAAATACAACATGGTGTGATCTCTGCGAATTAGTGTAAGTGACTTCTTTGCAGGACAATTCATTATTAAATAATTCTTTCCCTGAGTTTTTGTCAGAGGCTTCTCTGTTTACTGTTTAAATAAAACACAGGCCCTGGTTTTTTTTGGCCAACTGAGTCTCATATTTTTGAACGGCAAAAAACTGCCACACAACTTAACAATATTTTTAACTATACATTATTATTACCCACTACCGTACTTCTTTGTAATCGACAAACATGGCTGTTATTTTTCCAAACATTAACAAATTATAATCCCGTCGGGATTTTGGCTGTCGGACTTAAGGTTGTTGGTGTTGTGGCTTTTAGGATTTTGGGGTGGACCCCTTTTATCCAGCCATTTAGTACACGCGAAAATCTAATTTCTCAAAGAAATTTAATTAACAATGGCATATTTAATTGGTTAAACAACCAACAGGTAATAAAGATTGCGTTACACTAGAAACTATTTTCGAGATATACGAGCGACATCGATAGAGCGCGAGCGGTGCTGTACACGTTCTTGTTTACATTGAATAAAATTAAACGTGCTGCACTTAATATAAACATTAAGGAGGTGCCGCTCCTTACAAAATATAAAATTATCGCTTAATTGAAGCGATCAATTTAACGCAATTTGGAAAGAAACGAAGGCACTCTTAGAAAAAGTAATGTACGAGTATACTAAAAAAACCTATCTGAATGGAATTGCAGTTCACGACAAAGTCGATATTCCCCAAATGTTTTTTTTTTATTTTAGTGCTAAATGAAGAGGTAGTTGATTCTTATCATAACTGTTTTTTCTTAAAATCTATAATATTGTACTGAAACTGCTAGCCGGAAGGTGATCACATGTCAAAATATCGCATTGTGTGTGGCAGTGACATATCGCCGACTGCAGCGACATATCGCGTTTTGTGTGCTAAAGCCTTTTTTTTGTAGAGGTGGAGAAAATCCATTACGAAGAAGTTATGAGTCTTTCAGCTCAAGGTCTACTGTGAGACTCCCTGACTGATGTCAGGTCCACTCACTAAAAACTTCACCCCTATTTAGGTCCGTCTGGCTATTGCCTCCGGTGACACTTGGGCCTGTTGTCCCATTGTATGTTGCCTATGTTTTATTATTTATATTTATTATTGGTAATTTGTCGCGCGCTGTTCTGACTTTTCTTTCGTTGTTCATTCTACATTCCCTCTTTCTGCCGAGAACCCACTTATTGATGTTTTCTACCTTGCATGTCCTTCTCGCTTCTTTCTCTCACATAGTACATTTTTAATTTTAAATTAAAGGGTTGGGAAAGTGGAAGGGATGGGTTGGCAAATAACAGATATCTGTATCGTAAAAATGTGGTCACTCTATGAACAAAAATCGACATGTTTCAGCATTTCCTTAAATTCTAATGAATACTGCCAAATATCGGGATGGACTGTTTTCGGTGGCCCACTCTGTATACATACATTTGTAATCTATTTATATCTTCTTTATTACATGAATTTTACAATAATATACTATATGTGAAAGGCTAAGGTAGTGTTTTGATTATATCCTTTAAAAATAACCAATTTTTTCTTTTTTTTTTGCACATATAGTCAATATTCTTACCTGGGCTTAAAAATTGATGTAACTGCACTCCTTAGTATTTAATACTATTTAGTATTTTATACTATTCTGCAATTTCTGACCCAATTTTAACATTTAAATTTTTATTATTGAATAATTTACAAATATACCTACTGCCGATGATTATACTTTTTGTTTTTGTCGAATATAATTTAAGTTTTTTAAACTTAGTTGTTTAAAATTTGCAATTGGTCATTCCCGACATTTACCGCCTCCACATGATTTGTACGTATCGTCTACATATAGATTTATGAAACAGTGTTTTGGATATTCATTGAGATCATTTATTATACAGTCTGTTTGGAGCAGCACTCGCTTAGGGATACATAAATATAAAATAACGCTGAATTAGTGTATTAGTGTAAGAAATGTGAAAGTATGCATAGGTACTATTTTTGCAGCGACTGGCCTAATGCCGAAAATCTGATTTAGTTGATAAAGTTTGGCGGCGTTCGTCGACTTCGGTGTGCACTTAACCCGACACGATTCATTCTACCGGTATAAATGGATTCCGGAAAACAACACATGCATTGCATTAGGCCCCCATCCGATTCAACGAAGAAAGAAGAGCAGTTTGAAATGAAAACCTTCCGTTTGCGCCGGTTTGCTCGCCTCTGTTCATTTCAATCTCCTACTTGCTTTAAGATTTACGTAAACGAAGAAAAACTCCAGTCGTTGGAATTCTTGCCCTACTTTACATTTTTCGCTCTTAGATTTTATCTTGTTTTCTTTTTATCAAGATTTTAAAACAGATTAGGCCTACTTACAACCTTCGCATTAACCTTTGCATAATTTTTAAGGCCACATCAAAACTATGTTCGTTTTTTTTTTATTTTCACTTCGACTGCACAAAATATCACCCAAATTTTTTGCTGTCTGTAGTAACTACAACGAACTTAAATTATCTTAAAAACTGGTCATATATAATTAAGTAAAGGTAAATATTTAATTTAAGAATATTTTATTATACAAAACTTACTTTATTATAAAAAGCCACGTTTTCTCTATGGAATCTCAGAAGAGTATGCGGCAAATCTTGGGAAATGAACCCCAAACAAATTTATTAGATTTCTCAACCAATGATAATATCCATGGTCACGTATGGTTCAGTAGTTAGGTGGACCATAAGGTTACAACAGACAACTAGAACAAATCTTGCTGGCCTTCAGCGGCTGGCATGCCTGGCCATAACTGGAGCTATGTCCAGCACACCAACGGCAGCGATGAAACACCTCCTAAACCTTTTTCCTCTAGATATTCTCGAAGAGAGAGAGGTCAGGATAGTCTCGGGCACCACTCCGGGATACTGAGTGAAATAAAAAACCACCAAATTCTCGGGATGGTTCCTGATATGCTAGGTATAAAAATAAATGTAGAAAAGTCGTTCAAAGTCCTCTTTCCGAAGAGAGACTAATGGGTGAGGAGAGAAATCCTTTTCTCAGAGACTGAATATGTAATGTACACAGATCGCTCAAAAACCCCAGATGGAGTTGAGGACGGTGTTTTTAGCAGAAAACCAAAGATTGAAATATCTACCAGTCTTGACAGGTATGCTACAATCTTTTAGGCTAAAGTCTTTACTATCGAATTGTGTGCAATAGAGCTGACCAACAGACCTCAAGCAAACAAAAACGTAAGTATAATATCAGACAGTCAGGCTGCTTTAAAAGCACTGAGTGCCAACAAGATAAATTCTAAACTTTTATAGAATTGCATCGCATTCCTAGAGTGCATCGAATCCCCACAGTACCTTGGTGCGAACAACAGAGTTGACTTACTCAAAGGAGTTTTTACCTAAACTTTCGAGAAACACAACTAAGCAGATCCTAGAATAAGGCAGAAATGACCTGCGAATTCTATCGGGACTGCTTGCAAGACACTGTCGTTTAAGATACAACTCAGAAGAATAGGTCTGAATTAACAAACGAACTGTCGGTTTTGCTGCGTAGAAGACGAAATTGCTAATTATATACTATGTTTATGCTCCGGCCTGAAAAGAATAAGGTTAAACATATTTGGTTACACCAACCTAGAACCTACCGATTTCAAGAAAATCTTACCCCATACTACCATGAACTTCGTGAGAAGGGCTGGATTGTGCGGTGAATTGGAACCTCTAGGACTGAGCCACAATAGACCTACTACTTCGAATTTTCTTGTGTTAAAATTATATTTTTTTCTGCCATGGTCACAACTGCCTTTGATGTACCTGGTCGCAAATTGGTATTTCAGCACTGCCACACGTTCTTAACACTTTATTAGCTATTTTTGTACTGTGCGATACCAAGTTATCAACATACCCTTTAGCGACGGTTGATGACTTTTAACCGGCATGTGTCATCAAGCCTCCCCCAGATTTAACTTAAAGTGTAGCAGACGATCTTCAAAATAAATAACCTGTATATGATTTAGCATTTTTAAGTTAAAGAAAATTAGCTACTGTTTCAGTACCACAACCTGATTTTTCATTGCGATATGCATAAAACAGGCGGCGATCCTTTGCAATTTTTAAATCAAATCACAGAATTAAATTGACAGATATTTAATTGCTTTGAAGGTTTCCCTATCAACGCAGGTCTACATGTCGCTATAAGTACAACAGCCTAGCAGTTTAAAACTTCTTGCTTCGATAATTTTCTGACTTTATTATATTGTAATATTTTTTTTAAATTAAATCGTCGTTTTTCCGTCGTTTGCTCTCGAGCTAAAATCTAATACCTTTTTTTCCTGTATAATAAATAACTATTTAATTACCTTTTAGGTATTTACGTAAACATAAAAATAAAATTTAAAAATTTATGTTTTGTTTACATTTTCATTAAAAAAAAAAATAAATATTTATTTAAAATTAAAAAGTTTGCAGTTTCATTCATAATGCATGATTAATATGCCTATGTTTTCTTCAATTCTCATAATTTACTTTGTTTTTCTCTTTTGAAAAACCAGTTTTCATTTCTAGGAGAAATATAAAAATCCGGTACAATCTATAAATATCTTTTTACTTTTTTACTAAGAATAAAAAAAATTCTAATGACACCCTGAAAAGTTCTAAATTTATTTATTCAATTTATGTCAAGCAAGCACGAGAAAGAGGGAGATCTGAAAAACCCTTATCATGAGAGACGCGGGTTCAACCTAGGGTACATCACGGTTTCTAGATCCGGAGGGTGATGACACGCAATATATTTTAGGAACAAACTAAATTTACACGAAATCTTCGATTCATTTAAGTTGCATATTAATTTAAACTTACACCACATTTGGGCACATAAAGACACATGTTTATGTTTGCATTTAATATTTCAATAAAAACTAAATTTAAACGTTTTTATCTTGCAAAAAAACTTCCAAATTGTGAATTTTTTTATTACCAGATATAGCTTAAAATGTGAACCCGTCCTTATTTCTTTAGCTGAACATTCCAGACCGCTGTTGGTAATTTAACAGGTATTTTTCAACTGCGGTTACTCCCAAGTTTGTGGATATAATCAAACAGCTCTATCTTATTGAACAGCAGGCCTGCTTAGACTGAGATTACATCTAAGTTGTTGATTACAGATTATTACTTCTATGTGTTTTTTTTAATCCCTCTAAGGGCAATTCTCTATTGTTTTTGCTGTAATCAAACTATTTATTTGGCAAAAGTATTTTTTCATTTGTCCAACTACATTGCAATGCTCGAGTATTTTAAGCCAGATTTCCTTTTTCCATCGATAGAGTTGTAGTCCATTATTTGCCTCAATTGTCCGTTTGGGTGATTCTTTAGGTCCTCAAAGCTTTTTTCCCTTTTTTTTATTTATTGTTTTAAATATTTTTTAAATCATAATTTTAATTTTTGTTTTGTTTTTGAAAACTCAAGTGCCTAACTGCTGTGGTATAATAATAATTGTTCTTGGCATGCGAAGAACCAGATAAATATGATTTTTTTAATTTATGATTAAATATTTAACTGATGTATACATATTTGTACTAAAAAGCAATTTTTGTTTATTGAAACATATTTGTACTTAGTATCTAAAAGCGGTAGTAAACACAGGGTGTTTCAAAAAAAGGTGATCCCGTCTCTAGGATAGGTAGAAAGCTGATACTTTCCATGAGTTTATTTCCATATCTGACTCTCATCGAGGGTGCTAGTTACACGTTTTGTATTAAGTAGTATTGAACATAACTTTTTAAAGGTTACATTTATTAATCAAAATTTCGAGTAAACCTAAACATCATTCAATTTTACACCAAAAAGGTACTCTTGGTAAAACTTGATACTGTGTACCTTTTTCGGAATATTTTGATTTAAAAATTATGAAGTAATAACCGATGCCGGTATAAAGTAATGATAAGGTTATTAATTATATTAGTATTATTATAATTAATTTGTATGCATTATATGAATAAAAAAATTTTTGTCGCGTAAATAAGACCTTATCAATAAAACTGATACATGTTAAAAATTGGGATTAAGGGCTTTCCTTACTTGTAACGTTTCACAAAAATCCACTCTAACTGGTAGATCGTCTGGCAAGAGCTCTTGGAATTGTCTGTAATGATAATGATGTAGCTGCTGCTTTTTTAAGTATCCTTCAAGTATTTGAAGAAGACGTATTTGTTTGTCTTGCCATATTCCTTACGCTAACTGTTGGATCTTGATCAACTAAATTTAAAATAATATTTTCTTTATTAATGTTTCTTGTTGTTCTTCGCATACCAAAAAATTTTTTTTTGGTCTCACATTCCCAGTTTCTCGACAACGTCGTTCAATGGCTCTAAATGTTTTTTTACTTGGTAAGTTTTTTCTAGGAAACTTTTCTGCATAACGCGTAACAGCTACGCTAGAGTTTTCTAAACACTCTCCTAAGGTTAATAACATGTCAGTGTATTCAACATTTAAGTACATTTTGATTAACAATATCTAATTTTACAAATAACAAGGTTTTAAAAATCTAATTATTGTTGACTTATCGTCATAACTATCAATAAATGTCAGTTTTCTATAGCATCAAGATATACCGATTAGAATGGATATTTGTGAAACGTTTACGCGACAAAAAAATTTTAATTCCCATAACGCTTACCAATTGTGTATAAATTTTTTTTCTTTAACGCCCTTTATCTTGAATACGGAATTTTTTTACAAAGCATATCCGAATTATTTTTTAGTTTTCTACCTTTTCCATGGACGAGGTCACCTTTTTTTGAAATACCCTGTATATTAAATAATATCAACTCGAACAGATACAAAAATCATAATATCTAATATTAATTTTAAATTTAACCCCGTCCCTCTACTAATAAAGTATCGGTAGTTCAGCTGTATAGTAATACGTTAAACTCCGACCCATTTCCTATTTTTTTTTTGTCATGCCATGTATTACAAGATGTTTTAAGGTCACCGAAAATCGACCCCACAGACATCAAACGTTTCGACAAAGTGTCGCTTCTAGTTGGTTTGTTTTTTTTTGGTTACACTGTGTCCAGACAACAAAAATTATTATTCAGCTTTATTAGGATTTTTTTTAATTTCCTTCCAAGATTTTTAAGTGGGTATTAAAATCATTGTGTAATTTGTCGGTGACCGAGGATCGTCCACAACTAGGGTGCATATTAATGACCGCTTTGTCGCAAGCCGCCGCATTCTAGCAAAGTCTCCAAAACCGCGTCGCAAAAGGTCCCGGACTCCCGAAAAACAGGTGAAATAGTCTGGAATTATGATTGAGAAATATAAAAAAAACAGCGGTCGTAACAAAGGACACATTAGTTTTAAAAGTGTTTATAACTTATGAAATTTAAATAGTTGTAAAAGTTGTAATTAGTTAAATATCCAAGTGAATATCTATGTGCTTTATAAAAGTAAAACTTATTGTGTAAAAGTATCGGAATAAAAATTGTTTTGTTACTGTATCGAGAGTTTAAAATCACCGAACCCAAGAAAGAAGTAAATTTCGTAACAATTGCATTTAACAAATCAGGTAGCAATTAAAAATGTTTTAAATAAATAACAGCAACATTCCAAACTCAGATACATAGTAAGAATTATAGAAAACTATATTACCATTATAGAAAACTCCAAAAATTCTTGACAGCGAAAATAAATATAAAAATGTATAACACCGATTTTTAAAGAATTTCGCTACGTGTTAACCTATGCTAGAACCTACCGATTTTAAAAAAATCTCACCCTATACAACCATGAACTTCGTAAGAAGGGCTGGATTGTACGGTGAACTGTAGCCTCTAGGGGTGGGCCACAATAGACCTACTAAGGGTCGCGGTGGAGGGGCGACCACGCCCCACTCACATAAAACCTAACCTAACCTAACCCTAACCTATGCTATAGGTATATGTGGGTCGATTATGTGTCAGAAAACAAAATACTTCTCTGGCTATATGCCGCAACAGACATTGAATTATATCATGTACATAATCGTGTATAATACCCAGTACGGGTCTTTTATGCAGTTGCTTGTTAAGTAAAGGAAAGAAATATTAAATTTATCTCCTCGAAGTGACCACCTATGTACCGGTTTCAGGGTGTTACCCTTCATCAGCATAGGGTAGGTCTTGACAAACTCATGTTTGCCTTTTCTCCGACGAGACAAATTCAACACTTTCAACTCTCAACAAGTATACATGAAGGACTGCACGAAAAGAACTAGTCACGACATCTATACCTTTTAACAAGTACCACCCAGTTAATAACTTTTGAACAGTAGTATTAAAATGTTAAAATTTTAGAAAACTTTATTACTATTATAGAAAACTCCAAAAATTCTTGACAGCGAAATTAAATATAAAAATGTATAAAACTGATTTTTAAAATAACCAGTTAATTTCGCTGCATGTTAACCTATACTATAGGTATATATTCAAGCATCTGCATAAAAGACCCGTATTGGGTATTATACACGATTATGTACCAGATGTAATTCAATGCCTGTCGCGGCATTTATACAGAGGAGTATTTTGTTTTCTGATACATAATCGACCCACTTATACCTATAGTATAGGTTAACATGCAGCGAAATTAACTGGTTATTTTAAAAATCAGTTTTATACATTTTTATATTTTTTTTCAAATACATAGATTAAGAAATAATTTTAACAAAAAAATAAAACGCCGGTTGAAATGTGTTTTCGTAATTTTTTTTTTCCGGGAACAATGTCACAACCCCCGAAATGTACAGACCAAAGTGGAAACGTGGTAAGCGAGACCTCGACCTCGTTTTGGCGACTTGAATTTTCCTCCAGAGGAACGTGGCTAATTAGCGCTCGTCTACGATTTCCACTTAATGCAAGTATTATTCATGGAAATTGAATCAATTCCGAGTCGGTGAATAACACTTTTTGCATGCCGAGCCCTTCGACTATCTCGAGTGAGCGAGGAACTCTTACAATTAGTACATTATTGAACTAACGTGATATATTGTTTTCGATTCTTCAACTTAAGTAAAATAAAAACTTCTCGACATTTGCGCGACGTTTAATTTATTATTGCGGAAAAAGTGGACATTTAAAATTAAAATTCATTTTCTTTTTGTTAAAAAAATAGAAGTCTGCGCACAAAATTTGTTATTGAAACATCTAATATACATTTATATTAACAACCGCGATAAACGTTTTATGCCACAGAATTATTTTTTTTTTTTGCGGAAACTCTGATCTCTGCATATTCTTTTTTTTATTTGGACGAAACTTTAAAAATGTTGTATAGTATAAAACAAAGGCGATTTCAATGCAATGTAATACTGTTAGAATCAACACAAAAGAGCCAAACAACAAGAAACGAAAAACAAAAAAAAGCAGCATTTATGTTACCGAATAAAAATGATTGTGTGGCTAGTTGTTCAGTAGAACGTAAAAAAATTGGGCAAATCTAGCGTACTATGATGAAAGTAGTATCCTACGTTTTTTCATGTTGTCTTTTGATTTATAATACGGAAAGGGTATTAAAAAATGTACAATGGAAAACATCTCCCAGAAGGATAAAACTTAAATACTACTATAAAAAACATGGTAATACCAGTTTAATGCAACAACATTTTAGAAGAAAATTGTATACAAAGTTATTTGAAATAATATAATGTCAGTTCATTAAATATATTGTATTTTTAACCCATTGTGAGGCAATAAAGCACGATTGCCAGAATATACATAATCTGTAATGAAAAATTTTTCAGAAGTGTCCTCTTGAAAATTTTTCGAAAAATCGAAATCTTCTTCGTACTTGCTCGTTACTAATAGTTGGTATCTTTCTTGGTTTTCTTTTTTTTTTGTTAACTGAAAATAGTCGCAAAAAGGGTAGACCTATCGTGTGGGTCGCGGACTGCGACTATTAGAAGGGGAAGGGATTATAGAAAGGAAATGATTGTGGACCCGCTTTTTAAAAAGTTGCAGGTCATAGTTCTCTGGAAAAACTGATTTTGGAATCTTGTTTCATTCCGTAGCAGCCATGTAAAAGAAGAATTCTTGATGGAGATTGGTCCTTGTAGTCTCCTTCTGGACGTTGAACTGAACAAAATTGTTGGTTTCCCTCTCGTCGATAGCTTTAAGATTTTTATTGATGAAATCAACCTGTTCCTGCCTAAAGTCTATTTATATCTTTTACCGAAAGTGATCGATAGGATGTGAAAGTTGAGACAAGTGTGCTATCGTCTGCGAAACTGTAAATGGGGTTCGTGGTGGTTTTCAAAAGGTCGTTGATGTGTAAAATAAATAAGGTGGGGGACAGGATGAAACCCTGGGGGACCCCGGCATTTGTTTTAAGCGCATCAGAAGAAATACCGTCAACTGCCACATGTAAGGAGCGATCCTGCATGAAGCTCAAGAGCCATTGCTCTGAAAGTTTGGCAAATAGTTTTGGGAGCAATAGCTATTCCACGTTGCCCATTAAATCTTTTCGCGACTTTTTGAAAGCCCACTCCTGGATTTCTACGACCCAACTGCAGCAAAGACCTCAAACCCGATCCTTATAACATACGTGGTCTTCCTGAAACTTGGGCATGTTCTAAACATATTCTTATGCGTTTTAGCACATTGTAAATCGTCGACTTGCTTAGTTCTGTCAAACACATAAATTGTCTCACATCCCTAACTCCATTTTTATATAATTGTTGAACTAGATACTTTTTGGTCGTACTATATAATTAAGTTAAAAATTGCCAGCTCGGAATAAAATATCCTTAAATTATTTCCATGTGTGTATTTTAAAGTACTAGCGGAATATAAACGGACACTTGACATTTTTTTGCTACATTCTTATAAAACCGAACGACATGACATTTAATAAGACAGTAAGTACATGTTATCGGTAGAGTGTTGTAAATTTCCTTGATTTTTTAAAATATAAATTTATCACCGAGAGTCCTTCGAGACATAAAAGTAAAGTTTCAAGCGGATTCGCCCTCGTAAAACTTTTCATTTCGCGCCTTCTCTGTATTATTTATATCGAAAAAATTTATTGCACTTCTTGATCTGGATTTTTATGAGACAATATAAAATTCGCTTATGTGGCTTAAGCGACACGAATTTATGCAAAGACCCAGATGAAAAACGTTCAGGAGGAGCTCAGATGATCATAAATCAGACACAGCCAGAAGAACTAATGAAAAATGTGCCTCAAAGGAAAAACAACTGCTAAATCATAAAAACACAAGGTGCTACAATGCAGAAATCGAAGATGAACTTTTCGCGGTTGTACGATTCACTCAACGCCTGTGCTTTTGTGCATTAAGAATCTTTAATATCAGTGCCGGTTTCAATGAACACGTAAATAATTGTCATGCTACATCCATTATTTGCAGTATAGCTATATTTTTTTTAAAAATATGCAGGGTGACAATAACTCTGTTATTTTAAATAGAACCTAATAATTTTTATTTTATTTCCGAATACTACATAAAATTTTAGATAAAATTTGTGCACAATGTCCTATACCAAAAGATATTTCGATTTTTTTCAAAATTTTGAAAAAATCCTAGTCCACATTGTGTTACTATATCTCCATTAATAAAAAAGCTAGTAAAGTGAAATTATAACCAATAAACAAAAAGCGCTTGTCCGTTAACTCTTTATGTATTTCATACAGCGTGTTTTCTAACTTAGCCGCCAACAAGTACAATTCAAATCATTTATAAGTTGCTTATTTTAAATAGAACACCTTGTATTTTATTACATTTTCCGCTGTATTTTTTAAGCCAATTCGTTTGGTATCGGTATTTGCTATACCTAAATCCAACCACTTTTGAGATATTTCATAATCTTAGTTAAAACATAACACTACTTAATTCTTTTAACATTAGTCAAGAGTAGGCCTTGACTGTCAAAGATTTGATAGTTAGAACGTTAATTGTTTATGTTGTTTTGATAGTTTTCTTTACCAGTTTGTATTTTATAGTAAATAATGACAGATGTAGGATTTACTAATGATGATTTTTTAAATCTTTTTATTATTTACGGCGAGTGTAATAGAATTGTTGAACGGACTTGCCGTGTTTTTGCAGAAAATATCCATATCGACCAAATGCAACTGGTGATATTGTAAGAAGATTTCTTAAAAACTGCCGTCAGTTTGGTCAATTTAAGACAAAAATTAATAAAATAAACCAATAGTCGACAGTGTCATAAACGAAATTAATTTTTTGGATTAGTTTACGGCCTCTTCAAATGCCTCCATTAGAGATTGAGAAAGAGATCTTACTTTGTCGACGAGAACAATTCATTGCATTTAAAAAAAACACCAATTGATGCCATTTTCAAATCATTTGGTGCAACACTTACAATTAGGTGATCTTCCTCGAAGGGTAGAATTATGTGAATGGTTTTTAATGAAGACCCAGGAGGATAAAACTTTATAAAAAAAGTTATATGGTGTGATGAAGCAAAGTTTAGCAAAATAATAAAATATCTATAATAAAATATCTCAAAAGTGGTTGGATTTAGGTATAGGAAATACCGATACCAAACGAATTGGGTTAAAAAAATACAGCGACAAATGTAATGAAATACAGAGTGTTCTAATTAAAGTAAGCAACTTATAAATGATTTAAATTGTGCATGTTGGTGGCTAAGTTTAAAACACCCTGTATGAAAAATCAATAAGTTGGACATATGGAGTTAACGGGCAAACGCTTGTTGTTAATTGGTTGCAATTTCACGTCACTAGTTTCGTTATTAATGAAGATATCGTTATTCAATGTGGACTAGGATTTTTTCAAAATTTTAAAAAAAAATTTGGTATGGGACGTTGTGTACAAATTTTATTTTAAATGTCATGTAGGATTTGAAAATAAAATAAAAAATATTAAGTTCCATTTAAAATAACAAAGTTGACGTCAACGTCCGGTACAACCGAATATCGCCAAAAGTCGAGCATATTTTCATTCGATAGACCAATGCCGAAAACCCTTGAATACAAATTTTCAGATTTCTATTCTGACTAGATTTGCCAAAACGTCTAATGTGCCATCGCAAAAAACCACCCTGCATATTTTTTACCTATATGTATACATACAGATCTTATTTTATGCAGCGTTTTTATCTTTCATATTTTAATCTCTAACATCCAGTAGCTTATTGGACATTGCGTAAAAGAAGTTTAAAAAATCATAAATTATATTTTTAACATTATTATGTTTTTATAGATCTTCGGCCGGTCCTGAAAGTAAAATCGTAATAATAAACCCCCGATTAAAACTAAAAAAAGTATTATTTTTTTGATTATTCGTAGAAGTATAATTATTCTTTTGTATTCAAAGGTTTTTAAAAGAGTCTTTGAAGAACTTCAATTGTTTACTTATGCTTTGTCGATTTGCTCTAAAAAAACTGTATTATTCAAGGCGCAAAAATTTTGACCTGTAACGAAAAACTTGTTTTTTTTTAGGTATTGATCTAGTAATTAATAAACATATTGTATTCCAAAAAACAACGAAAACATATTACACAAAATAATTTAATATTTTATGCAAACATATAGTCACGCCATTTATTTTGTAGAAATTCTTTCCATTTGCTACAGTTGTAACACACGTTTTTCGCTTCTTCTACTTTTATCAGCGCTTTTATAAATGCTCGTTGGTTACTGGTACTCTTGACCTAGCCATTTATTTGTAACTACTGATTCTTTAAACCAAACACGTACGATACAGACATACATATAGTGTTTCGTCAATCTTCCTTCATTTATCCTTTCTTCGTGTCCAAACCATCTAAGCATTTCTTTATCTTTCTTTGTAACCACATCTTCTTTTACACCACATCGTTCTCTTATCTCACTATTCTTTACTTTATCCAACTGAGTCACTCCGGCTATACTTCTCAGACTACTCATCTCCGCAGCAATAATCCTGCTTAATCATGCTTCTTCTACCAAACCCAACATTCACTACCATACATAAGTGTAGAAACCAACACTTTTCTAAGCACAGCCAGTCGTGCTTTTTTTGACACTTTCGGGCTGTTCATAAAGCTATACAGTGCCCCATTCATTTGTTTTTCTGCCACCACCCTTTGTTCAATGTCACTGTCTTACTTTTAACTCTTGTAAACTTTAAACCAAAGTATACAAACTCATTTACTTCCATTTTTTCTCCCTTAATCGGAACTTCACAATTTGTCATGTTTTCTTCTCTTTCAAAAACCATTACTTTTGTTTTGCTTACTTTTATTTTCATCCCTTTGATTTTTAGGTCATCATGCATAACATAAACCATCGCCTGCAACTCCTCTTCAGATGACGCTAATATGACTTGATCATCGGCGTAAAGAAGGCATTTGACGATCAAATCATTAATTTTCAGTTCATACGCATTTTTTTTCAAATCTTTAAAACAATCGTCCATGTATAAGTTAAACAGCCATGGCAAAGCCACACGTCCCTGTCGCACACATTTTTCTATGTTAAACCAGTCCGTGTAAGCTCCGTTTATCCTGACACAAGCATTGGAATCCTCGTAAAGTGATTTCAGTGCTCGTATTAAACTATCGCTCACCCCATAAACAGACAATATCGACCACAATTTACTTCTCACCACTCTGTCATAGGCCTTTTCTAAGTCTTTAAAAGCGCAATAGACCTTCTGACTTTTAGCCAAGAATTTTTTGAGTATATTTGTAATCAAAAGACCTGATCCAAACATCTTCTTTCTCTTCTAAATTCTGATTGCACATCCCATATCATCTTCTCAGTTTCATTCGTCACTCTTTTAATCAATAACTTTGCATACAGTTTGCCGACATAAAAATATAAAATTTCTTTTACCTCTTTTAATATTACCACTGTAGTCATAAGATATAAACAACCCCATAAAATATTAAGATAATTGAAAATTTTACATTAATTTCGTAGCAAGAAATGTTTACCAAAAGGCGATGCTTAATTAAGTACAAGAATTAAATTATGAAAAAAAAAACCTCTCAAGAAGTTTCATAATCTGTTTACAAATTACTGTTCAAGTTGAAAAGTTTTAGGTTTCTGGAACTGCACAGAGTAAAGCTGCTTCTGGATGTTCAATATTATCATCTATATATTGCACAAAAATTAATATTGCACAATGCTATGCAGATATTTTATGTACTTATTGCTGGGATCAAAATAAGACATATTTTTCAAACAAACATGTGTCCTAAAATGCACCCCCTCCGAGCTGTTGCCACTACAAATTGCGTTAAAAAAAACGATTAGCATTCCCGGTTTTTTAGGCACTCATTCATTTTTTGCCTCAAAAATTAGGTTAACTTAGTTTTGGGGGATTAGGAGGGGGCTCCACACTTTATTGGCCCACATTTTATATTTTAAAAGAGAAACTTTAAATTTAAACAGCATGATCTTGTTAGCCATGAAAAAATCCAAAAACTCGATATATCTCATTTTTTTTATTAAATTAATCGTTTGCCAAAAAATCATAATCAACGCAAGGGTGGTATTCTCACAATATCAAACTAACAAAACATTTATGATTAAAGAATAATTTTCTTAGGCGGAGTTTTGTTGGAATTGGGATCAGTGTGAGTTAAGGAAAAAACTGTTGTTTTCTTGTTAACGTTTCGAATTTAATTAAATTCATTCTCAGGGCTCTGCAACATTGGTTTCTCAAATAATAAAATAGTAATACTTGCCACGATGTATTATTATAATTAACGATTTTGTAACAATGTTTTGAAGGTACTCACCCAACATTTTTACAAAATCGTCAATTAATACATCGTGGCCAGTATAAACCATTCAATGATTTGGGAAACCATTGCTGAAAAATAATTAAAATACTTTTCTAAACTGGTATATTTAATATACCAATCCAAAATAATTATATTGTTTTCGGTTTTTTTCAAAAGGCTGTCTAAAAAAGGTATCATAAAACCTGTTTTCTCTTCTTTTGTGAATTAAATGTTCGGATTAAAACTATTAAATATTTAAATTGTTTTTTCATTTTTATCATATGAGACTGAACAGATTATATTATATACATATTTTTTAATGAAAGGCATTTTAAAATTATCAGTGTATTCAAAAGTGAACTTAATAAAAAAATATCACAAATAAATATTCTCCCTATAAATAAAATATATAGAAAATTAAAAGACAAAGAATGTGCACCGATGAAAAGCAATTTAGTTTATAGTATACCTTGCAGTTTTTGCAACAAAAACTACATTGAACAAACAAGTCAAACTTTAAAATCTCGAATAGCTGGTCATCAAAGTGACTGTAGAAATGGTTGCAATTAACAGTGATAACAATAATATTAATAAAAGATCTGACATCGGCCAACTTAGAAAAATTTACTAGTACCAACTTACAAAATGAATTTTTGTGCTAAGTAAGTATTTATAAAATTTTCCTGTGCATCCTAATAAAATAACATCCATCATACTCATAAAAATAAAATGTCTATTAGTGTGTGCAACAAAAAAAACTCTTTCTAAGCGCTAAAAGTTAAGCATCAAATGTGTAGCGTGAAATTACAAAATTGAAATACTGAAAAATGATTTTTTTAAATATTTTTAACTAATTATATAAAATGAATAGGACTTAAATACGTATAATTAAAATTAATTAAACAAAAAAAAATTTAATGTATTTTAAAATTTTAATTTTGAAAATTCTAAATATTTATTAATTAAGTACCTTAAAAAAAATATTAAAAAAAAAAAATTACCTGCCACGTGAGGGCGCTAACGGGTTTTATAACAAAATCACTAAAAATGAATTAACCCCAAATAAATCCAATCGTATTATTTTAATTTAGTACCACCAAACGAGCTAATTAATTGACGTATTTCAGCTTCAAGGCTTATCTCTCAGAAACAATTAAAAAAACCTAAAGTGTACATACGGGTTTATTAAAATTAAAAGAATCCCTCGGTGGATGGCTCTGGATATCCGTAGTTTAATTATATATTAATTTTACTTTTTTATAAAATTTAAGTATGAATTAATTAGTAAAGCTGATAGATAACCTTTTGACCTTACAACCATCAAAAGAAGGGTGGAATTTGAGTTTGAATTGAAAGGCTAGCACACTCGAATCGGAAATTAAATGTGTCATACTGTATTCATTAAAGTCGAAATAACTTTTTTAGTTGCACCGGCCAAAGAGTCACTACAGAGATTATTATTAGTTTAAAGAAAGTCAAAATTTGGTTTCTGCGTTCAGGCCCGCGCCGTACATAAGGGCAAAGTCGTATGGTGCAAGACGGCGCCGAGGCGCTGAAAACCCATTAAACTTAAAAGTAAAAAAAATATTAAGTAACAAACAACATTGTCAAAACAAAATTTATAATGATAAAAAGAAACAGTAAGGAATTGCTAGCTATTACATTGATTTTTAGTTGTTTATTATTTTATTTTTACTGTTTTAGACAAGGGAACCGAATTTCTCGAAAATAATATATTTTCCAAATGAAAATACGCAATAATAGCATTCATTCGATCGAATACGTAATATGATAACATGAATTGTGTAAACTCAAACAAATCTAATTTTATTTATGCTTGAGCTTGAAATTTGGCTTGCAACGAGCCAATGAGTGGACAAGCGTTTTATTCCTGTCTGAGCTTGTAATGTACGAAACTTTATATATTAAGCGCTGCATCGGTCGCGATTTCAGTTGTTGCCAGATGCCCAATCAATAATTAACTTGGCGAAGTGAAAAGGTGCATGGAGTAGAAAATTTCTGTTTTTTAAACTTTTTTTTCGTTGTTTTACAGACTTGTGTTTTGTGTTGTGAATTAAGGTGAATTCATCTAAAATTTATTTTTTATTTTAGATTTATTAAAACATTTAAAGCCAAAAATTTGCATCTCAAAAATAATTTTATATTTGATTATATAAACATCATTTTTAGTTGAAGTAAATTCAAACAGAATAATTGATAAGCACTTATATTACTATTTATAAAAATTTATTAATTTTGAAATAAGTAATGTTGAGAAAATACTTTCGAGTTTGAGTTTCTGTTTTTTATAAGTAAAATATCAATTTGTTTATTTACGTAATAATTTCTTTACAGTATACAGGATGTCAGAAAAAAAAGAAATTGTCTGGATACCAAAATTACTATAATTTCAAAAGATTCGACCAGCTAAGAGAATTAGACACCGAAGAATTAATTAAACAATTTGCAAAAATTAAAGCACGAAAAGCTCAATTCACTTAGCTAAAATATAAATAACAATACTTTATACCTGGATATTAACCTTTAAAAGGTGACATGTTGCATTATTAAAACAATACATTGTTTTGTTAAAATTTTTTGATCTGTTTCGTCCTGTGATATATGAACGAGTATTTTTAATGTTTTAAATACTTTTTTTTAAGTTGTTGTACTGTTAGAATATATTTTTGTTATATCTGTTATATATTTTCTGTTTTTATAATTATGTTATGTACCTCAATGAAAAAATACTTGTATGGCTTGTACTTGTAAAATATAAAAATGAAATTACTTTTTAAAATTATAGTGGATAATAATATCTAACTTAACCCGTATCTGTACTCACATATGAACGTAATACAAATTTGGGGCGTTATTTTAAATTTGCACAAGTGCGCCAAAAGTGATAGGCGCGGACCTGTCTGCGTCTTACTCAGGTGCTATTAAAATGATCTTTGAATGAAACAAATATTCTTTCAGAATATTCTTTCAGAATATTCACGAAATAATTCTTTTTACCTAAACTGTGTTTATTGTGTAGCAAAAAATTTCGTACAGAGCAACTGCAACACTGCTCACCAACTATTAACATTCTCTTTTCCTAATCCACATAATGGCCTATACAACCGAAAATGTGAAGGTAATATTCTCGGATGTCTCTGGGTTTTATCATTTTCGCGTCTCGAGTATTAACAATAAACTCAACAAACTGGAATGATTATTATCATTATTATAGTGGGAATGAATGTCGAGAGATAGGATCAAGTAGAATTTCCAATTGTGTGCGTCTTAAACTCCCCAACTTCCAGGAATCTTTGAATATATCTGAAAATAAACAAAAAGGGAAACAGTTTAAGCGACAATACAAAATTACAGAAATTCAATTTTTTGAGATAAAAAAATTTAAAAAATAATAATTCGCTATGGAAATTTCATCACATTAGATGCTCAAATAAAACTAAAGATAATGCATAAAAATATTGACATCCATTTTGCTGTAAACATTGTGCTTGTTAATTCAAAGCTGCCTGACTGTACTACAACCGAGGAATTTTTGTAAGGTTAGTTAGTAAGACAAGTTGTCAGAGCCAGAATAAACTTGTATGAATGTATAAACTAAAATAAAAAAATTTAATCAATTCCACTAACAAATATATACTTGTTGGTTTATCTTTTATAAATTTATACAGTGCTTTTATTTCAAAATCAACCAATCCAAATAACTTTTGATATTGCGTAAATTGTAAGAAAAACAAAAAACACGTCGAATTTTAAATCAAGGGGGAGGTTTAAAAATGTTATTCTGCTATTTCCAAGTAACACCACTGTAACAACCCCTAGCCAGTCTTTAAAATGTCAAATAGAAAGCCATATCTTGTGATACATTAAATAAAAACCCAAGAAAAATGCAAATCAGCCATGTAAACAATTTATTTTATTGATAACATTAAACATGACGAAATTACAACAGAAACTAATATTAAGTTAATTACAAACAGCTACTTTAATGTATTTACAGTAACTGTTTAAACTATGCTTCGTTATTTTGTAGGCAATAATATAACCCATTTTCAAATTCTTATCGAAATCTTTGCAAAGTTTAGATAGTTATTCGTCTACATCTTCAGTTATTCTAAACTTTAGTTCTTTAATGTCTCCGAGAGGAGTTTTGTAGACTAATGTTATTAAATAGCCCCACAGAAAAAAGTCAAGTTGTGTTAGATCTAGAGATCTTGCCGGATATTTTATAAAATCCCTTCTGCTAATCCAATGTCTTGGAAATCGTTCGTCTAGCCATTATCTTACAGCTAGTGCGTAATGTGGTGTAGCTCCGTCCTATTGAAGGTATAAGCCAGGTTGTTTTTTTTATGGTCTCAGCAAAATAAATCAATAAAAAAAATTGTTGTTTATATGGCTAATTTGCATTTTTCTTGGGTTTTTATTTAATGTATCACAAGGTTAGGGGTTGCTATTTGACATTTTAAAGAAAGGGAAACGAGGATTCCACTGCTTATGTCAGGATAAACGGAGCTTACACGGAGTGGTTTAACATCGAAAAAGGTGTGAGACAGGGATGTGTGGCTTCGCTATGGCTGTTTAACTTATACATAGACGATTGTTTTAAAAAAAATGCGTATGTATTAAAAATGAATGATATGATCGTCAAATGCCTTCTTAACGCCGATGATCAAGTTATATTAGCGTCATCTGAGGAGGAGTTGCAGGCGATGGTTATATTAAGCATGATGCTCTAAAAATTAAAGGGATACAAATAAATGTAAGCAAAACGAAAATATTGGTTTTTCGAAAAGAGAAGAAAGCATGACAAACTGTGAAGTTATGATTAAGGGAGGAAGAGTAAAACAATTTAATGAGTTTGTGTACTTGGCTTCAAAGTTTACGAGAGATTAAAAGTATGACAGTGACGTTAAGCGAAGGGTGTTGGCAGGAAAACAAATGAATGGGGCACTGTATAGCTTTATGAATAGCCAGAAAGTGCCAAAAAAGACACGTCTGGCTGTGCATAGAGGTGTGTTTGTTCCTACTCTTACGTATGGTAGTGAATGTTGGGTTTGGCAGAAGAAGCATGATAAAGTAAAGAATAGTGAGATAGGAAAACGCTGTGGTGTAAAAGAAGATGTAGTTACAAAGATAGATAAAGGAATGCTCAGATGGTTTAAACAAGTAAAAAGGATCGATAAAGGAAGATCGACGAAACAAATTTATAAGGCGAGTGTGAATGGACAAGTTGGTAAAGGTCGACCTCGGCGAAAATATCTCGATCAGGTCACCATTGTTTTGAAGAAAGGCCAGGTCAAAAGTACCAACAACCGACGAAAATGTATGGGAACACTGATGAAAGTAGTGGAAACAAGTGGAAGAAAGTGGTCTCTGCCTACGCCTACGGGAAAGGGGCGTGACTATATGTTTGTATGAATGTATGCATGTATGGGGCGGGAATGTTAAAGGGGTGCCACTTAGAAACAGCAGAATAACATTTTTAAACCTCCCCCTTGATTTAAAATTCGACGTGTTTTTGTTTTTCTTACATTTACGCAAAATCAAAAGTTATTTGGACTGGCTGGTTTTGAAATGAGAGCACTGCATATTTAGTTTCTTCCCAAACTTATTAGGTATTATATTATTTATGGGTGAAAACTAAGTTTGTTATTTTGAAGTTTATTTTCACTGAGTTTGTTATCAGGGTTATTATTATTTGGCAGTTTTCGTTGCATTTAAATAATTGTATATTTTTTAATGAAAGTTGTATTATTTTTAGGTTAAAAAACCATTTCATTAAAAAATATTCAAAAATTAAAATGCAAACACTGCCAAATAATAAACAATTACGCTGTTTACTAACTCAGTGTAACGTCACTATTTATTTATAAATAATTACGGTTTTAATTTTCATTAATTCTAAATTGACAGCAATGGCCGTTCAAATACAATGCTGATATTATTATTTACATGAAATGTTTCCCATTTCTTTCGGTCGTTCGGTGAAAGCTATAATTAATTTCGAGTAACCACATTTCGTAATACAAACATTTAGTGAAAATTAAAATTGAAATTTGTTGTTTTGTTCCGTAAATTTGTTTATAGTCGCAATAAAGCTTAATTATTTAAAATTTCTAGAGATTTTTTATAAATTTAAGGAATGAAAATTGTTTTTTTTTTATAGGTTTTGATATTGTATTAATAAAATTATTTTCATTTAATTTTTTGGTACATATTTTAAATTTATTTTGGTTTCCGTAGTATTTTTACCACCAGCAGATAAATTTTAGTTGCTACTGCGGTATTTTCATTTGCTTGTTTTAAACTCGACGATCGGCAAATTTTTATCGCAATCTGTGTATTAGTCTGGTTTCAATGATTTATTATTTTTTTTTATAAATAAATGGTAATTTCACTACGTAAGCACTATTAAATATTACTATCGAATACGTGAACAGTGTGCAATGCGAATATTTTTCAATACCATCTAGCTGCACTTCAATGAAAATTACACTATATATTATTTACAGTTTCCGCTCCGATGAATTTTTTATACTTTTGTTCATTTTTACTTTATTAAAACCAGTCCAATAAAATAATAGAGTAAATAATTCCATGCATATTTGAAATACGTCCTCGAACATTAAAGGACCGGACTGTGCTGTTACACACATTGCAAAATAAGTCAATACATTTTTCCATATATATCAGTTTATAACTTTATTATTTAATGAAAATTCGCTGTTTTGAAACATACATACATTACATATATTCACTACTTTTTTACCTTAGGAATAGGAAAAGACCATACTTCTTTCCACTTCTTACACTCGTCTTTGGCTTCTACTTTTACACATGCTCGTCGGTTGCTGGCATTCTTGACCTTGATTTTCTTCAGAACAGTTTTGATTGACCTCTACTGACTTGCCCATTCACACTCGCCTTATAAATCTGTTTCGTCAATCTTCTTTCATCCATCTTCCCTTGTTACCAGATCTTCTATAATACCACATCTTTCCCTTATCTCACTATTTTTTACTTTATCCATCAGAGTTTCTCTGGTTATACTTCATCTCTGTAGCGTTGATCCTACTTTCATGCTTCTTCTGCCAAAACCAACATTCACTACCATACATAAGTGTTGGAACCAACACACCTCTATGCACCACCAGACGTGAATTTTTTGACACTTTCTGGCTGTTCATAAAGCTGTACAGTGCCCCATTCATCTGTTTTCCAGACAACACCCTTCGCTCAATGTCACTGTCATACTTTCTGTTTCTCGTAAATTTTGAACCCAAGTATGCAAACTTATTTCACTCTTTCTCCTTCAATCAGCAATTTGCAGTTTGTCATGATATCTTCTTTTTTAAAAACTTATTTTTTGCTTACATTCACTTTCATCCTTTCGGAATAATTTAATTAATCTAAGAAAAACACCACTTTGGTCCACAGATACTTGTAGTCAGCGATGGTGGATTTTTACTTGAATATCTAAGACTCACAGTGTGAATAAACATTAACCTTTCTTTTTAAAACGTGGCTTAAAGTAAAATTTAGTTGGGTAAATATTTTAAGGAATAAATTTTCTTTTTTACGATTTATTGTGAATAATTTAAGAAAAACTTTCTTTTGTTCTACAGTTACTTGTAGCATTTTATTTGAATGCTACAGTGCTTATAGTCAGCGTTGATGGTTTTTATCTTAAAGATCTAAGGCTCACTGTGTGATTAAACACTAGCCTTTCTTTCAAAACAGTGGCTTACAGCATAAAGTAAGATTAAATTGGATAAATATTTTAAAGAATGGAGTACGTTTTTTAATTATTTTATTATGTGGTATATTTTGTAGTCCAGCTCTGGATACAAAACAACATTTTAACACTAAAATTAATCAAAACACGTATTTTATGATATTCTAAGGCTTTTTAGTAAAATATGCAATTAATATTTAATTACTAAAGCTTATTGATTACAAATATTTTATTATTTCATTTTACCATAATTCACTTTAATTGGAAATGCAGATATCATGTGTGTATATAAGTGTATTAATTAATTTTAGTTTAATTAACTTAATTACAATATATTACTCTCTTGCTCAGAGTGACCGAGGTGTTAGTAAATACTGGAACCTTCTAACACGGGTTTTGAGTAAACCTTGTCATTCGACAAAGACTGCTTTCTGCATTGCAGTGATTAAGATGTATTTGCCTTTGACTGAAATTGCATAATTGTTTGAATCCTGTTTCAAAAGGTTAAATACATTCCTTATGAAGATTCAGTTAATAATTATTTAAAGAAAATTTAATTTTATAAATTTATGCGCATTGGTGATGAAAAACAAAAATAAGAACTAAAAGTTAATAATATATTAATATTATATTTTTAAAAATGTTTTTAACCCAATAAAATATATAACAAAAACAGAATTAGCGTACATACATACATACATATACCTAGTCACGCCTTTTTCGCGTAGGGGTAGGCAAAGATCACTTTCTTCTTCTTGCTACGGTTCTTACAAACATTTTTTGCTTCCTCTAATTTAATCATTGCTCGTCGGTTGTTGGTACTCTTGAAACTAGCCTTTCTTCAAAACAATGTTGATCTGATCGAGATATGTTCTCCGAGGTCGACCTCTACCGACTTCCGTCCATTCACACTCGCCTTATAAATTTTTTTTCGTCAATCTTCCTTTAACCATCCTTTCTACGTGTTCAAACCATCTAAGCATTCCTTTATCTATTATTGTAACCACATTTTCTTTTACACCACAGCGTTCTTATAGATATCTCACTATTCTTCTATTTATCCAACCGAGTCACTCCGGCTATACTTCTCAGACTACTCATCTCTGCAGTATTAATCCTATTTTCATGCTTCTTTTGCCAAACCTAACATTCATTACCATACATTGTCATGCTTTCTTCTCTCTCAAAAACCATTGCTTTCGTTTTAATTACATCTATTTTCATCCCTTTGATTTTCAGGGCATCATGCTTAACATTAATCATCGCCTGGAGCTCCTTTTAAGATGACGCTAATATGACCTGATCATCGGCGTAAAGAAGGCATTTGACGATCAAATCATTCATTTTTAAACAATCGTCTATGTATAAAGTAAACAGCCATGACGAAACCACACATCCCTGTCTTACACCTTAGTCAAGTCTCGTAGTCCCGGGCCTCGAATAGATTAAGGGTTAGCCACAAAAGATCTAATAGGTCGAGGTGCTTTAGAGGCTGCGTAGCCTTCACGACCCACCCTACAATCTTCTTTTTTCGGTGCCATATCAGGTCCCTCTAACGTTGGCATTTACATTGGCGAGTTGTTCGCAGTTTTCGGCTAATCTAAATAGTTGTTCGGCACTGCGTATTCATGTCCAATCGCGAATGTTCTTTAGCCATGACATCTGTTTTCTTCCAATTCCTCGGCTGCCTTCGATTTTGCCCTTCATTATAAGTTGAAGCACCCTGTATGGGTTTCCTCTGAGAACATGCCCCAGGTATGATATCTTTCTGATCTTTAAAGTGACAAATAATTCACGACAATCTACAAACTACAATCTACACCTTTGTTTAGTAAACTAATACCTCGGTAGTTCTTACAGTCCTGCTTGCAACCTTTACCCTTGTTAATCGGCAGTAACGGCCTTTCACCAGTCGTCTGGTAGGCTACCACTCCCCCAACAAAGGTTAAAAAGGCGGTACAGCAGACTAGTTACCACGCTTTGTCCAGCCTTCAGCATTTCAACCGATATCCTGTCGTACCCAGCAAGTCAAATATTTTTAAAGCTAATAAAAATATTGCAAAAATATAAAAAAGATTCATTTAAACTGCGACTGTTATTGTTTATGCGCTTATTAAAGTTAATTAATATTTACTTATGGTATGACTAATTATCATTTATTTTGTTTTAGGTAAGTACAAGACACAACAAGATGGGTGAGAAATTTTTTTATTTAATAATAGGCAATAAAATTAGTAAAATTAATTTAATTTAAAATTATCATGTATTGTTTAAAGCAAGACGAAGGTAATGATTTGTGAAAGAGGAAAAAGCGTGACAAACTGCGAGGTGCTAGTTGACGAAGAAAGATTGGAAAAGGTGAAAGAGTTTGTATACAGTGGACCCTTTGCTGGGCAGTGTCGAACTATCAAGTTTGTTGGATTATAGAGTACTGGCCAAGACCACCTATAGTCCAGAATTTTTTGAAAAAAAATACCTTGTAATCCGACAAATTACAAATCAAAATGATAAGATTCTATCTGAACCACAAATCATAGTACATATGTATGTCGAATTTGGTTAATTAAACAACACAATGGAATTTCCGAAGTAACACTGATTTGTAGATCGTCGCTAGGAGTGGCGACTATATCTGGCCATAAATTTTTTCAATACCATGTAATAGTTGATGGAGGTAATGCATTCCAAGATTGACAAAGAGCAAAAATCAAGTCTTTCATGTTGAGCTCTTTTAACGTTTTTTATTTGTTAGCTGGTCTTTTGATAGGGCTCTCAGAAGTGGATTTTTCTTGTAATCTTGCTTGAAAAACTAAATGATCCATTGGTTGAATGAGTGCAGTGCAGTTTGGTGGAAGAAACATCGCAGTGATGCATTTATCTTCTGTTGTCACTTCTTCTTCAGACGGATGACCGGGAGTGTTATCAAGAAGCAATGACGCTTTCTGAGGAAAATTATGATCTTTTAACCATTTTTTAACTTCTGGTACGAAGCATTTATTAAACCACCACCTCTTGAAAAGGTACTTTGTCATCCACGCACTTCTTTGTCCGTAATAGTGTACAGGTAAATCATTCGTTACGATTTAAGCAATCCAAAATATCACATTTTCTTTAATTGTCAGTGTTTTCTGCTTTCGCTTCTAGGCTTGTGACGGCAATACATACGAGTACTAGGTATGTACGAGAACGCACGCAAGGGCGCTCCGCTATCACATGTAGTCAAATTCAAACTGAGCAATCATAATCAAAACAACACGCGTCGAGCACAATACAGTGTAGTTATGTTGCAACCTGTTTAATTGTGCATTAGTGAAGATTTGCCAAAATAATTTTTGGAACATTATATTCAACAGTGATAGGCATGTCGGATTACAAGGGGCGCAGGATTAGATAGGGACCGGATTACTGGGTTCAAAGTTTAACATAACATACAAAAAATTTTAAGCCCTTTTTTAAATATTCAGTCACTGGTTTGCATCATTGTTCCTTATATCTCTTGTGGAGTTCTAAAAAATGATTGAGTCTGTTGCAATCAATCGCCTGAAAGCGTTTGAAATGTGGTTACATAGAAGAATGCTCCGAATACCCTGGACAGCTAGGCAGACCAACGAAGCAGTGTTAAATAGAGCAAATGCGGTTCGTGAGTTATTTGTCACTATAAAGATTAGAAAGATGTCATACCTGGGGCATGTTCTGAGAGGAGACCGATACAGGGTGCATCAACTTATAATGAAGGGCAAAATCGAAGGCAGCCGAGGAATTGGAAGAAAACAGATGTCATGGCTGAAGAACATTCGCGATTGGACAGGAATACGCAGTGCCGAACAACTATTTAGATTAGCCGAAAACCGCGAACAACTCGCCAATGTAATTGCCAACGTTAAGGGGACCTGATATGGCACCGAAAAAAGAAGAAGTTGTCCTAGTGTTATCAGTTTATTAAATTGAATTTGTATTTATAATTTATATGAAGATACTGACCAAATTTTGAATGATGAAAATCTGTCTGTTGTATCAATGGGAAATAAAAAGCTACGATTCATTTATTATTAAAAATTAAATCGTTTGTTTTTTTTTTGGCTAAAAATTGCTGTATTTTATTTAAAATGGCTTTTATTGCTATATATTTATTTAAAAAATACGGTTAATTTGGGGATCACCTTGTACGGCAGGTAGCTGAAGGAATGTACCGTTATGGCCCATCTTCCAATTCGGTCTTGTGCCCACAAGATTTTCCAACACACACACATACTACACACAGACAAAATTTGTAACAACCATCGCGCTGAAAATGGTGCCATCCATCGCGTAAGGCCATAAAACGTGCAGCGCACATGGTTTTGGCGATTTTGATTTTTAGGTGTAAACCAATACTTATCCCGACTCTTCGGTTCGGAAAAGTAAAAATCTGAGAGAATGGTTTGGTTGCAGCTTTAAGAGCGACTGCCTCAAAAGTTTCGATAGCGATGATGATTGCCAACCTCCGCCGCGAAGATGGCACTTGAAGAAGAAGATGTCAGCCAACAAAAATGTGTTTCTCATTGGGTTCGGTCTCACAATCAGTTGATCCGTGTAGTGACGTTAAGTGCGATCTCGAAAAGTTTTAGCGATGTACTTATCACGCGTGCTTTTTACTGTTTAAATGTTTAAAGTGAGGTTACTTACTCGTCAGGGGTATAAGAAACCCAAAAAACCATAAAATATCTTATGATCAATGATTATTATAAAAGTTGACGTGACAAACAAGTTAACAAATATAAAAAAACACGCAACGAATTATTTCAATTTCTTTATCTAAAAAAACTTTTTCAGTAACTTGTTCGCTATCAATATTACTTACTTTCAGGTACGCATTGATGATGACTCAACAGTCGAAAGCGCTCTGCTACGATTTAATCAATTATTTTATGCACGAAATACAAATTTTCTTTCATCGACTATATGTATTTACCATGCTAACATCATTTGATAATTATAAATTGGACTATATAATCATTCCTCCATAACACGCCTTTCACAATCTGAACCTTAATCTAAGTTGAAAAACTTTGTCGGATAATTTAATAAAGAATCTGGACAAAAACTGGGATGAAATTAAATCAGAAAATCTTATTATCTACATCTGTAAATCACGGAGAAAAGAAACTTTTCGGATGTAAAAATAATTCGCCACAATTAACGAGAAAAGCGAGCATTCTTTGTGAGTCATGGGTGTCTAGCGGAAGGGTCGTATCCAATTGCTAGTAAATTACGAAAAAATAGTTTTAATTTTAATATTTACGTTAATGTGTTGGTTCCTACACTTATGTATGGTAGTAAATGTTGGGTTTGGCAGAAAAAGCATAAAAATAGGATTAATGCTGCGGAGATGAGTAGTTTGAGAAGTATAGCCGAAGTGACACGGTTGGATAAAGTAAAAAATACTGAGATAAAAGAACGCTGTGGTGTAAAAGAAGATGCATCGTTTTAAAAATTAACAATTTTATGTTTTTTGGCATAAAAAAAACGAATTTTATGCTGAATTTAGCACTATTCATACAAGGCGTTGGTTACACCCTGTTACTCGGGTAAATAACAACATATATTTTTTGCCTAATGAGTTATGGCTAAAATGACTAAAAAATATAAAAGGCAGTTCAATTTTGAATAAAAAAGGTACTCTTGTTTATTTTATGTAACTCTATCAGTTTTTGAGTTATTTGCATTTTAAACATTCAATGAATTTTGTTTATTGTGAAATGAATTTATTTCTTTAAATTACTACTATGCGGGGTAACAACAACAACAAATAACAATCAGTAACAGTAATAAAAGAAAAACTCAAAGTAAATGCTCAGAATGCCTGCCTTTCACTTCAATACACTTTGTAAGGCTTCTCCTTAAAAGATCTTTGAATATTAAATACCATTTGTCGATTATTTTTAATAATATTAGCAGCTTCTTGAATTTTCTGTCGTAATGGAATTCGATGGAATTAATTGTATCTTTGTAAACCATGTCCTTCATTTGTGACCATATTGAGAAGTCTAGAGGGTTTAAATCTGGACTTCTAGGTGGCCAAACAAATTCACTGCCATGTCCAATCCACCGATGAGGAAAATGTTTATTCAGATATTGCCGTACTGGCAGATAAAAATGCGGCGCCAAGTCTTGCATAAACCACATGTTTCGCCTTATGGCTAGTGGTACATCTTCTAGTAATGTGTTTAACTGCTGTTCAAGGAAGTTTTTAAATATTTTTTTACATGAAAAACTGATAAGTTCTGACAACTACTTGAAAAAAAGTCAATGTAATAACGGTTAATTAGGAGTCTTTACGCTGGATGTTTAACTTGCAAATAACTCAATAACTGATAGAGTTACATGAAATAAACAAAAGTACCTCTTTTATTCAAAATTTAACTGCCCTTTAGATTTTTTAGTCATTTTAGCCATAATTTATTAGACAAAAAAGATATGTTGCAATTTACCTAAGTAACAGGGTGTAACTAACGCCCTGTATAAATAGTGCTAAAAAACAGCATAAAATTCGTAATTTTTATGCCAAAAAACATAAAGTTGACAATTTTCATGACGTTGCTGCAAAAAATCACAAATTATTATGAAATTTCAAATTATATCTCCAACTTTAAATACTCTGTATCTCGTAAACCTGCAACATTTGTATAAGACATGTTAAGCTTAATCGCCATATTTTGGCATGTAGTATCTTCAGTTCAGAGATTGCCCATTCTTAATGAATTACCCTGTATATTCTCCTAATCATAAATATGCGTAAAAATTTGGATTTAAGCACACTTGATGAGTGCACTAATTCTGCAGCCGAATCTTAGATTATAAAGGATTGCTATTGTGGTTCAGCTAGATTAAGTCGTGAAAAAAACGGTTGTAATGGATGGTGAAAATAATTTGCCTTGTCTCATCCAGAAAAAAGTTAATGATTGTTTTTATACCGTTGCCAGAAAAATCACCCCAGACAATATCCAGCTTAACGGTTAAACTAAATTTTAGTGCAATGTGTTATTTTTAAAGCTGCAGCAAAAGTCCAAAGTATTGTTTTTCTTATTGAAAATTATAAGTATGTGATAAAAAAAAACTTTAAATTGTTTTATTGTTTTTTAATTTTTTTTTTTATTATCAAACAAATATTTTCCATTTATTGTAACGACACTGCAATAAGAGAAAAATGTGACCGGGGAAAATTTTCTTCCAAGTAAAATTTTAATTAAATTTTCGCAAGTGCAGGTGTGAGCAGTGGCCCTTTATCTAGGCGATTTATCTACGGCAAAGTCTTCTGTACAATTTTACGACCCACCAAAATGGCTATGGAGGTGGAGTTGTGTTATACGTGACGAGATAAAGTTATTTTTTTTACAGAGACCTCCAATCTCGATATATCCACTTTGCGAAATTGTACAAGGGGAAGTGAAATGTTATACTGCCTTGAATTTTTACGACAATCTGAATGCCCAGTGACGAAAAAATTTTTTTAACGTTATTCTACAAATAATTACTTGTTTTTACATAAGGAAATATCCAAACGTAGGTCAGAGGTTCAACCCATACTTATTTTAAATTAACTGTTTCATCTTAATATTTTTAAATAAGGATAACTTTTTTTAAATCAGATTTGGAAACATTTTGAAATAAGGCTGCCAAAGGAATTTTCATAAAACATTCACAGATTATTAAAACACACTATAAAATTAATATACCGATAGAAATGTTTGCGCGGAAACGTTTGGGAATAATATATTGTTTACCGGGTAGCAAAAGTCTAACATTCCCGTACGACCGTGAAGATTGCTAAGTCGAGACGCAAGCCGAGACTTAGCAATACAGAGTCCAGTAATGTGGCTTTTCCTACCCGGTATTTCAGGCAGTAAAAGTAAAAAAAATGATAATAAACTAAACATATTTTATCTAATATACCATTATTTCTGGTTTGAATAGGCAACATCGCAATTTTAAACACGAGTTTGAAAGGCTGTCATTTGTCAGATAAGTCAATATTTTTTTTTCTTTTAAACGTTGTTGTTCGTTCGTGTTGTGACGTCTATATAACTTCGACAATTATTATTTGCCTTGTAACTTTTCAGGCTAAATGAGAATAACTTTTATTTTCTACTATCCGATTTAAATGAAATAAAGCCTTTAATTTGCTTCTAGCCAAGCTCTGTCAACCTGTGAAAACCGTATTTGAGAGATGTGCCCGGACAAACTAACAAATAGACAGACAGACAAAAAATTAAAAAATAAGTGTTTATGTTTTGGTAACATGCGAATAATTATAACAAAAAAAAATTTTCTTCTATTTCTTTCGTTAATGTAAGTAAATTGCTTGTTTTTTTTTTTCGTATCCTCTGCCGTTTAATTATTAGAAAGGTTGTCGCTCCATATCTTGCGGGGTCTTCCAACGCTTCAGCGCCCTAAGGGCGCCTTGTCTATAATTTTTTTGACCATTCTGTCGTCATTCATCCGGACAGTGTTCGTTCCACTCTTTTCCCAGTATCCATTCATTTACGTTGTCTATTTTACTTACTTTTAAAAAAGAACTGACCAAACAAATGTGGTGTGATTTACTGCACACTTTCGTCGAATCTGCCTAATAGCTCGCTTATTATTACAAGTTCGCGGTACAAAGTCCATATATAATAGTAAATACCGCGTGAACTTAACGCCCAATTTACAAAAAACACTGCTTTAGTGCTTCCCTTTGTCACACAACTTTTAAAAATAAATATTTTCAGGTATCCATAGGTCTATCAATTTTCGTTATTGCATCCATTATTTTTGGTTACATTTTTGGCTGATCAATACCATTAACATATTTTATCAAAGCAGCCACCTAAATCTAGCAACCCCAATCTAAAGTTAAAAACTATAGGAAATTTGACGATCTATGTTACTATTTTTTTTTTTACTGAAAATAGTCACAAAAAGGGTAGACCCATCGTGTGGGCCGCGGACGGTCCGCACTGCGAATATTAGAAGAGGGAGCGATTATAGAAAGGAGATGATTGTGGACCCGCTTTTTGAAAAGTTTCAGGTCATAGTTCTCTGGAAAAACTGATTTTGGAAGCTTGTTCCTTTCCGTAGCAGCCCTGTGAAAGAAGGATTCTTGATGGAGATTGGTCCTTGTAGTGTCAATATTGAGAGTAAATGGGTGAATGTATCCAGTGGTGATACAAGAGTTTTTATTTCTCTGGAGCATCTGCCATGGAAATATCTGTAGAGTAATGTTTGGTCTGCAACTCTTCTTTTGTGTTTTAGTGGGTGAAGGGTGTCTGTAAGAGTTGAGCGCATGGCCCTTTTCTGAACGGAATCTAGAAGACGAAGAGAATACCTTGGTGCTGAACCCCAAATGTGCGAGCAATACTCCAGTAGAGGTCGGATTTGAGCCTTGTACGTCGTCAACAGTTGATCAGGAGTAAAAAGCTTTCTAGCTTTCCACAGAAAACCTAGCCTCTGGCTTGCTGAATTTGTGATGTAAGAACATGGTCATGCCAAGACATATTATTAGACACCGTGACTCCCAAAATTAAGATGGAGGGACTTGATTCAAGGGTATTTCCGGACATTGTGATGGAATGATTTAAGGAATTCACTTTCTTGGAAAACGTGGTGATTTGTGTTTTCTGTGCGTTGAACTGAACAAGATTGTTGATTTCCCACTCGTAGATTGCTTTAAGATCTCTATTGATGGAATCAACCTCTTGCCTAATTTTTTTTTGTATTATTCACCAAATGTGATCGATAGGATGTGAAAGTTGAGACAAGAGTGCTGTCGTCTGCGAAACTGTAAATGGGGTTCGTGGTGGTTTTCAAGGGGTCGTTGATATGTAAAAGAAATAGAGTCCTGCGCACTATTTTCATTTCTGTGGTTTCTAATATTTTAAAATTTTACCTTTTAAAAATTTTAAATGACCCAAAAATAAAATTTTATTATTTAAATGATTTATTTCGTAACGATCTTCATGCACCAATAAATACAAATAAGCAGTTTTTTTAATTACCTGGATTTTCTGTGTAAAGTTTTCTTTTTCTAAATCCATACTTACTTTAAAATAAACTTTATAAATTTACAAACTTTTTGCAGACACCAATTTTCAAGCACCGCTTTATTTTTGCGCACAAGAAGATTATCCCAAAATTTTATCCATTAAATCTCAAATAGCATTTTTTCTTATTTCACTAAAATAATTGGTAAAAATGTTTAAGCAAAATAAAAACTCCAACAATAATGAACATTTCCATCACCATCGACTTCATTTATGCGCTATCTAAAAAATATAAACGACTTTAGTTTTTCATTGAATAAAAAATGATTAGTAAACAAAATAAACAAAAGTTTTTATTTAAATTGAATATACGAAAATTGGATTGTTAAATGCAAATTATTAATTATCAGTGGTCTCGGTGCGACCTGAGAGGTCCACACAATTAGCTTCCCTGTGGTAAGAATGAAAAAATACAATATTTTTTGTTGTTATAATTATTATTAAAATTATTATAAAAAACGATTTCAAATTGTTTATAACAAAATATAATTGATTAACAATGAACAATATACTGTATATGCCAACCGTATTCTTTTAAACTCTTTCTTATCATTTCATAAGCGGAAGCTATTTTCAATTGTTTATAACAATTTACATTTTTTTTAATTATTATGATCAATCATCATTTTTTAGTAACAATATTTAATTTTTATATACAATGCTATTTTTTTTGTTATGGGTTGGCATTAAACCATAGTTGTTTTGCCACAGGCTTTTATATCATTATTATCTATATATTATCGTGATATTAGATTAAAATTAAATTGTGATTTTTTCTTTGATCAGAAATTCCATAATTATTATGTATATATATTCTTTGAATGTACTAAGCAGAATAACAATATTTGTTGTCAATTGGACACCTTCTAGGATGAATTTATTTAAAAACTCCGACCGATGTGTGTTATGGAAATTACATGAGTACTAAAAATCTAATCAGTTTTAAGTTGCGTAATTATGCGTCAAATGCAATTGGTCCCACGTCGATATCATTTTTTGTTCCGAAAATAATCGAGACGAAAAATAATTCCGAAAGTTTACCGTTTTTTTTCAGTTTTTTGATTCTCCATAAAAACAGCCTACCAGATTTAACTAAAAATCTAATCAGTTTTAAGTTGCGTAATTATGCGTCAAATGCAATTAATCCCACGTTGATATCATTTTTTGTTCTCGAGATAATCAAAACGAAAAATAATTCTCCAAGTTTACCATTTTTTTCAGTTTTTTTATTCTCCATAAAAAAAAACTTGACTGATTTGACTGAAAATCTAATCAGTTTTAAGTTGCGTAATTATGCGTTGAATGCAATTGAACCCACGTCGATATGTTTTGTTCTCGAGATAATCGAGACAAAAAATAATTCTGAAAGTTTACCATTTTTTTTTCAGTTTTTTGATTATCCATAAAAAACAGTTTAACCGATTTAACTGAAAATCTAATTAATTTTAAATTGCGTAATTATGCGTCGAATGCAATTAGTCCCACGTTGATATCATTTTTTGTTATCGAGATAATCGAGACGAAAAATAATTCCGAAAGTTTACCATTTTTTTCAGTTTTTTGATTCTACATAAAAAACAGCCTGACCGATTTTACTAAAAATCTAATCATTTTTAAGTTGCGTAATTATGAGCCAAATGCAATTAGTCCCACGTTGATATCATTTTTTGTTCTCAAGATAATCGAGACGAAAATTAATTCCGAACGCACATACTTAAAAACTATTGTTTTTGACTCTGGGGACCTTGAAATGTCAAAATTTAGGATTCGCAAAATCGGACCCATTACTATAACAATACTCCTAGTGTAAATGTCTTTACAACCCTGAAAATCAATCTAATAATAAATGAATAACTTTATTTTATTATTTATCAAATACAACAAACAAGACACTTCTCGAGTCATGTATCCAAAATTTTTACTCGTCTAAAAAACAAATAGAACTTCATTGGATAAGTGTTCCCTAGCTTACGCTAAACGAGCAGCGCTATTGCCTGACTGACACCTCAGCGGTCTTCCGGTCTTTAAGTGAGCTTTGTGCAAACAATTTATGATGGTACTGTAAAAAACTTCTGTTTTATAAGTTTTCAACAGCTGCATTTATAACTCAGGTGAAAAATCTTACGAATCCTTTTTACAGCTAATTGCAAAAAACGTTTTTTATTATGGGTTGTAGATACATCTTCAGTTTCTACAAAACAGGCATTTAAGTATGAAATTAAATTTTGAGATGTGATAAATGCTTGCGTTACATTTGTTTATCGAGCGCAGCTTTCTAGCATGACATTGGCTGTCAGCATTTGTTCGCGGTGTCTTTCCTTGTTTAATTCAAAAATTCATGATATTTACTTTGAGTTTAAATATACTGTAACACATTTTCTTTAGTGTTTAAAACCGATAAATTATGGACAAAAATTTTGTGCCAAAGTAGAAACATCAGAAAATAAAGTGACATACACTGTGGGTTAAAAATACAGTATTGTACGGATTGCGATGAAATCCATCCCTGTTTAGTTTGAGGTGATGAAGCGGCTTCGGGGTCATCAAAAAAACAAATGATTTATAACCACGGGTGGCAAGAATTCTCTCGATTAATTCCTCGTTCTTTCAGCATAGACGTCCCCTTTCTAGAATAACTGATTTAGATTTATAAAAAGAAATTTTGAGGTCGCAGTTTTAAAGTTTTGAAGTAATTATAAAGGGTTATTAAGAGATTGTATGTAATTTTTTAAGTGATTGTAAGAATTTATTAAAATAAATTGTTTAGTTATTGTACGGAGTGTTTAAAAATTCACCGAACCCAAGAGTAAATATCGCAACAATATATTTATTGAACCAACTTTATAATTGTTGGAAATCAGTACTTCCAACTATTCAATTCCTCTTTAAGAAATTCCTTGATTTTTAGAACTACTCAGTACGGCCCTGACGCCGACAAAAATCAACTAAAAGTCACGCATTCATTATGTGGAAATAAGCTTTCGTATAAACAAGGGGTCCCGTGCTATTTGTGAAGATGGTTACAGTGACCAATCAAAAACGCTTAATTTAAGACGAGAAGCCACATTTGAAACGGTCTCTGGCTCTCGCTCTCTTTCGCTTTCCGAATTTCAATTAATGCAGAGCAAAGCGCAGAGGTATAACCTCTAGCGTTGAAAACACCACAGAACACCACGTGGTAAAATGCACATAACTATAATCAAGTAAAATACATCAAACAAAAGCTAGTAACCAGTGAAATCATTCTAAAGATACGGGAGACTTTAAAACTGTAAGCTCCATGTATTAAAATTAACAATATCATATCGATGATATGTGTTTGTTTTATTTATCGTGAAAATACCAGTTCCCGGCGATAAAAGGCAGTAAACCCGTTAGCCTACAGTAGTAAAAAAAAGATCGAGCCAGCGGTTACTGAGTTATCGAAGGATTCATCATCTACGCAGTAAAACGACGCCTTCCACGAGCTAGGAAGTCAGCAGGCAATAGAGGTTCCGGCGGGGAAGCTGTCCACACCTCATCACACAGCACACCTATTACGCCTGTTGAGGTCGGCGCCGGCGCGCAATAATATTTAAATATTAATATCCCTAAATTATTTCCTTACGTTTATTTATATTTTACCAACTTTTACTAACCTTTTCCTTTGGTACCTTATCGATACCCCCCGTATTCAAGCAACCATACATTTTTGTAGTTAACGGTTGTTTTTTTATATCAGCGTTGACGTTGGTTTATGCTAAAAAGCCATAACGTTCATCATACAAATGTTTCTGGAGTTATATTTAATTTATGATCTGGCAAATTACTTGGAAAAAATGGCCTATTGCCTTACAGTATAAAATATGACAATAAAGGTAGAAGAAAGCCTTTTCGGTCGTTATTCTAAGGTTATTGTCCCTTTTTAAGGCATAAATCAAAGTTAGGATTATTGGAAGATTTGCCAAAAGAAACAAAATGCTTGTGTTAGTGGCTGATTTGATATTTATTTTTTTAATGAAGCAATGGTCCTTAAATTTACATAATAATAAAATGAATAATCTATATTTTGTACTGTAATATATTAGGATCGCCATGTATTGTTAGGTCCCTTGCTCGTAGGTTCGTTGAAGTTTCGGGGTAAATCTTGTTAATTAAAAGGAACGTTGAACTTAAAAATACGTTTAATTTAGTTTGTGCGATTCAACATTTCTGTCGTGAACTTGACCGACGCTGCCTAAAGTAGGACAGCGTATCGACCGATGAAAGCAAAACATCAACACCGAATCTCTTTTCTAGACGCTTGGTTGCGAAATAAATACGAATAATTAATAAAAATAAACATAATTACGTGCCTCTGGCGACACGTTCTAAGTGAGTTCAAAGTTATTCCCGTCAACTGAGTTCATTGGGCCTTTATTAAACCTCTTTTACGTGTTTTCTGGACACCACAGTACTACCGCAACAAGACAAAATTGGCACTACAGTTATTCATCACCAAGTGCCCAGTAAATTTAAAAGAAACCAATACGATTTAAAAACTTTTTGATGATTAATATTATTTGTTTAACTGGTGCTTACAATATTTCCCAAATAATCAATTTTTATTTAATAAAAAACAATCTATTTGAGAATGAGCTAATTAGGGTTAATAAAGTAATGAAATTCTGCATTTTAAAACATCGAAAAATGTAAATATACTGTAGTAAAAATAAAAAAACGTAATTGGGTTTAATAGTTGGTAATACATAAATAAAAATAAGTGAGACAAACCTGGAAAAATATGAAGTTATTTTAATTTCCTTTTTGCTGTATCACAATATTGAATATATAATCTCCATATTATGAATACTCTGTTTATTTAGATGGTCGTCAAATTTTGAGTAAAACGTTAACATACATACATACAAATAGTCACGCCTTTTTCCCGTAGAGGTAGGCAGAGACCACTATCTTCAGCTTGCTACGGTTCTTAAACACATCTTTTGCTTCCTCTACTTTCATCAGTGCTCTTATACATGCTCGTCTGTTGTTGGTACTCTTGACCTGGACTTTCTTCAAAATAATGTTGATCTGATCGAGATATGTTCGCCGAGGTTGACCTCTACCGATTTGTCCATTCACACTCACCTTATAAATTTGTTTAGTCAATCTTCCTTCATCCAAACCATTTATCGATCTATCTTATCGATCCTTTTGACGTGTTTAAACCATCTAAGCATTCCTTTATCCATCTTTGTAACCATATCTTCTTTTACACCGCAGCGTTCTCTTATCTTACTAATCTTTACTTTATCTATCCGAGTCTTTCCGGCTATACTTCTCAGACTACTTATCTTCGCAGCATTAATCCTATGTTCATGATTTTTCTGCCAAACCCAATATTCACTACCATACATAAGTGTAGAAACCCACACTCCTCTATGCACAGCCACACGTGCCTTTTTTGACATTTTCTGGCTGTTTATAAAGCTGTGTAGTGCCCTATTCATTTTTTTTCCTGCTAACAGCCTTTGCTCAATGTCACTGTCATACTTTCCATCTCTCGTTAACTTTGAACCCAAGTATACTAACTTATTTACTTGTTCCACTCTTTCTCCCTTAATCAGAACTTTACAGTTTGTCATGCTTTCTTCTCTTTCAAAAACCATTACATTAGTTTTGCTTACATTTATTTTCATACCTTTGATTATGAGGGCATTATGCATGACATTAACCATCGCCTGCAACTCCTCTTCAGATGACGCTATTATGACTTGATCATCGGCGTGAAGAAGGCTTTTGACGATCAAATCATTCATTTTAAATCCATACGCATTCCCTTTCAAATCTTTTAAACAATCGTCTATGTATAAGTTAAACAGCCATGGCGAAGCCAAACATCCCTGTCTCACACCTTTTTCGATGTTAAACCAGTCCGTGTAAGCTCCTTTTATCCTGACACAAGCAGTGAAATCCTTGTAAAGTGATTTCAGTGCTCGTATTTAACTTCCGCTCATCCTATACATAGACAATGTCGACCACAAGATACTCATCACTCTGTCATAGGCATTTTCCAAGTCTATAAAAGCGCAATAGACCTTCTGACTTCTAGCCAAGAATTTGTCGACTTTACCTCGTAATAAAAAGACATGATTTATATATCTCCTTCCTCTTTTAAATCCTGCCTACACATCCTATATCATCTTTTCAGTTTTATTCGTCACTTTTTTAATCAATATCTTTGCATACAGTTTGCCGACTATGCTGAGTGAACTAATACCTTGGTAGTTCTTACAGTCCTGCTGCGAACGTTTTCCCTTGTAAAGAGGCACGATAACAGCCTTGCACCAGTCGTCTGGTACGCTACCACTCCTTCAACAAAGGTTAAAAAGGCGGTACAGCAAACTAGTTACCACGCTTTGTCCAGCCTTTAGCATTTAAACTGTTATACTGTCGTACCCAGCACCTTTACCCAATTTCATACTGTTTAACACTTTCACAAGTTCTGTCGTACTAATTTCACTTTCATTACATTTTTCACTCATGTCTTTAAATGGGGCCTGTACTTGTGTATCCTCTTTCTCAAATAAACTTTTAAAGTATTCCTTCCATCTCTTAAATACACATTTTTCCCCTTTTACCTTACTACCATCTTGGTTTCTGATTTTTTTCCAGTTGCGAGGTAGTATTTTTACCCGTGGCTGTTGTTATGGACTTCCAGAAGATTTTATTATTGTTTTGGAAATCGTCGGATAACCTTCTTTTAAATTCATCTTTATCACTCTCCTTCTTTCTTACCACAACCTCTTTTGTTACACTTTTTAACCTTTTATACTCATTCTTTGCCCTGTTTACATCCTCAATCATTGCCTTTTGCGTTCTTTGATTGGCTTTTGTAGCCAGCCAATCCAGCCAGGTTTTCTTCTTCTCTGACACTGCTTTTTGATCTCTACGGACATTTTCTGTAACTTGCATCCTTTCCTGCTTTTACTTACACCACACACTTCAATAGCAATATCCACGAATCCTTCCTTGAATGGCTTCCACAATTCTTCAACCTTACATGCTTCATCTAAACTGTCAAATTTCTCGATTAACTTACTAACGAACAAAAATAAATATTTTCGTGTTTTTAATGAAATTTTATAAAATATTCTGTATATATATATATATATATATATATATATATATATATAAATAAATATGTTTAAAATAATTGAAAGTGATTGTTATAAATAATTTCCTTGCAAAATATTTATTTAAAGGCATCAATATACTTTATAAAGATTTTAAATAAATAAATGGATACTAGCATAAAATAATTTCTCTAATATTAGGTCGACCCTAAAATTAAAACAACACTAGAAAAAGCTTCAGCTAAACAAGACACTAAATTTAACTTTGATAGTGGAATCCAACTCCTACCTTCCCGATATCTTATTGGGTTTGCCAGTAAGGAGAGCGCTGATTTGTTAGCAAAGTAAGATGATTTTGATATCTTTCACATTGGATTATTCATTAAAATTCCCACATAAAGTAAGTTGCATAATACTTATTCGCTTGTAACGAAGCATTGACTATTATGTGTTACAAACAAATGATCAAAAACAGTCGTCAAATCATCCATAACATACTGTTAAATTATTAAAATTTCATTATAATTATACTTTCAATAATAAGACAATGATCCACAGATTAATATCCACAACACGACGCTTTCAATAATCCACTTGTTTTAAAAAATCACCAAACAACAAAACTGAAACACAAACAAGTAGCTGGCAACTGAAAGTTAATTGCCTTTGACATTACTTACAGTCCCCCATATTTGTTTACGTATCGAGTAAGTTGAAAACACGATGCAGACGAATATTAAAAGGGTAAAGATGAATGATTTAATGCAGGGATAAAAAATGCATAAATAACTTTGTATAAGACGCTAAAAAATATAATTATAAAAGAAATGAAGAAAAGGACTAAAGACGATAGAAAACTATAAAAAATTCGAAATCTTTTTAAAACGAACTGGCAGTGTACAAAGACATAAAAAGAGTTTTTTACAATTCCATCTCTAAATATAATCATTATTTTTTGCAAACAAATTATTGCTTTGAAATGTGAAAGGAAAATCCTTAAAAGAGGATTTAAAATAAATGTAAACCAATCATTTTTGTTATAAATTAGTAGCAAAAAATTACAAATGTTTTTTAAAAAATAAAAGACGAGCTAAATATTCAATAACTAATTTTCAATTGTTACTCTAATCCTTTTCAAAAACAATTTGAACCGATTTTCTATACTTTCAACATTTCGTTCTAATTGCGAATATTTTCCCCGAAGCAAAGACCCTGCTGCTGATTTTCCGTAACTTCACGCCATATTAACTTTACCTTTTGTATTTGCTCGACTTATCTTTCATCCATTCCGGGCGGCAACCCCGAGGGTTGCGCTTTTGTATTTTATTATATCTTATTAGCGGCGATGAAAATGAGGTGTGGAAAGATTTTTCTTATAATTTAATATTGTTCTTGCGAGCTGTAACATCGTTGAATATGACATTTATCAAATTTTTTTTCTTATTTGGGAATACCTCATTTCGTGTCATTTTATTGTTTTGTTTTTATTACAAAAATTAACCTACAAAATATTCCAAAATATTGATTGATAACAAATATACAAGGAGTATGCAACGACTGTTTATATTCTGACAATTTTACATTAAATAAGATTAAAAAAAATAATTTCTTTATTTGTACTAAAACAGATCGTAAAAAAGATAGGATAGTCATAGTCCATTGGGTATAGGAAAATGTTGGTAAAAATAAAATGGTTAGTAAGGGGCTACCTACAGATCAGGAAAAATACAGGGTGTTTCATTTAAGTTAAGTAAGAAAACTACAAATTCTCGTTTTGACCACAAAAATATATATACAAACTAGAATGCCAATAGATAAGGATGCGCATGAACAAATTGATACAATTTGAGAGGTAGGTGCACTTTTGAGTTTGCGCATTGCACCAGTATTGGTGTCAGATTTAGTATTTATTTTACGACATATTTCCATGAAACTATACATAATAACCACAGAACTAACAGGTTTATGAGGATAATGAACACTTTATTTCTGATATGTCAACGGTGCGTGAAATGAGAGGTGTTGTTATGATTGTTAGGAAAAGTAAACAGGCCCGGTTTAAGGCAATAAACATATCATAAAGTTACTAAGGCAATAAATTATGTCACAGTGCCACAGAAATATATATACTAGGGTGGATGAAAAAAAAAATTAATAATTTTTTTTTCTTTAGTTACCATGAAAATATCGTATAAAATGACTCTTAATATTAATATTTAGAGATCGCTCATCGTGATTTTTGATTTCCCATTTAAATAACACGGAAAAAATTGTTTTTTTAATTAGAATTTTATTGCGCTCAAACGAATCATCGGCCAGTGGAATTGAATACATATACTTGTACCTTATAATGATTACCTATATATTTTAACAAATTGCTTTTATATATCTTAATGCAATGTAGATATATAGAATTTATTTGTCCCATAAAAATCCTCACAAGGGGATGTAGAACATATCAAGAAAACACAAATATTTATATACATATCACATTCTCAATACTACCACTTGGATAAATGTAGTTGCAAGGCTAATTCAATTTATGGGTACCTAGGTATCACAGAATTATAATTTTGTGGTGGTAGGTATATGTTTATTGAAAAATTCATTGATGCTATAAAAGGCTACAGAGATGAGTGTTGTTTTCAACCTTTTTTATTTATATATATATATATATATATATATATATATATATATATATATATATATATATATATATTTATATGTGTGAAAAATGTTTAACTGATTTTTTTATAAATCAACTAATTTCACTGTCTGTCACCTATATTATAGGTTAATGTGGGTCGATTTTGTATCAAAAAACAACTACTCCTCTGGCTATATGCCGCGACAGGCATTGAATTACATCTGATATATAATCGTGTATAATAACCCATGTAGGGTAACAATATGCAGATGCTTGTTAAGTAAGAGAAGGAACTATTAGATTTATCCATCCGAAGTAACTACCTATGGACCGGTTTCACGGTGTGGTGCCACTCATCAGCATAGGGCAGATCTACCTCGACTGGACAGTTTCGGCTCCTACCAAGTAGGTATACATGAAGTACTACGCGAAAAGCGCCAGTCACGACATCTATACTTTTTAACAAGCACCACCCGGTGAATAGTTTCTGCGAAGAAGTATTGTAATCTGCAAAATTTATTAAAAACTATAATATTATATTATTTATAAATATATATATATATATATATATATATATATATATATATATATATCGGTTTTCAAAACATTTTTTGACGTTGTCCAATGCTTAATTTCCACGTCCGGTGGTCATTGCATTGGTCTCTACTCACAGGTTCCTTTCGCTCATGACTTTTGATACTCCTTCTTTCCAAGTTTTCCTTGGTGGTCCTCTTTTTCTTTGACCGTGCGGTGTCCATTCCATTGTTTTTTTGGTAGTCTCGTGTTTGACATTCGCTGGACGTGTCCATCCCATACTATACTAGTTGGTTTCTGTCGATTTCCGTTGATAGTGATTCTTCTATGCCCATTCGATGTTTTACTTCTTCATTGCGAATTCTATCTTTACGGGATATTCCTAAACATCTTCTAAACACATCCATTTCCACCGCTTCTATCTTACTTCTGTTACTTTCATTTACCCGTCAAGTTTCAGCTCCATAAAGAAGGTTACTTTTGATCATAGTGTCATAAATATGATACTTTCGTTGTTTTCCTATTGCCTGAGACCACAATATTCCGTTGAGGCACCCAATATTTTAATTTTGAAAAATGTATGGTTACTTTAAGGTTAAAATCGTCATAAATTCAGGACCCTGTATATTTTTAAATGTAATCAATTGTTTGTATTTTATGCTTACGATTATTGTTTATGAGTAAGCGAAGTTAACCAAGTCAATTATATTTCGCAATTATATTCTATATACAGAATGGGTCAAAACCACAGAAATATATATATATATATATATATATATATATATATATATATATATATATACAAACTAGAATGCACTTTCAAGTTTGCGCACTGTGCAACACGATACCGCATGTTTTGAAATATAGGCAGGGCAGGCCTCAAAAATGTTCAAGTCAACTATTCTTTGAATCCTTGAGTATATAAAATGCAAATGGCAATGTCTTTTTATTTATGAATTATCACAATATTAAAATAATTAAGGCTATAATTTGCTAGATCACTAATGTATGTATGAAAAAAAATGTTCAATAATGAAAATATGAAATAAAATTCCTATAACATTAAGGAACCTTGAATATATAAATAAAATAATAAATCAAATATTTTAATGTGACTAGTGACCGTATTTAAAAAATAATAAAATTATATTTTTATCTTTAAAAACCTAATTAATTGGTTATTTGGTTCGTATAATCCACAATTTCAAAAACTCGAATACATATATTGCTTTATTTTTATTATACACACCTAAAAATTAAACTAAAACGAACTGACGAATAAAAAGCTGATAAAACCCCATAAATCAGTTTATTTGTCAGGGCGTCGATCAGACAGACAAAGAAAGCACGTAAAGGATAGATTGCAATTTACATTTTGTTAAATTTTGCGTCAAGTTTCAGTTTGGAATTCCAGCAAAACCATTAAACGAATGTTTTCAATTTTTTCTTTACACGGTATTAAAAACACATGTAAAACGGTCTCACTTAAAATTATTTTTTCAAAGTACAAAAAATAGAGCCTTAATAATGGTTAAAAATTTGTTCGTTTTTTACCGACTTTATACGTTTTTTTATTGCGGATATTCTATTTTTCTTAATTAAAAATGTTAAGGTTTATTTAAGTAACAATTATTTCTACAGCAGAGATTTTTATTTCAAGAATTTTGGATTTTCAAATCGCGTCTGCAATTTAGGTACTTTTGACAATGCTCCAAAATCGACCGAATTTTTATGGCAAAAATATCCTTAATAAAAAGGGCAGATATTATTTAGATGACTCGTTTTCACACATTTTTAAATTTATACCTGGGTTCCCCGTTTCACGTTGTACCTTTTTTTACATTGAGAGTTTTGGAACTTTCAAATAATTTTACTTTAATGTAACACTGACAACACCTCTAACGATTATTTTAAGCAACTATTTTATTATTTTTGGATATCAAATGCAACAATATACAGTTATCTAATACGACACAAAATCTAATACACAACGTTGACAAGTTGTTATTATTATGTAAGTATTCTGATTCTGATTTAGGAAGAAAGAGTGGAACAAGTAAATGAGTTTGTATACTTGGGTTAAAAGTTGACGAGAGATGGAAAGTATGACAGTGACATTGAGCGGAGGATGTTGGCAGGAAAACAAATAAATGGTGCACTGCATAGCTTAATGAACAGCCAGAAAGTGTCAAAAAAGGCACGTCTGGCTGTGCATAGAGGTGTGTTGGTTCCTACACTTATGTATGGTAGTAAATGTTGGGTTTGGCAGAAGAAGCATGAAAATAGGATTAATGCTGCGGAGATGAATAGTCTGGGAAGTATAGCCAGAGTGACTCGGTTGGATAAAGTAAAGAATAGTGAGATAAGAGAACGCTGTGGTTTAAAATAAGATGTGGTTACAAAGATGGATATAGGAATACTTAGATGGTTTGGATGAAGGAAGATTGACGAAACAAATTTATAAGGCGAGTGTGAATGGACAAGTCAGTAGAGGTCGACCTCGGCGAAAATATCTCGATCAGATCAACATTGTTTTAAAGAAAATACAGGTCAAGAGTACCAACAACCGACGAGCATGTGTGAGAGCACCGATGAAAGTAAAGGAAGCAAAAGATGTGTGTAAGAACCGTAGTAAGTGGTCTCTGCCTACCCCTATGGGAAAAAGGCGTGACTTTATGTATATACGTATAAATTATTTATCAGATAAAATGTTGGCTATTTATTAAGAAGTGTCATTTAAAATGTGTTATCCTTAACCTTTATGAACATTCCATATCTTCATGGCCATACTGTTGATCATTTTATGTTTAAAAAAAATCACTATAGTTTATTATGGATCAAATAAAACGTTCAGATATTAGTTATTAAAAACAAATTTTAAAGCTTAACTTTAGAGGCCTTTGACTCGGTAATAAAAATTTTAAGTAAAGTACTTATGTTATTTGGTTGTAACTGGAGTTTGTGATATTATTTTGAAATTTAAATAACTTTAAATCAGTGCCAGTGACATAAGGCCATACCCGAACCTTTTTTAACTTGTTTTAATTAAAAATATATTTTACATTAAGCATTTTATACAATAGTTATAGACATATAAGGAATTAAATTTCAACTAACTTTTTAAGAGTACGTACATTTTTTTGTAACAACTTTTTGGCATTGACACAAATGTATGAAACAGCAATACATTTAAAACACTATAACTAACTTTTAATTACCTCGGTAGTCTTAATCATGATAAATTTGAAACTGTAGCTTAAGTGTTCAAGTTTATCAATTATAATCCTTCCACGAAAATCAAAATCTAATTAAATACTAGTTTATCTGAGATATAATTTCTGTACGTACTTAAATTAGCCTTTTTCCTATGAAGGTTTAAAAAAAATCCATTAGTTGCATCACCAGTGGGGTGTATATATGTTTTGATTTCCCCATTGACAGTAACGTTAAACGTACTTAATAAAAATAAAACGGAAGATGATGTACCTGCAGCAAAATTAAAATTTGTTAAAGGTCGAAACCACCTTTTCCGGGATTTAAAACGATGATGGCTTGCATGCCGTGGTTTTCCTATTTCAGATTATAAAAATGAGCTTAGTTGTTTCACACTAGCACTTTTTCTTTTTTTAATTGGGCAATTTTTTTTATCTCGGGCTATTGCTCGTACTTTTTGTTAAGCTACAATTTATAATTATATTACTACTGATCCTGTTGATAATACTTTAAACTGAAATGAAACCTCTTTCGATGATGATGAACGTCTTCCTAATTGTGAAAACTCGAAAACAATGCAAAGGGGAAAACAATATTGTTGAAGTGATTTTGTTATAAATGAGAAATAGCCCGGGATGAGATAATTGCTCGATTTAAAAAGTGCAGGATGTGTGTGGAACTGGATTTAGTAATTTCATGCGTTGCTGCTTATCCTTAACCAATAATCACCATCGATTACGAAAAAAAAAATTAATATTACTGTTTGCAATGCATTCTTTAATTCTTAAATATAAAAAAAAGCGAAACATTAACAAAAATATTTAGATAAAATATGTTAATCTTTGACAACATATAAAACGAACTGTCAACGATGACTAACCTTTCTACGAGTACGTTTTTATTACCTACAATAGGAAAACCACGGCATGAAATCCATCGTTTAAAATCCCGGACTTAACCTTTAACAAATTTTAATTTTGCTATGTTCCGTTAATTCCATTTTGCCGAAGGGACAGGAAAAAGTATTGATTTACCCTCAAAAATAAAAAACGCCATAACCATGTGCGCTGCACGTTTAATGCATGTTTGTGTGTGTGTGTGTGTGTGTGTGTGTGTGTGTGCGTGCGTGCGTGCGTGCGTGCGTGCGTGTGTGTGTGTGTGTGTGTGTGTGTGTATTACGTTTGGCTCGACCGACGGACAAGATCATTATTCAAAATTTGGTTTGTCTCTCCATATAAATTATAAATACAAATTTCAATTTAATGAACCGATAACACTAGGACAACTATAACTATATTAAATAGCAAAGAGCCCTCGGTTTGGAAAAGTTAGTTTTGCTACGGAAATACTGTTTATTATTACGTCCGTTTAACTTTACTGTCAATAAAAAAATCAAAACATATGTATCCCCCCACTGATGCTGCCTCTGGTAGATCTTTTTTAAATCTTTAGAGATAAATGGCCAATTAATACATCTTTTAAGAGTTAATCCGTTTGTTTATAATAATGTGGATAATGTTTTAATTTAAATTGATTACATTAAAATGCGGCAATCTGTATAATAATTAACGCGGCAAGTCCGTTTTTTTAAACAAACATACAGTTTGTAAGCTTTTTGTACAATATTTTGCGATTCTTTTTTTAACATTAATTTTTTTACAAAAGTTTTATTTCTTGGATAAAAAGCATATTTCGTTAATTAAGATAAATTATTTTTATATCCTGGGTAATAAAAATGTTAAATTTTTACTTTAAATATTTTTTGTGTATTTAAAGAGGTCTTTTTTTACCAAACAGATTTTACATCCTACATTTTCAGCTACATTTATTCAGATAGACTCTTCTTCTTGGTGTTATTTCAAACTTTTTGTGGTTTTCTTTACTGTCACGCGCTTAAATACCCAAGCTTAACTTAAATTAATGCTTATCAACAAATATATATCGAGTGTTTTGATATTAATCTGTAACTGGTGTCCCTATTTAAAAAGTCTGTATATTCTTTTGGTTTTATTTTGTTTATATATTACATTATTTAAAAAGCAATAAAATTAATTAAATTATTTTGTTTTTAAAAGTTGCATTAGTTTGCAACTCTAAAAAAAGATGTTAACGAATTGAAAGTTGTCTAGAATGTAAGTTCTATTCTAGTTAACTAATCTTTAATATCTTTGTTCCTCAGACCGGTTTATTCTTTGGTATTTTCTGAGCTGATTTTATCACTTTTTATACTGCGTCTTCCATTTACTGATTTACTTTGATCAATTCTATTTCTTTTCGTTATACCAACCCATTAAACTTTGCTTTTAGTTGTAAAATAATTTTACAAAATTTCCCTTGTGCTTAAATTAATATTAATAAAATTTATTTATCACTGTAATACTTGTGTTATCAAACAAAATTGACCGAGTGAAAATATTTATTAAAGCGTAACTTTAAAATTGATAATATTATTAAATTAAATGGTGAGCATTATTGGAAGTAATTTTGTTTAATTTTTAAATTTAAATTTTTAAAAAACATGATATGCCGCTTTTTAATAAGTCCATTTAACTATTTTGGTGCTGAGAGAGAGCGGAGTATACTTTACACTTTTTGTTTTATTCTGTTTTTAGTTACATCAAATCACTGGGCACTTTTCGTATTAAACTACGCACTACTCGTAACTTCTGCATTAAATTCCTTGCAAGATGATTTGGGTGCACTATCAGTCTATTCTTGTATATTTTCGTACGTATCTTGATTTCCTTCTTAATGGGAATTATTTCAGAATCTCGATGTATGGCATTGTTGGTGATAAACCACGGTACATTGAGAGGATAATCGTTAGCACTTTTGACTAAAATCATTGTATGATTTCTACATATATTAGAGTTTGCCACTTTTCCTTATTTTTTTCCGCGGATGCTGGTCTTATCGCCAGCTACACACTCTTGGTTTTTTGTGTCTTCCGGTTTGTTGTTTACACCACCCGCCGTAACTCTAATCCCCTGTACCAATATGTACAAGTTCTACTCCGGTTAGCTGTTGTATTCTTTAGGAGTTAACATTGGTTGCCCGAATATTGTCTGACTTTTGCGGTCTAGTGCCTCGCATTTTAATAGTATGTGTTTGGCCGTTTCTATTCCTTTACCACATTGTCTGCAGTGAAGTTTTCCGTTGCATAGCCCCATTTTTTGTATGTGTTTTCACATTAGACTGTGACTCGGATCATAGATTAAGTAATCCCTAGTGCGGGTTCTGTGCCAATGTATGGAGCTGATAAGCCCTTTCTTACTAGTTTTTTAGCTTTTTCATTGCCTTCGATTCCACAGTGTCCTGGAACCCACATTAAAGTTATTTTGTTGTGTTCTGAGAGGACACTCAGGATTTCCATGCCAGTCTTGATGTCACTTTCGGGTTCATCAAAGCTTTAAGTGATGCCTGGGTGTCTGTACATATTTTGATTGCAGGATAGTATACATTTTTGCCTGAAATACAAAAGTGTTTGTTCCTACTAAGACACTTATTTGGTAGTTTTTCTCTTTACTGTATATACCAGCACCAGTTCCTTCATTGGTCTTAAATCCATCTGTATACCAGATCCTTCCTTTAGGTTTGCACTTGGCGTGGTCATTTGTCCATTACCTTCGATCTTGTATATTCACCTTAAAGTTAGTGTTAAAAAATTACATAGAAGACATGTGGTTCGCTAGTTTCATTTCGAGATGTTTCCTCCCACTACATCTCTTATCTTTTTATGATTCGATCTATTGCTTGTGTTTTGTTGCCTTAAAAGTCCCATTCTTGTTTCCCCCATGATTGGTATGAGGATCGGGGGGAGGTCAAGCAGTACTTCCATGGCTGCTGTTGGTTTATTTTTCATATCCCCCATTATGCCAAGGCAGGTAAGTCTTTGTACCTTGCTCAACTCGGCCGCGGCTATTTTTTGGGTTATATTTGGCCACCATACCAAGGATGCATATGTGATCATGGGTTTAACCACAATATTGTATGTCCTAAGCGCCATCTTAAGACTTACCCCCATGTTTTTCCGTGTGCTCATGTGTGTGTGTGTGTGTGTGTGTGTGTGTTGGAAGGGATGGCATCAGCTTTCGCCATTTGCCACATACTGGCTAACATTAATGTCGCCTCGGCTTTTTTCTTAACTTTTGTTAGTTGTTAGTTCAAGGTAAGTTTCGAGTCTAGAATTACCCCGAGATATTTAACTTCCTCCGCCAGCTATATTTTGATCTTTTAGAGGGTTAGAGGTCCTAAACTCTTTAACTTTCTTTTTCGGTAAAAGCTACAATGGTTGATTTAAAGGCACTCAAACCCTCTTTATCCATCCATGTGCTGACTTGATTTACAGCCATTTGCATTTTTTCCTAATAGTGGTGTTGAATTTTCCTTGGATCATAATGACTATGTCGTCTGCGTAAACAAGTGTTTTGTGTCCACTCCTCTCTAGTGTGAATAACACCCCCTTGCGGACAACCCTTGGTGACATTGGCTGCCAGTATTTCTCCCACTAGGGAGGAGTATATTATTCTTTCTTTCAGCATGCAGTCTATCTACCTGCAGCATGTTTTATCGATGCCTTTTCGTCTCGATGCCCTTGAGATTAAGTTTAAATTTAAATTTATCGTGGAGTGCTCCATTGATGTTTAGCAATGCACTCAGCAGGACCTCTTTGTCTCTCAGTGCAGTCTTTTCCTTTTCCACGAGTTGGTGTAAAGCTGTTTATGTGAATTTTTCTGTTGTGTAGGCATATATATCCTTGAGTAGGGGCTGGTTTACCAACACCGTGTCTGTCCAACCGTTTTTCCTGTGTCTTAAGTATAAATGACATAAGACTTATTGGCCTCAGTGCCTTCGCTTTATCCTGTGCGGTTCTTCCACGTTTGGAAATGAAGATATCTAGGATTACTTTCCATGTTTTTGGTGTGTATCCCAGTACAAGACTGGCCCTTAGTACCATGCATATTTTGTGTGCTTACAGGTCTTTTTCTTCCGGTAGCATTATAGGATAAATGCCATCTGTCCCTGGCGATTTATACAGTTGGAATGAGTTGATCGGTCATTTTGTTTTTTCCACATCTATCACTTTCTTTGACTTCTGCCAATTTTCCCTGCAGGCCCTTAAGGAAAGCTCAAGTTTTGAGTATCTCCAGGCCTCGGTTGATATATTTGTGCTTATTGAACCTGAAAAATGTACCCTGAACAGTTCTTTCAAAGTATCTTTTCCATTCTGCGTGTATGTCCCTGATTCTGTTTGGATTGTTTAAATCGTTTGTTGGGGTTCTTTGGACTATATCTTGCTCCCTAATGAGTTCTTTTTACTATAAGTGTTTCCTCCACGATACTCTTTTGGCTGGCCTTAGTGCTGTTTCCCGTAGTTTAATCTCATTTTTTTATTTATGTTTTATATATTAGTAGTTTATTTTTTGTTGTTGATTTGGATCTCCTACTTATTAGCCAATATAGAAACAGAAAACAGCCCACCCGGATATTTGGCAGTATTCATTAGAATTTAAGGAAACGCCGAAACACGTCAAATTTATTTCCGAGGGTGTCCACCCGCTCTCCTTCACTTTCCCAACCACTTAATTTAAAATAGGGAATGTACAATGTGTGGCACATCATTGGAAAAGCGTTTAGATAGAGTATTCAGGCATATTATCATTTAAAGTGCAACACCTCTTGAAAATAAAACACAACGCCTTTGTTTTAATAATGCGTCAATTTTTATGTCCAATCAAAAGTAAATTAAAACGAATTTTGAAAAAAATTAGTAATTTGATACTAAGATAATATTTTATTAGTAAATCAGTATTTGTTGAATACTTTTAAAATGGTATGTATATTCAATGGCATAACGAGTCGAGATTATTTCCAAATTTTTTAAAAACGGAAAGTGTTAAAAAAAACAGCGAATTTATTTAATCAGCTTCATGAAGACAAGCAATTTTATCGCTAATATGTATTAGAGTTAGTTACACATTTTCGTCAAACAGGTTCAGTAGCTAATAAAACAAAGAACTATGAAAATCGTGTGGGACTAAAGCGGCAGAAGTAGCAATTTTAGGTCACATTAATTTTGATCCTACAACAAGTAAGTACAAATAAATTGGCTAAAGATTCTGGTTTTTCGCGCACCACGGTTCGTAAGGTTTTGAAACTTCATAAATTTTATCCCTACAAGATACATTTCTTCTTCTTCTTTAAGTGCCCTGTCCTCCTCGGACGTTGGTAATTATCAACGCTATCTGAACCTTGTCTACAGCTCGGCGGAACAATGTGGTAGTGCTCACTCCATACCATTGTCTTAAGTTTTTTATCCAGGATATCTTTCTTCTACCTGGACCTCTTCGTCCTTCAATCTTCCCTTCTATAATAAGCTTAAAAAGTCGATACTTGTCATTCCTTAAGATGTGACCAAAATACTCCAGTTTGCGCTTTTTTAGTGTAAACAGAACTTCCAGCTGCTTGTCGAGGCGTTGAAGTACCTTGGTGTTACGCACTCTTTCTACCCAGGAGATTCTTAATAGCCTTTTGTACGTCCACATCTCAAAGGCCTTCAATTTTTTGCACATCGCATCTGTCAAAGTCCAAGCTTACATTCCATAAAACAGTATGCTGAACAGCGAAGCATTCGGACGCGCAGAGGCAAGCTTAAATTTCTGCTGCAAAGTACCTTACGCATCTTCAGGAACGAAGCACGAGCTTGTTCTATTCTGGCTCGAATCTCCTGCATGCCGTCCCACTTCTCATTTAGTTGACACCCAAGATATTTAAAAGTTTCTACTTGCCCAATTCGTTGACCGTTAATTGCCAGGTGCCCGTCCACGTTGTTTGATTTGCTAAGATAAATTTGGTACAGGAAATAAATAAAGATGACCCAGACAGGCGACTACAGTTTTGTGAGATCATGAATGGCCAGCGAAATCTCCAGATTTAACGCCCCTGGATTTATTTTGTGGGGTTATTTAAAGAGCAATATTTATACGACTGAACCAGCTTTGTTGGAAGAACTAAGACGACGAATACTACATGAATTCAGTCTAATAACCCCTGAAATGCTTTAAAACGTCCAACGTAATTTCGAACAGCGACTCTACAATTATATGAAAGTCGATGGACACCATTTTGAACATCTAATTCATTAATTTATTATTAATTTAATAATTTTAGTTGCATTACACTTAATAAGTTTTTTGTTGTTTTTACAAAATTCTTTTTATTGTACTTTTGATGTGTCAGTAAAAATAAACATATTATCAAAACATAGGCGTTTCATTTTTAAGAGGTGTTGCACTTTTAATTAATTAAGACTCTTTTGCAAATACGGTGTAAATATAAAAAAAAATCATGAATGATCATATGCCTGAATACTCCATCTATATGCTTTTTAAGATCTGCCACACAAGGTGGGGTTGGGGAAGTTAAAGGAATGAGGTTCACAAATAACAGATAAATATATCGTAAAAATGTGTCCCCCTTGGAATAAAAATCGACGTGGTTCAGAATTTTTTTAAATTCCTATGAATACTGCCAAATAGCGGGGTGGACTATTTTCTGTGGCCCACTCTGTTTGTAATAGTTAATTGGCAAACTACTTTTCAGTTTATATAACAGCCCTTGATGCCTTCTGTTATTAAATGCAATTTAAAAATAATTTTATAAATGAGACACTGACGCAATAAAATATAAGGGTAAAATAAAACCTGGCAGCAATTTAAGTAAAGATTAAAATAAAACTCGTTTAACAGTATCACGAAATGGTTAAGAGATTTAACACAGGAACATCAAATTTGGTATAGTGGTGATGAAACCATAACCCTAACTACTCATTCATTGCACAAAGTTTTTAAGACGCCAACAATAAACACATGCTGTATCTTTAGTACAGAAAACAAAAACGGAGAACTTTAAACATTCCAAGATTCAAAAAGGTTATGAATAAACTTCAAAAATGTATTTAATATTAATCCATGGACATATTATACAGTTAATGTGATTTAATAATTTTTCATCGATTTTTAACGTAAAAAGAATCGGAACATTTAAAAAAAAAAATTTTACGGGTTGCACTCTGGGAGTGCCGGCAGAAGTGAAAACTTAAGTATTAACGTTGTGCGCCCTGCGCCGCCTAAACGAAACAGCCGGCGCAGGCATACATTTTCGCCGCGCCGCAGAAAGAGAGGAGGATACTCCCTCTCCTACGCCACGCCAGCTGTCTACTCTCCATCCGTCTTACGAATTTTCGATCAGGTCACGTGTCCTGACGCGAGTTTAACATTTTTTACCCATTACAAAAAAAGTGTACAACGCCGCTAAAGAAGTTTTCACTTCAAAAAATATTATTTTTAATCTGAAAAATATTGTCTCCAGATCTCCATAGTTTATGAATAATGCATTATTTTTATTAACGATTTATTATAAATCATATATTAAACATCAGTACCAGATTTGAATGTTTTCGATTTCTTTCTTCCGCTTTTTGTTTGATCTTCTTTCAATATTTCGCTTTTCTTCCTACCTCCACTTTTTCGTTTTCGGCTACCTCGTTTTCGGCTACCTCGTTTTCGGTTTTGTCGCTTTTGGCTACGTCGTCTACGGCTTCTGCTTCTATTTTTTCTTCGTCATTAAGACACGCTATGGTGTCCATAACATCTGCTAAAAACGACACCTCTCCTTGGACCATTTTAATGCAGCAAAAGCAGAACTTAATCAATAAACTAATGAAAAGCACTTAAATTTTAAATTTAGCTACTAAATTAATTTGTCAAAATGACATAAAAAATGTACTTGAATTTGTCAGTTTGTTGAATAAGGTTGCCAAGTTACCAGTCAAGAAAAGTCGCATTTTATATTGCTCCAGTGAAATACATCCGTCTTACGAATTTTCGATCAGGCCACGTGTCCTGACGCGAGTTTAACATTTTTTACCCATTACAAAAAAAGTTCACAGCGTGCCATAAGAAGTTATCACTTCAAAAATTCCTTACTATACCGACTTTGAAATGGAAAAAATGCTTTTATTATTAAATTATTGACCTAAAAAAATTATAAATAACATTAGGCTTTGCATATTTATAAAGGTAATGAAAAATCTTATGCACTATGCAACACTGTTATCTTCGCGAACAAAAATTACAAATTTAGAGTTGATTTCGTTAATTTCTACACACGGCGTCGTTGCGTTTTTCTTGCATTAGTTCTACCAAGTTTTTATTTTTTTTTTATTTAATTTAATGTAGTTATGTAAGTCCTCATTATTGCATTTATTAGTTGGATATCTATATATATATATATATGTATACGTTTTGGAAAAACTTGAAATAGGAAAATTTGAGGTGTGAGGTTTTCGGATATGCCGAATTGATCTAAAATATTTAGAGCCTCCAACTACATCCGGTTATACCGGAACTTGACTATAACTTGCTTATTTTAAATGGCACACCCTGTATATTGTTACGTATTTCGATAAAGCTACTCTTGGGGATTCTCCCAATAGAGGGTTTTGCTACCTTACACTAAGTGTGTTACAAGATATGACCATTTTTATCATGAAAAAGTGTCCGATTTGACACCCTGTACCTTTATAATTAGTGTAAATTTAAACATCTGTTTTTGCATTATGTTTTTCTATGATTGTGTATTTTTACTAAACTTCGTCATTTTGTTATTAAAAAGATTATTATTGTACAGGATGATTTAAAACGCATATTTTAAGATTTTTCAATTTTCCTAAATGAATCATCCTGTATTATATAGGATTCTACAAAATTTTTACTGCTCTTTAAGTTTCGTTAACAACTTCCTATTCCTAACTTAAACCGTTTTTGAGAAATTCAACTTTTAAAATAAGCAGTTATTATCTATTTCTGGAATGATTTTAAATGTTAAGAGAGTTTCTAGAGTAAGGTCTGTATACATGAGTAGTGCCAAAAAATTATTTATAGTCAATATATTATGTACATACCTATATGAAAATCGAGAAGGAACGCGGCCTTACACTTTCTCTGAAGTTGAATAAAAAATCACATCAGGAAAATCATACAAAAACATTTAATTTCCAAAGGAATAATTATTCGATTTAAAAAAGAAATCGTTAGAAAAATTATTTATTCGTACTCAGATATTTGCAAAAAAAAGCCAACAATAAAAAGATGATTTTAAATAGTTAAAAATAAAAAGAAAATTAATTTAACAGAAATAATAGTTTTTAAAAGAAGATTGTTCAAAAAATTGGGTTCAAATGGAGAAAAACTAGAGATAGAAAGAAAATTATGATTAAAAAAATATAACAAAGTCAAACATACGGAATATTTCAGAAATTTAAAAGTATTTAAAGAAAAGGTACGCATCATTATGTACCTATATATTGCAATGAAACATGCTGAAGGCTGGACAAAGCTTGGTAACTAGTCTGCTGTACCGTCTTTTACCTTTGTTGGAGGAGTGGTAGCGTACCAAACGACTGGTACAAGGCCGTTATCGTGCCGCTTTACAAGGTTCGCAGCAGGACTGTAAGAACTACCGAGGTATTAGTTTACTCAGCATAGTCGGCAAACTGTATGCAAAAATATTGATTAAAAGAGTGACAAATAAAACTGAGATGATATGATATGTGCAAGCAGGATTTAGAAGAGGAAGGAGATGTATGGATTTTTTTTTCATTACGAGGTGTGGTCAAAACATTCTTGGCTAAAAGTCAGAAGGTTTATTGCGCTTTTATAGACTTGGAAAAGGCCTATGACAGAGTAAATTGTGGTCGACATTGTCAATGTATGTGGTAAGCAGTAGTTTAATACGAGCACTGAAATCACTTTACGAGGATTCCACTGCTTGCGTTAGGATAAACGGAGCTTATACGGACTGGTTTAACATCGAAACAGGGATGTGTGGCTTCACCTTGTCTGTTTAACTTATACATAGACGATTGTTTAAAAAATTTAAAAGAAAGTGCGTATGGATTGAAAATGAATGATTTGATCGTCAAATGCCTTCTTTTCGCCGATGATCAAGTCATATTAGCGTCATTTGAAGAGGAATTGCAGGCAATGGTTAATGTTATGCATGATGCTCTGAAAATCAAATGAATAAAAATAAATGTTAGCAAAACGAAAGTAATGGTTTTGGAAAGAGAAGAAAGCATGAAAAACTGTGAAGTTCTGATTAACGGAGAAAGAGTGGAACAAGTAAATGAATTTTTGTACTTGAGTTCAAAGTTTACGAGAGATGGAAAGTATGACAGTGACATCGAGCAAAGGATGTTGGCAGCAAAACAAATGAATGGGGCACTGCATAGCTTTATGAACAGCCAAAAAGTGTAAAAAAAGGCACGTCTGGCTGTGCAAAGTATGTATGGTAGTGACTTTGGATTTGGCATAAAAAGCATGAAGATGGGATAAATTCTGCGGAGATGAGTAGTCTGAGAAGTATAGCCGAAGTGACTCGGTTGGATAAAATGAAGAATAGTGAGATAAGAGAATGCTGTGGTGTGAAGATATGTTTACAAAGATAAATAAAGGAATGCTTAGATGGTTTGTACACGTAGAAAGGATGGATGAAGGAAGATTGACAAAACAAATTTATAAGGCGAGTGAGAATGGACAAGTCGGTAGTGGTCGACCTCGGCGTACATAATATATCGATCAGATCCACATTGTTTCGAAGAAAGGCCAGGTCAAGAGTACCAACAACCGACGAGCATGTATGAAAGTAGAGAAAGCAAAAGATGTGTATAAAAACCGTAGCAAGTGAAAGGAAGTGGTGTCTGACTACCCCTACGTATGTTTTATGTCGAATGCTGGTGCATAATAAACACTTTTACCAATTTTTGCTGGTAAAATAAAGTACATCAAATATTAAAAATAATACACATGTTTTTAAATTTATAACAACGTTGGGGATTGATTAAATGCACATTACCTCTTGGAGCTAAGAATGACTGTTTCCTTGGATTGCATAAACATAAATTTTATTTTATTTTGTGTTAGTGGTTCTATACTAATTTGTCATTGCAACAAATGAATAGACACGTCAAAAAGTCGCCACTAAAAATCGCGAACAAACGAAAGGAGCACGTGTGCGGATAGATGGCGTGGCGGACGGATGCACATTCAGCAAATAAAGAAGAAAACGTAATACCAGAGATATTTGCATTGGTAATAGTGAACAAACACGGCGTTCCAACTCTTGACAAAGCAGGATTTCTCTCCCGTTTGCAGTCTTGATGCTTTGCGATATCCCGTCGGTCTCAGGATAATTCGAACAATTTAATATACTGCTTGCTGCTGCCAGCTCACTAAATTTGTCTCTCCATCGTTGTTAAAACGTTTTGACAATTCGACAATTTTTTATCAAAGTAGAATAAGTGGAGAATCGTAAACTGACGTGGTGCTTCATAATCAATAAATGAGTCAACGTGTTTGATCAAATCCACTACGAAAAATATTTGTACAATAATCATCACGCTTAACTTTTTTGCTTTGCTTTTAGTTATTGCAATAACAAGTAAATAAAGGTTGCTGCCCATGACTGTTGGTAATAACCCAGTCTTTCGATTTTTGTTAATATATACGATGTGAAAATGAATTAAAAATCATTGTCAAACTGGGCTAAACTGAAAAATGTCACTTGATTTTTGCATTTAATAGTTTTGACATAATACAGGGTGTTACAAAAATAGGTAACTCCGTCTCTAGGATAGGTAGAAAACTGGAAAATAATTGGAGTTCGCTTAGTAGAAAATTATTGCAATGCCATCCGTATTGAAGATAAAGGGCGTTGAAGGAAAATATGTATATACATTGCAGCGAATTCTAAAGATTTCCAATACAACTTATTTTATTTGAGCCTGTCGGCTGCTCTACACTTTCGGGAGGGTCGTGAATAAGGAAAAATTGTTGAATTTCTTTATTTTAAGAGAATACACAAATGTTCATTACAATTTGGTCGCCATGTATTTTATTCAGGGTAACATACAAAAACCTTGGATCTATGCAAATATTTTAACAATAAAACTATTTGTTACTAATTTTAAAGTATAGTTCAATAAAATATTTACAAAGTCAATGCATTAACAAACATCTCCAAAACCGTTTATTATTCTAATTAAATTAAAGAAGTCAGTTTGTCAAAAACATACAAAAGTTATAAATGAGTTAGATTATATCACCTTTCTCAGACTATCAATCCTGTATAAATTGGACATCAATAATTTTCTGATTTCTTAATAATCTCAAAATTTGGTTCACACCTAAAAATATAAATATCCAACCGAAGATTGATTGAATATATCTCAATATTCCTCAAAATATGTCATTTTTAAGTTAGGATGATGTAAATTTCTAAGAATTTTTTTAAAATAAATCTTGAGAACATCATGGCTTCTCAGACATTTGAAAGGATAAAAAAATAAACTTAAACTTCAGAAAGCAAAAATAATTTACTTCATACAGTTGTACTTTAATATTTCTTTAACAAAATATCAAAACATAATATCTTTATTCATAAGAAATTTACTTATCTTCTTACACACTTCAAAGAAGAACCCAGGACCTTATCAAAAATTAACGTCTTCTCTCTAGGAGATACCAACGACGAAAGAGAACAAGGACCTGTTCTTTTATTCCTTCTCATTAAAATTCTATTTATCGACAGATCTGGGCTAGTAGGTTAACGGTTGTTGCCAGATCTAATTAAATGTATTTAATTTCGCAACATAATATATTAGAATTCTCATAAATCAAATTCTATAATATTCCTGATAACTTTTTCAATATAATTTACCTCTCGTATACCTTGTCACAATGCTGAATTACTTTATTTATGCAAAAAAAAATATTAAACGAATTTATTAGTTATATGAAAATAAGCCAAAATAATCCTAGTTCTGAAATGACAACCATGTAGTATCTACCATACCTATTTTCATAGAACATATTTAGCTGTCAATATTCAACTAATTAACCAATTAATGAGCTTTAATTGAAATCATGAAAACAAAATAGACGAGGAAAATAAAAAATTATATCAAAAAGGAACGACATTCACAAGTGTGAGATATTTCGTTACAACATTCAATACGATTTTGCCGAAACTACTAGAAACATTGTAATGAAATTTTATACGAATATGTTTTAGAAGCTGATACATCCCATAAATTTGTTTTTTGTATCTGACTCCCATAGAGGGCGTTAGTTACACGGTTCGGACCAAGTAGTATTGAACATAACTTTTTTAAGGTTAGATTTATTAATTAATGTTTCAAGTGAACTTAAACATCATTTAACATCATGGTAAAACTCGATACTGTGTACCGTTTTCGAATTATTTTGATTTGAAAATTATGAAGTAAAACCAAATTTTTTTTCTTCGACGCCCTTTATTTTGAATACGGATGGCGTTACGAACATTTTTTACAAAGCAAACCCCAATTATTTTTTAGTTTCCTACCTATCCTAGAGACGGGGTCACCTTTTTTTAAAACACCCTTTATATTTTAAACTTTATTTACACTTACCATTCTACACGTTTAAATCGCTACAAAACAAAATCATTGCCCGCGGGAAACGTCAGGAATAATTAATCAAATAATCGAAATGTAATGGCTGGCTTAAGCTCAACAACAAGCCGTATGCAGGGACACAAACAGATTATCATCAAACAGAAACTGTAGCTGTCTGTAGTTCATTATATTGACCTCTAAGCGTCACAGCGTTGTACATTAATGAATATTTCGGCGAATAGGCAACTATTCTCTTTAGTTAATTATAATGGATATGTATATGTCTGCGGAGAATATGGCTATTCCAGTTTATCTATTAGCTAACCATTATAACCGGTGTTCGTTGTAGCAATTATTAGGCAAAATAAAAAACATATTTAATATTATTTTAATTATAAAAACGAGTATAAACATCCTGTTAACACTTTCATATAAGCTAACACCATAACTGAAATTATTTTTATTTTATAAAATTTACTCTGGTTATTTTTATAATTCTTGCTAGACTGTCACTTTCTTAAAAAATATATATCTATATATAAATAAAATTGAAGTGTCTGCCTTCAATTTCAAAATAAATCCATTTTTTAGGGTCATATGATTATTCGCACGTTACCAAAACATTTTTCAATTTTTTGTCTGTTTGTCTGTCCGTATGATTTTAATGTACTTTGATCGAGAAATCTAGAGAACACTATAGCCCCCTTTACATCTGCTTTGTAGACTTTATAGACCAGGAGCCGGTGACACTTCGTTTGTCATGCTCGCGCTGCTCAAAACTGATTTGAGCAGTAATCGACTGTTCGTTTGTTGTAAGCAATTGATCAAAGATCGTTCGTTTGACAGGAGTAAGTTGCTATATACCAGATAAAGCAGGATTTATTTGCTTCACCAATTTAGGTAAAGCAGAAAAATCAAAACAATTTGATCTAGCAAAATTTCAAAAATCGGACAATAAAAATGAATAGAAAATTCAGTATAATTAATGGTGAAGTGACTGATGCAAATTCTAAGTTAGAAATTATTTACTTAACGAAATAAAAATTTGATGGACAATTTAAGGTTGTTTTTGTTGGGATCAAATATCAAATTGTTTTGGTGTGGGTTTTGTGTTCCTTTGAACTCAGCAGTTCGTAAATGCTCTTCGTGGATTTGTATCACGAAAATCATATCAATCTGCACATTTATGTTACTTATTGAGCAGCGTAAGCATGACAAACGAACAGGCCTAAAGTGCACTTATATGGATTCTGAAATTTAGCATAGTAATTAATAGTATTTAATCATAGGTACAACATAGACCGGGGGAGCCAGAGTTTATCCTGGCAGAAATATTTCTTATACATTTTTATTTTTTTGAAAATACATAAAATTTGCTACAAAATGGTCCACAAGAAATTAATTTCCATAAAAGTGCAAATTATTTATGATTATTACAAAAATAAAAATTTATAAAAAACATTTCTGCCAGGATATTTATTCTCTGGCACACCGGGCCCATGTTGTACCTATCATTAAATACTATTTATTCCTATGTTAAATTTCAGAATCCATATAAGTGCACTTTTAGTGTCACCGGCTCCCCGTCTATTACAAAAGCATTCGATAATGTGATATGAACAAGGATGTGGGATGTTCTTTTGAACATGGGAGTGCCATCTCATCTTATAATGCTTATTCAGAATTTATATGCAAACAGTAAGGCAATCATATAGATGGACAACTCTCTTTCTTTTTGGAAAAGCCTTACTTAAAAAAGGAGTTAGACAGGGCTGTGTATTATCTCTGTTGCTGTTTAACCTATAGTCGAAACACTTAATGAAAATATTGCTGAATGACACTCTTTTGGTTGCCAGTAATGAGGAAGAACTGACGATGTTCCTCGAAATACTTGAATCTGTGAGCATCCATTTTTAAAAAAGTAAGAATAGAGCTTGTCGAGCCAACCTTTATCGTGGCCTCTAAGGTCCTTCGGCCACATAATTCAACACGATAATGTGGAGCGCCTCATTATACAGGGAATGCTATTTGGTAAAAGACGACAAGGCCGATTACCAACGAGATGGACCGACACCGTTCGCAACTTAACTGGCCTAAACTTAAAAACATCAACAAAAGAGGCTAACAGCAGGCAACGATGGCAATAAATTATTAGACACGTCCCTGACAGACTGGATAATGACAGAAATTCACAACAACCACAACACATCATGTATGACGTAATGGACTAGGAAGAAGATGATTGTTTGTCCGGGCAGGTCTCTGAAATTACCAAACGGATTTTTATACAGTTTTCACGGGAAGATAGAGCTTGGCTGGTATCATAATGTAGGCTATATTTTATTCAATTCGGATGTTGGAAAAAAAAAATTCTCATTTAAGGATATCTTTTTAGCCTGACAAGTTACAAGGCAAATAACATTTGCTATCAGCGAACTCCTATAGACATCACAACACGAACGAACAACACAAGTTAAAGAATAAACAAAAAAGATACAAAATAAATTTTATTTATTGCTATAGTTTAATTTCTAAAAAAATTAATAGGTGGCGCTGTTTATTTTTGGATCACGCTATAGAAATTTTTACAACAAACCACTTGACCGGCATCATTTAAAAATTCCGCATATGGTGGTCTATAAAGCAATTTTTTATGTTAAATCGAATTTATTGTTATAGTTTAATTTTTAAAAAAATCAATAGGTGGCGCTGTTTATTTTTAGATCACCTTGTAGAAATTTTTACAACAATCCACTTGACCGGCAACATTCTTAAATTCACGCATATGGTGGTCTATAAAGCAATTTTTTATGTTAAATTGGATGTCAAGAAAAAAGGTATCCTCATTTAAAAATATGAAGATAAAATTTTACGCGGGCAACTGCTAGTATTTTAATAAAAATCCTGCTGATTAGTTTACCTTAATAAGATACTGGATCCCTTCGTTTACTTCCCTTGTAGGTAGGTGAGGCTGATCTACCTACCCATAGGGAAGAATTACGTAACGCTGTCAATGATAAAATGTCGGATCGAGGTGTGAACAACAAATATTCTGTCATATGATTATTTGTAAAACCAATTTTTTTATTAAGGGGAATTTTAGTTATCTCAGAGATTTGGGCTGATTTTTTGTGTTAAACTATTGGATTGAAGCTGCATTTAGGGTTTGTTTTGACGTTTCAGTTTTATTGTCGCTGGATTCTTGTTAAATGTCATTAAAGACCAAGTGTGTTCAGGTATCAACTTTGGTTTGTTATCGACGTTTTTTAGCTTTGTTGTTCCTGGAATTCTTGTTGCAATGCCTATGAAACTCGAAATATCAATTTCGGAGATATTGTATTATTTATGTGAACGTGTTCGACTAATTAGAGAAAGTGAAAAGGTTTTTAAGGCTGGCCACATCATTTTATGTTGAACCGACGGTCTCAATAAAAAAATCGCAATAATCATGTTTTAAACGCTTTTTTTGTGTTTGGTAAAGTCACTATGAATAATCACAAATAAAATTATATAACATTGGACAACAATATCAAACTTACCACTAAAAAAATCATCTTTCACAAAGTGCTTGCAGCAAACAAACATAAACTTTGAGATTGGTTTTTCTATCGGTAAAATCATGTTTAATTTCTTTGCTGCCTGAAGATTTAAAGGAAAATTTATGTAAAAATATAATCGAATTTTCATGTGTGGGGCATTGTAGAATAGAGCATATTTTTGCGATTTTATCTCCATATCACCTTTTTTAATCTTTTGCATTTTCGGATTTTGTGGTTTATTAACACAAATTCTTTACAAAATATCGTATAAATATAATACTTTTAATGTTTAAATTCCTCAAAATAATGTATAAAATTCACTTTTCACCCATATAAACAAATGAAGTTTAGTTTGTTGTTCACACCTCAAGATGTTTATACGATCAATAATAGATGTCGCCCACTACGTGATTTTTCACTATACCTATTAACCACCATTAAAATTACTATTCACGATCAGGTGACATGCAGTTTGATACTTACGATATTCATAACGACAGTTAAGCTTACTACTTACAGTTTCAGCATTCATGGCGATCGGTTGAACGGTATACAAGTTGGTGCGTTGCAGCACCATATAGTGGTGAGTTAAAGTAAAATAGATTGCATAAAAACCTTTACTATGGAAAACATTTATATTATATTATAAGTTTCGAGGTAATCGGTTAAACGATGTTGAAGTCTAGCGACCATAAAGTCACGCATAAATTCATTACTAGCTAAATGAAAAGTAATTTAAAAAAATTCCGAAATGGGTCGATTTTTGATTTTAATTTACTATTTTTTAAAAGAATAATCTATCACACAGGATGAATAATCTTTGAGTGATGACGTCAGCATCCCCCTCTTTTTTTTTTAATTTGCGGATTTTTCTTGCTGAGCTAATTCCAAAAATGATAGAAACTTGAAATTTCTGTACGCTCGCAAAGGACTAACTACCAGTATTATTTCAACATTCCTGTTACATTACAAGGGGGTGAAATTAGCATCCCTTACCTTATGATGAAAATAAATGTAAGCAAAACGAAAGTAATGGTTTTTGAAAGAGAAGAAAGCATAACAAACTGTGGAGTTTCGATTGAGGAAGAAAAGTGGAACAAGTAAATGAATTTGTGTACTTGGGTTCAAAGTTTACGAGAGATGGAAAGTATGACAGTGAGCCCTACAGGAAAAAAGCGTGACTATATGTATGTATGTAAACAAGCAAGCGTAAATTGCCGTTCATGACCTATAAAGAACCCGGTATAAGCGCCATTCATGACTTGTGAAAAACCCGGTACACGCAATAATCCAAACGGAACGGATGACGACGATTCATCGACATTAAAAAGGATGACTAAAAACGAGTATTTGACAAGCGAAAAAACGTTAGAAGCGAGCGATAGCTTTAGTTAGTATTTCGAGTTTGTGAGAAAAGTTACCTAATGAATAAATGATTTTTTTTAAAGGAAGTTCAAGTGTAATTTCCTACAGAAATTCTGTAAATGGCCCTTTTTAATGGTGTTTTTTTAATTTAAAATGTAACGGAATGATTTTAAACATGGGCTGTTTTTTAAGGCAGCTCCTATTATCTATGCAACGCAGTTCATTCATGATATTGTAAATAATAATTTTGTTCCATTATTTAGACCAAAGCCATTTAAAATATCTCTAAAAATAAAGTTGGATATTTTTTATTAGTCATTTTTGTGCACATCATTTTGCAATATATTTTAAAAAATGGTTTTTGTTTAAAATTTTTGTTAACTCATGAATAACAGACGGAAATAATTAACAAATCTGCCCGTTTCTAAATATACAATTTTAATTAATATCAAATGTTAACAAAAGCCACTTTAATCATCTGACCATACCAAAAGCTCAGCATTGTCATTATTATTTTTTCGACTGCGGATTTATTACCATTTCTAATTTTTGTTCGCGCAGTACAAAAACCAATTTTAAAAAAAAATTCAGTTGATGAAAACGCACTGATACACATTTTTACTCTATGCCAAAGTGGAAAATCGGGATTAATTATAAATTCATATTACTTTAAAAACTCGAACATAATTGAAATATGCATTTTCGTTTTAAATATACTGCATAAAAACAATTTTATGCTTGCAATGCAGTAACGTTTCTGGAAATGAAAAATAAGGGAGCACAAATTATAAAAATAATATTTTTCAGCAGCCGTCCAGAAAGTTCCCCATTCAGGGAAGGTTTTTCTTTAAAAAAGTATCACTTTTCTAGCCTAGGTAGGCAGTAAAAAAAGCCCAGTAAAAAACTACTGATACAGTATGCGTGCACAACAATATTATGTCTGTTTTTATTTGCATCATCTGTTACTCAAACTAAAACAAATTTAAAATTTAAATATTAGTAGGTACTATATTATAGTACCTACTATTTAAAAAAAAAATTAAACATTATCTTCTGCCTTTGATTATTCGAAGTCTGGTTCATGGACTTGACATATTTTGGACGCAGCACATTCATGACTTGACGTCAAGAAAATACGGGCGTACTCTTCTACAAATATAAATTCACTGATGAATTCTCCACATTTACAACAACAAGAAACACCAGTAATGCATGTTCAATACCCGAGATTTTGCGAAAAATTCGGGAGGAACTAAAAAATATCCCTATTAAAAAAAATGAACACCTCCAATACCTCAATACTTTAAAAACCAAAGTTATGTTTGTCAGCAAAACACCAATACCACCAATACAAATCAGGGCATACGGGATACAGCTAAAAAAGATTAACAACATCTCATACCTGGGCACTAATATCAATGACAACTGTAACATGAGCAAAGAAATAAAGATTCGTATCGAAAAATCCAGAACCGCCTTCTTTAAATAAAAAAGAATTCTCTGCAACAAAGGAATCACTTAAAAATTAAAAATCAGATTAACACGCTGCTATATATTCTCCACATTGCTCTATGAAGTAGAGAGTTGGACGCTGACCGACTCATTATTAAAGCTGGATGGACCGAATAAGAAATGAAATGGTTCTACAACGGATGAGGAAAAACACAGAAATAATTAAAATAATAAAAAGCCGAAAACTCAAATACTTCGGCTACGTGATGAGGTACCCAGAGAAATATTACCTTCTTCATTTAGTGATGCAGGGTAAGATTGCCGGAAGTAAAGGTCCAGGACGAAGAAGAACATCTTGGCTCTGAAATCTTCGAGAGTGGTATCGAATAACATCCGCTGAACTATTCCGAGCTGCGATTAACAAAGTTATTATCGCCAATATAATTGCCAACGTTCGATAATCGGACAGGGTACCGGAAGAAGAAGAAGAACATTTCCAAAAACTATTGCCATGGGTACTGAAGACCATCCACAATTTTTATCGTAATTTGCCACACGGTGGTGGAGAAGAATCAGAATTAGCATAAGAATAAGCGGTTTGCAGATTGGATCCTGCCTTTAATTTCTTCAGTAACGTCGTTATCAGCAGTTATTTTATTAATGCAATACCTACATTTTTTAATTAAAAATACATTTCATTTTGGTTTTTAACTTTGTTTGCATTTTATTAATTATCAACTGCATAGGTTTTGATATATTTCAAGTCTGGTATTAATACTTTTTCCATGAGATAAACTTTTTTAAGTTTTTAAAACTTAAAGGACATAGATACAACTAAAGATTTCAAATTTCACATATCTGCGACAAAATTTGTTCAAGCTACTGCAAAAACTGCGTGAAAAATAATTGATTTTCTCGAAATGGGGTATAGTTTGCCTCTGGGTTATAGATAAGTATTTCGTTTTCTTAGCGTCTATGACCTTAAAAATATGAGCGCATCGCTTCTAACTAATAAATTGTAAGTAAAAACGAAAATCATTGACTTAACTATTTGATTAGAGTGAAACCGTAAAGCCACCAACACATTATCAATAATTCGTTATGAATTATTTGTGCCGTGGCCAACTGTATATCGAACGTGTTTATGACTCAGTGTCCAGTCTGAAAACACAACTCTCAAACATAACAAACATCCAAAGTACCTAGGTGTCACACTCTATAGAACACTTTCGTTTAAGGAGCACTTATGAAAAACAGCAGACAAACTGAAATCAAGAAACAATATAATACAAAAATTGTGCGGAACATCTTGAGGTGCTTCAGCTTCTACTCGACGCTCGTCAGCCCTGTGCGTCGTCTATTTAGCTGCAGAATACTGTGCTCCGGTATATCTCAACGGCCCACACGTCCACAGGATAGACGCACAGCTCAACAATACAATGAGAAATATTGTTATATCGACTCCTACAGAGTGACTTTCAGTACTGAGTCACATCCCACCCCCAAGTCTGCGCCGCATAAACGCTCTGTACAGAGCGTTTAACAAGATACTGGACAACAGAGAACTACCGATCCATACAGACATCGACGACGCTAGCCACAACCGCCTCCGATCTAAAAAACCATCAACCAAGACCGCACTAAACTCAATAGAAGACGAATGAAGCATCACCGACGCTTGGTATCAGGAATGGACGTCGAAACAAAACAGTGATATGCCATGCATAACCAACTCACCACCAGGCTTCGACTTACCAAGGAAAACCTGGAGCATGCTAAATATAATCAGAACGCAGCATGGCTGATGCGCCTATACTTTACACAAATGGGGCAAGAGTTCAAGCCCCTCCTGCGTGTGCGGCGAGAACCAAACCGTCAAACACATCATAGAGGAATGCCCTGAAATGGTTTATAACGGCAGACCAGAAGATTTCCTATTAGCGACTCCAGAATCAATAGAGTATATAAATTTGTTGAATGTTCCTTTGTAATAATTTTGTTGCCATATATATGCTTTGTGTGTTAATCCATACGCTTAATAAATAAATAAAACAAATCGTTGTAGATCTTTGACTGTGCAGTTGAACTTGTCATTCGAGAAATCGGCGTCGATCATAAAATTGCAGTATTTTCGTTCATGTGTAGCGAACGGACAATGGATTCTATAGTTGACGTGAATTTTGTAAGCGCGTGACATGTCTAAACATAAAGAAGAAGAAAACGAAGGCCAGCAAGAACTTCTGAAGGAATTTATCGATGCGTTAACCGGAGTTACCACGAACAAAAAATAATAAGTAAGTCGCTTCATCCATTCTCAAGTAATTGTAATGACCTTCCATTACTTAGGAGTGGATACACAAGCAGCAATAACCCGATAAACGACATATAATCACAGGTCAACAAATCCGCAAAAATTTTAGGATGTCTGAAAAATATCATCTGGAAAAACAACCACATGCGCATTGATAGTAAAGTGCGGATATATAAATCCTGTGTTAGACCGGTGCTAACCTATGGTATCGACACTAGAGCCTGCGACTTCGTCGAAAATGGTTCTAATAGGACCCGTTAGGCGATGAGTTTTAATAAAATATGAATCACGTCTTTCATTAATTCTGTTAAAGAATGTTTATGCAAAATTTGAAGTAGATTGGACCAAGGAATCACGTTGCCCCGTACAAACTTTGCCCCCGTTCCCCCCCCCTTTAGGGCAACATTTCGAAAAATTCTTTTTTATCGGATGCCAACGTCATACAAAGAACACACCCTCTAAGTTTCAGGTCTCTACGATCAGTGGTTTAGGCTGTGCGTTGATCCGTCAGTCAGTCATTTATTGCAAAGCATTTTATATGAATAGATTACTTTATAAATCTTTAATAAATTTTAATATAATTATATACTGTCGAAAAAGTATTTAATATCATTTTATAAAATTGTATTTTTAAAATTCAACTTTTTTGCAATAAATAATAATTTTTTATCGGATTGTTTACAAAAATGATCATAAGTTTGTCAAAAGATAGGTAGATTTTTTTAGTATCAATCTTTGTCGTACGCCACTGCTCCATATAATTATTTTCTTTTGTGCAGGATAGAAATAATTTCCCGAGGAGTAAAATTTTAGCACCACCTATTAAAATCATGCATTTACATTTGGAATTTTTAGTGAAAATTAAAAATAGAATAATGGGTAAAAATGTGAGTGTGAAATTATCATTTTTACTTATTGTGATAGTTCGGTTAGTTACAATCAAAAAGAAAAATTAAAAAGTTTATTAGCCATACATAAAACATTTACCTCAACTTAATATATTATTTGTACAGGGTGGGGCATCTTACACGTATTGATTTTTTTTATGCGATTTTTTATTTCACAGGCGAAATAAAGTTCAGCTTTATTCGTATTTTCTGTACCTACCTTTTTGTTTTTGTAATAATTAAAAATATTTAAATCTGTAAAACTTAATAAAAAACTCACTTATACAATAGATGCTACTATATGTAGCGAAAAAGTTAAGCTCTTGGATAAAATACTAATATCATTTGATTTATCTTTTAATCCTATATCTAAATTTAAGTTTTTTAATGAGAAGTTTGTATAAATTCTTTATGTGGCATAAATACATACATCATTCTCTACATTTCTCTACATCAAGTGATCGCTAAATTTAAATATCAAATGTGACACTGACACATATTATAGTCCTTAGTATTTAGTTAGTAAAGTATAGAAGTTCACTTTTACAATTTAAAAACTTACTATTTGTTGAAAAGAATGGATATGATAATGGCACTTCGTGAGTGCCATAAAAATTGTTTATTAGCTTGCTGAATAATAAAATTTAGGTATAAGATTCAAATAACTATCAGTTTATATTGTTAAATACAGGGTGTGCTATTTAAATTAAAAATGTTATGCCACACTCCAAATTCAATTAAAGTAATGTAACACCCTGTCTGTGGTAAAGGGAATAATTAATATTTTTTCCGATAGCTTAACTTCTTGGCAACATATAGCCATATGTATCTGTGTTGCTTATACCCATGGTATATACCTAGGTTTTTGGTTCGGGCTTATAAATTTAACAATTTTTAAATATTACAATACAATAAATAAATAGGTATAATATACAAGTTGTTTTATTTAAAAAAAATGTACCTGATATTATTTCTTACCTTTAATCAACCTGTATAATTCGGACAATTTTTAATATGTAGCGTTAAATCATCTGTACATAAAGAAGGGAACCTGAAATGTTAAGCTGTTTTTCGTAAAAAGACCAACGCGTGTATGTCCCACCCATTTATAAAATTTTGCATTTAGGGTATTCAAGTTTTAGTTATTGACATTCACAGCGAAAATTCTGCTTTTTATTCTTTAAATTTTTTATTTTTGTTCCGGTATACAAGTAACAAAGAAGTTCTTAAAAAATACAAACCAATGAAGAGAGGGGTTTTACTATTCTCGCTCAACCGTAGGGGTTTTCATATCTCTATAGGTTTAGCTGCACTTCTTTGAAATTTTCTTATTTTATATTTTGGATCACAGTTCCAATAAAACAACCTATTTTTATCGCTTTTTTTTAATGCTACAAAAACAACCAAAAACAGAAAAAGTTAGTCACAATTATTATTTTGAGTCATAAAAGAGCATTTTTAGGTATGCGAAAGAGATATTTGTATTTAACACTTATTAATACTAACGAGAATTAACTGATTTTTAAATGTAATTAATGTATGTACTTTATTTCATAATTATCGAAATAACTTAACATTTACCTTCGTAAGTAAAATATCAACTACTTCTTTCGATAGAGTACTATCAACAACTGGTATTTTTTTTAAAAAAAAAGGCTTGCTTTTAATAGGACATATGTCCGTGTTAATTCAAGACACTACATTTTTGGCCTGCTGCTCATCATTTTAATGTGGCGCTGACCAGCAATTTATATTCGTCTTGAGATTTAAATGGATTGTAAAGAAGTTTTACAAGACAAACATTATGGTCATCATTCAACCTATTGGCGATACTTTTGCGACAACCTGTATTTACTTCATAAATGTAGTAAATTAAAACGAATAAAGTGCTAAGACACAAAAAAATGTCAATAAAGTGCGTGACAAATGAACGAATAACTCAATATCACGCCAACCGATTTTGATAATTCTTTTTTTATTGGAAAGGATGTACTTCAAGGGTTGTTTAATGAGAGTTTGATTAGGTTCTAATTATGGTATCCATGATAAAAAAACGAAACTCTTCAATTCTTAGATGCAAATTAATTTGAAGTCAGTTTTTTTTAAAGAATTATGTGTATTATTTTTCGGGGTGGATAGCGGGTTTAGGACGAAAGAAAACAAACGTCTCGCTCTTCTTAAATCGCCGACGTTTTGATCTTTATTTTAGATCTTTCTCAAGGCTTTTTAATTCGTCTTAAATCTGTAATGTAAACTTTTTTTTTAATATCGTATCCATCACAGAATCAGTGCAAACGTTTACAATTAACATTGAGCAAATGAATTAATCACATAACAAAACAATATTAAAACAAATAATTTTCATTCCTTTAATAATATTTAAATTACATACAGACAGCACAAACAAACAAATAACGGATGTAAATTGTAAATATGTTTGTTCCGATTCTGTGATGAATACGATTAAAAAAAACATTTACATTACATACTTAAGACTTCCACGAATTAAAAAGCCTTGAGAAAGATCTAAAATAAAGATCGAAACGTCGGCGATTTAAGAAGAGCGAGAAGTTTTTTTTTTTTCATCCTAAACCCGCTATCCACCCCAAAAAATCATTGAGAAGGACATGAACCAGAATAATATGATATGTGTATTATATTAAAGTAGGTTCATATTTAAAATGGCTACAATTTTAAGTAAAAACATAACCGTAATCTTTCTACAATTGCTAGATACTCACATACATACATACATATAGTCACGCCTTTTTCTCGTAGAGGTAGGCAGAGACCACTTTCTTTCACTTGCTACGGTTATTACAAACATCTTTTGCTTCCTCTACTTTCATTAGTGCTCTCATACATGCTCGTCGGTTTTTTGTACTCTTGATCTGGCCTTTTTTCAAAACAATGTTTATCTGATCGAGATATGTTTGCCTCTACCAACTTGTCTATTTACACTCGCCTAATAAATTGGTTTCCTTAATCTTCCTTTATCTATCCTTTCTACGTGTCAACAATCTAAGCATTCCTTTATCTATCTTTGTAGCCACATCTTCTTTTACACCACAGCGTTCTTTTATCTTACTATTTTTTACTTTATCCAACCGAGTCACTCCGGCTATACTTCTCAGACTACTTATCTCCGCAGCATTAATCCTATTTTCATGCTTCTTCTGCCAAACCCAACATTCACTACCATACATAAGTGTAGGAGCCAACAATCCTTTATGCACAGCCAGACGTGCCTTTTTGACACTTTCTGGCTATTCATAAAGCTATGCAGTGCCCCATTCATTTGTTTTCCTGCCATCACCCTTCACTCAATGTCACTGTCATACTTTCCATCTCTCGTAAACTTTGAACCCAAGTATACAAATTCATTTACTTGTTCCATTTTTTCTCCCCTAATCAGAATCAGAATGCTCACATAATAATAGTAAGTTGTCAACGTTGTGTATTGGATTTTTTGTCGTATTAGATAACTGTATATTGTTGCATTTGTTATTAAAAAATGATAAAATAGTTGCTTAAAATAATCGTTAGAGGTGTTCTCAGTGTTACATTAAAGTAAAATCCCTTGAAAGTTCCAAAACTCTCGATGTAAAAAAAGTTACAACGTGGAACGAACGGAACGCAGCTAAGGCAGAAGGTGCGACGAGAGCAACATGGCGCGGTCGTTGCGGAATTTTACTGACGTTTTCGTAATTAAAGTTCCGGTAACCGTAAGCGCTCGTCTTTGTCACTTTCTGACCAACAGCAAAAGAATCAGTAGCGTCCTTATGGAGTACCAAAAAATATCGATAAATGTTTAAGAACAAAACTTAATTTTTACGTTTCTCCTTGCGTAACACATATTAAAAAAAAAGTATTTTTATACAGTTGATATTTGTTTAATACGTTTTTTTTTTGCCTTTATTACAGTTTTTGCCTACTGCTTTTTATACTTCTGAAGTAAAGATGACTTGATTTTTCTTTCCGACAATTTAAAAACACTACGTAAATAACAACTTGCGACAGTTGGTACATGGTTTTTCGGGTATATAGGCCGTCGTAGGTCTGAGTTTCTACTCGACGTTTCGCAATTTCCAGTGGATGGCATCTTCTGGAAATATACTTGTCTGCTTTCTAAGGCTAACAGTTTTAAAAAGCAGACATTAACTGGAATTCCCCGTACATTTAATATATTTTAAAATATTTATATTTTCTGTCAACTTAAATTTTTTTAATATTTAATTTATTTTTAAGTTAAATTTACTATCCTTTTATTTTTAGTATAAATTTTATTAATTACATGGGAACATTAAGACACTGACTCAAGTAAAAATGACAGAAATGTGGTTCGACACTCGTAACGTCTTGTTTCCCATGGGGGCGAAAAGTGGACTACAGATATAAATAAAATAATAAAATTAAAGAGATTTATGAGAGAAAGATGCTTTGATTTTTGTGTAAATGAGACCAAAAGAATTGGATGCGAAACCAATACGAATGGACCATATACATCCTACTGGACAGGAGTTCCGAAAACCATCAAAGGTTGTTAGGGCGTTGGTGAGATACTTTTTGCCAAAATGAATAAGTGTGTGACTGTCTTTAAATATTTATGTGTAAGGCTAAAGGTTGGTCTTACTCGCATCCTTTTACTATGGATTTATGCCCCAAAATATGCACAGGGAAACTGGTCTACGAAAGTCTAAAAAGAGAGGCAGGAGTTGAAAGAGATATTCCAAATAAGTGTTACCAGAATGAAAAATAGTAATTCTAGGTGATTTAAATAGTTGGGTTGAAGTAAAGCATGATGGGTAGGATAGAAATGTACGGTGATGTTAGAGTAAATGAAAACAAAGAAAGTACACAAGACAAGAAGGATGCCAAAGAAGTATAATTTCGTGATTGTGGATAAGAGATTAAAAATAAAAGTGATGGACACAAGGGCATACCGCGGTGCAGGCATTGACACAGACCACTTCTTAGTAATATGCTGAATAAAAGGTTTCTTTAACGGTGGCGGATTCGTGTGCATAAATCAAGAAGTGTTCTAGAGCGTATAAAAGTTAATCATTTGCAAGATGTTAAGGGGGACTTTGTAAGTAAATTAATTAAAAAATTTGACAGTTTAGATGAAGCATGTGACATTGCAGAATTGTGAAGGCCATTCTAAAAGGAATCCTGGATACTGCAATCGAAGTGTTTGGTGTAAGTTAAAGAAAATGTGCGTAGATATTTAAAAAGCAGTGTCAAAAAAAAGAAAGCCTGGCTACAAACTCCAATCAAAGAACGCAAAAGGCAACGATCGAGGATGTAAACAAGGCAATGAATAAGTATAAAAGGTTAAAAGGTGTGGCAAAAAACAAAAAAAAATGTTATCTGACGATTTTCAGAACAACACTTTATGAGTCCATAAGAACAGACAGAGGTAAAAATACTTCCTCGCAACTGGTTGAAAACAGAAACCACGATGGTAGTATGGTTAAAGAAGAGGAATGCATTTTAAAAAGATAAAAGAAATACTTTAAAAGTTTATTTAAAAAAGATGATACACAAGCGCTGACCCCATTTGGAGGCATGAGTAAAAATTGCAATAAAAGTGAAATTGGTATGACAGAGATTGTGAAAGCATTAAACAGCATGAAATTGGGTAAGGCTGCAGGGTACGTGTGGGATCTTGATCAGATCGACATTATTTTAAAGAAATGCCAGGTCAAGAGTACCAACAACAGACGAGCATGTAGCATAAAGTAAAAAGAAGTGGTCTTTGTCTACCTCTACGGAAAAAAAGCGTGACTACATGTATGTATGTATGTAATAAAAAACATGTTTGGTTTTTTAATAAACTCCTGGACAAAATTTAAGCAACACTATGAAGTTTATCGAGTTTTTAAATAGTGGGTTGTTAATGACAGCTATTTAAACAATTCTTCAAGATTTACAGTGTTAAAAATTTTTTTTAGAAGATAAACAACTTTGTGCATGCAGTATTTGCGATAAATTTTCGTTAAAAGTAAACTTATAAATTAACCCATTTTTGAAAAAATACGTTTTTTGTGGTAGACAGTTTAATTTTGACCCCACAAAATTGGAAAAATTAATCGAGCAAAAAATTTAACTTGGCAAGAGATAGTTAGGTCCTCAGGTTTTAAAGGATGAGGAATATTGTCAAAGTTATGGTGCCAATTTGTTCGGCAAAAATCGTTTCACAATTAGTCTATGGAAAGACTTTTGAATTAGGTAGAAAATTATTCTAGAAGGCCAGGGCAAGGGCGAAAACGATGCACTAACGATCGAAATGAACGTTTTATTAGACAACATGTTTAAGAAACAGGACTGTCACTGATTTTGTGATCAGAAACCAACTCAAAGCTGTCCGCAATGTCACAATTTCTTCTAAAAAACTTAGAAGACGGTTAAATATAGTTAGATTAAATAGTAAGATACCAACCTTGCCCTGGGGATACGGGGAAAATAGAATAGATCCCAGGTATGGTCTGCCTGTCGTAAAAGGCGACTAAAAGACTCCCAATCCAAAGTGTTATGCGACCCGTGCTGATGGATGCATGGCGGTGGGGAAGCACCGTCGCTAACGGAGCCTACAGGAAACCGGGCAAAATCCTGTAGTAGACAGCCTTTGTCCTGTGCAGGGGGCACCTCAGGGCCGGACCACCCCTTCCCCCATACTCGTTGACTGCAAAGAAAAACTGAGAACGCTGGTTGACCGTTATCACGTCAAACTGATACGGGTTTCAGTGAGGAAGTAGACGAACTTGCAAGAAGAGGTTCGGAAAAACACAATAACTACTTTTTACGTATACCAGGAAAAAAACACGGGAAATAATACATCAAAGGACCGTGCCATAAAGGGACAGCAGAACTGTTACCGATGAACCGGAATCAGCTAAGAGTGTATAATGGAGGCCTGGCCTGCGGGTTGTGCGGCGGTGGAGCGCTTGCTGTGCTGCTGCGGTGCGCTGGTGGGAATGGGCGGTTTTTGGGTGACTACATTGTTCCCACCCAGTACAGAACTTTTACAAGGTACAAAGGTACTGGATTTGGTGCAGCGTGGTTCTAGGTCCCAGGAACTGCCAGTCTTTTTCGGACCAGTGCCTCGCGGCGGTGCAGTGTGTGTTTTGCTGTTTTGGGTCCTTGCCGGGCGGTCTGCTGGTCGGGTTTCCATTGTACAATGAAACAAAAACACATAGGCAAGATACAATGGGCCAACAGGACAAAGTGTGACCGGAAGCAATAGCCAGACGGACCTAAATAGGGGTGGAGTTTTTAGTGAGTAGTCCTGACACAGTCAGTGGAGTCTCACAGTAGATCTTGAGCTTTCGGACTCATAACCTCTCCATAAAGGATTTTCTCCACCCCTAAAAAAAAAATTACAGCCACTGCACTCTACTAGAGAAAACAGATTAGCTCGAAATCATTAAATTTAATCTGTGGATAGTTGGAAAAAAGTTTTATTCACAGATGAAACTAGGCAACACACGCTACTAGTGTCGCACTTACAACTACAATTTATTTTTATCAACATTACCGTTTTGTTAAGTCTTAAGAATAATTTTAATTTTAATGTTATGAAGAAATATTGAAGCTAATTCACTTTTAAAGTACCTAAATACGTTTTTTCCAACTTTTAATGTGAGTCGTCTATCTATAGTATCAAAACCGGATAAAATCCTGGAACAAAATTTTACAGGAAATAAAAAAAACCATTCAGATTTTGTATTTGTTTTGACAAAAATTATTTCTATATATAAATGACATAGCTATGATTTATCTATCTCTCAATAAATCGCGAGTTTTCACACTTTTATTTTTTTTGATTTTTTATTTTTTTTTTTTGTATACAGCCGCTTTTGATATGAACTTTGGATTTTGTCGATTTTGAAACAAACGAATAGGGAGGTAGCCGCTTTTGAAATTAAAAGACAAAATTATACGTTTTAAAAAACTTTTATCAAACCTCAAATATCAGTCCTATATAGACATCAACTGACATATCACGACTTCTTTGAGCCAGGACATTTATCCCTAATAGAGCCTTCCTTGTGCCGAAGCCATTGCGGAACCCAAATTGCGATTCGCTTAAGTATTCTTCACACTTGGAATAGATCCTGCCATGAATAATTTTGAGAAATATTTTTAGTAAGTGATTCATTAAACTGATTGTTCTATAATCAGCAGTTGTTTTCTTTGGCAAGGTGACAAATATGGATCTAAGCCAATCGCTTGGTAGCTTTCCACTGATGTATATTTTATTGAATAATTCTGTTGTGACTTTGTATTTTTGTTTATTTTATAGCTTTTTTTAGCTATATGTTAAACAGTATGGGTGCTAGACTATCTCCTTATCGAAAACCTTTGTTCGTATTAAAGCTCTCTGTTAGTTTGCCTTGTATCCTTACTTGGGAATTTGCGTCGTTCGTAGTTATTTTGGTTAGTTTAATAAATTTTTGCGGCACTCCATCTTCTTCCATTGTAACGTATAGAGTTTTAAAAAACTTTTATTAAACCACAAATATCAGTAAAAATAATTAGAAAAACATTTAATTGTTGCAAAGTTCCTCCACTATAACTGCTAGTGTTGTTTTAAAATTTGTCGGTAGAATTGGAGATTTGACATATCCGACCATTTCGCTCCAAAATGTTTCGCCTAATAATGCGGAAACATCTTTCAATTTTAACGGGTTTATCAACCACTTGTCCTGAAGGGATTGGTTTTGGTCGTACAGCTTTTTCGAAATATTATTTGGGCATTGCAAAAATGAGCCTTGTAGTTTGGTTCACCCCTTGCTACAATTTTTTCCGTATTTGTCGTTTCGATGCATTAAACTGAAAGTGCCAATTTCCAAGTTCTTTCACCACATTTTGACAAGCGGATTTCCAATAGACTGTCCCGAAGCCCAATATTGAAAGCATGCAGCCTACTTTTACCGGTACCAACACCCTCTGTTAATTGCCCGGAGTTAGTCGACTTCGAAACTAACAGGTATTATAGCCTGTTTAGAAACCGAACATGAAATTCGCTATTAAATTGGAATGGGAAATAAGCGCTTTAGAAGCAAATGGTATTGACGATATTATAGGCACATATCCAAACTTTATAATTCTGCAATAAAGTGAATTTTGAAAGGAAAATGAAGTTGTCCGGTTTTGATACTAGACGACTTATGTATGCAATGTCCATAAAAAATTATTAAAATTAATTCATTATAGCAATTTGTATGATTTAATACGTTGTTCCGTTAATTTTGTCCAGGAATTTATTTTTAAATGAAATTTAGGATTGCTGGATACAAGACTACACTCTATTTCTAAATTATTGCTTCTTTTTAGTACATGAACTATTTTCTATTTATATTTTTTTTCACTTTACGTCTCTAAGGTTTTTGCCGAAGATTTTTGAGTTTTCACCGCATCATATTTTTGGTAGGACTTGGTACATTAGAGCGTGTAGAGTAGAATCCGTATCTACTTACTAGGGACTGAGGATAATGTTACATCTGATGATAACTTGACCTCCGCTTCATCAAGAGATTCAAGACATTCATCACCGCTGACATTTTTTACATTATCAGAACATAATGGTAAATCTATTAAAAATTACATACCTATTTTGGAAAAGATTTAAGTAATACTTTTTTTTAAAGGAAACCTGTTAAGTTATAGCATTTTAAAGCGTTAAGTAATAAATTATACTTAAAAAAACTAAAAAACACGCTTTTAAAGTTAATCAAACTAAAAAGTAAAAAATAATTCTTAACATAGGAATAAAATAACTGACGAGAAAATTAATGTTACTGTTCTAAAAGCGTGGGATGCTTTCATTCCGAAACGCAGAGTTAGTTTAAAAATGTGATACAAAGCACCCCACGCTTTTAAAACAGTGACATTAATTTTCTCGTCAGTTATTTTATTCTTATGTTAAGAATTATTTTTTACTTTTTAGTTTAATTAACTTTAAAACCGTGTTTTTTTGTTTTTAAACTATAAATTTTTTTTCGCTTTTTAGTTCGATTTGTTTTACTTGCTAAAAAAATTATGTATTAAATAGAAAAAACAAAAAAAGAATGCATCGGTCGGAAATCAAATCCGGGACGCGTGACAGGCGAGCATTCTTTTACTGAACCACCGATGCGATGAAGAAACTTATGAATCTTGGCGAAACTAATCAGGATAATCGGATATTTTGATCGAATTATTGCATTGTCGTCGGTCTTTAGGCTTTTTCGGAATCCTACACGGGTTAACACGATCCTTAACCTGCACGTTCGTTTACCTAACCCAAGTTGCCTACCTGTGTTCGAAAACTATTGATTTGTTGACTCGATCATAGACCCAGGTTCACTTTTCGTAACCCACCTCGAGAGAAGGGTCGTTAAAGACGCTATAGGCACCGCATGCGCATTACTTGTGGTTGTTATTACTGGCTACTCTCTTATATGTCGTCGGAAATTACTCTCCTGACCAATAAAACCACATACCTTACATTTCCCCAAATTTTCCTGGACTTGCATGATTTTCAGTTATAAAAAAATGATAAATAATTAATCGACTGAAAATATAAAAAATTGAGGTCAGGAGGACGTTAACAGTTAGCTCAAAAACGAAACCTTAAAATTCGTAAACTACAGTTCTCGGGTAGGTGATCGGAGTTATCTATCACGTGATCTCATTGGATCGGGTTGGTGACCTAGAGTAAGTTTCCGAAAAGGCCTTTTGACAAGTGTGCAAAGTTTAAATTATATCTGATCGCTTAAAATAGGGCAAAACCGAGACCAAAGAGTCAGTTACATACATACATACAAGATACAGGTAAAACTAATATAAGCGTGTTAAAAAATAAAATGTTTATGTGAATGTGAACATTTACCTAAAATTGAACTTAACTAATTGTCACCAGGATAATCTGTGAATAAATAATTGAGTTAGTTAATGAAAAACACATTCGAAATAGGCAGATTTTTACTTAGGTACAGATGATAATTTGGTTAATTTTGATCTTACTGCAAATGCTAGCTGTGACGCCACACGGGCTTCACTTTTGTACGATGAGTTAGCTATCTAGCATAGTAATGTTTAACATTGAGAAATACGGAGAAGTTTGTGTGCGTACGTACGCTAATGAATGATAATGCGATGAATGGTGAAACCTTTTCAAAATACCCGTTTTGCTTTCGTTTCGTAGAACTCGAAACAACCAAACTTTCGGAGCGCCAGAATTTGCCGAAGGCGCCACTGACGACCACCAAAACGTCTTGGCGTTCGGAATTTAATTTTGCGATGGGATAACTGAATTCCGTGGACATCGCGCTAGAGTATGGAGCACGGAAAAGCTTTGTGTTGTTGTTTTCATTTTATATTTAGTTTTCGTAGATTCTCCGAGGTGAGAAATATTTCCGTTTCTACGATAACAAAAGTAATTTTGGAATATTTGCCGTCCCGTGTTATTACAGAGTTTTGTTTATTTCTTATTTTGTGACAAAATTAACGTATAAGCCATATTTGGATAACTTTGTATTTGTAAAAATATTTCATTTCAAGAAATTTTAAACTCTTTACTAACGTTGCAAAAGTTGTAAGTAAACTATATATACATACATACATACATACATACATACATACATACATACATACATACATACATACATACATACATACATACATACATACATACATACATATATACATACATACATATAGTCACGCCTTTTTCCTGTAGGGGTAGGCAGAGACCACTTCCTTCCACTTGCTACGGTTCTGACACACATCTTTTGCTTACTCTACTTTCATCACACCCTTTTCGATGTTAAACCATTTCTTGCAAGCTTCGTGTATTCGGACACAAGCAGTAAAATCCTCGTAAAGTGATTTCAGTGCTCGTATTAAACTATCGTTCACCCCATACATATATATATATATGTACATAGATATAAAGGCCAGGTTAAGAGGACCAGCAACCGACGAGCATGTATGAAAGAGCTGATAAAAGTAGAAGAAGCAAAATATGTGTGTAAGAACCGTAGCAAGCGGAAAGAAGTTGTATCTACCTACCCTTTTGAAAAAAAGGCGTGACTGTATATATGTATGTATGTTCTACTAAATTGGGTGTTATCTGCCGGTAATGACGTGCTTGAATTTTTTTATTCACAAGATTCTCGATATCTTAAAAACGAGATCTGTGCGTATAAGACTAATAATTAAAACGTTTTATTTTCACATGTGCAATCCAAATAACAATTTCAATACAGGGTGTTTGATAAAAAAATATAACTTTATGCTGCTCTGCTTATTTGGGACACTCTATTTAGTTCTAAATATTTATCAAGCACATTTTGTAATTATATTACGTGGCAAATAATAGTTTTGTCTTTTTTTATCTACTAGACAAGAACTTACTTCGTACAATCGTTGACTCACCCTGTAGATTAAATCCTATTGTTAGGAGGTTTAAATTAAATAATCTTAATTTAAAATTAGTAAACTTATATTTAAACCTTAAGGTAGGTATTTACTAAATTTACTTTAATTTTATTTTATTTGGTTTTTTATAACGGCTTTATTATTTTTAAGATAAAAGGCAATAATTTTGGGGCGTAAAATCAGGAGGTTTAATTGTTTGTTTTCTAGCCCGTCGCTTGCAAGGTCTAAATGGGACGGTCAATTCGGGGAAACCCAACGTATTCGCATACATTTAGAAGGAAGATAGATCGTCCATTCCGTTGAGCGTATAATTGAAACGGTAACGGTGATACTCGGGTCATTTAGAACATAGAAATGAAGTCATCAAGTCCATTTTACTTGGGCTAATGCAGCGTTAATGCCTCCTTTATATAATATATACGAGTTAGGTTTTGTCGGCGATACTATCACCCGCCTATGGACCCTTTGTCGACGATGTGACTAGAGAAGAGTGATATTTTACGAACTGTGATATTTTCGCTGATATCTAAAAGTCACATATCACGACCGTTCCTATTTTTGCAAAGAAAAAGTGTAGCGTAAATTGATACGTGATTTTTACTAGCAAAACAAATTATGTCAGAGATTATTCGTGATATATTATGTATCATTAGAGGTAATTTATATTTCACGATATCATAAACAAAATACCGATACCGATATTGCTTTTTTTAGAAGTTTAAACTGATATATTTGGATATATTGTCACGATTTACGGAGTCCGTCTCTGTCGATTTTTGCCTTCTGGTGACAGCGCGTCGACCACAATAAAAAAAAGTTTTGTTTTGTAGCAACAAACGCCCAATATTTAAAAAAAGAATTTTCTCTTTGATTCCTCGTTTTTCGAGAATGGGGACGTCCATATAAAAGGAGTGTTGCCGATCGAGTTTTTAGTTTTTGTTTGGAGTTTATTTACTCAGTTATTTATAGAGTGGTATTAAGAGACTATATATAGATTATAATTATCCAAGTGATTGCAAGAATTTATAGAATAAATTGTTAAGTTAGAATTGTGAAACGGAAACAAATTGTTGTTTAAATATTTGCCCGTTTTAGTTTAAAAAACACTTTGCAATTTCCAGTTTCCAAATGCTGGACTCATAATCTCGAAAAGACGTAGTCGTTTAAGCAACGAAAAAGCAAAAATGATTTGATTTATCAAAACAAACCAAAAACTAATAGATTTACATTGTATTATATTTTTAAATAATACATATTATATTTAAGTTTTTTGTAAATTAACCAACTTTTATTTTGTACGTATATAATATCTGGATATTAAACATAAATAAATAGTTTAAAAAAACTAAAAACACGCGACAAGTGTGCGAAGTGTAAATTAAATCTAATGGCTTAAAGTAGGGCAAAATCGAGGCCAAAAAATCAGTTACAAACAAACATACATGTAAAACTAATAAAAGCTTGTTAAAATTACACCTGTTACACTGAATACATTGTTGTTATAATACATACATATAGTCACGCCTTTTTTGTAGGGGTAGGCAGACACCACTTCCTTTCACTTGCGACGGTTCTTTCACACATCTTTTGCTTCCTTTACTTTCATCAGGGCTCTTATACATGCTCGACGGTTGTTAATACTCTTGACCTGGCCTTACTTTAAAAACAATAGTGATCTAATCGAGATATCTTCGCCGAGGTCGACCTCTACCGACTTGTCCATTCACACTCGCCCTATAAATTTGTATAATAAAATAAATTTTATTTAAAGAAAATTTGGTTTTATCATTAGTGTTTTTAAAAAATTAATACTATTTTTTAATGCAATACAAACTACCATTTGTATTACTGCAAATTGCTGGTGACGCTATCTACTAGATAATAGGTAAACTACTTATTTTGAAAAGTAGTAAAGCATAATAATGATAAAATAAAAGTATAATTATAATAAAATATTACTTTTTTCATTTTATTTAAATTTAGATACATATAACCAAACGCGACGCGAGCGATATTACAAAATCAAAGTAACAAATATCACGATATCGCTCATCCCTAGATGTGACGCGTTTGCATCGTCATATGATAAATCCTTACTTGAATATATTACGACCATGTAAGTTTATATAATTTTAATCGGATAATCTTACCGAATAACAAAAACTACTAGCTTTATGTCGACACTACTTTTTAATTGCAAATTATTTTTAAGTGATTTTTTTATTTGTTTTTATAATTACTTTCGCGCGTTCCAGTTTACTTTAGCACACAAACTTCCATTTCATAGATTTCACTCTGTGCTATACTATAATTTCGAAAGATTTCTTTGTCGGATACATGAGCATGTAATATGGTGATTAAGTATGGAGTATAACCGCATTAAAATCTCATTTTCCGTATTAACCCCAATACATGTTTCACGAGATTGTTAACCTCTGGAAATTAGGAGCAAATTGGATGTTCTTGCTAAAAGTAATAAAATCCATTGAAAATTTCATAAAAATAGAGCTATGGTATTTTATTTCTATTTAAAAATGGGGTCGAGCTTAACAAAAGCCCTTGGGCATCTCGATCTTAAGATCTTTTGGGTCATTTATTGCGTTACTTCTGGATCCATTTCGAGCCCTTTAGGGTACTTTATTTGTGATCTTGCATTACAATTTCTAAAATCTTCGTAGGTAGGAATTGAAGACATAACTCGATAAAGGTGTGATATTTAATAAAACGCGTTTTAAACAAGAACTTTTAATATGAGCACTTAAATCACTTTGCGAGGATTCCACTGCTTGTGGCAGGATAAACGGAGCTTACACGGACTGGTTTAACATCGAAAAATGTGTGAGGCAGGGATGTGTAGCTTCGCCATGGCTGTTTAACTTATACATAAACGATTGTTTAAAAGATTTTAACAAGAGTGCATCTGGATTGAAAATGAATGATTTGATCGTCAAATGCCTTCTGTACGTCAATGATTAAGTCATATTAGCGTCATCTGAAGAGGAGTTGCAGGCGATGGTAAATGCAAGCAAAACGAAAGTAATGGTTTTTGAAAGAGAAGAAAGCATCACAATTTGTGAAGTTCTGATTAAGGGAGAAAAAGTGGAACAAGTAAATGAGTTTGTATACTTGGGTTCAAAGTTTACCAGAGATGGAAAGTATGACAGTGACATTGAGTGAAGGGTGTTGGCAGGAAAACAAATGAATGGAGCACTGCGTAGCTTTATGAACAACAAGAAAGGCAGAAAGGCACGTCTGACTGTGCATAGAGGAGTGTTGGTTCCTACACTTACGTATGGTAGTAAATGTTGGGTTTGGCAAAAGAAGCATAAAAATAGGGATAAGAGAACGCTGTGGTGTAAGAAAAGATGTGGTTACAAATATAGATAAAGGAATGCTTAGATAATTTGAACACGTAGAAAGAATGGATAAAGGAAGATTGACGAAATAAATTTATCAGGCGAGTGTGAATAGACAAGTCGGTAGAGGTCGACCTCGGGAAACATATCCTGATTAGATCAACATTGTTTTGAAAAAAGGGCAGGTCAAGAGTACCAACAACCGAAGAGCATGTATGAGAGCACTGATGAAAGTAGAGGAAGCAAAAGATGTGTGTAAGATCCGTAGCAAGTGGTCTCTGCCTACCCTTACGGCAAAAGGGCGTGATATGTATTTTTGAATGATTTTGCTCTTTTTTATAATAGATAAAAAGATGATGTAGATATTTTTTATCCTTTTCGCAAAATCTGCAGGTATCATTTGCTACCTTACCAATCTTTTTTAGATATTCATTGACGTAGTTGTTATCTACAGTGATTCAGGTCTTTCCCATTTAGGAGTAAAATGTTGTCCCCCACAGTAATGCCAGTACAATGGGAGTTTAACCTGTTTGGCCTATTCCACTTTGGGGACCTTGAAATGTGAAATTATGTCAAAATTCGGGATTTGCAAAATCGGACCCATTACTATAACTTTCACTGGAAAGTTAATAAAAAACCATTCGATCAAAGTTTAATTTTGTTTAATGTTCTTTTATATTATTAAATAAGACATCTTTGACAATAAAAATAAAGGCAAAGTAAACGAGAAGAATCCTCGACCATTGCGAATATTTACATTCACCAACGTTATACTCGTAAATCAGTCTATTAGTCTTTCTCTCTGTTTTCGAAGCACAAAAAAAGTGGATCAAACAAAATAATTTGAACCGACGAGGATGATAAATCCGTTTTGGTTGAATGTTTTTCATTACGCCCCAAATCGGCCCCCATTAACGAAATCCCGCCGAAATACAATCACGTCGCAACTTAATTTTTTATTTTTTGATGTCGGCATATACTTCATGAATACCGTCGATCCGAAAAAAGGTTTTTTTGAGGATAATACTATTTGTAACCACTCGGACCAGGTGGGAGATTATATTAGATTGAAATTGTTATCCACGAGATTCTTTGGGTCATGTTCTTGATAAATTGGAGTCATTATAGTTTACTGCACGCCATTCGGAATTGGATGTTGTTAATATTGTTCCATTTTATGCACAATAAAAAATATTATTACTTTACCGATAGTTCTGTATGCGAACCCTTATACAAAAATGCTGTGAATTCAGAAAGAACGTATACATCTGTTTTATAGACTTTAAGAGGGCTTTTGACTACGTGAACCATGATCTGCTTTTTGAACATCTTCAGTCCATCGGTGTAGAACCAACTGATTTGAGACTACTTAAAAATGTATACTATCACCAGACTGCGTTAGCATGCAAGTTAGGCCCACGGGCAAAATTCCAATCAAAAGTAGAGTCCGTCAAGGCTGTGTGTTATCACCAACTCTCTTTAATCTGTTTTTCAAGACCATTTTTGAAAAGGCTATTAGCGACCGCATAAAAGGACTAAAAATAGGAGGAGAGAATATCAATAACATTCGATATGCGGATGATACCGCAATTATAGCAGACAGTATTGAAGATTTGCAAGTCATTCTGAATTTAGTCCAGGAAGTCAGTGAACGTGAGGGGCCGAGGATGAACAAGACTAGAACAAAATTTTTTATTGCAGGAAAAATTAATATCGGTACAGTAAACTTAACACTCGAAGGACATAACATTGAGCGGGTTGATCATTTAAGATACCTTGGAAGTTGGCTAAACTATTCGATTAATTCAGATAAAGAAATCATGGCCCGAATTAAAATCTCCAGGAATGCCTTTAGGATATGGAATCAGATTTTATGCAGAAGAGAACTAAAGATCCAAATATGAGTAAGAGTGCTTCGTTGCTACGTTTGGTTCATTTTAATGTATGGTTGTGAGACATGGTTAGGTTAGGTTTCATGTGAGTGGGGCGTGGTCGCCCCTCCACCGCGACCCTTAGTAGGTCTATTGTGGCTCACCCCTAGAGGTCACAGTTCACCGCACAATCCAGCCCTTCTCACGAAGTTCATGGTTGTATAGGGTGAGATTTTTTTAAAATCGGTAGGTTCTAGGTTAGTGTAACCAAATATGTTGAACCTTATTCTTCCCAGGCCGGGGCATGAACATAGTATATGTTCAGCAGTTTCGTCTTCCACGCAGCAGAACCGACAGTCCGTTTGTTGGTTCATATCTATCTTTCTGAGGTGGTATCTTAGACGACAGTGTCCCGTAAGCAGTCCTGTTAGAATACGCAGGTCATTTCTGCTCCATTCTAGGATCTGCTTAGTTGTGTTTCTCAAGGGTTTGTAACGGTAAAAACGCCTTCGAGTGGGTTAGCCCTGGTATGTCGGACCAGTACGTGAGTATTTTCCTCTCCGCCCAGTCCGAAATAATTGTTTTGGCGGTCCAGTGAACCCAAATTCGGCCCCCTGTTTTGCAAGGGTGTCGGCTTTTTCGTTTTCTTTCACCCCTGATGCCCAGGTATCCACAGTAGGGTCACCCTGTTGTTCGTACCAAGGTACTCTAAAGATTCGATGCAATTCCATACAAGTTTAGAATTTATCTTGTTGGAGCTCAGTGCTTTTAAAGCAGCCTGGCTGTCTGATATTATATTTATGTTTTTGTTTGCTAGAGGTCTGTTGGTCAACTCTCTTGCACACAATTCGATAGCAAATACTTCAGCCTGAAATATTGTAGCATACCTGCCAAGACTGGTAGATATTTCAATCTTTGGTTTCCTGCTGAAAACCCTAACTCCATCTGGGGTATTTGAGCCATCTGTGTACATTACGTATTCAGTCTCTGGGAAGAGGATTTTTCCCCTCACCCATTCGTCTCTCTTCGGAAAGAGGACTTTGTACGACTTTTATACGAGTATTTTTGTGGCTAGCAAGTCAGGAACCATCCCGAGAATTTGGTGGTTTTTTGTTTCACTCAGTATCCCGGAGTGATCCCCGAGTTGCTCTCCATTGATTTGCTTTTCCAAAAACAGGAATCTGTAGGAAACTATCCTGGCCTCCCTCTCTAAGAGAATATCTAGGGGAGGGAGATGTGGGAGGTGTTCCATCGCTGCCCTTGGTGTGCTGGACATAGCTCCAGTTATGGCCATGTATGCCAGCCGCTGAAGGCCAGCAAGCTTTGCTCTAGCTGTCTGTTGTAACCCTTTGGTCCACCAGACTACTGAAGCATACGTGACCATAGATATTATCATTGTTTGATAAATCCACTAAATCTGTTTGGGGTTCATTCCCCAAGATTTGCCACATACTCTTTTGAGATTTCAGAGAAAAAACCTGGCTTTGTTTATTGTTTTTTCTAAGTGAGCGTGAGTCTTTTATTCAGAACTACACCCAGGTATTTCTCTTCCGTCGCAAATGGAATGCTCTCTCCGTATAGGACAAGCTGCCGAAGCTTATCTAGCTTTTTCCATTTTGTAAAAGGAATAATTACCGTTTTCCGGGGGTTGACAGACATCTGTTCCCTCTCGCACCATCTGTATACTGTGTTAAGGGCTTCTTGGAGATCGTCGCTTCGAATTTTCCTTAACTATTATAACCAGATCATTCGCATAGCATTAAAAATCTACTCCCTGCATGGAAAGCTCGCTCAGCAGAGAGTCTACTAGAAGTGACCACATTAGGGGGGAAAGTACCCCGCCTTGTGGACACCCCTTCGCCGCCCTGAACCTAACCGACTCTCCATGCAGTGATGTTATTATATATTTGTTGTCAATCATGTTTTTGATCCAGTTACAGATTTTACTGTCTATCCCTTCAACCCTAATTGATGTATAGAGTGACTGTGGTAAGGCGTTATTAAACGCTTCTTCTATATTTAGAAAAGCTGCCAGCGCAATTTCCTTATGTTTAAGGGAATGGCCGATCTTTCCTACTAGATTGTTTAGAGCTAAATCCGTAGATTTGCCTGTTTGGTAGGCATATTGGTGGGGGTTTAAGGGATGTTCCCTAAGATTCCCCTCTCTAATATGTCTATCAATAATTCTTTCCAGAGTTTTCATTAAGAATGAGGTAAGGCTGATCGGCCGGAAGGATTTGGGTAGGGAATGATTCACCGTACCCGTTTTACGTATGTATACAACTCTCGCCGTTGACCAGCCCAGCAGAATATAACTCCACGCCAAACTCGCTCTGAATAGTTTAACCAGAAGATGTAGTAAAATTTCGCTGCCCTTCTGAATGAGGGCAGGGAAAACACCATCCTTCCCTGGAGACTTGAATGGGGAGAAATAGTTCACCGCCCGTTGTACCGATGTTGGGGTGACCACTTTTGAAACATTTCTCCATTCCTCCCTTTTGGGTCGTGATGTCGATCCCATTGAGAGTGGAATTTGCTCCTGGTCCCTCAGAAGCAAACTGCCGGGAAAGTGGGTCTGCAAGAGAGTCTCTAATGTTTGCCTACCAGAGTCCGTAAAAGAGCCATCTGGTCGTTTTATCGATACAATCTCTTGCGCCGGATCTCTGGCGAGAGCCTTGTAGATTCTTGTGCTGGCAGGTAGATCTGATATACTCTGACAGAACCTCCTCCAGGATTCTTTTTTGGCTTTCCTTATTTCTTTGTTATAAGTCGTTAGAGCTGTGCGATAGATTTCCCAGCAACCTGTTTCTTTAGCTCGATTGAAGAGACGTCGAACTTCTTTTCTTTGCTTGTCTAAGCTTCTGCTCCACTAGGGTGTACCTCTATGGTATCTCTTCTCCTTTAATGGGCAGTTTTCCTTATAGGCCGTTAGAAGGGCGGATGCGACATGCCCATTCGTCGCTTCTATTTCGGCTCTATTTTGTATAGTGCTATTACCGCTACCTAGGTGCTGTTGAAGGGATTCACAGTACCCTTTCCAATCTGTGCATTTTGGATTTTGAAATTGCACTATCGGACGTTGTCCTATTCTCACGTCAAATCGTATGTGTCTATGATCTGAGCATGAGGGCTCGGTAGATACCTGCCAGTTAACTATTTTGGTATTCATAAACTGTGTACTAATAGTTATGTCTAGAACTTCTCCGCCAATTCTGTTCCGTGCCTACGTTGTTCACTGCATACAACTAACCTAAAAGTACTGCAGATAATGCATAAAGTCTAAAAGAGGAACCTACAATACTTTGGGCACATTATAAAAGGCCCCAAGTATTAAATGCTTCTCCTCATAATTCATGGTAAAATAGAGGGTACAAGATAGATAGGACCAAAGAAACTATCATGGCTTCGTAATATACGCCACTGGACAGATCTAGATGTGAAACAATTTTTTAGAACTGCCGCTGTTCGTGAAAAATACCAAAATGTAATTGACATGGCGATCGTCAACGCTTGAATACAAGTATGGCGCCCAAACAAGAAGAATAGTTCCCCGCATTGCTCGTATTATTTTTCTTTCTAAACTTAAAGTTTTTTAACCGTTTTTATTTATTTTCTCCTTTTTACAATTTTTAATAAATTTTTTGATACCTATACATATATAAAAAAATATTTGCGAAACTTAAAAATTTCAATGCAAAAGGATCACGTGCACGAAAACCAGACAACCAGCACAAAATGTAAGAAATATTCGCGAAAAACAATCAAGTAATTAATAACACGACTCCAATTTAAACTGTCCCCCTTTTTGCTAAAAGTGGAAAAAAAATTTTGGCAGGACGATAACATAAAGTCTATAAAACACACAAAAGGTGAAGGAAAAAGACACATTATTGTGCATGCAGGTGAAAAGCATGGTTTTGTTGATGGAGCGGATCTTTTATTTTCGTCAAAATCAAAATCGGCCGATTATCAGGACAATATGGATTTGTAGATTGTAAATTGTAGGGGTGGTCGTGAAGGCTATGCAACCTCTCAAGCACCTCGACCTATCAGATCTTTTGCGCATAACCCTTAATCTGTTTGAGGCCTGGGATTCCGAGACTTCGAACAAAGTTAATCATTTTCCTGGGGGCTAAGTTTCTGACATTGAAGGGCTTTAGGAAGGCCCCTTCCAAAAACTTAAGCCCCTTGCAGAAAAGCGCTGGGCATTCGCAAATCAAATGTTCTGCAGTTCTCGCAGTAGCGGCAACTATCACTCTCTGTATTGCCCATCTTTTTAAGGTGATACCTCAGAGGACAGTGTCCAGTGAGGAGTCCCGTCACCGGTTTAAAGTCTTTCTAGTCCAACTCGAGAAGCTGTTTAGCTTTCCTTGGCGAAAGGCTTACTAGCCTTTTCGCTTGTCTTTGTTCTGGCACTTCATGCCAGTAAGATTTTATTTCATAAATGGATATGGATACAGAGATGTTTATAAAATGGTTAAAAGAGAAACTATTACCATCATTATATTATGTATCTGTCATTGCATAAGATATTGCTCCGTACCTTTCGAAAATTTTAAATAACCTACAAAGTGGATATAGTTATACTTAGTTATGGACATCGTGTGCTAAGACTTCAGTCTTATCATTGCCAATTTAATCCTATTGAGTATATTTGAAGAATATGCAAAACTTATTACGACAATCACATTGGATCTATTGGTTACAGTAATAAGGCTGTTTTGGAAACCTGGCAACAAGCACTTAATACTGCCACTCCTGAAATTTGGAAAAAATGTGTTACAAAATGTGAAAATTTAATAGAGGAATGGTGGGTTCGTAAAAACCGCATCGAAGCAGTTATTCTTGTTATCATTTACAATTCGAATGAGGATAGCGACGACAGTAATTTCGATTATGACGACTATAAATCTGATGCTTGATAATACCGTAAATACTACATAAATAAACATATTTATTAAATTTTTGCCGGTAATTCATTTTTGTTGTATTCCTTTTTAACATAATTAAATATGTGCCTAGTTCTAACCAAAATACTTATCGAGAGCTACTTCAACGATTTCTGTTCACCCGTTGTGTTTACCCTTTCCACAACGGCCCCAAAAATAAAATAATTATTCGACGAATTAAAAAAACAACATTAACTTCTGAAAAATAAACTAAAAATGGAATTTAAAAAAAAAAACACTGCAAATTCAACGTAATGAAGGTTTCAACAAACAATAGCCAAATCTACCTTTATTGCATAATTTTTTTTTTTTTTTGAAAATAGTCGCAAAAATGGTAGACCTAGACTGCGACTATTAGAAAGGGAAGGGATTATAGAAAGGAAATGATTGAGGACACGCTTTTTAAAAATTTGCAGGTCATAGTTCTCTGCATAGTGCGTAAATTTAATGAATTCTTAGTATACAACCGACAATAAATAAATTAAAAGTCTTTGAACATGCAGTGAAGAGAATTGCTTTTAATAGCTTTGGTGTATTTTGCGAAGTATAAATACATGCTTTTTATAAATTTCAGTACTTAAATCTGCAGTAGAACTTTCAAACGATGAAACATATTTTTATAAATGATATTTTCTATGGATTAAATCGTTAGCAGTTTTTGCGTAGCAATAAAACATTTCCAAAACATTGATAATTTCGGTTATTTATTTTAACTTTCATAATTTTCACATAAAGTTAAAGTTACATTGGCAAACCACGTAAAACAAGGAAAACACGAAACAATTCGAAAATTAACCGATACAAAAAATTTACTCTGTCGCCGTTGAATTTTCTTTATTGATAGGATAAATGTCAGCTTTCCCGTAACAAAAATAATAAAACGACAGACATAAAGGGCTGGAAAAGTTGAAAGTTGGCAGCGTTTACCCTCAAGGTTTCCATTCGGTCTTGGAGTTAATGTTTTCCAGTCGCTTCTCATGTCAAAGAAAGAACAAACAGACACGATGTTACGCTCGGGGGGTGTGTATTGGCAATACTTCAGGCTAATCAAATCACGTTTGTACCATCCTAACTGCTTTTCCTTTGTTGGCTTTACTTGTTCGAGTTTTGGTCCGAGGATTTAAGAAAACGTTAATAACGATATTCGATTTGTTTTATTTCCTAATTTAACAAAATATTCTAATATAGTGTTGAGGCGCGTTCACACTTTGTAACTCGTAAAAAAAAGTTGCGGCTTATACAAATTAATATTAAAAATGTTTACCTACCAATTTTTTATTACAGGGTTTCTATCACAAAAAAAAAAATTGAGATTATTGTGGAGGCCAAAAAAATGATGCACGCTTAGTCCTTTCAGATTTAACTTTTATGAACTCGTAATGAGAAATGACAAAGAACATACGAACCAAATATTACAAAAATGTATGGGGTGGTTCAAAAGTTATGAATAATTGAAAAAATAGGAAAAATTAATAAATCACCCAGTATCTGGGTTATAAAGAACGATAGACCCATAATATATGGGTTATTTAGAATCACTTTGGTGTCCTCTATCTACTCTTATTGTATGCGCATTTCCCAATGAATCACCCTGTATAGCGGAATTTAGTTAAAATCGAGTTATATTTTTTTAAGTAGGTCTAACATACCCTTGTGAGTAGCGGTGCTATCCAGCAATTGAATCTTGTTAGTCTGACATGAAAAAATATAATTAAAAAAAATAAATAAAAAAATAATAAAATATATATATATATATAAAAAAAAAAGAGAATTTTATCAATTATTTAGTCAGAAAAATAATAACACCCTAATCATGTATAATAATTGTATTAATTATAAATGTGAATATTACCTACTTTTAAGTGATAAAACAACAATGCAAAACATCTGGCTTTTTGGCTCTGCCAGCGCCATTAAATTAGAAAAAAAAATTAAAATAAAATATTGGGTTGGAAAGACTGTGGACAGGTACAACGGGTCCTATAAAAGTGGAAAAGGCAAGGTTTGAGGGCGGCAAAGGTACTTTCTACAGTTTAACGAAAGAAAGTGTAAATAAGGTCAAAAGTAAAATAGGAATTTGTAGCGAAATGGCTCGGAATACAGAAGCTATGAAAATGTATTTAAAAGACACTTTAGCAGAAAAAGTCTTTGAGTATAATCTCGACGATGGTTAAATATGTAATGAATGAGTGGTTTTTGATTTTAAAGCAAACTGCTTGACTGGCAAACCATTTGGCTTAGCAGATGTTACACAGGTTTTATTTGGGCGTGTTTCTTTGGTGAAAAAATCATTGTTAAATCCGCTCCAAATCAGTGTTCTTCTTCTTTGTGTGCCATGCTTGTTTTTAAACTTTGGCTATAATCAAGCGTTCAGGCGTTGGCTATCATAGAGTTGACAATTTGTTGGAAAGCTTTTCGATCGGTAGCTACATAAAACAATTCTTTGACTGTTCGACCCGTCCAATGTCCAATATTACGAAGTCAAGAAAGCTGTTTTCTGCCAATCCATCTCTTTTCTTCTATTTTACCCTGGATAATTAATCAGAGCATTTGATATTTATTCCCCCTCATTATATGTCCAAAGTATTCGACTTTTCTTATTTTGATGGTGTTTGTCAATTCTCGCTCTTTATGTAGGGATTCTAACACATGTTCGTTAGTTACGTGTGCTGTACACGGAATCTTTAGCATACGGCGATAGCACCATAACTCAAATGCTTCCAATTTATTTAGATGCTTTGCTTTCAGTGTCCAGGTTTCACATCCATAAAGCAAAACAGACCAAACGTAGCACTTTAATATTCTTGGACGGATGTTTATCGAAAGACTTCTATTACATAGTACAGAACGCCAACTAGTGAATCTTTTACGTGCCAGTTCTATTGTGGTTGAGATTTCTTTATCGCTTTCAATTTTACAGTCCATCCAGCTACCCAAATACCTTAAGTGTTGTACTCTGTCCAGAATTTTACCAACTAATTTTAATTTTGTATACTCAATATTAATTTTACCGACAACCATCCACTTCGTTTTCTTTGTATTGACACTTAAACCCTTTTCCTTGCATGCATTGTTTACTGCATTTAGTAGTGTTTGGAGGTCTTCAAAGCTTTCTGCCATTATAGCAGTATCATCAGTGTACCTTATGTTGTATTTACTTCTCCACCAATTTTAACACCTTTATGGCGATATTTCAGCGCTTCTTTAAAGACAGTTTCCGAGTAGACATTAAAAAGTATTGGTGACATGACACATCCCTGCCAAACGCCACGTTTAAAGTGTTAGAAAGATTTCAATTGCACGAGTTACCCCATGGTGATTTGTGGTGAGAAAGTTGACCTTATGTTCGTTACTTCAGAAAACAGGTAAGAAAGTATGAGGCTCTACCGGTGCTACATTTATAATTGAAAATCCTTCTGGTGTTGGTTATGCAGGTCACCGTTGTTACATTGCTTGCTAAATATTTTAAATAGGTTCTAAAAAAGTTGTAGACGTAAAATTTGTGATTGTAACCAAGTGTACAAGATCCAAGTGCACTTAATTGTTAAAAAAATTTGCTGTACATACCTAATCTTCTGTTAACTGCAAAAAGAAGATAAACAAGTTGTTTTGGAATTTTTTTTAAATGTTTAAAAAAATAGTAATTTCTCGTTATTGTTGGCAGCAGTGATGCATTAACACGCCTAAACTCATGTTTTATCTGTTTTTCGTAGTGTGACACACTGTGTCCAAATGAAAAGCTCCCTTTATGGGAAGTTTACTGTTATTATCTGTCACTGGCAAAAGCAAAGTCTTCCTTTATATATTACTGATTGTATGGTTTTTAGACAATCCAGTTTAAGAACCGGTATTGATAGTGAAAGGATGGAAGAAAACTTTAAAGTTTCATAACGTGAACTATATTATTTGTAGAAATAAAACTTCTAAAGCGGAGTGTCAAAACATAGCTACTTCAAAACAACAACAACGAATATTAGCGCAGAAATACAACAGGAAATTCAACTTCATAAGAAGGAACACCAGTTATTAAATTTCGTAGTTTATTATCAAACTTACTAAAGGAAAGTTTTAAACCGAAATAGAATGGGAGAGCGACTAAAAAACACTTAAAATAATGTTGGTGTTTTATATGCATATTTATTGTTTATTCAAAAAACATTTATCAAATTGTTTGGAATATTATTTTAACAGAAAGTTGAACTCTCTAGCCTATCAAATTTTCGCGCAACTTTAATGTAAAATGAAAAAAAATTATTTTAAAATTTGAAAAAACCAATCTATACATTTTTTTATTTTCATTAATTTGATCAGATAAGAATTTTTTTATTCAGAAAACAGTTTATTTCATATTTAAATTAAATTTAAATGTTGCTTACAAATTTAATTTTATATTTTTGAAAATGTTAACAAGTAATACCTTGTTTATTTATTTATTTTCAAATCAAGTATGTTTACGTTGTAAATTATTAATAATTTGCTACTTATAAATAAATACATAATCAACCCTACTAGGCATTGTTAGGAAAATTGTGCGAACGTTTTCTAGGCTAGGTAGAACACTGCAAAATAAGTTGGGTTTGTTCAGTAAAAAATGTAACGGCATCCGTATTCAAGATACTTGGCAACATTGTAAGAAATACAGGATGCTGAAAGGAAAATTTTTACACTAATTTTTTACGATTATGTCCAAACTATTGGCAATATTGTAATGAAATTTTGTATGAATGTCTTGTAAAATCTGACACATCGCATGAGTTTGTTTTTATATCTGACTCTCATAAAAAGCGCTAGTTACACGGTTTGTACCCAGTAGTTTTAAAAATAAGTTTTTTGAAGTTAAATTTTCTAGTCCAAATTTTATGTGAACTTGAACATCATATAAATTTACAACAAAAAGGTACTTTTGGTAAAACTCGTTATTATGTACGGTATTAGGAATATTTTAATGTGAAAGCTAGAGGTGACCCGTGCGAATACTTCGCACCGATAGCGGTAAGTTACGTAATATAATGAATTAAAAATAAATAAATGTAAGAATTTAATAATTTTAATTTATAAAACACTAACGAAATCAGTCTTATATTAACATTATTATCCTAGATGGTACCCGCGACTTAGTCTGCGTAAGATTAGTACTTCGTGAAGATAATTTTCTTTTCCAAGAAATTTATCTATCTATCTTCATACTAAAATTTAATACTTATTCTTCCTCTTACATAACTCGTGCTACGTACTCGTTTATTACACACTTATATATTAATGATAATGATGCTTTTATCTCATTTATATTGTAAATAACTAAAATGTATTTTTTTTCAAAATAACATAATACACACTTGACACTGACAAAGAAACTTAAAACTGACAGGTGTCAATTTAATTTAGTTTATTGCCAATTTGAAATTGACTAATGCCAGTTAAAAATTTATGAAGCTAATTTGATTTTAACTGAAATTTTGATTCTGATTGCTGCCAACATCCATACTTACATACTCAGAAACTTTCGCGTTTGTAATAGTAGTAGGTTCACACAATATCTTTATAAATAATAGCCTATGTGTTATTCTGATGTATAAGCTACATTATTGTAAAGTTTTATTAAAATCCATTTAGTAGTTTTTGCGTGAAAGAGTAACAAACATCCATACATACATACTTAAAAACTTTTGCGTTTATAAAAGTAGTAGGTTTACACAATATCTTTATAAATTACAGCCTATGTATTATTATAATTTACAAGCTACATTATTGTTAAATTTCATTAAAATCCATTTAGTAGTTTTTGCGTGAAAGAGTAAAAAACATCCATACATACATACATACTCACAAACGTTCGCGTTTATAATAGTAGTAGGTTCACACAATATCTTTATAAATAACAGCCTATGTGTTATTATAATTTATAACCTACATTATTGTAAAATTTCATTAAACTCCATTTAGTAGTTTTTGCGTGAAAGAGTAAAAAACATCCATACATACATACATACTCACAAACGTTTGCGTTTATAATAGTAGTAGATTCACACAATATCTTTATAAACTATAGCCTATGTATTATTCTGATGTATAAGCTACATTATTGTTAAGGTTTATTAAAATCAATTCAGTACTTTTTGCGTAAAAGAGTAACAAACATCTATACATACATAAGTACATACTAACAAACTTTCGCTCGAAAAAATATTATTAGTAATGATCAAGCATTGTTTATAATAATTGAATATTGTTACTAACAAATGATTATTGACCATAATTAAAAAAAATATTTTAATTGGTATGAACAATTGGAAATAGCTCCCGATTATGAAATAGTAAGAAAAAGTTTGAAAGAATACGGTGAAATAAACAGAATATTGTTATTGAAAATTATAATTTGTTAAAAACAATTTGAAATCGTTTTATATAGTAATTTCTATAATAATGATAATAATTACAACAACAAAACATATGGTATTTTTTCATTCTTTTCACTGGGAAGTTAGTATGTGGACCTCTCTGGTCGCACCCAGACCACTGATATTTAATAATTTGCTTTTATTAATCCAATATTCCTACATTCAATTTAATTAAAAATTTTTTTTATTTTGTTTACTAATCATTTTTCATTCAATGAAAAACCAAAGCTGTCTATATTTTTTGGATAACGCATAAATGAAGTCGATGGTAATGGAAATGTTTATTATTGTTGGAGATTTTACATTGTATTCTCAATTAATCCAATTAAAAAGCGAGCTGTATTTTTTTAAAGGATAGTTCGATGTTTCGAGTAAATTTTTGTGTATTTTGTTTAAAAAAATTCAGATTTTTTAGTGTAGCGCGCTGTATTAACAATTAAATAAACAATTTTTAAAAACTATTATTATACGTCGGTAATTTGGCACCTCTTTTTATAAAATATTACAACATATTATAACAAAAGAATTAAACTTAAATAAATAAAAAGGCAACTTTTTTTAAGAGATTATAAATTAACATCCTATATATTTGGTTTTTAAAGTGAAACTTTTTACGGGGGAGGTTAGAAACTTTCCACGAGGAAAATTTTTGTACACTTATTGACAGTTTTTGCATACCATGAAAAGTTTCACTTTTGACGCCGTTAGTTATTGACTGACATATCATTCTTGTTCCTTTGTTAGTGACCAATATAAACGACCAAAAACCTTCTGTAAATAAAATATTGTTTTTTACTTACGTAATTGTTTCGTTTCAGAAATACCTGAAAATGTAAAAATACACAAGAGTGGAGATCATACTCCTTTACCAAATTCGACAGTCATCGGTCCTTTAGAAGAAGACGATGAAATCGACCTCATCTGCGAAGCTACAGGTGGCAAACCAACGCCAACTGTTAGATGGTTCAACGGTACCACGGAAATAAAAAGAGGTAAGTCGTACTGTTCGTTGATTATCCATTTCAAGATGAATATAACTTTAAAGCACTTTTCCGTGCAGCCGGAAAAGCTATGAACATTTTTTCGAGCTTTTAACAGAAGTCTAAATTTCGATTTTGTAAAAATTACTGATAGGGGGAGAGTAAAAAACTTTATTTAAAATTGTTTGACAAAAAAGTTATTGTTTCAATAAATTTTAAAAACCATCATCTGAGGAGGTAACATCATCTTGGTGTTTAAAATAATGTGTATTAAAAAAAAATAGTTGTTAAAACATAAAAAATTATTTTAATTTTACCTATACCTACTTATAAAAGTTTTATGAATAATTTGGAATGATAACGAATAAAAGAAATTTAAAATGAAGGAGGTATGAACCTATTTTTGTCGTACTACAAATAATGAATTGTATATTTTTAAATTTAGTTAATAAGCTACACGTAACAGGGCAGAAAGGTAATAAATAATCTATCTTTCTATCTATATTAGATTAGATTATTAGACTTATGAGCTAGGAGCCTCCCCACTGCGACTTTTGCAGATCTATTTTGTGTGCTCTTATGTTCTATTAAGAGTTCCCGTCATTATTTTTAGACTCCAAGGGCCGAACTCAGATCCTTTATATATTGAGAGGGTTGTGGTTTTGCCTTTTTAGACTTTTTTGTTGTTATATTTGATTATAATATTCAGAAAAGTGTTTTAAAGCGTCCATTGTACATTTTTGTCACAAGGAAAACAATCGTAGACTAATTTGTCTGTGATAAATTAAACTTTGGTGAAATCTCTTTTGTTGGTTGATTAAAATGAAGACAAAATTGTCTCCCTATCGCCGCTGGTGTGCAGTGACTACCGGTATAGTATTAAAAAGTATTTTAATAGAATCTGGTTGCTCTTGTTTAATTTATTTTACTTTTTCAAAGTTCTCGGTGCCAGAAATGCGCAACTCCGAAACTAATTAGAAAATGAATAAAGGACAGGCGCACAAAACAAAAAAAATGTTAGTGTCCGAACTCTCGGGAGTTTAATTAAGGAATTTTTGACGGGGTGTGTAAGTCCTGGTAGAGACACGTTTGAAAAATGATCTTACTACTTTGATGGTGTCAGGAAAATTTTCTAATTGGATTGCTTTATTGACCCGCTCACATTTTGCCGGTACCGAAAGTTTTTGAGGCATTTCAGCGTTACGGAAAGTTTAATTTTTTTTTTAATTTTTTTTTCATGCCGTTTAAATTTGTCGCAGCGAAATTTTAGGAATCTTCGGTAAGTTAAGAATTTATTGCTCGCAGTAAAAATGATGTAATGCTTTGTATAACAGTTTTAACAAAAAGGAAGGAGATTTATGTAGGCAAATGCTAATTTTACTTTAAAATATAAAACACCGCTATACCTTAGTACATAAAATTATCGTCGATTTTAAATTAATACTTACTACCAGGGCCATTTTAAGTCAATATTTTTAAATTGAAAACTTTTTAGGGCGCGTTATGCAAAATTTGTTAGGGTCAGCAACAGATGGGTGACGTCATGGCTTCTTTTTCCAACTGTCTGTCAAAAAGTGGCATGAGCTGACAGCCCACTTTTATTGGGTTATTTATTAGTTACAATATGGGGGTAGAGATAAGGAGCACAATCTTTTACGGGACTTTTATCAAAAATGTGTCCACCAAAATGTGGCATATAAAGGTGGCGCTGGTAATCGTAAGATAAGATCTGAACTTTGCTGTTTTTGATGAAGTGAAGTATGTCAAAGAAAAATAAGTACGTAATAAAAATAATAAAAATAGGTTAATAATAATTAATAAAGTAAAAAGTTGCTCAAGTGAACGTAAAAGTAAAAAGGAAATAAAAAACTTGGGGTACTACAAGATTTTTTCCTTATTTCTACCCTTCATAGTGTTTTTGATGTAAAAGGTGACAATACCTGTTAGCAATGGTATCTATATACAGGGTAGCCAATCAAAAAGGAAACAGAACCATTTGCAGGAACCTCCTCAACATTTTAGAAAAACGCTTAGATCCGTCGTTTTTTTATTAAAAGGGGACACTCTTTTCCTATATTTTTGACTCCATTACTTACAACCCCAAGCGCGGGTAAGAATTACCCCAAATTTTTTAAAGGGCATCGGAGGTCGAATAAGATGTCTCTTGAAAGCTCTGACAATTCTCTTTACAATAGTCTTTAAATTTTCCTCCTTATATTTTGAAAAAAATAACATGTTAAAATTTCAATGATTTTAGTTGCTTACTTACTACTTAATTGATTAAATGTTTAAACTGATGACCACCTGCGTCCATACAATAATAAAGATTTTGTTCAAAACGTTCACGCACATTCCGAAGAGAGTTATTCGACGGCACTCGTCAACGATTCTTTGACGCAAATCTTCCAACGATGCTGGTTGTGTTTTATAGATTTTACTTTTCAGATATGTCACCACAAAAAGAAATCGAGAGACGATAAATCTGGCGATCGTGAAGGCCATTCAATGCTGCCTCTTCTCCCAATCCAATGCCGTTGAAAACGTTGGTCTAAATATTGACGAACCATCGCCGCATAATGCGGAGAAGCGCCGTCCTGTTGAAAATAAAAATGATCTTCGTCATACTATGGATTATTTTCAAATACATATCAGTTACGCAGGGTCAATAGCGTCTTGCAGTTATTGCAAATACATTTCGCCAGTCAAATTGCCTAATAGAAAAAAAGGACCCACCAGTCGGTCACCGCAAATGCCAGCCCATACATTTAATTTCTCCGGTTGCTGTGTATGCACCTCGTGAAAAACTCTTGGTTTTAAATCAGACCAATAGCGGCAATTGTGGCGTTTTACCGTCCCGCGCATTAATCGGAAAAATAGATATTAAAAAGAAACTGTGGATCGTTCCATGCTCGCGCACTCATTATTTTGCGAAACTGCAAACGGTGGTCATAACCATTCTAATTAAGTTCATGGATTAAACGTATTTTATATGGATGGAATTTATTCTTTTTCAAAACCGTTTGGCTGCTAGTTCGATTGATCCCAGACACAGATGCCAGCTGCCTCGTACTCAACGAGGATCAAGATTTTTAGAGGTGATAACAAATCGCCACAAAGCAAAATATAGGTACTTAATTTATACCATTGGTGTACTTGACTCGAATGAATGACATTTTTGCCGTTCGTGATGGTTTGCAGATAAGTTTTACATTTAAAATCTTATTTCTTAATAAGTAATGGGGGGAATTGTATGGAGAATTTTAAGAGCTTTTGAAAGACATCTTATTTGACTTATTTTGGGGTAATTCTTACCCTCACTTGGGGTAAAAAGTAGTGGAGTCAAAAATACCGGAAAAGAGTGTCCCCCTTTATTCAAAAATCGACGGATCTAAGCGTTTTTCTAAAATGTTGACGAGGTTCCTGCTAATGGCTTTTTCGGTTGGTCACCCTGTATTTAAATACATACAAGTTTTAATTATTAAAAAAAAAGCCGACAGACGTGAAACCTTCTGTTTGAGTTTAATTATTATTTTAATTATTTAATTGTAAAATCACTGTGCATTGAATACTAAATATGTTAATATTTTTATACAGAAAGAATAATAACCAAAACAAAGCATTTATGTTCAAATATTTTTAATACTCACATCAATACTTGCGTTTAAAAAATTGATATTATTTATTTTTTGATATTTGCAATATATAATGCATATAGTCTCGGTTCAAAGGTAGGAGGTTCTACTGAAATAACTTAGTGATGAACCTGATTCAAAAATATATTTTACAAGTCATATTTAAACCCAGCTCTACAAAAATTAGTTTAAGGAAAGATATGTTAAGTGTTTATTATTTAATAATTTTCATCAAAAAATTATAGACATTTAATTTTTAATACCACAACTATTTTGAAAATCCAAAAAAATCACTTTATTTTATAATTTTAATTTTTCATTTCTGTCGGTCGACTTTTCTCCTCCAAAGTGTTATTTCTTCTGTCTCTTCTTCAGTGATGTTGATTTGGTCAGCATATTTAGAGTATGTCCATAACGGTGCACCACACATACCTTTGTACCATAGTATGTACTCTGCCTCGTACAAAAAAAATTCAAAAATTGGTTGTTTGGAGTAAGAGATACCCAAACCACACCTCGGGCCCTTTTTCTGTAAATACAGTGTGACACCCTTAAGATGAAGACACCCCTGTATTTTAGTCATTTTTGAAAGCAGATATTTGATTTTTGGTACAGACGTAGACCTTTATCAGCCGCACTTTTCGCAATACTCAGTCCGAGTGACATCCTAAAACCCAGCTTACTGCGATCCCGCGAAAAGGGCAAATTCTCAATATTTTGCTTCGCGTTGGAGATACCGAAAAAAGTTACTCAGAAATTTATTTTGACCCTATATACCGAATTTCAACGCAAAATTCGAATTTTGATTATTTTTGTAATTTTCATATTCAAGTTCGATTTTCAATTAATGGTTCTGAATAAGAGACTGAAAAATGATAAAATTGTCAAAATCAATAAAATAAACGTATTAAAATAACTAAAATTAAACATTATTATTTTATCAAATGTAATATAATCGAATTTTCTTAACCTGTGTCCAATTGGGCGACAGAATAATTGAGATTTTTTTTGATAATGAATTAAGGGAAATCATTGAAAATCTACCCCTTAATGTGCAACAAGAAATGTACTTTCAGCCAGACGAAGCTTCCAGTCATAATTCTTGTTTGTTGAGAGAACTGACTTCCAATATTAGTGTTTATTTCATGTCCTGTTCAAATTCGGTTCAATAAATATTTTTTCATTAATTGTCGTTTCTTAAAACCGATTTTATCGTCTTTTTGGATTTTTAGTAACAACTAATATTTAAAATTTGATTTTTTTGTTTGTTTTGTTTTCGTTGCTTCTTATTCAGAACCATTAATTGAAAATCGGACTTGAACATGAAGATTACAAAAAAAATCAAAATTTGAATTTTGCGTTGAAATTCAGTCTTCTTCGCGCGCCGTATCCTCTTAGAAGGTTGGCTATCATCATGGCTATTCTTGCTTTGGATGCGGCTGCTCGAAACAATTCTATTGAAGTACAGTGATACCACTCTCTTTAATTCTTTAGCCATTAAGTGCGTCTTCTTTTCACACTTCGTTTACCCTGAATTTTTCCTTGTATTATTAGCTGTAACATGCGGTATCTTTCTCCGCGCATGACATGACCCAGATAAGCAAGTTTTTCTGTTTTTATTCTGTTAACTATTTCTGCTTCTTTACCTACTCGCCTTAATATCTCTGAGTTTGTTACTCGTTCTGTCCAAGAAACCCTGAGTATCCGTCTGTAGACCCACATTTCGAAAGCTTGGAGTCTATTTCAGTCATCTTTGTTCGTTGTCTACGACTCCATTCCATAGCGAAGTATTGAAAAAAGATAACATTTGGCTAGTCTGATCCTAAGTTTGACACTCAGGTCTCTAGTGCATGATATTTTCCTCATTTTTGAAAACGAAGCTCTAGCCTGACCTATTCTGCATCTTATTTCTCGCGAGTGTCCTCCAGTCTCGTTCAACATAGTACCCAGGTAATTGTACTCTCTCACTGTCTCAACCTCCTCATTGCGAATATAAAGACTTCCCTGGACATGTGCTTTGCTGATGATCATGTGTTTTGTCTTCTTGATATTAAGTGTAAGACCGGCTTCCTCACTGTTGTTGACGATTTTATACAACATTCTTTGTAGGTCCGCGCTACTCTGGGCTATAACCAGGGTATCGTCGGCAAAACGGATATTGTTTATGAGTTCGCCGTTTACCCTTATTCCCGCTGTTTCTTCAGGTATAGCCTCTCGCATGATTATCTTCGAGTAGAGATTAAAGAGTAAAGGAAAGAGAACACATCCCTGTCTTACTCCTCTTTTAACATTTATTTCGTTTGACATCTCCTCGCTCTCTTTAAAAACAGCTCTTTAATTATAATATAGATTGCTAATTATTCACATGTCGTTAAAGTCTTCTCACTTAGTATTTTCATGAGTATGTCGTGTCTTACACAATCGAATAGATCTTGGTTTACATCTAGGCACGTCTGTATTTTTAGGGCAAATAATGCTTCTCGTGTCCCCATTGCATTTCTGAATCCAAATTGACTTTCACTGATGTCTTTTTCGAGCTTGTTATATACACGTTTATGAACTATTTTTAAAAAAATCTTTAAAATGTGACACATGAGACTTATGGTTCTATGATCACTGCATTCTTTTGCATTTGGCTTTTTCGGGATGGCTACAAATGTTGACATAAGCCATTCTTTTGGGATTATGCCTGTTTTGTATATGGCATTAAGTATATTTGTTATGGGCCAGATGTGGTTTTGGTCTGCAAGTTTAAAAATTTCTGCTGGGATCTGATCCGGTCCGGGTGATTTGTTGTTTTTCATATTCTTTGTGGCGTTTATGACTTTGTCATTAGTTATATCTTTCACTTGTTTGTTCCAGATTTTGTTGCCTTGTGTCTGCAAAAAGTTGCTCTATAGATTCTTCCCACCGTTATAGTTTGCCTGTTATCATGTTCCATTCATGTCTCTTAGTGTAGTTACTTGTTTTTGTTTGCCTGATAATTCTTCTACCTTTTTATGGACATGTTTTTGAAATTCAGTATATAGGGTCAAAATTATTTTCTAAGTAACTTTTTTCGGTATCCCCAACGCGAAGCAAAATATCAAGAATTTGCCATTTTCGCGGGATCGCAGTAGGCTGGGTTTAAGGCTGTTTCTCGAACTGAGTTGCGCAAAGTGCGGCCCATGAAGGTCTACGTCTGTACCAAAATTAAAATCCCTGCTTTCAAAAATGACTAAAATACAGGGGTGTCTTCATCTTAAGGGTGTCACACTGTATATTTAATGTAAATACACATTTCTGTTGCAGTTTTTAATGGTATAGATAAATGTATTTTTAAATGTCTTTTTATGTGTATAATATTATTTATTATTTAACAATAGGGTCAGGTCTGACAAAAATCCTTGGACACCTTGACCATAAGAGCATTTGTGTCATCCCTAACGTTATTTATTATGTGTCTTCTGGGTCCAATTTAAGCCATTTGAAGTATGGGATCAGGGAATTAGAATTTATAAGATCTTTGCAGGTAGGAGTCGCTTTGCTGAACGATTTTATTTTTTTTTGTGATAGTTCCTATCATTTTCTTCACCGCAGTATCTGCATGAATTATTCTCCAACTTGGCCATATTTTTTAAAAGTTCATTGGCTGGGTGGTGACCTGTAGTGATACTAACTAGCAGTTTTAGGTCTTTCCAATTTAAAAGTTAAAGCTCGTCATTCTAGTAGGCGTTTGACCTGTTTGGACTGTTCTAGGTTATACCATGTGTATAACATTGAAAGCATCAATTAATCATCCATTTTTTAAAATGACAAATTTGTTTGGGTACACCATAGAAATTTGATATTTTATTTTGTTAAAATTATTTTCTTGCATGCGTTTTAGTATTTGGGCAAAAAGAAAAGTTATACCAGCGAATGTGTTGTCAATAAATAGGGCCAAAAGACCCAGTATGGATCAGTGCAGATCTGTTACTCGATTCTTGCGTCGGACCTTTGGAAAATTAGATCAAAAACGAATTGGAGTTTCCTTTTACTTACATCGCCGTAAAATCGACTAATAATTTAAGGGACGTTTTCAAAAGGCAGCGTCAATCAACTATAGCAATCCAATTTAGATTGATACAAGGCAATATGGGGCGTCGGGAATTGAATGAACGGTAGTCGCCTTACCATGTATGATGTAATTATCACATTATCAACTTTGTAAACTATAATTTGTCGTAAAATGTTATTATCCTGAACAAACCGAGCCCACAACTCGGTCGGCAATTAAGTTGACCTAAGTTAGTTTAGTCCGATTTATGATTTCAATAAGGAATCAACACTTAATTCGGTCTCGGACGGGATGTGTCTCGAGCTTTGCGGGAATATTACGTGATACTAAATTTGGTGCAGCGACGAAATATATAAATCAAGTACAATGCGTTTGACTTATCAAGATATTATTTTTAAAATACTCTAATGTATAAATAAATTTTAAAAACATTTCCAAAAATAATATTTTAATTTTTAATGTAGTCTAACCACAATTAAATTTTTTTCTTTTACCCCAATGTTATCAATATGAATTGAACAAATACTTAAAATCACAGCCGAAGGCTTGGCAACTCTCTCTTGTTTTTTTTTCCATTCAACTTTTCTTTAGTTCTAATGATATTCAATTCTGAGCTGGAAATTTTTCAACTACATTTAGGTTGTGGTGTTGATAAATTAAAACAAATAAATTATGACAAAGTTTTTTTAAACCACAACTTGTAAATAACCGAAAATAGCCAAATACTAAACCCAAATTTTATTTCAATCTTATTTCAAATAAAATAAATTAATAAGTGGTGTGTTCTTGATTATTTCTCTTCTTCTTCTTCTTGTAATAGGAATTGGTCCTGTTTAGTCCGTTGCGTTTAGCCTCCTTCGGAGCTCTTCCTGTGACGCTAAGCTCCAGCTTTCGTACCATCTCTTCGGTGGTCTGCCTACCGATCTTCGCGAGTTTGGTTTTTGCGACATGGCCCACTTTGCCCACCTCTCATCTGGCATCCTTTTCACATGGTCTTTCCAGCAGCTCTTGCGTGTTCTAGCCCATCATACTACATCCTGTATTTCTAGTTCTTCTCTGATATCCTGGCTTCTTATTCTATCCCTGAGGGTAACACCCTTGATGGTTCTTAGTATTTTCATTTCGTTCGTTTTCATTATTCTTTTCGTTGTTGATGTTTCAGCTCTGGTTTCTGTGGCGTACGTTAAAATAGGTCTTACACATGTTTTATAAATCCTCAGCTTGCTTTTTGTACTCATCATTTTATTTCGCCATATGATATCTCTTAGATATCCGCTGACTCTTGTTGCTTTTATGGCTTGTGTTCGTGCTTTTTCAATAGGGTTTTTTTCACTTGATACCTTCACTCCTAGGTAGTTAAATCTTCTCACCAGCTGTATTATTTCTAACATCTCTTATTGTCTTTGTATGGAGAGAATAAAGTCCATATATTGTTGTGGAATAGCTCCCTGCTAAACCTTAAGCAATAAATGGTCGAAATACAACATTAATGTACCTACTGGCTTTTAAAAAAACAAGATGATGATTCCACTCCAAACCATAAGTGTACCTCCTCTATAAGTAGGTATATAAGTACATTTTGCAATCGTGCTTTATTGCTCGGTACTCTCCACACTCTTACACATCTAAAAAACAAATAGAACTTCATTAGACACTTTGCCGTAACACACACGATTTCCTTCCATTAAAGACTGACATCTTAGCGGTTTTCTTGGTCTTAAGTGAGATTCAGGAAAACAATTCATGATGGTCCTGAAAGAAACTTAAGTTCAATATGTTTAAAATTGCTGCATTTGCTACTAAGGTACCGTATCTTAAACAAAATCAAAATTATGCTAATGGCCACAAAAAGAGTCAATGGAAAGTCTTGGGGACTGAAACCAAAAATAGCTCATTGACTATACACGGCTATAATAGGACCCAAGAAAACATATGGCTCTTTTTGCTGGTGGACCAAAGTACGGCAATCCCAAACCGTAAATACACTCAGCAGTATACAAAGGCTGGCTTGCCTATGTATTACGGGGGCTATGAGAACAACCCCCACTACTGCTATGGAAGCAATGCCAAACCTCCAACCTCTAGATATTTATATCCGGGGCGAGGCAAGACAAAGGGCGTATAAACTAGAACAACAGATCTGTTGGAAAGGTACTAAAACACATGGGCATACAACCATAAAAAATATATAAATAGACACCCATTTCTGGAAATGGCAACTGATTATATGAGTGCAGATATATCCTTTGAGACAAACTATGAGGTTTGCGCAAAACTCAGGGATGACAAAGGAAATGATGATCAACCTGGTGAACTCACCTGGTACAAAGTTGGATCAAAAACCAGTGAAGAAACTGGCTCAGGCGTCTACTCTGCAAAACCCAAATATGAGCAAACAAACTCATTGGGGAGACATGCCTCGGTCTTTCAATCTGAAATACATGCCTTAAACATGCTGTTGAAAATCTGAGACGAGGATATAAAAAGGAAACAATCCTCATTAGATTAGATAGACAAGCGGCACTCAAAGCTTTAGCATCACGGAGAATAGACTCAAAAATTGTCCGGGAAATGTGCCGGAAACCTACGAACCTTGGCTTAACTATAACAAGGTCACCTTGTCGTGGGTGCCAGGACATAAAGATATTTCTGGTAACGAAGAAGCGGACAAACTAGATAGGCGGGGCTCTGGAAGACCATTTATTGGGCCAGAACCAATAATAGGGATACCCAATGCCAGCGTTAAATCAGCGATCAATGGCTGGGTCCACTCTCAGCATCAGCTGAAGTGGGCACAGTCAGAGGGAGCTAAGCACAGCAAATTAATTCTGAAAGAACCCTCACCCAAGCAGGCAGGGAAGCTGCTCTCGCTAAGTAGGGAAAAACTTAAAAGAGTTGTAGGGCTTTATACCGGACACTGGTCTTGAATGTGAATGTGAAGCCACCGCCCAATGGAGGCACTACCTGGGTTGTATACAAAACCAAGGAAGTGATCCACCTGGGGAAATAGCAGTACATGAGCTTCTACTCTTTAACAGGAGAATTAAACAAATAGGATTAAACTAAGTAGCTGGAAAGGTACAAAAATCAGACAATGCTGCAGTGCCTAGGAAGAAAATTAGACCTTTTTCACAACTCCTATTTACTTATTCATTCATTCATTCAACTAAGGTATCGTATAGTATAGTTGTATTCATTTATTTATATATATATATATATATATATATATATATATATATATATATATATATATATATATATATATATATATATATATATATATATAAATATATACATAGATGAAGCTAAAGAAGTCCAAAGCACACTCGTTTTTTTATTAAACACAAAATAAAGATAACTAGTAAGTTTGCATTACAAACAAATCCTTGGCCTACTTCTAAGGCTGCAGTCTTGACTGCAGTTCTTAAGGATAAGTTTGACCCTGGCACTGTCGAATTCTGACCTAAACAATGTACGTTTTCATATAAGTTAATTATTGTTTAAAACTTCGTTAATTAATGATTATGGTAAAATTTGTGAAAAAAAATGCAAATGATTTTTTTTCGTAAGTAAACCTCAATATATTAACGAATAATTTATATAGTCAGCAACATAAAAAATCGGAGAACAGCTCATTTTGTGTTAGCATTGCATACAGTTAACATCGTGATTTTTCAGAAGAGTAGTTAAATTTAAATTTATTTGAAGTCATGATGAGTCAATTTTTTAAAATAATATTAATACAATCAATTTTTAGATCTCTATTACAAACTTTATGGTCTTTTTTATTTAAACTTTAATAACATTATTTTCATTATCGGCAAATACTTGTTTAAAAAGTAAAATATTAAATAATAATTTTAGTGTTTAATCTTTAACAGTATGCAATTAAAAAATCTTATTAAACTTGTCATATCTGAACTTTTATTTAATTGCACTTTATTTTTTTAACACTGCTTGTGTCAGGATAAACGGAGCTTGCACGGACTGGTTAAACATCGAAAAAGGTGTGAGACAGGGATGTATAGATTCGCCATGGCTGTTTAATTTATACATAGACGATTGTTTAAAAGATTTGAAAGAGAGTGCGTATGGATTAAAAATGAATGATTTGATCGTCAAATGCCTTCTTTACGCCGATGATCAAGTCATCTGAAGAGGAGTTGCAGGCGATGGTTAATGTTATGCATGATGCCCTGAAAATCAAAGGGATAAAAATAAATGTTAGCAAAACGAAAGTAATAGTTTTTGAAAGAGAAGAAAGCATGACAAACTTTGAAGTTTTGATCGAGGGAGAAAGAGTGGAACAAGTGAATGAATTTGTGTACTTGGGTTAAAAGTATACGAGAGATGAAAAGTATGACAGTGACAATAAGCGAAGGGTGTTGGCAGGAAAACAAATTAATAAGGCACTGCATAGCTTTATGAATAGCCAGAAATTGTCAAAAAAGACACGTCTGGCTGTGCATAAAGGTGTTGTGGTTCCTACACTTATGTATGGTAGTGAATGTTGGGTTTGGTAGAAGAAGCATGAAAATAGGATTAATGCTGCGGAGATGAGTAGTCTGAGAAGTATAGCCGGAGTGACTCGGTTGGATAAAGTTAAGTAGTGAGATAAGAGAACGCTGTGGTGAAAAGAAGATGTGGTTACAAAGATCGATAAAGGAATGCTTAGATGGTTTGGACACGTAGAAAGGATGGAAGAAGGAGGATTGACGAAACAAATTTATAAGGCTAATGTGAATGGACAAGTCGGTAGAGGTCGACCTCGGCGAACATATCTCGATCAGATCAACATTGTTTTAAAGAAAGGCCAGGTCAAGAGTACCAACAACGGACGAGCATGTATAAGAGCACTGATGAAAGTAGTGAAAGCAAAAGATTTGTGTAAAAACCGTAGCAAGTGAAAGGAAGTGGTCTATGCCTACTCCTATGAGAAAAAGGCGTGACTTTATGTATGTATGTATTTTTTTAACCGCTTAAAGCATTACTTTTTGTACATTATATTCAGAAAATGGTATAGTTAAATATTACCGAATTAATAAACAAATCTAATTCTTTTTTTTTAGGTTTATAATTTCAATTAATATTTATTTTTTAGTTTGTACCCTTTTACAAACACTTGAGGTTTTTTGAAACAATAAAGATATTAAATATAAACTGACCAACATTTTTAGGAATAATTAAGATTGGTTTGTTGTGAAAATGTAAATTAAATATTTTTATGCGTAACGATCATTGTAGGCCTCTACCAAAAATATTACACATAATGTCAATAAGTAATCTTTGATTTAATCTAACCGATACTCATAAACAATATAAATATTATCCAACGGTTATAAAGACCACATTTAATTTTAGTATTTTTTAAACACCTACATCTACAAGCCGGTAAGCGAGAATATTATATTTGTAAACGAACTTCGTTTTTCTAATAATTTTTTTTTTTTTTTTTTTTTTTTATGTTCTGGTTCCCACGAAAAGGGATATCCTGTAATGTTCAGAGAACATCGTGGGAACCGAGGGAAAGAAGGTAGGAGTTGGTGTTCTTCTTAAATTTCTGGAGGTTGTATGCCTCGGGGAACACCTCCCTAGGCAATGAGTTCCAAAGCCTCGCAATTCGTCGGATGAATGAGTCTTTGGAAAGTGATGTTCTGCAGGTCTCCAAAGTTACCACGAAGGGGTGTGAAGACTGAACTTGACGGGTTAATCTCGAAGAGACTGCCAAAGGAGGAACGATTGTTGATATTTCAGAAGAGCATCGCCCATGAAAATATCTATAAAATAGAGACAAATCGCCAACTTTTCTACGGTGTTCCAGACAAGTGAGCGAGTTTGTAAGCGAGGCATCACCGACGAGACGAATTGCCCTTTTTTGGACAGAATCCAGTAGCTTCAGGATATGTTTAGGTGCTAAATATACAACATATAGGTATACCAGTTTTCTGCATCTTTAACCTTTAGTAATAAACTAAAAACTATTTTACACAAGCAGCTCGCTGCACCTACGACCATGATCGTTTAAGCATGCTCGAACCGCACGATCATTTTCTATATTTTGTCGGGCAGCTTGCGTCTCTCTTTCGTTCGCGCATTTACAAGTGACTTTTTATGCTTGTCGAGCTATACTTAAAACTTAATCCAATTTTATAGTTATAACATGTAATACAGAAGAAAATATTGCGTCTATTGATGCGTAATTTAAAATACCGTAATACCAATTGTTATTAGCAGAACTATATCTCAACCGACCTACCCTGGTGGTGTTACACAGGATCAAAACGTTCCGTTCTTTGTTGGGAACAAGGGTGAAAGTACAATGCGGTAAATTACGAGGAACTATAAAAGAACAGATTCAAGGGGTAGATTCCGACGAGTGACTTGTTTTATTGGACATTTAAAGAAAATTACGTTCCATACTAATTGCAAACGGCACCGCCATCGCCACGCACGCTTGATTGCTCATATGAAGTAATAAATTCTCTCGGTAAATTTGCAACGTCGGGAAACATCACGTAACATTCGTTATCGCCGACGACAATCTCGGGATATATTATACGTGCGTAGCTTAGTTTTTTTCTTTTCGTTGGCGCTGCCTTTGCCTGCCAGCGTCTCCATAAATTCGACCGCAAAATTTATTACTCAATTTATGGCGAATCAAAACGCTGTCGAATGAACTATAAGGTGTGCCTAGAGAACTGGGATAAATGTGCTTTCGCAATGACATGCGACAGTCGAAGCTATACGCGAAGGATGCAGACTACTATTCTTTAGAAGATTAACGGATATGGATGTACACAGTTTGATTTACATGCCGAGAATACCGTTGGAAAATTTAATGTTTAAGAAAACTCAATTGTTTGGAATAATTTTTTTGTAAACGAAACAAATGATGTCCAACCGATCAATCGCCATTATTTGGAAGAAAACTACTATTTTGACTGCTAAACCATGCAACGAATAAAGTCAGATTTATAGCTCAAGTGATTGCAGTAGCATTAAGATTGTAGTACCATTTAAAAAAACTTTAACTTTGGCAAGAAATCCTAAAGAAACTAAGTAGGAGGGAAATATCTCCGTCTACCTATAATTTGATATTCATTTATCTCGAAGACAAAAAACGTGCCGTGTATCGCAAGGATCAGTCCTCGGTCCAGCTGTATGGAATATCTGCTATGATAGCGTGGTAAGTCTTCCTGTTCCTGGGGGAGCAAAAATTAATCGACTACGCGGATGACCTGACTGTAGTAATTTTGGCAAAGAATGCTGAAGATATCCCCTGAAAAACGTTAGCGGATGGCTGAAGGAGAAGAGGCTTAAATTAGTTCCACAAAAATCTGACGCTGTCCTTCTTGCAGCAGGAAACAAAATTAAGAACATTCCTTTCACGGTAGAGAACGTGCATATAAACTGCTAAGAAAACATTAAGTACCTGGGTATTTCCATGAACAGAAACCTGAGCATAGAATATTACGTACGAGATACCGCAAAAAAGGCCGATAAACCTCTAGCAAATATAAGTAGGATCATGTTGGAAGTCCGAAAAAGACAAGTAAACGAATACTATGCTATTATACTATTATCTTAGGAGTTGAAAGAAGAGCAGCCATAAGAATGGTCAGTGCATACCGGACGACCTCTACAAAAGCTCTGCTGACATTAACAAGAACACTACCTATAAACCCACGGGTAGAAGAAAGGAAACTGATGCGCCAAAGGGTTTGCAACCAAATAATAGACCAATGGCAAGTTAACGATGAGAATGCAAATTGGACACAAAGACTTATCAAATATATAAGGCCGTGGAGAGATAAAGTTATCGAAATTGTTTTAAAGAAAGGCCAGGTCAAGAGAACCTACCTACGTGCATGCATGAAAGCGCTGATGGATGTAGAGGAAGCGAAAGACGTGTGTAAGAATCGTAGCCAGTGGAAAGACGTGGTCTCTGCCTACCCCTACGGGAAAAAGGCGTATGTATGTATGTATATTCTCTAATCCATATTGTTTCTTAACTTTTTCTTTATCGAAATCCCCTTACGTAGGAACAGCAAACAGCTTGTCAGCGGTGTAGGTACTTTAGTTAATCGTCACTGTTTATTCTTGTATTCGTGGGTTGTATCTCGAAAAAATTTACACACTTATTCTGTACTTGAACCTTTAATTCCAGGAAAAACATTAAATCGAAAATAACGAGTTTAATATAACCTTTATTAATTGAAACTGTTTGTTAGTTAAAAATTAATAATTATTTATTTAAATTATTGCGGTAACATCAAGGAATTAAAAAATGTCTTATTTAATTTGAGTTCGTTTATTTTTAAAAAGTCAGTAGTCAGTAACCACCACCACCAATAAATCTACAATTATTGTTTAATAAAATAAGCCAAACTAAACCATAGAATTAAACAAAAATACAAAAAAAAACTTCCAAGTAAACAGTTTATGAACTAATAACAGACTGCGCAAGCGTCTGACAATCGACAGCAAAATGTGTGGGAACTGCGTGCTAGATTTTTTGTTGTGCTTTTTTTTTAAAATATCAATTTAACTATTTTTTTAATGAAAATTTTTGCAGCAAATTTATTTAATTTGGAATGTTGATGTAATCTACAAGAAAATTAAAAAAATAAGTGTTCATAAATTTCAGCAATCTATTAACGATATAAATAAAGGATATTGACATAATTTTCCCACAATATATCCCCTTTTAATCTCGGAATTCCCATCAATGATAATAAACGAGCATCTATTTTGTGAAGATTACAAGTCCATAATACTATCTTTCCCTTTTTTTATTATTCAAATGGATCGCCACTTTCGTTTATTTATTGTAACGACCATGCCGTATCCCCTTTTTTGTCGTTTAAAGATAACTTTAATGTTTACATTTCTTTCGGACTGTCTTTCCTCTATCGCCCATCGTCTTATTTATTTCCATTTTACTTTAACACGTTTTTTGCACTTAAAAGCGTCATTAGCAGATTGGTAATATTATATTTGACCATTAAGATGATAAATGAACTCACCACATTGGGCAATGAACAACAAGGATTCAGATCAGGAAGATCTTGTACTGATGCGATATTTGTATTGCGACAAATAACTGAAAAATCCATCAAGTATAACAAACCAGCCTTCATGTGTCTTTTAGAGCTGGAAAAGGCGTATGACCGAATACAACTGGAGGACGTGGTACACCTTCTATACAACAAGCAAATCCCATACAACATCATAAAAACCATGGAAAATATTTACCAGAGAAACAAAATACAAGCCAAAATTAATCGCACAACTACCGAAAAAATTCCTGTAAATAGTGGTATTCGACAAGGAGATTCCCTTAGCCCCTTATTGTTTAACATCGTTATGGAGGAAATAATAAAAAGCACTCGTAACCTGAAAGGGTATAAAATGGGAAACAAAGACGTCAAAATCCTTTGCTATGCCGATGATGCTGTTCTCATTGCGGAAAACGAAGATGACCTACAGAGATTACTATTCAAATTTATCACAACGGCAAAAAGTCTAAAAATGAAGATATTTGCAACAAAGACGAAATGCATGACAACTTCAAAAACACCTATCAGATGCAAACTGGTTGTGGATAATTAAAGTATACAACAGGAGATGAAATTTAAATACCTAGGCATAGAAATATCAGGATACAGTGACATCGAGGCGGAGGTAAGAAACCAAGCGGCAAAAACAGCACGAACCTCAGCTTACCTGAACGATACAATTCTTCGAAACAAATATATCGGAATCGAGACCAAATCCCGAATCTACAAGGCGGTCATCCGACCTATATTAGCAAACACAGCGGAAACTAGACCAGATACATCGAACACAAAGAGAATATTAGAAACCACCGAAATGAAAATAGTGCGCAGGATCGCTCGAAAAACACTTTTTGACAGGGAAAGAAGCGAGGACATTAGAAGAACATGTAAAATAGGCAATGTAAATGAATGAATACTGGGAAGAAAAAGATAGTGGAACGAACACATAGACCGGATGAATGACGACAGAATGGTCAAAATTACTAGAGACGCCAGAGGATACGAAGAAAAACAAGCAAATTGCTTCTATTAAAGAAGGAAGAAGAAGAAGAAGACCATTTGGAGTAATTATAAGATAGTGCTCAACTTTCCTAGTTTTATGAATAAGTGGTTAACTTATTTTTTAAATATAAGTGAAATTGTTAAACTTATTTTCTGCAAAATAATTTTATTTACTGTAACAACTTTTTGTTACAAAGTAAGGCCAAAGACCACTTATTTCCACTTGCTACGGCTCTTCACACGGATTTTGGCATCTTCTGTTTTTATCTTACATGCTCGTCGGTTGCTGGTACTCTTGACTTTGCCTTTATTTAAAATAATTTCGGTCTGATCAAGATACGTATACCTAGGTCTGCGTCTTCCTACTTGCCCATTTACACTCGCCTTATACATCTGTTTTGTCAATCTTTCATCCATCCTCTTTACGTGTAAGAACTATCTAAGCATTCTTTTATCCATCTTTGTTATCACATCTTCTTTTACACTACAGCGTTTCCTTATCTCACTATACCTCACTTTATCCATCATAGTAACTCCAGCTATACTTCTCAGACTACTTATCTTCACAGCATTAATCTTATTTTTATGCTTCTTCTGCCAAACCCAACAATCACTACCTGTGAGTTTTTTGAGAAGGTTTTGTTTATCACGGTTAGTTCAGAGCAATCACGCCTAATATTAAAAGCTTAATTTAATAATGAAACTGAGGAAAGACTAGATAAATACTCGGGACTCGGCACCATCAATTTCAATGGTTAAGAAGTGGTTTACAGAGTTCCGTTGTGGTCGTACCAGCACTAGTGACGCCGAACGTCCAGGTCGCCCAAAAGAAGTGATCACGCCGGAAATCGTCGATAAAATCCATGAAATGATATTGGATGATCGGAGAATGAAAGTGCGTGAGTTGGCTCATGCTGTAGGTATATCAACTGAACGGGAACATAATATTTTACACGAATATTTGGACATGAAAAAACTCTCTGCGAGATGGGTGCCGCGATTGCTCACACTCGGCCATAAGCGCAATCGTGTGACCACTTCAAAAGAGTGTTTAGCGATGTTCAGCCGTAATCCAGACGAATTTTTGCGCCGTTTTGTTACTGTGGATGAATCATGGATCCATCACAACACGCCAGAGACCAAGGAACAATCGAAACAGTGAGTTGCTCGGGGTGAACGTGGACCAAAGAAGGCAAAACAGAGTCTGTCAGCCAACAAGGTCATGGCCACAGTTTTTTGGGATGTACGCGGTGTCATTCACATCGATTACCTCAAAAAAGGTAAAACGATCACCGGCGAATATTATTCAAAGCTTTTGAACAGATTCGACGTTGATTTGAAGCAAAAACGGCCGCATTTGGCTAAGAAGAAGAAAGTGCTGTTCCATCAAGACAATGCACGTGTGCACACTTGTCTAGTCACGATAACCAAAATCCACGAATTGGGATACGAACTGCTACCCCATCCAGCATATTCTCCAGATTTAGCCCCCTGCGACTATTTTCTGTTTCCAAACCTAAAGAAATGGCTGTGCGGTAAGAGATTTGAGTCGAATGAAGAAGTCATTACCGAAACAAACGCGTATTTTGAGAGCTTTGCAAAAACCTATTATTTGGAGGGAATAAAAAAATTAGAAAAACGCTGGACTAAATGTATCGAGCTAAAAGGTGATGATGTAGAAAAATAAAATGTTTATTTGCGGAAAAAAATTTTTATTATTCAAAAAGTCACTGACTTATCAAACCGCCCTAGTAAACCAGACACGTCTTTTTAATGGCACCCGACTTGCGGTGAATAAATTAATAAATAACGTCATCGAACCCAAAACTTTTAAAGGGAAGTAAAAAGGCGAAGATTTCTTTGATTCCGAAGGACATGCCATTCGACTTTAAACGGTTACAATTTCCAGTGCGGCTAGCATTTGCAATGTCGATGAATAAATCGCAATGGCAGTCGCTAAGTGTTTGTGCCAGCAATCTTGAAAATCCATTTTTTCACATGGCCAGTTGTATGTCACCTGTTTCCGTATTGGAATACCAACAAAAATATTTATATACGCGCCAGAAAATAAAACTAAAAATGTTGTGTATCATAAAGCATAAGCATAGTCCAGACCTACATACATCTTCTTCTTTCATGTGCCCTATCCGGTCTCCCGAACGTTGGCTATCACACTGGCTAGAGCATTTCGATCTTCTGCTTAGTGTATGAATGAGTTCTCCTACTGAACGTATATTTGTCCATTCACGAATGTTTTTCAACCATAACTATTGCCTTCTTCCAGGTCCACGGCGCCCCTCTATTTTCCCCTTCATTATAATTTGGAGTAGTTAATATGTGACCAAGGTATGCAATTTTACGGCATTTTATGGTGGTCATTAATTGCCTGTCAGTTTAAGCCCTTCTTAGGACTTCCTCATTTGTTGCATGGTCCGTCCAAGGTATGTGCAGCATCCTCCTGTACAGTCACATCTCAAATGCCTCTAGTCGGTTCATTGTTTTGATCACGTCACCGTACCATACAACAGAATTGACCATATATAACATTTAGTCATCCATTGTTTTAGCTTAAGGTTCAAATCATCATTGCAAAGAAGCGGTCTCATTTTATTAAACGCTGCGCGCGCCATCTCTATTCTGCTTTTTATTTCTGTATCAGGGTCCAGTGTTTCCGTTATGATGCTTCCGAGATATTTAAACTTTGTGCCACGTTCTAATGGGGACCTACATACACTGCCCGCAAACAAGTGTTTGGAAACATTTGTTTGCAAACAAAACACTTGTGTATGATGTTTTGTTTCCATAATCATTTTGTTTAAACAAGGTAGTAATTGTGTCCAGACCAGAAAAATAAACATGTCGGTGAATAATGGGGCAGTGGCGGTCATTTGTGCCGTTTATATTTGCCGCTGATGATGCATTTGCCTTATGAACATTATAAAACCATATCCTGGTCAGTTACCTGGTTCTAACAATCCCAAACGTATTTATAATTACAGACATCCTAGACCAAAGAGAGTAATAAGAAACGTTTTTGGACGAAACGTTGAATCCATCAATACGTATTTCCCACCAGAAACTGTTGACACATGATGATTACGATAATAATTTAATTTTCACGGGCTCATGGAGATGAAACGTCCAAAGAGAAGCATTGCTTGGATTGCAAAATGTTGCAAGAAAACCCCCAGTTCCAGCGCAAGAAATAAGAGATGAATTCAAGGAATATTTTATATCTCCAATGGCTCTGTCCCTTGGCAAAACTTGTCAGCCTAAACTGATAAATGACATAAAATAATTCTGCTTAATATTTTCAGTAGCTTTTTTAAATATGCATACTTTGTGGATAAGAAGAAATTAAGAAACAGTAAAATAAAATTCTTACCTTAGTTTCCTCTTTATTTCCTACATCTGTTGAACAACTACCTTTAGATTTATAGCCTTACAGTAAAAATAACAGCCCTTCATAGCCAAACCAGTTCACTTGCTTGGGAGATGCTCCACTTTCTTCAGAGTCCAATAATTTTTTATGGTTTCGGCGAAATTGATTTTTTATTGACTGAATCTTTTTTTAATGTCTGCTGCACTGACTTTGTACTTTTTTGCCAAACATTTCAAGTACATCCACTTTTTTATTCCGATTTTTATAGTCCACACACTTTACCTCCCCTAAGCACTTTAATGAGGCAAAGTTTTTTTTCTTGGTTCCACATTTAAATAAATTTCTATACGACAAACATCGAAAAAGATATGAGACAGGGATGTGTGGCTTTGCCATGGCTGTTTAACTTATACATAGACGATTGTTTAAAAGATTTGAAAGAGAGTGCGTATGGATTGAAAACAAATGATTTGATCGTCAAATGCTTTCTTTACGCCGATGATCAAGTCATATTAGCGTCATCTGAAGAGGAGTTAAAGGCATTGGTTAATGTTAAGCATGATGCCCTGAAATCAAAGGGATGAAAAAAAATGTAAACAAAACGAAAGTAATGGTTTTTGAAAAAGAAGAAAGCATGACAAACTGTGAAGTTTTGATTGAGGGAGAAAGAATGGAACAAGTAAATAAATTTGTGTACTTGGGTTTAAAGTTTACGAGAGACGGAAAGTATGAAAGTGACATTGAGCGAAGGGTGTTGGCAGGAAAACAAATGAATGGGGCACTGTATAGCTTTATGAACAGCCAGAAAGTGTCAAAAAAGGCACGACTGGCTGTGCATAGACGTGTGTTGGTTCCTACACTTATGTATGGTAGTGGAAGTTGGGTTTGGCAAGAGAAGCATGAAAATAGGATTAATGCTGCGGAGATAAGTAGTCTGAGAAGTATAGCCGGAGTGACTCGGTTGGGTAAAGTAAAGAATAGTGAGATAAGAGAACGCTGTGGTGTAAAAGAAAATGTGGTTACAAATATAGACAAAGGAATGCTTAGATGGTTTGGACACGTAGAAGGGATGGATGAAGAAAGATTGACGAAACAAATTTATAAGGCGAGTGTGAATGGACAAGTCGATAGAGGTCGACCTCGGCGAACATATCTCGATCAGATCAACATTGTTTTGAAGAAAGGCCAGTTTAGGAGTACCAACAACCGACGAGCATGTATGAGAGTACTGATAAAAGTAGAGGAAGCAAAAGATGTGTGTAAGAACCGTAGCCAGTGGAAGGAAGTTGTCTCTGCCTACCCATACGGGAAAAAGGCGTGACTATATGTATGTATGTACGACACCCTAAAGAACCACGAAAGAGCGCTATTACTTGGTCAATTGCAAACAACACACTAAACAAACTTTTGCTTAGAAAGCATCAAGACTTGCTTCTTGGCGGGTATAAAAACACGTGATTTCCGTTCTGACGGGAAAACAAAAAAATAAACATTTGTTTAAATGTTTTTAAACAACTGTGTGCAAACACATTTTAAACAGCTTTTATACAGATGTTTAAATGTTTGCGGGCATATGTTTGTAGGTCTGGACTAGGCTTCTGAATAGCAAAACAATATGTTATTGGAATATTTTTTTTTAATTACACCAACTCGAAGTCAAAATTCATAGTTAAGACAGGACAACGTCTGTCGGGTCAGCTAGTAATTAATAAATATAACAATTACTAAATGGGCCCAGTATTGCTTAATCTTCTTCTTATTTTAGGACAATGTCTTGTTTTTTTAAAGCTGTAGCCTAAGTTGTGACTCCGATGTCCAGCTTTCGAACCATCGTTTGGGGGCTCTTTCTGGAGGTCTACGGTTGGTTGGTTTCTCCTCTTTTGCATTTGGGTAGTCGATTATACGCCATTCTCCATTTTCGTCTTTCTATTCTGGACCATCTTGGAATGTTACAATGGGCTCTGATATCGCTGCTTCTCACTCTGTCTCTAACCGTTTTGCTCGATATAATCTTAGCGTCTTCATTTCGATTGTTCTTAGCAGTTGTTTAGTAGCGGCTGTTTCTGCTCCTGTTTCTGTGGCCTAGGTCATAATAGGTCTTACACACGCCTTGTAAATTCGCGTTTTGCCTCCAATACTCATGTTTGTTTCTCCATATTATGTCCCGGAGATATCCTGATAACCCAGCTGCCGCTATTGTTTGTGTTCGGAATTCTTCTTTAAGGTTTCTATTACTTGTGATATTAACTCCTAGGTATTTGAAAGACTTTTATTGTAGATCGCTAACTTACATCTTCTCGGTTCTTTTGATATTGTCAGAGACTTCGTTTTCTGAACAGAGATCACCATGTTTAATTTTTCTTTCGAATCTATAAAGTAGTTTCTGCAGATTGTCCTCATCTTCCGATATTATCACAGCGTCGTCAGAAGCAAATTAATTTGAATTCTTATTTGCCCAGTTTATATCCTTTCCCTGCGGATTTTACTTCGAAATGATTTTACTCATTAAGACATTAAAGAGTATTGGGCTAAGACTATCACTTGCCGGATTCTTGTTGAGACTGGTATCTTGTTGAAAAGCTTCCTAATGTATTTCTTTATTTGCAAACACCACTCCTTAATTCCAATAAAGTGTCAACAATTATCTTAAAAATGCAACTATAATCCTTTTTTACTTGAACATTGCTCTCGTAGAATTTTTTTTTAAAAGACCAGTGTTTTCCAAAAAAAATTTATGTACGTACTTGAATTTAATTAATGGATCTCCATTTACTTGACTTAAATTAAAGATTAACAAATAATTTCACACATTTATCTTATCTTAACTTTAAAGAGGATCATGAAAAAAGCAACTTAAATAATATTTTAATGAAGTTTGTTTGTTTCTGTGCTTTATCCTTAATTCAAAAGTCACTAATAAAAATGCCTATTTCATAGCCGCGTAAAACAAAATTGTCTTGGGACATTTCTCATTTTTGACGCGACATATTTGCCGCACGTCGTTTTCCGTTTCCTGTCTCTGTTGTATTCGATTGTACGACGCTTTTTTCACCATGTTAATTTTGCATTTTCCAATTTTCCAAAGCGACTGGAAAAATAGCGAGAACAAATAACGAACATGACAAATGTCAGGATGTGGTGCAAATATTTATCCAATATTTACGGGTATTTGATAAAGAAATTGCTCGTAACTTCGTTGAGATTAAATTAATTTACCACTTATTTTTACATTTATTGAATAAACTTTTAGGTAAAAATAATTTTATTTTATACGGGAGGTTTAACTTGATAAAGGACACATTATATTTTATGTGTCAATTGAAAAACATTGTATAAAGAATTACGTCATTAGGTGTCAAAATATACAGTGTGATTCTTTGGGAGTTCTAATTAGACGTTTTAGAGAAACTTGACATAATTAAAATCTGAAAATTTGAGGTAAAAAATTTACGGATATGCCGAATCGATCTAAAATATTTAAAGCCTCCAACTACTTCCGGTTATATTGGAAGTTGACTATAACTTGCTTATTTTAAGTAGAAAAGCCTGTATATTATTACGTATTACTCTTAAGGATTCTTTTAATAAAGGGTTTTGCTACCGTACACTGAGTGTTTTACGAGGTATGACCATTTTTATTACGAAAAAGTGTCCGATTTGACACCCTGTATCATTATAATAAATGTAAATTTAAACATTTTTTTTTGCATAATGTTTTTCCAGTATTTTGTATTTTTACTAAACTTAACTTTCTTAAATGGATCACCATATATTTAATAACGTTGTTAGATAGAAATTTTGCTGCTCTTTAAGTTTCGTTAACAAATTTCTGTACCTAAATCAAACCTTTTAATAAACTTTTTAATTATGAGTTTGTATTATGTTTATTGTGCCATGGAAAACAAAAATATTGCTATAATTTTAGTTGCATCAACAGGAAAAAGTTATTGAGCATTAAATTTAAAGTTTTTAGTTATAAAATTTTAATTAAATATTTTTTATTGTGTTTTTTTAAATAACCACAAATAAAATACTAATTCACAATTCATAATTTAAAAACTGAATATCTCAATAACGGTTTGATTTAGGTATAGGAAGTTGTTAACGAAATTTAAAAAAGCAGTAAAATTTTTGTCTAACAATGTTATAAAATACAGGGCGATCCATTTAAGAAAGTTGAGAAATCTTTAAATATGCATTTTGAATCACCCTGTACAATAATAATAATTTTATTGTATGTATGTAATGACCAAGTTAAGTAAAAATACACAATATTAGAAAAACATAATGCAAAAAAAAATTGTTAAATTTACATTAGTGTCAAATCGGACACTTTTTCGTGATAAAAATGGTCATATTTTGTAAAACACTCAGTGTAAGGTAGCAAAACCCTGTATTTGGAGAATCCCCAAGAGTAGCTTTATCGAAATACGTAATAATATACAGGGTGTTTTATTTAATATACATACATATAGTCACGCCTTTTCCCGTAGGGTTAGGCAGAGACCCCTTCCTTTCACTTGCTACGGTTCTTACACACATCTTTTGCTTCTTCTACTATCATCAGTGTTCTTATACATGCTCGTCGGTTGTTGGTACTCTTGACCTGGCCTTTCTTCAAAACAATGTTAATCTGATCAAGATATGTTCGCCGAGGTCGACCTCTACCGATTCACACTCGCTTTATAAATTTGTTTCGTCAATCTTTCTTCGTGTCCAAACCATCTAAGCATTACTTTGTTTATCTTTGTAACCACATCTTCTTCTTTTCTTATCTCACTATTTTTTACTTTATTCAACCGAGTCACTCCGGCTATACTTCTCAGACTACTCATCCCCACAGCATTAATCCTATTTTCATGCTTTTTCTGCAAAACCCAACATTCACTACCATACATAACTACCAACACACCTTTATGCACAGCCAGACGTGCCTTTTTTGACACTTTCGGGCTGTTCATAAAGCTATGCAGTGCCCCATTAATTTGTTTTCCTGCCAACACCCTTCGCTCAATGTCACTGTCATACTTTTCATCTCTCGTAAACTTTAAACATAAGTATACAAACTCATTTACTTGTTCCATGCTTTCTTCCTTAATCAGAACTTCACAGTTTGTCATGCTTTCTTCTCTTTCAAATTCTTTAAAATAAGCAAGTTATAGTTAACTTCCGGTATAACCGGAATTAGTTGAAAGCTGTAAATATTTTAGATCAATTCGGCATATCCGAAGACCTTTCACCTCAAATTTTCAGATATTAATTATGTCTAGTTTCTCTAAAACGTCTAATTAGAACTCCCAAAGAATCACCCTGTATTAATTTTTCTTGAATAAAGATAAGTACCTACGTTTTGACATATCAACAATCTGAGGCCTGACAATTAATATCCAGTGTACTTGTTGCCTTAGAGACATACTGACAACTGACAATTAACATGTCACTTATGATATATCGTATTATTTTTTAAAAAGTCATTTTTCAAACAAGATTTGTCTCGTTTTGCTTAGTTTTAACAATAAGATGTACAATACAATGGGTGTAGTAAAAAAAAGAAAAACCCCGCCCACAGGTGGCGCGTAGAAAATATTGAGTAGAAAAATCAAGAATCATTTTAAAATCCTTAGTCAAACTTAATAATAAACCTTTCTAATTTCAACAAACGTTGAAGCAAGCGTTCGAAGAGAATTGAATAATTTGTTAAATAATTTTGATATGGCATAAGAAGTACTTGAATGGCCAAAAACCAGTGGAATACGATGAACGTAAGGGACGTCTTTAAAAATGATTAAAGAATATTGAAGAAATCTTCAGAAAAAAATTGACGTTTTAGTATGATCAAATTTAATTTGATCATGGCAAAGGTTTGTTTAAAGTTGGTTTTAAAAAGACACCCACCAACAAATTTGCTTGGACAATCTTTAAAAGTTAAAAACATTATTTAGGTACTGAAAAAAGTAGCGATGAAACTTCATCAGTATGATCTAGATACCAAGAGACAATCCATGCATTGGAAGTCACCTTCATCACTCAGAATGTACGTGAGGGGCATAGTTTACTTTGAATGGTTTCCTAATAAGCAGAATTTCATTCAAACTTACTACTTAAAAGTACTAACAATTGAAACTTGTATTCTTCTTTAGGGCAATGCACCCGCTCACAACGCCTTTTCTGTAAAGCAATTTTTAACTAACAAACTTACCCTTTTTTTCCCTTGGATGCTGGTCCTATTTCCAGCTACACCTCAGCCTCTTGAGCTTCCGGCTTCCGGTTTGTGGTCACACCACCTATTTCGTAACTCTAGTCCCCTGTATGAATCTGTACAGCTCCTTCACCGGTTGGCTGTTGTATTCTTCAGGGGTAAACCCAGGTTGCCCGAATATTATCTGTCTTTTGCGGTCTAGTACCTTGCATTTTAACAGTATGTGTTTGGCAGTTTCTGTCCCTTCACCACATTGTCTGCAGTAAAGTTCTCCGTTGTATAGCCCCATTTTTTTTAGGTGTCCTCTCATGGGACTGTGACCAGTAAGAAGACCCGTTATAATTCTTACCTGACTCTACTCATCTTCAGTAGTTCTTCAATTCTGTGTCTTGTCGGTTCTTTGATAAATGTTTTTCCTTGGTGCATAAGAGGTGTTTCCTTATACCGCTCTCTTTGTTTTCATTTAAGCCAGTCCCGTATGCATCCTCGGATCTCTGATTTAGTAATACCGAGTGCGGGTTCTGGGCCAATGTATGTAGCTGATGAGCCCTTTCTTGCTAGTTTATTACATTTTTTATTGCCCTCGATCCCACAGTGTCCTGGAAACCACATTAAAGTTATTTTGTTGTGTTCTGAGAGGACACTGAGTTCTTTCCGGCATTACCATAACGGTCTTGATATCACCCTCCGGTTCATTTCTGCCTGAAATACAAAAGTGTTTGTTCCTAGTGAGACATTTATTTGGGAGATTCTCCCTTCACTGTATGTTCCAGCACCAGTTTCTTCCTTGGTCTTAGATCCGTCTATATACTAGATCCTTTCTCCAGGTTTACCCTTGGTGGTTTGGTCATCAGTCCATTCCCTTTGATCTTGTATATTCACCTCAAATTTAGTGTTAAAAAAGTACATAGGAGACATGTGGTCCACTGGTTTCATTTCAAAAATGTTCCCTCCCACTATATCTCCTATCTTGTTATGATCCGATCTATTGCTCGTGTTTTGTTGCCTTAGAAGTACCATTCTTGCTTCCTCCATGATTGTTATGTCGATCAGGGCGAGGTCGAGCAGTGCTTCCATGGCTGCTGTTGGTGTTGTTTTTATAGTTCCCGTTATGCTAAGGCAGGCAAGTCTATGTACCATGCTCAACTCGGCCACGGCTATTTTTTGATCCTTGATCACCCCCTTTTTGTGTCCAAAAATGAGAGAATCTTTAAAAGGAACCCATTTTTAATCTATTAAAGAGGTTAAGGAAAAAACGACGGGGTTACTAACGTCTAGGAGCAATCTTATTGCGTGGCCATTAATTTGACCTGACTTACTGTCATCATATTTTTATCAGGTCATTTTAAGTTGTTTACTTTAGTAACCGCAGTAAAGAAGTATTACTTAAACGTGTCGCTTTGGTATTACATTTATCCCGGTGCCAGCATTATTTATAATTAAAATTTAACAGCCTCATTGCTATGCAACTTTATGCTAACACCACCGTCTTCATAATATTTACCTCAACCTACTTATGGTTTCATCGTATTTTATGATTTTCATAGAATCATCTTTATCGTATCATAACGTAGTTTCGTGAAATGAGTAATAACCTTTTACGACGTACTTCTCTGTGAAAATTCAAATTTTCCGGATTAGTTGAAGAGAGAGACGATTGGTATCTTATTCTCTCAAGTGAGAGTCTGCGTTTATATTTAGATCGCCCAAGAACGTGGAATTTAGTTGAAGATTTCCTATAAGACTGGGTTGTCGTGCACATATTATCTAAAACTGAGAATTAATAAAACTTGACTAAGCACGGACGCAATCCTCGAAACGTTGGGAGTTGAAAAGTTTTCTCGGGATTTGGATATAATTTTCCAATTGTCTTTCAAATTACCTGATGCTATAAAATTTATATTATGCTAAAACCTTGGCTAAACGCACTTAACGGCCGAAGTTTGCCATTGTCGAAACCCAACTTATTATTTTTTTGGATTTTGCTATTCTTAGAATCTGAAAACAATGTAGGTAACGTTTCGGAAAACGTATAAATAATTTGTTTTTCCTGCAAATATGTCGATATTTTATTTGACTGTTGAATTTTTTTAATCCAGTTTTAGCTGTAAAACCAGAGATGGCAGTTCTTACCTATATCCTTCGATTTGGGAATTTATACAGTTGTTCGCATACAATTTTTTGTATATATCTGGAATATGATTATGGCCGCGGTTTATAAACGCCAGCTTAACGCCCTCAACTCATAAATCACTATTATTGGACTCATGCCACTTGAAATTTATAGCGAACAGTAGATCCCCGTCATTATCGTGCTGAATTGTATATTATAGCGTATGTGGCGTCAACTCGAAGTCGAAACGAGAAATATCCCAAGACAATTCCGTACAATGTAGGTATTAAATAAATCCAGCTTTATTGACGTTTTCGCCATTCGGAGGCTTGTCCGCACTCTCTATTTTTCTCCTACAGGACCGCGCTTCTGAATATAATTCAACAAAAAATGAGGTATATTCATTCCACATCGGGAAAATTTCGTTTCAATGATATGGATGCTCGAACACTCGATAGCGTGTGATAACTATTTTACAGTCAAATTACACAGAATGGTCGTATAATTCATTGAATAATGATCAAAGCATTACGTATTTATTTCGTGTACCCATACCTACCAAAAATATTTATCCACTTGTGCAAATTAATGCGGATTAAATGGATTAAAGGTTGTCCTGGATGGTCAGCAGATAAATTATCAAAATAAAAATGTTTTGCTTGATTAAATCGATTTTATATACCACCATATACAGTTAACACACTGATGTCGGTTTGATGGTAAAGTACAACCGTAACATGTCTCCTTGCTTTAGAAAGTGTTGTAGGTAATTGTATAAACTTTGGAAGTGTTTTATTTGTACCTACTGACTTTTATAGTGGTCCCAATTCAACACGTTATTTACATTTTTACTCTATGTTTTTAATATTATTTTAATTCGCCCCCGATGTGTTTTTTTGTATCAAGGAAAAGGCGAAATATTTTGATTGTGATTACTCCAATATAGAATTTGGATAAGCTTCAGTATTTATTCAGATGTAGAAAAATATTCGCGAAACATACCCAAAAAACTTAAAATTTGGACAGGAATTTTAAAAGACCAAATCACAATTTCTTGCTTTATCGATGGTAACCTAAAAGCTGTCAAATTTTTACAGATTCTGCAAGGTCAAATTATTCCGACAGTTCAGCTACTTCCTATTTATTTTGGAAATATTTGATTTAAACAGGATGGTTGTTCAAAGTCACAATGCACGAGCAGTGACAAAATTTCTCCAAACGACGTTACCTGGTCGTTTAAATCTACACGAGGTACGATTACGTGACCTTCCAAATCATCAGATTTATCTCCAAATGATTTTTTTCATTGGGGATATCTAAAAGAACATGCTTATCGACACAAATTTAAAAAAGACAAAAATCTTTTTGATTACGGAAGAAAATTATCCAACTTTGTGCAAACATTACTTACACTAAATTTACTTGGCGATGTGATATACGAGGGCGGTTTGATAAGTCAGTGACTTTTTGAATAAAACAAATTTCTTTTCGCAAATAAACATTTTATTTTTCTACATAACCACCTTTTAGCTCGATACATTTAGTCCAGCGTTTTTCTAATTTTTTTATTCCCTCCAAATAATAGGTTTTATCAAAGCTCTCAAAATACGCGTTTGTTTCGGTAATGACTTCTTCATTCGACTCAAATCTCTTACTGCCCAGCCATTTCTTTAGGTTTGGAAACAGAAAATAGTCGCAGGGGGTCAAATCTGGAGAATATGCTGGATGGGGTAGCAGTTCGTATCCCAATTCGTGGATTTTGGCCATCGTGACTAGACAAGTGTGCACACGTGCATTGTCTTGATGGAACAGCACTTTCTTCTTCGCCAAATGTGGCCGTTTTTGCTTCAAATTAACGTCGAATCTGTTCAAAAGCTTTAAATAATATTCGCCGGTGATCGTTTTACCTTTCTTGAGGTAATCGATGTGAATGACATTGCGTACATCCCAAAAAACTGTGGCCATGACCTTGTTGGCTGACAGACTCTGTTTTGCCTTCTTTGGTCCACGTTCACCCCGAGCATCTCACTGTTTCGATTGTTCCTTGGTCTCTGGCGTGTTGTGATGGATCCATGTTTCATCCACGGTAACAAAACGGCGTAAAAATTCGTCCGGATTACGACTGAACATCGCTAAACACTCTTTTGAAGTGGTCACACGATTGCGCTTATGGTCAAGTGTGAGCAATCGCGACACCCATTTCACAGAGAGTTTTTTCATGTCCAAATATTCGTGTAAAATATGATGTACCCGTTCAGTTGAGATACCTACAGCATGAGCCAACTCACGCACTTTCATTCTCCGATCATCCAATATCATTTCATGGATTTTATCGACGATTTCCGGCGTGATCACTTCTTTTGGGCGACCTGGGCGTTCGGCGTCACTAGTGCTGGTACGACCACAACTAAACTCTGTAAACCACTTCTTAACCATTGAAATTGATGGTGCCGAGTCCCCGTAGTATTTATCAAGTCTTTCCTTAGTTTCAGTGATGGATTTTTTACGTAAAAAGTAATGCTTAATCAGCACACGAAATTAACTTTTTTCCATTTTCGTAAAAATTCACGAGGTTGTCTGCTTTGAACGGCTATCAAACACCAACTGCACGACGTAGCTTGCTCAAAATTAGAAAGTTGCCCACTGATAGATTATAGTTGACGGCAGCACTGTTGCATTTGAAGTAACTGCGCGGGAAATTCAAAAAGTCACTGACTTATCAAACTGCCCTCGTATCTATTTTACAGATTTGGCTATTGTTTGCCACAACAAGGTGGTTTATTTGAACCTTTACTACGTTAGATTTGTACTGTTTTCTTAGAGTTTAAATTTTTAGTTTATTTTTCAGAAGTTAATGTTATGTTTTTTAATTCGTCGAATATTTATTTTATTATCAAATTCGTTATGACAAAATTTTTTTGATCTCTTGCATACGTCGTAGTCTCTTTCCTAATAAGTTAGACGTACACACCGCAAATACTTTTCCATCTATATAACCATAATAACTACTTAAGAATTGACATGCCGGAAACTACTTTTTGTTTTCTTTACTGACGGTGCACAGTTTTAATAAGACAATCTTGGAGTACTTCTCCCATAACTGAGATACCACACCTGCTTTCGTCAGGCCTTCAAGCATTTTTCTTTACTGATATACATATAATAAAAGTATGCAAAGGACAACCTTATTATTACATATTTTTTATTTTTGTATTTTGCAAATTTGTTATGTGCCATGAGCATAAATCTAAAATGTATTCCATGTTAAATTGCTTTAGTCGTCTGCAGTATTATAGCGATGTTATTTTATTTAATATATAATTATTTCCGTCTCATAAAATTCCTTTAAAATATATTAATACGGTTCTGGTTCCGATATATATCGCAGCAGCAGCTAGCCTAGCTAGTAAAGATATTCTCCCAATCTTGAAAAGGAGTTTATATGGAGGGTATGTGATCTTGCAGTGGTAGATGGCTAGATCGCCGACTACCGTCGGCTTTGCCAGCTTCTCCTTTCGATCGATATAAATGAATTAGCCGTAAAATAACAGCGATTTGTGGTTTAATCTTACACGTATTTAGTGAATTTATGGATCGTGTACCGCCCACGCGCCGATCCGTTTTGCTTTAGGGGCTCTTTTATACCCCCCGCGTTATATCTCCCTTTTCTCATTCCCTACCAAGTTCCTGAATCTCTATGAATATATCTCGCCAGATTCACTTGCATAAAGGAATGAATTCCAGTGTAGCGCATGCATATATATTTTTTAATTTACTTAAAAACATTTATTGCATTTTTAAGTAAAAACAGGACGTGTAATTTACATTCTAGTCAGACTTTTCTGTGACAGCCTTACTTTTAGATTTGTTAGCAGATTTTTAATATTTTTTTAACGTCAACAGGATGTGATAAAAACCATTCCATGAATACAATGACATAATGCAAAAAAGTACTGAGTGTTCAAGTCTGTAAGTTTTTACAGCAAGCCTTAAATAGTTAAAAAGTTAAATAATGATAGGAAGTTACACTTTTCAGCGGTTCTAATTACAAATTACCCCTCCGGTTGGAAAGGTAGGGGTGCTTACATACACATAGTCACGCGTTTTTCCCGTAGGGGTAGACAGAGACCACTACCTTCTACTTACTACGGTTCTTACACACATCTTTTGCTTCCTCTATTTTCATCAGTGCTCTTATACATGCTTGTCGGTTGTTGGTACTCTTGACCTAGCCTTTCTTCAAAACAATGTTGATCTGATCGAGATATGTTCGCCGAGGTCGACCTCTACCGACTTCCGTCCATTCACACTCGCCTTATAAATTTGTTTCGTCAATCTTTTTTCATTCATCCTTTCTACGTGTCCAAACCATCTAAGCATTACTTTATCTATCTTTGTAACCATATCTTCTTTTACACCACAGCGTTCTCTTATCTCACAGACGTGCCTTTTTTGACACTTTTTGGCTGTTCATAAAGCTATGTAGTGCCCCATTCATTTGTCTTACTGCCAACACCCTTCGCTCAATGTCACTGTCATACTTTCCATCTCTCGTAAACTTTGAACCCAAGTACACAAATTCATTTACTCGTTTCATTCTTTCTCCCTCAATCGAAACTTTACAGTTTGTCATGCTTTCTTCTCTTTCAAAAACCATTACTTTCGTTTTGCTTACATTTATTTTGATCCCTTTGATTTTCAGGGCATCATGCATTACAATAACCATCGCCTGCAACTTATCTTCAGATGACGCTAATATGACTTGATCATCGGCGTAAAGAAGGCATTTGACGATCAAATTATTCATTTTCAATCCATACGCACTCTCTTTCAAATCCTTTAAACAATCGTCTATGTTTGAGTGAAACAGGGATGCTTATAAGAAACTAATTTGTACAGCCTAAAAAGCAATTACAATACAATGCTAACGAATATGTAAAAATCTCCATTGCCTTTTTACGATGGGCTAATTTATATTCTGAGCCAGTACTTGAGTCGTTGTTCAGTCAAATATAGCAGATCGATTTTATTTAGTTTGTACGGCGTTAGTTAAATGGAGTAGCATGAGCAGTACTTTTTTGTTCTGTACAAGAATATCAACATTTAAAACTTTACGTTTCGCTATTAATTTCATGATGTTTTATCGTATTGCATAGATATACAAATTGCGTACCACGTTAAAATAAGTACGTCTATGAGAAACAGCAAACGGACAAACGGAACGATTATTTATCGCTTGCCTGCTGATTACAACAACAGAGAAACGCGAAAACTGGGATAAAGAAATGGATGACTACATAATCTCTGTTTTTGATTTATGGGTGGCACTATCGACGATTTGATTATCAAGCGAATTGAAATGCGAATTTTTTTCGAAGGCTACTGTTAAATCTATGTTTCCACAATACAGATGGAAATAGGGAGTGATGTATTTGAAGTGTGACGAGTTTTTTTTTGTTTGCAAAAGTTGATTTTTCGATTGTTTTTGTTTTTCAATGACGATTTCCATCAGAAGGAAGACTAAGCCAAGTGTTGTTGATTGGCATGTCCTTTTAATACAAAATGCTGTCATGCATTAATAATATCTAAATTTAAACTGCAACGCTACTATATTTTTGTCAAATTCTATTTTGACCTTTGAATACATATATGCAGCAATTTTTTTTCTTTTTGGACTGTTTCTTTTTCCACAAGTAAATATATTAAAAAACTGACACAAAATAAATTCTGACGCAATTCTTAAATATTGTCAACACACGGAAATAAAAATAACGGTAAACGTAAACGAAAATTTATTTAACAAATTTAAGAAAACTCAAATAAATTCTGACGCAACTTGTTAGTATTGTTAATATATTTAGGTTGCATTATGGGCAAAATTAAAACAAAAATAATTCTAGAAAAAAAAATAGTTAAATAAATAGCATCCTCGATGGGAAAAATTTAATACAAAAAGCAAATCAATTTTAAGGGAAAAATATCAAAATTTTAAATAGAACTACTTTCATTTTTTAACCATTCCTTAACAATCTCCAATCCACTAGCTTCTAGTACATTGCTAAAGGTAGATGGCCTCTCGCTTAAATTCTGATGGTATCCCAATTCATTTAATTGGTCCCGTAGATTTTTGATAGAGGGTTCTCTTAATAAATAAGGTGTAACTTGAGAAGCACAAAATATTTGATTGGGGTCTCTTCGATTTAATCTTGATTTATTAGGTATATCTTTATGTATTATTTTAGCTGCTCTTCGTTTGTTAATTTTCGTAAACCTTTTGCAAGCACAACAGTTATTTTTAATACTTTTTCTTGCTTTTGGATTTGAAAAGGATGCGTTATTAATAAATCTTGGCTTGCGGGGTTTTAAGTTATTTGTCGAATTGCTTTCTTCTGTGCATTCATTATTCTAAAGACAAGATAGATAGCATTATACAAACAAAAATTAAAACAACTTTTAAGCGAATCTAAATTGAACAAATTATAGTAAAATGTAGACACCGATATGTTTTTACCAGTAAAAATTTATTTATAATACCTAAAAAAATACGCTTAATTCGAAGGAATTTTTTTAACAAAATCAATATTCCTTAAATACAACTTAAATAATTACAAAACGTAACTCAACGAAAACATATTTTTAATTTGATCAAATTCATCTTGGGACTCATAGACATTTATTATACTGCCTTTTTTCTACTTGAACACCTTTCTTCTTTTCAATTTTAATTAGCTTCTTTTGGGTCTTTTTTCTTGCCTTCTCTACTATTTTAAGTCTGGTGGGTCTTCCTTATTTTACTTTATCTGTCTATAGCCTATTCTACTATTGTTTACAACCTAGTGGGTGGTCTTCATTTTCTTCAATCTCTCTATTGCCTCGTCTTTTATTTTTTAAAACTTGGTGGGTGGTCTTCCTTTTCTTTAATCTGTCTATTACCTCGTCTACTATTTCCCAAAACCTGGTGGGTCTTCATTATTTTCTTCAATCTGTACATTAGGCATACATAAACATTATTAACTCAAACTCTTTTCAGCAAGTTCAAGGTTACACTAAATTAAGGATAGCGACCGTTAAGGTTATATTCAACAATAAAAATAAAAAACGCATCCAAAGTGTAGTGTGGAAAAATTGTAAATAGTCACGAAACCTAATTAGAAGTATTTATTTTTATTTATACCCAACTTTACCTTCACTGGTTAAATCTTATTAAAATTAAACTATGTACTGATTTACCTGTTTACAAAACACTTCTTGCGGTATGTTTTCAGGTACAACTGATTTAACTAACTTATCCAGATTGGCGTGATTGGTAGAATCTATATTTTCAGTAGATTGTAAGCATTTTTTAGGACTTTTTTCTGCTTCCAAAACAACTTGAGTATTTTTTGTTTGGTTGAACGGGGGTAATGATTCATCTGTAATATCAAACCGGTCTTGAGGATTCTTCGGTATATTTTCTTTTAAATGATTATTTTCAATGTTACTGACCAAAAATTCGGAAGATAAAATAATTTTGTCTGGCACCTCTAAAGAACTATCATCAATTATTAGTCCTACTTCGTTACTGCTATGAAAAGTTGATGGACTATCAATAATATCAGATGACTGGTAAATGCCGTTAGTTGCAGTAACATTATTTAAAATGCGTGATTTTTCTTGAGGAAAGCGCAAGTCATCCGCTTCTAAAGTAATTCCAGTACTTGTCGATGCACACTGCTTACAATTATTCGAAAATGTCTTCCAAGTTTTATTTGAAGATCCTTCATGCGACAATTTCCAATCCTTTGCAGTTTTTGATGATGTCAAAAGGGTCCTTAAAATGAATTCCTTTATAGTTGGTTGAATCATCCGGCCTGAAAATATTTGAATTTGAAAAAGTTAAACGATATTTGTTACTTTTCAAAGATTATTACTAGTTATTAAAAAAATAAGAAAAAAAATTATAATTTATTATTTATGTAGACAATAAACACATAACGACATATTTTTACTGACCATTCGCGTTTCTAATTACCGCTGAGAGCCCGCGAAACGTAAACAAATATGGAGGACTGTAGGTAAATCAAACGCATAGTCCGTTTGGTTTTATGTACGCGTTATTTTTTTTGTGATTTATAATGATTTCACCTCTATACGAGAAGTAACGATAGTTTACTGTGTTGCAAAACTTAAAAAAAACCGTTTTCACTTTAGTGCAAACATTACGTATGTGACAAATTTGGATATTGTTTAGTGAAATATTTGAACCTCCAATTTATTTGCTTTCTATTAAGTTTTGGTAAACCCTTTTAGAATTTCATTTTAGTGTCTATTTTATTTTTGTAAAATAACATATTTTTTGATACAATTATGGCTAAAAAACAACCAATATATTATGTTTAGCCTATTAGCAAAAGTCTTTTAACTATATTTCTGCTGAGACTACAATACTCACTGTAGGTTGGCCGGTAAAATATAATAATAATGTACACTGTATATTTATTTTAGGTTATCACTACAAATCATGTTACCAACAGTAAAAGAATCATAATTTATTTAAATTTTAGTTATGCTTGAATTTTCTTTTAAAGTTACTTAAAAGATTATGGTGATGGTTTTTGCATAAAAACAATTGTTTTAATTTTCTTTTATTAGTGTATATGATACGGTTAATATGCAAATTTGAATGTTTTATAAACTAGCTAGATGGTTTATAAACTAACCAAACTATTGGCTATTTTAATAGAAAACGCATTTTCCACTAAAATAGCAGCTATTTTGCAAACTAACCAACAGTCTTGGCTAATTTACGTGAAATAATTAAGAAAACTAAAATAGTTGGTTACTTTATAAACTATCCAAGGCAACCTGGCTAATATTAAATCCATAACATCCAGTGCCGAAATTAGGGAAGAGCATCCGGGGCTACAGCCCCGGTGCCTCCACATAATAGGGGCCCCCACAATAGAGACTTCGGAAAAAAAATCTTTTAAATTCCGACTAGTAAATAATTTTACTTCTTCCTTCACTTATAGAAGGCGTACCGCCTGTAGTTCACTGATTTTTTTATGTGAGGTGGACTGCCAGCTGTCTCTTCATCTTTTTGATGTTCTGCCCAGGGGTCTTCTTCCTGTTGGTATGTTGTCACTGACGATTCGTGGTAATCTGTCTTCATTAATCCTGCTGACGTGTCCGTTCCAGTATCTTCGTCGAGCTCTGCACCACCTTACGATAACTGGTGTCAGTTTGTCTTCGTTCCTACGTTCCTTTCCTTATCCAGAAGGGTGTTGTCTGTTATTGCGCGTATTGTTTTCATCTCTGTTGTTCCGAGCATTTTTTTGCTTTTTGATTTATCGGCTCTTGTCTTTGCTTCGTAGGTCACTACTGGCCTTACGCATGTTTTATAGATTCGTGACTTACTCTGAATGCTTTTTGTTTCGCCAAATGCTTTTTAGATGACCAGATATTAATGCAGCTTTGTTCACGTTTCGTTTGACTTCTTCCTCTAAATTTCCCCGGCTGGAGATCTTGCAACCCAGGTAGTCGAAATCCATGACCTGTTCTATCGGTACGTTATCAATTACTCGGTTTTTAGGTAAGGTTAGCTACCTGCCTGGAGTAAAAAGCAAACTGGCTCACAGTACTAAAAACAACTTAAACAATAAATTATTTATTGAAAAATTTGACTGACATTTATTTGGAAAATAATTTGGGGCCGAGGGGCCTCCACTCCTTTGTTTCCCCGCTGCCTTCAGACTTCTAAATCCGGCCCTGATAATATTTAGTAACACAAAATAGCCAAAGCTTTGGCTAGTTTATAAAATAACTAAAGACTTTATGTTTATGGCATTTTTTATTTGATGAATAAGAGATGAATAAAATGCAAACTTTTGATTTAAATTTGTTATTAGAAAAAAAAAATTATTTTTAAATAAGTACAATATTTAAGCACTAAGCTTGGTTTACTCAACGGTCTTCAGTCTGGCTAATCAGCTCCCATGCGGAAAAGGTAGACATAGTTATAAACCAGACGATGCGAATAATTTCTGGTGCTATTAAAACCACCCTCCACTCTACTGGCTACCAGTGCTCAGCAACATCAAACCGCCCAAAATACTTAAATGCAATATACTTATAAGAGAGTTTAAAAAGATACCCAACAATCCAGCTCTTTCTATCCATCAGGACCTGATTGAATTTAAGAGGCTCAAATCCAGAAATCCCCAGTGAAGTCTGCGCAGCAACTTCTAAACCTAAACTACAACGGCGCTGAAACCTGGCAAATGGACTGACTGGCGAAATCAGGTCAATCCCAGATGGCACACTCTGCTTAAAACCCCCAACCACCCGAAAGGCTTGCACCTTCCAAGGAAAAACTTACTTACTCCGTAGCGCTACAGCCCCTGATGGGCTTTGGCTGACGCGACGACTTGCCTCCATTTAACTCGATCGGTCATAAGCTCGGTGCCATTTTCGACGCGCAATTTTCTCGAGTCCGCAGCAATGTTGTCTCGCTATCTCAATTTGGGTCTTCCAAGTGGCCTTCTCCCCTCTGGGGCTTTCTGCCATACCATTCGTATTAGCCTATCTTCGGGTTGCCTACGTACATGTCCTGTCCATTTAAGCCGTTGAGCCTTTATTAAGTTACACAGATCTGGTTCGTTGTATAGCTCTCTAAGTTCTGCATTTGCTTTACTTCTATGTTGTTGAGTCTGTGGATCCTTTGTCGGGCCGTATATTTTCCTCAGTATTCGTCTTTCGAATCTTCGGATGAGCTCCTCATTTCGTATCGATAGCGTCCACGATTCGCAGCCGTACATGGTAACAGGTCTGATGACAGTTTTGTATATTTTGATTTTGGATCTTCTAGTAACTTCTTTGGATCCAAATACGTTCTTAAGGGTATAAAAGCAGTTGTTTGCAGTTTTTAGTGGGTACTTTATTTCCTCGCTGATGATATTGTCGGCTGTAATGATCGAACCCAGGGACTTGAACTGCGTGACATTTTCAAAGTTGTACTTATTTATCAGGAAAACTTGGGTAGCATTAAAGAAAATACGGACAGGCCATGGACGCTGTGGAGCTTTGCTGTATAGATGGGGCATGAGACCTGATCCTGGGTACGACTCCGATGCTGAAGAACAAACTATCCACCACATTGTCTATGAATGTCCTCTCAGGGCGTTCGCCGGCACTGAGGGCGACCGCACGAGCTGTAGAATGGCTGCGGAATGTAAACGTGGAACTGTGACGGAGCAGCGTGTAATGTCCTAAATAGGCTTTCCTTTACATGTTTAATATTTGTATACACTTCTGTTTTCCATGTGCAATCTGTATATACATTTGTATTATGAGCTGTGTCAATGTTGTGATTTACAATAATTGTTTGTGATATGTGTTTAGGTGATAATCTGATTTAGTATTACATTTTTTATATTTTTTTTTGTGTCATGCCATAAGCTAAATCAATAAATAATTTTTTTTAATAATAACAAATTTAAATCAAAATTTTGCATTTTATTCACTCTAATTCATCAAATAAGAAATGCCACGAACATTATAAGCCTAGTTAGTTAATGAAGTAGCCAAAGCTTTGGCTATTTAGTGTTACTAGATATTATGGATTTTATATTAGCCAAGTTGCCTTTAATAGTTTATAAACTAACCAACTATTTTGGTTTTCTTAAATAGTTCAAGTAAATTAGCCAATACTGTTGGTTAGTTTGCAAAATAGCTGCTATTTTAGTGGAAATTGCGTTTTCCATCAAAATAGCCAATGGTTTGGTTAGTTTATAAACTATCTAGCTAGTTTAAAACCTATCCAAATTTGCATATTTAGCCGTAACCTAAACACTGTTTGTTTAATTGTATTTGCGACGATATTAAATACTTACCCTTTTTTGGTTCCTTAGCGGGTAATTCTGTTTGCTCCACATTGTTACTTTTATTCGTGCTTCTTAAAAAATTCATTTTTTTGCTTAGATATCCTAAAAAAAAATAAAAATTTAATGCTAAAAATAACATGTTGATAAGTAGGTTTTAACAATTAAGCTTTTATTAGTCATTTTAGTAACAATAGTAATTGTGTAATATAACATTTGTTGCACTTGTAATTTAAATATATTTTAATTTTTGTACAATTTTTTCACGCTTGTTTATTGACCTAAATACGTTAATCAAAAACCACATATTATTATTTATACAGTGCTTTCATTTCAAAACCAGCCAGTCCAAATAACTTTTGATTTTGCGCAAATGTATGAAAAACAAAAAACACGTCGAGTTTCCAAGTAGCACCACTTTAACATCCCTCACCCCTTCTTTAAAATGTCAAATAGCAACCTCTACCTAATGATACATCAAATGAAAACCCAAAATGCCAATCAGCCATACAAACAACAATTTATTCCATCGATTTATTTTGCTTACAACAACAAATTTTGTGAAATAACCATAACAAAAACGACCTACGCCACTGTTGGATAGGTAGATGTCTAATTAGGGATTTTTTAACTTACTTCTGAATATATGTCACCTTTTTTAACATTTTTTTTCTTTGTTTCAAAAATATTAATTGTATATTTAGTTAGTTATTTTAAACTAGTGTAATTCTTCGCAAGAACGAATGGGAATAATATTTATTTAAGGTCGTCAAAACAAGTGCGCTGTAAGACAATGGCTAGACGAACGATTTCCAAGACATTGAATTGGCAGAAGCGGTTCTATAAAATGGCTGGCAAGATCTCTAGATCTAATACCACTTGATTTTTTTTGTGGGGCTATTTAAAAACAAAAACAAGAATTTGTAAATAGGGCTATATTATTGCCTTGGTACAAAATAACGGAGTACACTTTGAACAGTTACTGTATATACATTTAAGAAAATGTTTGTAATTAACTTCATTTCAGTTGTAATTTCGCTTTGTTTAATGTTATCTGCAAAATAATTTAATAGAATTAATTGCTGTTTATATGGCTGATTTGCATTTTTCTTGGGTTTTCATTTGATGTATCACAAGGTGCCATTTGAAAACAGCAGAATAACAATTTTAAACCTCCCTCTTGATTTAAAATTCGACGTGTTTTTTGTTTTTCTTACATTTACGCAAAATCAAAAGTTTTGTGGACAGGCAGGTTTTGAAATGTAAGCAATATGTAAACATTTGTTTGCAACTTTTGCTATTTGCCACTGATGCAAGCATAAAATCTAAAATCAAGTTTTGTATTGTGTAGCTTACATTTTCAAATTATAAACAGGGTTGGCATAAAAAATAATAAAATTAATATTTGTTATCCTTGAATATCATAAATTGTTTTTGGTTATCATTATTTTTGTATCACCGAATATGGCGGAAAATGTGTAAATTTATTATTAAAACTGGAAAATGGGAATCAAGCCCAAATTAATTATAAAATAATACTTTAAGCCTTTAAAGAGCCGAACATTTCAGAAACTGGGTCACAAAATAACTAAGTATGATATTAAATTATTATGACAGGAAACTTTTTCAATTCTTGTTATGTGATTCTTAAATATGATCTTGTGTACCCTTATACCGTGTATTGGACTTTCCATTTGGAACAGTTAGTTGTGAACAGGGATTGATGGTGGAACTACTATATGATGTTTTTCCACCATTTGACCTTCAGTTCTTTAAAAGCCGTTTTAACAGTGGCGTCCCTACAAATATGTCATGGGGGAAGTCGAGCATTCGGTAAATAAGATTAACTAAAAATGTTTGCAAAAAAATGCACTGCGAGCCATTTTTTTTACCAAGGTCAAATCCAGTAAATTTTTATATATTGTAAATAAACAATTTGCAACACAAAATATATTCATCAAATATAAATAAAAATAAAAAAATTAATATTATGAAGTATGAAAAGGCTTAGGCGGGGGTACAAGCCCTCTACACTCCCCCCACTTAGGAACATCCATGTTAACACATTAATTTAAATATCCTTAGTACTTTTACACATATATCTTTAATAAATTATACTTTGAACACACTGTTTAAATCTTAAATGTTTTGTAAATGATTTAAGACAAGAATTCAATTTTGTAATTACATTATACATCAATTTTAACCAACGATAAAGCAGGAAATTAAAGCTTCTGAGTAATTTCTTTATTCCACTGTCATATTGTGCAACTAGTGCGGTAAGTTGGCGATTGCTCACGAGAGAGAAGTTTATTCGCTATTACAAATGCGGCGATATATGTGGGCACAAAAAAATTTAATATCTTAATAAAAATAATAACTTTGTAATGTCAACAGTGACAGTGACAGTTGGTTCGTAAACGTAATGTTTAAGTGTGATCGGGCGAGGCGAACGAAGTTAAGAGGGAAATATAATATAGAAATAGAGAGAGATACGTTTCGTACTTTGTAATGTTAACAGTGATAGTGACAGTTAGTTCGTGAACGTATTAAGTGTGATCGGGCGAGGCGAACGAAGCGAACGAAGTTGAAGAGGGAGGTATAAGATATAAGATAGAAAGAGAGAGAAAATATGTTTACTATTTAATAATAAATTAACACTTGCCTTTGATTAACCTTATCAGACCCTGTCAAATAATTACATGGTGGTGGATAGGTTTCAAAATAGTTCGATGGAGCCCGAGGCTCCACAACAAATAAACTCACCACTCGGACTAGAAAATTTTGTATCAAGAAATCCCATTGAATTTTTGTTAACGGTTTAAATACCGACGAAAAGCCGATTTTTTTTAACATAAAAAACAGTCACTGATATAGGTGTGTCCAATTCCAGAAAATTTTGACCGATCCGCATAGAAATTAGGTGATATAATTAACCAAAATGATTTTTAAGATGACTCTGATACTTTAAAATGCTGTTTAATGCAAAAAAATTTTGTAAAAGAAAGAAAATAGTTAATGAAAAAACTAAGATTAAGTGTTATTAATTCTGCAACTATGGAGGGTAAAGACCAAGAGAAACATCTCATATGGGAGACAAGTTGAAAAAGTGTCCACTCGTGAACTGTAAATAGCAGTTTAAAAACCAAAAAGAATGGCGCTAACGTAGCTAAGGTGTACGATATGAATTAAGCAGTTGTAAACAGAGTGAAGTGTGCTGAGTTAAAAAATTTAATTTACTAAATATAACCTTAAAAACTGGGGTCTATTCTAACACGTCTCCGCAATTTCAATTTCTTTACTATAGCCAACGGCTGGACCGATTTTAATGAAATTTTTAGCCAATCTTTAGATTAGCCGGCGAATGATCTTGTGAAGTTTGGTAGCAACTCCGCATTTTCAATTTTTTTTTATAGCCACTAAGTGTTAATTTTTATTCATTATTACTGAACGTGAGTATAACTTATTTAATTAATTTGTCAAATTTACGAATAACATTAAAATATAACGGCTGGACCGATTTTGATAAAATTTTCAGCCAATATTTAAATTAGCCCGGCGGGTGATCGTATGAAATTTGGTGGCAACCCTGTATTTTCAATTTTTTTCTATATACACCAAGTGTTAATTTTTATTCATTTTTACTAAACGTGTTTAATTCATTATTTACTGAACGTGAATCTAACTTATTTAATTGATTTGTCAAATTTAACAATAATGGTCTCCAGAGTCGAATATAAGTGGACGTCTGTGTCTTTTCGTCTCAATTATCTCGAGAACGAAAAATGATATTGACGTAGGACCAATTGCATTCGACGCATAATTACGCAACTTAAAACTAATTAGATTTTTAGCAAAATCGGTCGATCTGTTTTTTATGGAGAATCAAAATGCTGAAAAAATTGGTAAACTACCTGAATCTTGCAATTTATAAATTATACTATTTTTAATACAGAATTTTAGGATCTTTAGAATAATATGATTATTGCATGTTAGGAATATTTGTATGAAAAATATGATGACTATATTTCATAAAAAGATATAGTTTTAGAAAACAAAAATAGGAATTGGAGAATTTTAAACTTGTGTCAGTATTGAGAGAATAGCATTGAAGACGCTATAACAGTGAAAAAATTTTGTTAGCAATAATTAAGCATTGTTTATAACAATTGAATATTGTTACTAACAAATGATTATTGATCATAATTAAAAAAAAAATTCAATTGTTATAAATTGAAATTGAAAATAGCTCCCGCCTATGAAATGATAAGAAAAAGTATGAAAGAATACGGTTGACATAAACAGAATATTGTTAATGACAACTATAATATGTTATTTGAAATTGTTTTTTATAATAATTTTAATATTAATAATTATAACCACAAAACATGATATTTTTTCATTCTTTTCACTGGGAAGTTAGTCGTGTGGACCTTTTGGGTCGCACCTAAACCACTGGTATTTTTTTTCGTTAATTTTTGGAAAAGTTCCGCTTCTAGACAATTACCAATAATATATATACATATGTGTGTAAAAGAAGATGTTACAAAGATAGATGAAGGAATGCTTAAATGGTTTGGACACGTAGAAAGGATGGATGAAGGAAGATTGCCGAAACAAATTTATAAGGCGAGTGTGATTGAACAAGTCGGTATAGATCAACCTCGGCGAACATATCTCGATCAGATCAACATTGTTTTAAAGAAAGACCAGGTCAAGAGTACCAACAACCGATGAGCATGCATGAGAGCCCTGATGAAAGTAAAGGAAGCAAAAGATTTGTGTAAGATCCCTAGCAAGTGAAAGGAAGTGGTCTCTGCCTACCACTACGGGAAAAAGGCGTGACTATATATATATATATATATATATATATATATATATATATATATATATATATATATAAATATTTAGATCAGGGGTACTACCAGAAATAATAGTCAGTTTACGTAAAAATTCCTTACAGGGCAAACTCAGCGAGAAAAAGGGATTACAAATGTTGGGTGAATGCTGAATGTTTGCTGGTAAAGAGGAATGAGGGTTGAAAGGGGTGAAAAACGATTTTTTGCAATTTGCGGGGTAAATACTACGTAAAAGTTGTAGGTAATAAAAAATCTACAATTTTTATTCCTATCATTTTTCAACATAACCTTAAAATTTTCGAGTAAAACGCAATAAATCATTTTTTTGGTTAATAATTTTTTATTCCGCGAAAAAAGCTATCGTTATAAAATTTGGTACACTATTAAAGCTATTTGAATTCCAAATAACATGTTATCTTTTGTTTTTTATTGGTTAAGTAGTTTAGGAAATTTCCTTTTTTTTAATTTAAGGCCGTAGGAATAATTTTTTATTTTTAATAAATAATTAGCGCTACAGGCCGAGAAAGAGAAAAAAAACGTGGTTTTTGGTAAAAAAACATAATTTTTTAGTTTTTTTGCAATTTTAAGAATGTTTTTTGCATAAAGTAATATATTTTTATTTTTTTATATAAAAGTTGATGTCCTTACAAAAAAATAAGCCTCGCAGAAGTTGTCTAGCGTGAAAAAAAACCTTTTTAAAAAACTTGACAAAAAAATCTTTTTTCTCGAAAATCGTGAATTTCTTTTTACTTAACCTAAGAAACCATTATTTAAAATTCAAATAGCTTTAATTGTGTACCAAATTTCATAATAAAAAATTAAAAAAATTGTTTTTGCGTTTTACTCGAAAATTTTGAGGTTATGTTGAAAAATGTTATGAGTTAAAGTTGTATTTTTTTATTACCTACAACTTTTACAGTTAACTTTATTTGATAAGACGAGTATTAACGCCGCAAATTGAAAAAAACCGTTTTTCACTCATTCCAAGTCCCATTCCTCTTTACCGGCAAACATTCAGCTGTTGGATGTTTTACCCAACATTTGTGACCCCTCTTTCCACTCTTTCCCGCTAAGTTTGCCCTGTAAGGTATTTTTTCGTTAAAAAAAAGGTAATACGCCTGGTCTAATATGTAAGCACACACTTTAAACAAAATCTCACCGTTTAATAAATATATAACAACCTAACCTTAATTTTAAACACTTGTTACTTACCTCCTATTATTAAAAAAGAAACTTCCTCTAATTCACAGTTAATTTATTCGTGATCTATCCAAACACATTCATAAATCATAACCCAATACCCGGCAATAATATACTGACTAAACAACACTATACACTAAATTAGTTTGATGCAAAACTTATTGCCTAATATTATTGTTCTCGAATGACAAGTGAACCCCGAAGCAAACATATCTTTCTAGTTAACATACCCAATAAAAAGAGACGACGATAAGAAATTAAAATCTGAAAGGCGCGTAATGGATGAAACACGTGAAACATGGGGTGATGTACTTTTATTGTAGTTTACTTATACGAGGGACGAACAAAATATCATTTTACTTTTTATTTTGGAATAAAGATGCAAAACTTTTTATTTTGATGAAATTTTATTACTAGAATAAATAGGATATGTACTTTGAATCTATAATAATTGATTGCTTTGAAAAACTTAATTCAAAAAAATATTATGCAGTATAAAATAGATTTTAAATCTAAAAAAAAAGATAATATATACAAGGAAACCAAGTTAGTTTTTTTAAAAAAATTTTTCTCGAAAACGGTTTAATATCGAAATATGATTATCTAAACAAAGTCTATCTAAAATTGGATGTTTGAAAACGTGAAATTATACAGGGTGTTCCATTAGAAAAACTTGCCTTTTACTAATTTTTTTATGTGAACAAAGTATCTGCATTTTATAACTACCCTGTATTAGGCAAAAAAAATTATGGCTCTAAAGTGAGGATCCTCATGGTATCACTTCACTTCATTTCGAATTTAATCGTCTCATACCTGAGACTTCAAGATTATCAGCATTTATTAAAGAACGTTTAGTAGAAAAAAAAATAGATAAGTATAGAGAAATAGTACATAAAGTTGTTGAAAAAGTGATGAGAAATTATAAAATGATATTATATACATACATACATATAGTCACGCCTTTTTCCCGTAGATGTAGGCAGAGATCACTTCCTTCTACTTGCTACGGTTCTTACACACATCTTTTGCTTCCTCTACTTTCATTAGTGCTCTCATACATGCCCGTCGGTTGTTGGTACTCTTGACCTGGCCTTTCTTCAAAACAATGTTAATCTGATCGAGATATGTTCGCCGAGGTCGACCTCTACCGACCTCCGTCCATTCACACTCGCCTTATAAATTTGTTACGTCAATCTTCCTTTATCCATCCTTTCTACGTGTCCAAACCCTCTAAGCATTCCTTTGTCTATATTTGTAACCACATCTTTTTTTTCACCGAAGCGTTCTCTTATCTCACTATTCTTTACTTTATCCAACCGAGTCACTTCGGCTATACTTCTCAAACTACTCATCTCCGTAGCATTAATCCTATTTTCATGCTACTTTTGCCAAACGCAACATTTACTACCATACATAAGTGAAGGAACCAACACACTTCTATGCACAGCCAGACGTGCCTTTTTTTGCCACTTTCTGACTGCTCATAAAGCTATGCAGTGCCCCATTCATTTCTTTTCCTGCAAACATCCTTCGCTCAATGTCACTGTCATACTTTTCATCTCTCGTAAACTTTGAACCCAAGTACACAAATTTATTTACTTGTTCCACTCTTTCTCCCTTAATCAAAACTTTACAGTTTGTTATGTCTTCTTTTTTTTTAAAAGCCATTACTTTCATTTTGCTTACATTTATTTTTATTCCTTTGATTTTCAGGGCATCATGCATAATATTAACCATCGTCTGCAACTTCTCTTCAGATGACGCCAATATGACTTGATCATCGGTGTAAAGAAGGCATTTGACGATCAAATAATTCATTTTCAATCCATACGCACTCTCTTTTTAATCTTTTAAACAATCTTCTATGTATAAGTGAAACAGCCCTGTCTCATACCCTTTTTAATGTTAAACCATTCCGTGCAAGCTCCGTTTATCCTGACACAAGCAGTGGAATACTCGTAAAGTGATTTCAGCGCTCGTATTGTATACAGGGTGTTATTTTTAAAAAATCAAAGTAGCTGCTACTTCATAGTAGAATCAGCAACGCCGCATCGTCTACAATATTTTAGGCGGGTAGATCATATTAATTTATGCATACCATTAAATTTTCATATTGATCCTAAGTTTGGTTAGCCAGAAACGTCTAATTGTCGCTCATCGTGAAAAGCCCTGTATACTGGTCACTGTATCTCATGAACATCAGGGCCCAGGGAGGTGAAACTTTTTTACGGTGGTTCTCTGTAAGAACTCTGTTAATTATTTTATTTATTTAATCAATTTGCTTAACGTATTTTTAAAACTGTTGCTGAATTTATTCAAAAATTACTAATAGTTGATCAAAGTTTAATTGTAAATTAGTAAGTATGCTTAACGTGCTTCTTAAAAAGGACCATCATGTATATAAATATGAAGTAGAATATCATGTTGCACCGATACAACCGAAAAAAGTAATGGAAATAATAAATAAATATAAAAGTTTCTCATTTGATTTCCCACAAATTAAATTTTTTGCCCCATCCATTTCCGCTACTTCAGTCGCATTTTTTGATTTTGATTAAATGGTAACGTAACGGTGTTTTAATTAAACGCGTTTTTATAGCTCACCGTCGAGGCGAGTCCTACATTTCTTGCAAAACACTCAAATTAAACTATCCCAACACAATCTTAACTTCATAAACTCCAGAGAAATTTCGACGCATTTCTTATTCCGTGAACCCGAAACCAATTCCTGGTCGGGATTCTTTTCTACGTCTATTTATAGTCCAGCAATTTATTTGGAAGCAAATTCACCCTTTCTTTTAAAGGTTCACACTTAAATATATTCTCTTTCCTAAAAAATAACTTTTTTATACATGGGTACGACATAATTTTACCTACCATAGAGATTGCGCTTTTATAGACTTGGAAAAAGCCTATGAATTGTGGTCGACATTGTCTATGTATGGGGTGACCGGTATATTAATACGAGCACTGAAATCAATTTAGGAAGATTCCACTGCTTGTGTTAGGATAAACGAAGCTACACGGACTGGTTTAACATCAAAAAAGGTGTAAGACAGGGATGTGTGGCTTTGCCATGGCTGTTTAACTTATACATAGACGATTGTTTAAAAGATTTGAAAGAGACTGCGTATGGATTGAAAATAAATGATTTGATCGTCAAATGACTTCTTTACGCCGATGATCAAGTCATATTAGCGTCATCTGAAGAGGATTTGCAGGCGATGGTTAATGTTATAAATGATGCCCTGAAAATCAAAGGGATGAAAATAAATGTAAGCAAAACGAAAGTAATGGTTTTTGAAAGAGAAGGAAGCATGACAAACTGTGAAGTTTCGATTGAGGGAGAAAGAGTGGAACAACTAAATAATTTGTATTCTTGGGTTCAAAGTTCACGAGAGATGGAAAGAATGACAGTGACATTGAACGAAGGGTGTTGGCAGGAAAACAAATTAACGGGGCACTGCATAGCTTTATGAGCAGCCAGAAAGTGGCAAAAAAGGCACGTCTGGCTGTGCAAAGAGGTGTGTTGGTTCCTACACTTATGTATGGTAGTAAATGTTGCGTTTGGCAGAAGAAGCATGAAAATATTATTAATGCTGCGGAGATGAGTAGTCTAAGAAGTATAGCCGGAGTGACTCGGTTGGATAAAGTAAAGAATAGTGAGATAAAAGAACGCTATGGTGTAAAAGAAGATGTGGTTACAATGATAAACAAAGAAATGCTTAGATGGTTTGGACACGTAGATAGAATGGATGAAGGAAGATTTGACGAAACAAATTTATAAGGCGATTGTGAATGGACGGATGTCGGTAGAGGTCGACCTCGGCGAACATATCTTGATCAGATCAACATTGTTTAGAAGAAAGGCCAGATAAGGAGTACAAAATACCGACGAGCATGTATGAGAGCACTGATGAAAGTAGAGGAAGCAAAAGATGTGTGTAAGAACCGTAGCAAGTAAAAGGAAGTGGTCTCTGCTTACCCCTACGGGAAAAAGGCGCGACTTTATGTATGTGTGTATAGAGATTTGGTAATCCCAGTGAGTGGTTCATACCAAGAATCTAATTAATTAAGGTTTCAATTATTCCAGTATTTTGTTATAAACAGTGAACAAATTTATTAAATGGATTTCTGCTGTGTAATATTTGCACAAAAGTTCATTTTTCTTTTAATTCAGGCAACACTGTAAGCTTTTATCATTTCTCCTCCTACATAGGTATAGATAGGGAATCGGCACTGCAATAGCTGGTACTGTATGAGTTTTAATCAAGTGGTATTATTATTATTTATTCCAGTCAATTGCAGGAATAGTACAATTTTTAAGATAAACATTATTGTAACCATTTTCTTTTCTACAATTCGTTATTTAATGTTTATTTTGGAATATATATGAGAGCTTTTGCAAACGATACTTTTTTTAACATTTTCTCTATTCTCCATTTGTTGGAATAATTTTCAAATCGGTTTATTTTGTTACAATTGCAATGTTACCAAATACACAGTTTATTCTAGTTATCAAATTATAGTTGTTACATACATTTCCTTATGTATTTTGTAATATATTTTGTCCCCAGTTTTCGTCTTAATTAGATTTTTTAAATCAATTTGTATTTGATACAAAATTGATAGCTTATTTAAATCTACAGGATTATTCAAAATTATAGTTTAACGCACGTCTTATTAATTCATTTATATGTATGTGTGTAACATAAATATATAAAATTAATTTCAAACAAACGATAAACTCGAATGCCGTTTTCTGGATGAATTATTACAGCTAGAGACAGGGAAGCTACATTACCCCGAATTTAAAAAAATCGATCCTGGTTAACTTGAAGCTTTTGTAACTTACAAGTAAATTTATAGATAAGAAAGGTAATTTATGACTTTAAACAAGAAACCCTTATTTTAAATAGCTGTGTTAGCTGTGATGCTTTTGCCAACCTAGATCTTGTTTGGAAGGAACGTCAGCCAAGGTGATGAATTCGTTGTTATGAAAATCTAAATTAATAAGGTTGGAATAATAAGTATGGTGGGGGAATTATTAAGCTGAAAAACCAGCATCTTGTTTGAACAGTATTTTTAACACGCTTATATTAGTTTCACCTATTTGCTTGTTTGTTTGTTTGAAACTGACGTTTTGGCCTCGATTTTGTTCCACTTTAAGAGATCAGATTTAATTTAAACTGTGCATACTTGTCAAATACCGATGACAATGCAATAATTCGATCAAAATATCCTATTATCCTAATTTCTTTCGACAGGATTCATAAATTTCTTCAGGGATCCTTGGCGTGAGAGTAAGAGAGATAGAACTGGTGCGTGAACTACGCATGCGCGCAGAACAAATATTTATACAGTTAATCGCTTCGGTGGTTCAGAGGTAGAATGCTCGCCTGCCACGCGTGCAGCCTGGGTTCGATTCCCGGTCAATGCATTCTTTTTGTGCTTGTACCATTTAATTCATAATTTTTTTAGTGAGTAAAACAAATTGAACTAAAAAACGAAAAATAAATTATTATTTAAAAAAATTAAAAAACACGCTTTTAGAGTTAATCAAACTAAAAAGTAAAAAATAATTCTTAACATAGAAATAACATTACTGATGAGAAATTTAATGTCACTGTTCCGAAAGCGTGGAGAGTTAGTTTAAAAATGTCACCTCACGCTCTTAAAACAGTAAAATTTAATTACTCGTCAGTAATGTTATGCCTATGTAAAGAATTATTTTTTACTTTTTAATTTGATTAACTCTAAAAACGTGTTTTTTAGTTTTTTTAAACTATAAGTTATTTTTCACTAGCTATTACTCGCGACTTTGTCCGTATGAAATGTTTATAGCCATTTATAGTAAAAAAATATGCTCTACGGATCAATCCATTGAGACGACACGGAAAAAAATAAAATGAAATCTACTGCTGCTCATTTTACCAATAAGAGTTTGTTAACAACCTATAAATTAAGTAATAACTGTATCAAAAAATATAAATAATATAAATTATAAAATTCAGAAGGAATTTTTCAACATTCTTATTTTTTTACATACATACATATAGTCATGCCTTTTTCTCGAAGGGGAGAGACCACTTCCTTTCACTTGCTACGGTTCTTACACACATCTTTTGCTTCCTCTACTTTCATCAGTACTGTCATATATGCTCGTCGGTTGTTGATACTCTTGGCCTGGCCTTTCTTTAAAACAATGTTGATCTGATCGAGATATGTTCGCCAAGGTCGACCTCTACCGACTTGTCCATTCACATTAGCCTTATAAATTTGTTTCCAAATCAAAATATCAAAAAAAATCATGGATGATCATATACCTGAATACTTCAACTAAATGCCTTTCCAATGATGTGCCACACATGGTAAATTTCCTATTTTAAATGAAGGGGTTAAAGAAGTAGAAGGTAGGGGGTTAACAAATGACAGATATCTGTATCGGAAAAATGTGTCCCCCTTGGAACAAAAATTGTCATGTTTTAGCATTTCCTTAAATTTTAATGAATACTTTAAACATCCCTACTTCTCAGCGACAGCCGCGCTGCTTGCAGTGCCGATTAAAACCAAATTAGCTACCAGTGGCGTAACTTAAATATTTTGTAATGGTTATCGAATATTTTTGTAACAGAAAATGTATTTGAATTGAAAGTAAATAAAAATTAAGGGTTGCTCTTTTTGCCAGTAACAAATATACCACGACCTTTAAAATCATTTTAATTAGAAAAAATTTAAATTAAAAAATAAGAGTTTGAATTTATCCTAAATAATTTTATAACCCCCTCTGTTAGTCTCTCGTCTAGTTCGATTTTACACAGCTTAACAACATTCGCAATCCATGAATTTTTGAGTTGACAATTGACATACGCCAGTATCTCTGCCGTCGTTAGTAGACACCCACCTGTTGAATAAAAATCACAGATTTTTCAAAACATTTTAAAAATTTTTAATTTAACATGGTCCTTTGCCGAAGCCCTAAATAGTGGCTAATAACTTTTATTTATTTCAAAGATTCAGATAGCTTAATGGATATCCAAAAATATGTTTAGTTTAATGTACCACGTTGTTCATGGATTGCTTCTAAACATTGACAGTACGTATTAAGCTTTTTATAAACTTTTTTCTTATTGTTTATCAACAACTTTTTCTCATAAAAGAAACTAAATTTTGTTTCATTAACAACTAAAGCCTTCAGCTTCTTAAAATAAATTTTACCTTACAAAATTTCTTTCAGCATTTCAAAATTTAACTGAGTGTAACTAGCTTAATATTACTTGTAGATTAATGCACTGATGATGATGCTGTGGACAGGATTAAAAACGCGTTATGTTTAAAGAAATTAAAATTTTACACAGAATATAACTGGTTTCATTTCTATGATATTCTAAACGTGTACACAGTCATCATTATCTCTAGATGTTTCTAAGGTAACATTTTTTTTATTCTCCATAAAAAACAGTTTGACCGATTTTGCTAAAAATCTAATCAGATCCAAGTTGCATAATTATGCGTCGAATGCAATTGGTCCCACGTCAATATATTTTTTGTTCACACACACACACACACACACACACACACACACACACACACACACACACACACACACACACACACACACACACACACACCACACACACACACACACACACACACACACACACACACACACACACACACACACACACACACACACCACACACACACACACACACACACACACACACACACACACACACACACCCACACACACACACACACACACACACACACACACACACACACACACACACACACACACACACACACACACACACACACACACACACACACACACACACACACACACACACACACACACACACACACACCACACCCACACACACACACACACACCCACACACACACACACACACACACACACACACACACACACACACACACACACACACACACACACACACCACACACACACCACACACACACACACACACACACACACACACACACACACACACACACACACACACACACACACACACACACACACACACACACACACACACACACACACACACACACACACACACACACACACACACACACACACACACACACACACACACACACACACACACACACACACACACACACACACACACACACACACACACACACACACACACACACACACACACACACACACACACACACACACACACACACACACACACACACACACACCACACACACACACACACACACACACACACACACACACACACACACACACACACACACACACACACACACACACACACACACACACACACACACACACACACACACCACACACACACACACACACACACACACACACACACACACACACACACACACACACACACACACACACACACACACACACACACACACACACACACACACACACACACACACACACACACACACACACACACACACACACACACACACACACACACACACACACACACACACACACACACACACACACACACACACACACACACACACACACACACACACACACACACACACACACACACACACACACACACACACACACACACACACACACACACACACACACACACACACACACACACACACACACACACACACACACACACACACACACACACACACACACACACACACACACACACACACACACACACACACACACACACACACACACACACACACACACACACACACACACACACACACACACACACACACACACACACACACACACACACACACACACACACACACACACACACACACACACACACACACACACACACACACACACACACACACACACACACACACACACACACACACACACACACACACACACACACACACACACACACACACACAACACACACACACACACACACACAAACACACAAACACACAAACACACAAACACACACACACACAAACACACAAACACACAAACACACAAACACACAAACACACAAACACACACACACACAAACACACACACACACAAACACACACACACACAAACACACACACACACAAACACACAC